>LR990115.1:8898252-10148252 GCA_905147225.2 Euproctis similis
AAATATAAGAGATACTAGCTGACGCGGCGAACTTTGTTACGTATCAAAAGTAATTTTTATTACGATTAAAGTGCTAAATTTCAAAAATTATCACATTTTCTCTACCACATTATACATGAATTAAATATAAAAACCACCCTGTTGACACCCTCAATCTATAAAAAAAGCCGCATCAAAACCCGTTGCGTAGTTCCAAAGATATTAGCATATAAAGAGAGAGACAGCGGAAAGCGACTTTGTTTTGTGTGTAATGCTAATCATTAGAAGAAACAACTAGTAATTATCCAAAATTAATTAATAAATCTATTTTTTCATGAATTCATAATTCACTAACGACATATATATTTTTGGACATCTATCTATAGATACTTAGATATATAGATATCTAAATAGACATCATAAAATAACAATTATTCAATCAATATAGAATTTAATTGCTCAGGATTTCATACATTCATTATTTGTGCAGATGCATCTTACAGGTGTATCATTACGTTTCCAGGTCTTACTAAAGACAAATTGACTGAAATAATGATTTTTTTAATGTATCTGTATGCATCTAAAAAGGTATATAAACTATAATAATGTAAATAAAATGTATTAAACTAAGCTATAAATAAAATAAAAATAAGTAATAAAATCAAACAAAGCAGTTATTATTTCCTACTTCTAGACTAATTGTGTAATAAATCTTTGAGATCAAATTTGTATTTTTTTCATGTTCAAATTTTTTATTTATTCCGTATTTATAAATATTTTGTTACGGTCAAAAATCTAAATGTCTAATCAAAATGTGTAAATTTTAGCATTGTCTAGAGTCTTGCAATTTGCTGCACGAATGGGACGGCTCGACTAGTGAAATACCACGACCACTCAGAATATCGACTTAGAGTGGCTTGTTCGGTTTCCTTCAATGAAAGAGGTATCCATACGATCCGACCCCCTTTCCCCTCCCACTAGCTTAAAGGACGGGTGTTCATGGGCGGTGAGAAGTGCTTGTTTTGCCTCTTAACCCAAACGTTCGTTAGAATGTGTTATTAATGCCTAGTTGACCTAACGAACTTTGTTTTGCCTCAGAATAAACAAAAAATATTATTGTGGGTAATAAGAGATAGACATACACCATCGCGAACTTTTTTGTAGACCTTTTGAAAGTGTTTAATAATGTAGAATATTGTTTTGATTTATCACTTAGGATTCAGCCAGCGTTTGCAATAATAATGCTAAATCTCGAAAATTATCGCTTTTTTACTATATTATACACTAGCAGACCGCGCAAACTTCGTACCGCTATATTGTATGTAGCTACCCGCCTCACGGTGTTACTCGCGTGCAAACAAAATGTCGATGACGACGATGATTACACATAGCCTATGTTACTCAGTGATAATGTAGCTTTCTAAAGAAAAAAGAATTATTAAAATCGGTCCAGTACTTTTTGAGTTCGTTACATATAAAAATACAAATCTTTCCTCTTTATAATATTAGTATAGATGAATTATACATACAAACAACCCTGTGCAAACCCTTTACCGATTAAAAGATTGTGTGGTTTTATGAAACCACCGTAAAAGTGAAACTTTTTTTCACATTATAGACATTTAACTAAAAATTTTCGGAATAATATTCCATTAAGGGTATAAAAATTGCTTTATCAATCTTAATTAAATACTTAGAAAATGGGAATGATAATGGGAAATGATAAAAGTAGACTAGGTCTCCAACTAATATTTTTATTGAACTCTGTGTCTTAGAGTACGACATACATAATACTTAACAATTATTTAGATGATATACACATATTAAAACACTGAAAACAATATTTTATAATCGTTGAGTCATTTTTTAGGCGCCGCCATATTGGCCTCGGCTGCTCTGACGAGCGCCTTTCACTTTATCCCTACTCCGCGGCCGACCGTCACGCGACATGCAACACACAGACGAAAAAGTTTGAGATGATGTAATAAAAGTTTCACACAAAAAACACAAAATCCGTTGCGTAATTTCAAAGATCTAAACATATCTATTAATATACTTTGTTTTAAATTATGTAATGATATAGACGATGATTATTTTTACTGTTGTGTATGGTCAAATAAAACATTAAATAATATTCACAATTTTTACTTAAAATAATTCACGTTTAACAAACAAAAAGGTTAACATTGGTAATGATTGATTAAACAGTAACTTGCCGTAATATTAGATACTTTTTTTAGATTTACAAAGTTTTCTTCAAAGCAATAAACTTAATTCTATATTTTCTTATGTAAGAAAATAAGTCATCATGATATTGTCACTCTTATGCAAGCTTCAGTTTTGGGGGGGCCTGGTAATCTGTATGACAGGGAATCCTAGTTCAGATGCCAGTCCCCCACAAAGGCTTGGAACTGTTTTGATATAATTTGATTGTACCTAGAATATATAAATCACCTTTGTGGAGGAGAAAATAAACTTATTATTATTATTAAAGCATAATAAATTTAGTTACATTAATCTTTAGTGCATTGCCCGGGTGGGTAGTGAATGTCACAGTCTGCTCCGCCCAGGCCCAAAGCAGCTGCCCGAAGTGCTCCGAGTGCCCGACCACGAGTCCACGCCACACCCGCGCTGTTAAAAAATACATCATACTATTAATAAGTTCTAATCACTACATAGTATAAAACAAAGTCGCTTTTCGCTGTTTGTCCCCTTGTATCTTTTGAAATTACGCGACGGATTTTGATGCAGTTTTCTTTAATAGATAGAGTATGTCAACGGGGTGGTTTATGTGTATAATTTAGCTATAATATAGTAAAGAAAAAGCAATATTTTTCGATATTTAGCACCTTAATTATAAACATTGTAAAAATTACTTTTGATGCGGAACAAAAGTTCGCCGGATCGGCTAGTTAAGTTATTTGAAAAACCAGTTCTTACGCATTGCATCGCATGCATAAGTCTTCTTCAAATGCATAAATTATTTTTTCAGAAGTTCATTTTCCCCTCGCGTCGGTGGGCCAGTGGTCGAGCAGCCCGCTTCCGAATTAAAAAGTCCTGGATTCGAATCCGGGTGCACAGCAATGACTTTTCGAAGTTCTTTACGGAAGTTATGTGTGTAGAATATCAATGAGTAACATTGTGCCCGGTGTATGGCTATAGGCTTGACCACCAAATCCATTTGAGACTTAAATTTCGGCCAGTCAAGGCTTAATATCCACTGCCTTTACCTTCGGGTAGAAAAGGCGAAAAATAATGTAAGTATTATCCCTTCGGAACAAACTGAGAAAGGCGGAGATTAAACCAGAAAATTTTAAATGTAGCTTACAAATAAATTAATAAGTTATTATTTGTAGATATGTTCAATCATCTGCACCTGAATTGGTTATCTAATATGATCTACTTACAGTCAAAACACTAAATCAGTTTTCTGAGACTCCAATAAAATAAAATAAGTGAACTCCACATACTTCGCGCCGAATCTCTTGCTGTGTAGACAGAGAAAACAGAGAGCCATAAGACACAGGCGATTCTTACACACCTCACTCGCTTATTTATCTTTCAAAACTCTTTTCATACACGCGCGTAAATTGGTATATCTGCTTAGTCAATCTTTCATCATCAATTTTCTCTACATGTCTGAATCACCGCAGCATGCCTTTTCTTACTTTTACACCGACACTCTCTTTCAAACCAACTTCCTTCCTTAATTGCGATAATGAAAAAGGTAAAGTAATCACTTACTGCCATACTGGTAGCCAATACCAGTTGCTGTCCTGCACATCACGAGCCTGCTTGTTTCCAAGACACAAGGCTCGGTAAAGACACGGCGTAGACCTTTGCCGCAAGGCCAATAACGCAAATCTTGCCAGTCTGTTCACACCGGAGATGGATGTGGGACGGTCTGAAACATCTCTTTTAAACCGGAATACATCGTCTACATTTACAGAATCACCGCCCTGACTGTCCACCATCTGCATCACTTGAGGGTTTTGAGGATTCTGAAAATTGAAATGTGGTCTATGCCATTACACATTTTTTTAATTATGTTACACTTAAATAATTGGATGTCTTGGAATTGAATAATAGCTCGAATGTCTCGGTGGTCCAGTGGTCGAGCACTCCGCTTCTGAAACCGGAAGTCACGGGTTCGAATCCTGACACTGGCTCACACCAATGACTTTTCGAAACTGTTTTCGGAAGTTATGTGTGGTAAATATCGATAACTGAAAACTTTGTGCCCGGTATGGCAATAGGTTCGCCACCTATTCCATTTGATACGTAAACATAACGACGAGACGAGACTTAACAGACGCTGCTTACACCTTCGGGTAACAAAGACGTGAAGTTATGTTATGTTACACTTATATAATACCTAAAAAAGTGTTTATCTTCTGCCTGCAACTTCACTCGTTTTAAAATTGTTTGCTTATAATAATAATATCTTGGACACAATACACACAGCGCCCTCTAGTTCTAAGCTAAGCAACTAAATGCTGTGTTATGGATACTAGTTAACGGATATTAATACATATATACTTTTCTTTTGTAAATAAATACTTATAATACATAGAAAAACACCCAGACGCCACACAAATATTCATGTTTGTCACAAATATTTGTGCTCGGTTGGGAATCGAACCCCCGACCTTATTGCTGCAGCCGGTAGTTTTACCAATGCGCCACGAGGCCCGTCAAAGCTTAAGTTAGCTTAAGCTTATGTTTAATTATAATTAATAAAAAACAAATGGCCACAGATTGGGTTGCTCCTGAATAGTTTTCGTATTCTGAAGTAATCACTATTTCAATTATGAAGCTATGTCTTAGTAAGTAGATTAAGCAGATATTTTTAGTGTTACAGTTGTGTTGTCGGCTTTTAAGGGAATAGGATGGAAGAGTAGGGGAAGAGGGGTTGAGCCTCCGTATACATCTGTCACCGAACGAGATACGACATGGTCCATTTAACGTCGATATTCTAAAAAATCGTGCAATATCACCAGTCGAACTGGCTAATTAATGCAGCGAACTGTGTGTCTCTACCACTGTAAGTCTGGTTGGTATACCTGGTAGAATACTAGTAGGTAACTAAATAAAATTGGGCAAAATATCACGCAAAGAAGCCTTACCATAGTAATACACATCAAAACTTGCAGTACAAACATGCCAAATGACAGGAAGGCGATGCCTGTAAGCGAGATGTCGAACAGATCGGCCAGCCCCAAGCCGTGATGGTCACGTTCTGCTGAATACTCTTCTACGACATGGCTTTGAGACACAGGGTGATGGTATATTGGTGGAGGGGGAGGTGGCATTGAATATTCGTAACCGCCGCCTACAAAGAAAAGAAATAATTATAATATGAGGCCGAATTAATAATATATTTTTATACTATTAGAGATGAAACTAACTAACAACCATATTGTGGCTAATGATAAGGCCTTTTTCTTTCAGGTGAGACATTACTCATCATCAGATAAGGCAAAATAAAACTTCTTTATTACGCCATCACTTGTCTAATATGTGACTATAATACAAGTACTAATCACATAATCAAAAGAAAATATTTTGCCTTCACTTCATGCAATGTAAATATTTAAATCATCATGACAAACGCAATTTCAGTGTACTTTGAGTCTTCTGGAAAGCGCAATCTTGTGGCTCTCACAAAAGATACAGATACTCTAATATTTCAAAGCATTTAATTTTATAGGTCTACTAGTTGACCCAGCAAAATTTCTTTACTTAACTTTGTGGCGCCTCAGAGGCGCAACAAAGTAAAGAAATAAAAATAAAAATGGTCATTGTGGGTTATCTCTAAGAGATAGACATATGCCCTCGCGGACTTTTTTGTAGACCTTTTGAAGATGTATAATAACGTAGTAGGCACATTGCATTGATCTGTCACTAAGGTTTCAGAAAGCATTTGCAATTAAAGTGCTAAATATGGAATATAATCACTTTTTATTTGCTACATTATACATGAATTATACATACACAAACAAAGAAAAAAAATACATACAAACCACCCCGTTGACACTCACTATTTTTTAAAAAAAAACACATCAAAATGCTTTGCGTATTTTCAAAGATCTAAGCATATATAAAGGGACAAATTTCATATTAAAATAATAATAATTGTATGTTTGTGCCCGGATATGTGGCCAGTTATTACATTTGGGAGTATAAAAGTAACGAGACGTGACGTGGCACAATTGTCACTGCCTACACACTCGAGCGGTATATGCGTGAAGGTTACGGTTACCATATTTAGCCGTGTCGTGTGCCGGCATCACGGGAACTGTGTTCACATATCCGGTCACGTGTTCATCACCTTCGTAAACCTCGTACCCTTCTCTGGAAAGGGGTGACTGGGGTGGTGGCATCGATGATGATGAGCTGTTCCCTAATATTGCATTCGAGTTAGCTGGCAAGTTACTTATGTCTTTCAGTGCTGCCACTCTAAAAATATATAATTTACTTAGTATTGAGAACCTATCATTGCTTAATTGAAATGTTAAAAGACTTTTTAGCAGATCATCATATTCCTGTCTAAGGAACCACCACCACGTAAAGTGAGATAAGTCCCACTTTACGTGGGGGTGCACAATATGTCATTCTTTAGAACTACCTGCCTGATGTCAATCTTCTTGGAAATGTTTTCGTTGATGAGATATAGATGGAGTTGGGAGTGAGATGGGGAGAGGAGAAGGGAAGGGGTCATGCCTACGGATACCTCTTTCACTTTACGTCGATCTTCTGAGAGGTCGTGGTATTTCACCGGTCGAGCCGCAATTCATGCCGCAAACTCTTGGCTTTTAAATAGTAATTTACTGTATAGTAGTAGTATTTAGGTGTTTGTAGTAGGTATTCTTAAATTCTTACTTGTTCAACCACTCTTGGTAGTTACCAGATCCAATGTCGAACATAACATTGCTTCTTGCATCGTGCCAACGCGTCATTAAATTTTTCTCCTTCACATCACCAAAAGGTTTGCCGAGCCGATTCTGCAGCACACTCTTGCCCATTTCCTCCAAAATCTGTTCGGCGATGTAATTCCGACAATAATATTCGTTCATCATTTTTCTGAAAATATTTAAATATCACTGGTCAACACTTGCTATTTTAAAAGCTTTTATTTAACTTGCACTGTATGTATGTATGTATGTATGTATGTATGTATGTATATATGTAAGTATGTATGTTCGGTGGAATCTTGCAACTCAATTTTGAAGTAGATGTCTTCCACCGATTGAGCTGAAATTTTGTATACACGTTTACTTTGGATGACAATGCATGATATGATGTGTGACATTATTCTATATCCAATATGGCGGACCACCCATGGATGGATAAATGGATATTTTGAATGCATTTCTGCAATATGGGTATCAAATGAAAGGGCTTATTGAGTGTAACTCAAAAAATAATATGACGTCATTCTAAATCCAATATGGTGGAATATCCAAGATGGAGGAAAACATAGTTTAAGCTTCTGTATAATATGGGTATCAAATGAAAGGGCTCATTGAGAGTAACTGAAAAAATAATGTGAAGTCATTTTAAATCCAATATGGCGGATCATCCAAGATAGAGGAACTGTTTTTTTTAATGCATTTCTACAATATGGGTATCAAATGAAAGGGCTTGTTAATAGTAACTCGAAAAAAAAAATATGACGTCATTATAAATCCAATATGGTGGAATATCCAAGATGGAGGAAACATATTTTAAGCTTCTGTACAATATGGGTATCAAATGAAAGGGCTCATTGAGAGTAACTGAAAAAATAATGTGACGTCATTCTAAATCCAATATAACGGATCATCCAAGATGACGGTATACATATTTTTGATGCATTTCTACAATATGGCTATGAATTAAAAATCATCATTGCGATTAAATGGAAAAGAAAGCTCTAAGCTGAAATTGAATAAGATGATCGCCTTATTGAAGAGCTGGACTGTTTGAAATTAAGCGGTAAACTAACTTGCAATAATGATGCATTGAATGAAATGACACTAACCTAGTCAGCTATAACTAAAAATAAGAAAATAAATTAAAAGCAAAAATCCTTTTTAAAGAAGCTTTTATTTAAGCGCTCTAAAAATAAGAAAATAATATTTCCTTAAAAATTTTAAGTATCAACTTAGAGCCTCAGTAAAAAGCTTGTCGCGAGGTTTGACTCCCTATCAGTAGGTAATTAAATTGCAATAGATAATATAGTAAAGTTAGTAGATTAATTTACATGAGTGTTTTGGCCATTTCTTCTCATGACAACCTTACACTCATAATCGTCCGTGCGTTTTTGTTCCAATGAGGCAATTTTCTCAAGCGCTCGTATTTTAATATGTTATGCTTTAAATATAATATAAGTTAAATATCTGTATTTACGGACTATATTTAACTGTGTGTGAAGACCCAAGAAAATTAAGCTATTTTGATTTGATTTGCCATTATAAAATTAGTACAGTTTATTTACAACTCGCGCGACAAGCTTTTATTATTATATAAATTGTACATACTGAGGCTCTAAGTTGATACTTGAAATTTTTAAGGAAATATTATTTTCTTATTTTTAGAGCGCTTAAATAAAAGCTTCTTTAAAAAGGATTTTTGCTTTTAATTTATTTTTAATGCATTTCTACAATATGGGTATGAAATGAAAGGGCTTGTTAATAGTAACTCGAAAAAAATATGTCGTCATCCCAAATCCAATATGGCGGGAAAAATATTTGCATTTCAACAATATGGGTATCAAATGAAAGGACTTGTTGAAATTAACTCAAAAAATAATATGACGTCATTCTAAATCCAATATGGCGGATATTCTACCATATTTGCATTTCTACAATATGGGTATCAAATGAGTTATTCTCAACAAACCCTTTTGTTGAGAATAACTCGAAAAATGATGTGACGTCATTCTAAATACAATACGGTGGACCATCCAAGATGACGGTATACATATTTTTGATGCATTTCTACAATATGGCTGTGAATTAAAAATCATCATTGCGATTAAATGGAAAAAAGTAAAAGTGTGTGTCCGCTCCGACGCACGACTGGAGTTTACTCCTCAAGAACGATTATAAAATAAAATAATAAATATTTACTGTCTACAAATATGAACACATTTCTTCGTAATAGAGAATGGCGTATCGCTATAAAGAGTGTTTCTATAAAGAGCTCAGGACATTGTATGGAGTGCCGACTCTTATTTATATGCTCTGTGACTATAAAGAGCTCAGGACATTGTATGGAGTGCCGACTCTTATTTATATGCTCTGTGACTATAAAGAGCTCAGGACATTGTATGGAGTGCCGACTCTTATTATTATATATTGTAAATCGATTCTTAAGGAGTAAACTCCAATAATAAATATATACTAATATATACTATGTACTAACATATTATATTAGAAACAAATAGTAATTAGTTAACAACGCCATCTGCTGGAATTAGTTAACAACGCCATCTGCTGGAATAGCTTTAGTGTTGTTGTCGTTAAAGCAAGTTAAGTGCTCACAATTTAAAATAATTCACATTCGCCAATAGATGTCAGGAATTCCAATAAAAAAGTAAGTTGATGTTTAAGTTAATTATCGATAAAACACGATAAAATGAAATTTTCTAAAAATTATTCCTAGCTAGATCGATTTATAGCCCCCGAAACCCCCTATATACTAAATTTCATGAAAATCGTTGGAGCCGATTCCGAGATTCACACACTTTTTATTAGGAGTACGATGTTGGCGATGCTACTGTGGCGCCCCTCGTTTCATTACCAAAGATCGAAAAATATTATTGATATTTCATTATTTTATTAGTATGTAATTCGTACTTAAATATAATTTTCAAAAAACACAATTTATAAAAACACAATTTATAAATAATATTTTTTTTTTTCTCCGCCTGCAATACGTACTTACGTATATGTATGTATGTAAAAAACAAACAAACAAACAAACCCGATCCTAGAAAATGTGTCGAAATTGGTAAAGAGGACGGTAATTAGACGATTATACATACGGCCCTCGTGGTGCATCGGTAAACCGCACTACCGATAACACAAGGTCGGGGCGGGTTCGATCCCTCGTCTGGGGGTGTTTTTTTCTACATGTTTTTACGGTATTTATTTACAAAAATAAATATTTACTGCCTACAAATATGAACACATTTCTTCGTAATAGAGAATGGCGTATCGCTATAAAGAGTGTTTCTATAAAGAGCTCAGGACATTGTATGGAGTGCCGACTCTTATTTATATGCTCTGTGACTATAAAGAGCTCAGGACATTGTATGGAGTGCCGACTCTTATTTATATGCTCTGTGACTATAAAGAGCTCAGGACATTGTATGGAGTGCCGACTCTTAATATTATATACTAGCAGACCGCGCGAACTTCGTACCGCCATATTTTATACATTTTCCACTCAAAAGATTATTGCCGCAATCATATTAATACCCCAAAGCTTTCATCATAAATGGACTATCTAACACTAATATTTATTTAAATTCAAGTTCTTGATACATACATAACTTCAGGCCAGATCCCTTGCGGGGTAGGCAGAGAGAACAAAGTGCCATAAGGCACGATTATTACACGTGTCACTCGCTTAGCTAGTATGTATTAGCGTACTGACAACCAAGACATTGATATTATTTACAACTTCAAAGAAAGCTTTATTAGCAATGCCACTTATGAACAATGAATATAGCAATGAACTTGTCCCAAGTTGTTGCTCAACCTTTAGTTTTTTTTAATACAACATAAACAATTTTTTTTTATATGGTCACTATTGTTGACTTCAACGAAAAAAACGGGCCACCATATGTTCAAACCAGGGTAGCTAACTCACAGTGAGTGTTTTTTTTTATAAGTCAAATGATGTCAGTCTAGCGATTACGCTTATCGAAATAAATTTACTACATTTTAAAAGATATCACGATCTTAAAAATGTAAAGTTTATTACATATATCTAGAATGTATTATAAATCAGTCACATCAGTCACACCTTGTCAGTGGTAAAGTCACGCAGTGTTCGCTGCATGAATGGGCCGGCTCGACCCGTGGAATACCACGACCTCTCAGATTATCGCTGAAAAGTGGCCTTAGCCGCGTTTCACTCGCTGAGAGAGGTGTTCGGAGGCCCAATCCCTTTTCCCCTCCCCTACCGAAACCCACTCCCGACCCCACCCATATCCCATTGTAAGCGCCGGCAACGCAACTGTAACACTGCATGTGGTGAGGTGGCCATGGGCGGCGTTTGTAACTATCATAAGCCTGCTCGTTTGCCCCTTATACAATAAAAATGTAACCTAATTCCTATCCTATCCTACTTCTAATATATAAACTTCTCGTGTCACAATTTTCCCACACTCCTTCGAAACGGCTTGACCGACTCATTAAATTTTGTATTCATATCGGGTAAGTCTGAGAATTTTCAACCCCCTACGATCAACCCCTATTTTTTAAATTTAATTTTTTGGCAAGACAACGTTTGCCGGGTCAGCTAGTAATATATAAATGTGAATGTAAGTTTGTTTGCGTGCTTTCACGCGATAACTACTCAATCGATCATCATGAAACTTTGTACACATATTCTTTAAAGTAATTTACATATTTTTGAACCCGAAGGAAAAACTTATAAAATAGTCTACAACAATATCCTACATTTTATATTTATACTTTTATACTAATATACTTATACTAATATTATAAATGCGAATGTAAGTTTGTTTGTTACGCTTTCACGCAAAAACTACTGAACCGATCATCATGAAACTTTGTACATATACTCTTGAAGGTATTAGAAGTAACATAGGGTACTTTATATTAAAAAAAATTAAAAAAAATTACGAAAGATAAAACAATTGTTTGTCAAAAAATCGTCAAATTTAGCTACTTCAGTAATGAAGTTTTACAGTATTCGTAAATTAGATAACATAACGTAACTTCACACCTTTTTCTATCCGAAGGTGTAGGCAGCGGCTGTTATGCCTCGCGAGGGACGGTATTACAGTATTCAGGGTTGATACTTATACTTAACTTTACTTATACTTATTACTTATCATACTTCATATCATACTAATATTATAAATGCGAATGTAAGTTTGTTTGTTACGCTTTCACGGGATAACTACTCAACAGATCATCATGAATCTTTGTACATATATTCTTGGGGGTATTAGAAGTAATAAAGGATACTTTCTTTTTTCTCTCTTTAATTAACATATATTTGCACCCTAAGGAGAAACTTATAATATAGTCTACAAAAATATCCTACATTAATACTCTGCATTTATATTATATAAAATTGTTAAAGTCCAAAAATATTTATTTTTGTTACAGAGAAATATATTTTACCGTTTGTTGTTGCATTTTAATAAAGCATATTGTGAGATTTTTAAACGTCATACCTAATGTTGTAATTTTGAAAATTGATAATCCCAGCTAAGTAAGAAAATAGAGTTATTATATTGATTCAATTCTATGGTAATGATTTTGATACTTATTTATTGGCTTCAATGCGAGCGAAGCCGCGGGTAAAAGCTAGTACTCTTATAAAATTGTTACAGTCCAAAATTATTTATTTTTGTTACAGAGAAATATATTTTACCTTAAAAAATGTTGTTAGTTTTTTAAACGTCATTGTAAGTAGTAATTTTAAAACCTAATAATTCCAGCCAAGCAATAAAACAGAGTTATCATATTGGTTAACTTCTATAGTAATGATCTTTGATATCTATTTAATGGATTTAATGCGAGCGAAGCCGCGGGTAAAAGCTAGTAACTTTTATAAATAAAAATACCACAAAATACTATTAAATACTACAAATTTTAAACATAACATAACTTCACGCCTTTTGTTACCCGAAGGTGTAGCCAGCGGCTGTTAAGCCTCGTCTCGCCGTTATGTTTCGTCCCAAATGGAATAGGTGGCGATCCTATTGCCATACCGGGCACAAAGTTTGTCAGTCATCGATATTTATCACACATAACTTCCGAAAACAATTTCGAAAAGTCATTGGTGTGAGCCAGTGTCTGGAATCGAACCCCGGACCTCTGGATCAGAGGCCGTGCGCTCGCCGACTGCGCCACCGAGACTTTTTTAAATTTTAAATTCTGATTAAAGTATTGAGCGATTTGATGACAAAGAGTGAAACAACAACAAAACATAACTTCACGCCTTTTCTACTCGAAGGTGTAGGCAGCGGCTGTTAAACCTCGTTTCGCCACTATGTTTTCATCCCAAATGGAATAGGTGGCGAACTTACTGCCATACCAGGCACAAAGTTTATAGTCATCGATATCTAAATACACATAACTTCAGCAAACAATTTCAAAAAGTCATTGCTGTGAGCCAGAACTCGAACCCGCGACTACTTTATACAGAAGTGGGGTTCTCGACATCTGGACCACCGGTACCTTTTAGCAACAAACAAACGTAAAAAAATCTACCTGCTAGCTGTCGCGGTCCGAGCTGTCCGAGTCGGATACATCATCAGTGTAACTAATTATTTCCCTATGAAATGAATTCTTACATTTTGTATTTTGCGATATCTTTGGAATTAAATGTCCGAATTGAATTATTCAAACAGTTCTAGAAAGGTGTTGAATCTGTCTTTTTATTGAAGTAATTTATTTTCAGGAAAGTTAAATTCAAGGTACAAAATAAAGCATTTTTATAACGACATCAATTTAATTATTTTAAAAAACTCAAAAAACACTTATTGTGAGATAACTACAATAGTTAGACATATGCCATCGCGGACTTTTTTATAGACAAATTTATGTTCTGTAAAAGTGTAGTACATTGTTTTATTCTAGAATCAATAGTTTTCGCAGCGTTCACGATGTAAGAATTATTTTCGAGTCATTTTCTTACACCTTGGGTTACATTATTGGACTTATAGTAAGGATCCCTAATTGATTTGAAAATATAATATAGCCTAAAGCCTTCCTCGATAAATGGACTATATACCACTGAAAGAATTTTTAAAATCGGACTGGTGGTTTCTGAGATTAGCGCGATTCTGTGACTATAAAGAGCTCAGGACATTGTATGGAGTGCCGACTCTTATTTATATGCTCTGTGACTGCATAACGCATTTCGTGTGACAGTCACGTGACTAGTACGATTTTGGTCCCCATAATTTTCATACCCCGGGCCTATATATGTAAATCGATTCTTAAGGAGTAAACTCCAAAAAGCTTGGAGCTTTTTGGACACTCATGTAAATTAATCTACTAACTTAACTATATTATCTATTGCATTTTAATTACCTACTGATAGGGAGTCAAACATCGCGACAAGCTTTTATTATTATATAAATTGTACATACTGAGGCTCTAAGTTGATACTTGAAATTTTTAAGGAAATATTATTTTCTTATTTTTAGAGCGCTTAAATAAAAGCTTCTTTAAAAAGGGGTTTTTGCTTTTAATTTATTTCATTAAAACTCAATAACAATTTTTTTATTCAATCACCCCCAGTTTTCTTGTGACAGATATTATTATTTATATCAGATTAATAGGTATTATATATTCATTTCTTCTCTACATTCTCTACTTTACGTTTTTTTACTAGTCCAGCTACCAATCTACAATGCAATACTGATCCCAACGTTTACTTAACGAAGCGAGAGCTGGGTATGGTAGAGTGTTTTTTTTTATGGGATAGGAGGGTAAACGAGCAGGCGTGCCACCTGATGTTAAGTGATCAGCGGGGTGGGCTTTCGGGTACAACGAAACGCGGCATGGGCCACTTTACGTCGATCTATTGAAAGGTGGTTGTATTTCACCGGTCGAGCCAGCCCATTTATGCAGCAAACTGCTTGCAGTGTGCACGAAGTAGGATAAACACCCTCGAAATGAGGGCATTGCGCAAAATTTGCGGAGTGACTCTCGCTGACCGCGTCAAAAACAACGTTATGAGGAAGGAATTCGGATTGAAAGAGAGTGTTGGTGTAAAGGTAAGAAAGGGCATACTCCGATGGTTCGGATATGTAGAAAGAATGAATGATGTAAGATTGACTAAACAGATATACAATGCAAAAGCGGATGGATGTAGGACGGCCAAGACACACGTTCTACTTGGTGATGGAATGTCCATCACCAAATAGAACGTGTTCTGGAGGAAGGTGATGTTAGGAGCCTCAAAAGTCGACGTGTCGACGTGCCTGCATGAAAAGAGTTATGAAAGTCAACGAAACGAGTGAGGTGTGTAAGAATCGTGCCTTATGGCGCTCCGTTCTCTCTGCCTACCCCACAAGGGATTTGGGGTGAAGTTATGTTGTGCTATGTGTTACTTATGAAAACGATATATATACCTGTGATAAGCTAACGTAGAAAGAGCTGCATCGATAGATCCATTCGATTTTGGTCCAACACTGTCACTCGCAGTGCTATCAGTATTGTTCACAATCTGATTCTCATTTTCAGCCATAAAATATGTCGGCATAAGATCTGATCGCAGGATGTCGTTGATATTTAGTTCACTCTCGAACATTTTTGCGAACACAACATATTCGCCGAGAATAAATAATGTTGTTATTTTCAATATCATTTCGAACAAATGTAGGTACAGCTACATTAACAAGTCGGAAATGACTGTGTTACCTACACACACACGAGAATGAGTTAAGCTAAAATATTATTCGAGTTATACACCGGAAAATCGACTGGAAATGGGCTGATGTTATGATAGAATCTCTCATACGGGCAGTAACTGTATTTTATTTAGATAGTTTTTACAAATATTTCTTTTTATATGGAAATAAATTAAACGAGCAAGAAACTTTGGTGATACGAACAGCGTCGAGGTAACAGTTGAAATTCGAGCTTTTAGGGTTGATTAAAAAGATAAATGAGGAGGAATGGTGGGCTTCAAGATTCCACTTAACATAACATAACATAACTTCACGCCTTTTGTTACCCGAAGGTGTAGGCAGCGGCTGTTAAGCCTCGTCTCGCCGTTATGTTTACGTCCCAAATGGAATAAGTGGCGAACCTATTGCCATACCGGGCACAAAGTTTTTCAGTCATCGATATTTATCACACATAACTTCCGAAAACAATTTCGAAAAGTCATTGGTGTGAGCCAGTGTCTGGAAACGAACCCGGACCTCTGGATCAGAAGCCGTGTGCTCGACCACTGCGCCACCGAGACTTCACTTAAGCCGAATAAAATGAAACATAACCAATCTACGTGTCTTTCTGGGATTTTAAAGCGATACAGCTTTCAAACTGTAGTGAGGCGTGAAGGCGTGAAGTTATGTTTATGTTGTAGTCTAAACACAGGTAATAATGATGGCCCATTATGAAGTTTGGATCATAGTGGCTAATTTTGAGCCAATAGGACAGTGATCAAAACAACTTTTAGGATTATATCGCGTTTATTTATTACTTATTTATATTTATTTCCCGACGTTTCAAACTCTTTACAGAGATCATTTTCACGAGTGATGAACAAAAAGATGGTAGTTGTTCAAAAGCTATTTTCATTGATACAGAGAGGACCCACTTTTTGGAAATAAAAATCAAAAAGTTGATGTTAAAAATATGATTTTTACTATTGGTAACCCACATCAGACCATGAGAACAAAAGTTAAATACTTATTTATGAGGTGTATTCATATTTTTTGTTTGTAAAGATCCTTTGTTGTATGATTTAATAAAAAAGTCTTAGAAATAAATATGTAAACCAATAGGACAGGTTTCGAAATAGCTTTTGTACGCTACTGTCAAGAAAGTGGAAAATTTTGGAGATTGGAAAGAATAAATCGTAACTACTTATAACGAATACTCAAAATGAAGATATTGGTAAATAAATGATTTACGATAATGATATTTTTTGTAACCTCTATTGCCATTTTTATTTCCTATTCAAATAAGCGAATATTACCGTCTGAAAGGTAACAGGTTGTGGTCCTCTGAACTTCATGCTATATATAAATAAGATCGGCGTAGTTCTATTGAAATATTCCTCTTAAAAATACGACGAAATAACAATCATCTACTCTTTACCAGACAGCCCCTAAGTTTCTCATGTAGGTATGTATATATCTTTGCCACAACATATATCCTAAACGACTGGACGCATTTTAATTCAGAAAGTGTCGTTAGATTAATTATAAATGCCAGAAATAGGCCAGAATAAGCCAAGAATAAGCAAAATTATAAATCAATTCCGTTCTGTTTAATTTTACAGTGTGGTAGTAATCAATTTTAAAATAACATAACTTCACGTTTTTGTTACCCGAAGGTGTTAGCAGCGGCTGTTATGCCTCGTCTCACCGTTATGTTTACGTCCCAAACGGAACAGGTGGCGAACCTATTGCCATAACTCCCGAAAACAATTTCGAAAAATCATTGGTGTGAGCCAGTGTCAGGATTCGAACCCGGATCTCTAGATCAGAACCCGTGTGCTCGACCACTGGACCACCAAGACTACTAAAACAATTTTAAACTTAAATATTTGTACCTATATCCCTCCAATCGCAGAGGTTCGTTGGTTTAATTTAATAATGGCGTGTCGAAAGTTCTAAATTTACCGCGCGGTTCCTCCATTACCTAAAGCGCCCCCCTGCAGCTCTTTATTGCGTCAGGGGGTAAAAGGATCCTTTGTTGTTTAACAAATGTTTGGATGTCATAGCCCAGACATTTGACGTGAGAACAAACCATATTGCCCTTATACGAAAAGCTTTTTAATCGTATTAGATCAACAGATTCCAAATGGTGGTTTAATTCATCTTTGATGGGGTAGATTTTACAATAACTAGCTGACCCAGAAAACGTTGTATTGAAAAAATAAACAAATAAGCAGTTGACCACCCGGTTCTCAGATCTACCCAATATGCACACAACATTTATCAATATCGGTCGAGCCATTTCGGTTTCGGTTTCATACGTGCAAAAAGGTGTCTTTTTCTTCTTCAGCGCTCTCGAGATCCCCGTTGCGGATGGAGCTTAGATTAGGCTATCCTACCTCTTGAGTTGGATCAATCTGATCAAACTGATTAAACATACAAACGTTCAAAACTACATATACAACTTCACGCCTAATCCCTTGCGGCAGGCAGGATTCTTACATGCCTCACTCGCTTCGCTTACTTTCGTAACTCTTTACATGCACGCACGTCGTTTTTAAGGCCAGGAGCCTTACACATCACCTTCTTCTAGAACACGTTCTATTTGGTCATGGAATGATCCCACGACTTCCTCAGAACTGGGGTGTGTGTGATGAAATAGCGATGACTGACAACTTTGTGCTAGGTGTGCGGCAATACGTTCCACCAGTTATACCATTTGGGATGTGCAACGATCCGGCTAGTCAAAACTAACAGCCGCTGCCTACACCTGCAGATAGAGAACGGGGTCAAGTTATGTTATGTTTCGTAAAATAAAAAATAAATTGGAACACCAACTCTCAGGAATAAAATAAACAAAAATTTTATCTCCATATAATTTTATTAGAACATTCCTGCTATTTAATTTGGAATTTATACGTAAATTTATATTGAATATACAAAAACTTTAACAAATGTTTAATTGTAGTTCATGGTGTAAGTACGGGTATGAGGAATATGCCAAACTTAATAGTTTACAGTCAGGTTCAGTCGCCACAAAACTTTTGGTTTATTAAAAAAAAGTCCACTATCTTTAAATTCATATATAAAAAACCACATATTTTTCATAATACACTGAAGTTCTAGATATTAATTGGAGAAATAAAAGTACACATAATTATTTATTTAATTTTACGCCTTAATTATAATCTAATGTACTTTTAAATATAGAATCATCTAACATGTTCCTTTAAATATTAAAAAACCTTTAGCGAACTTATGTAAAATATAGACTATAAGAAAACTTTCACAAAGATACAAGATGTTTTAGTCAGTTAATAAAAAACTATTACGAATGAAATATAAATGACATACATTTAAAAAAAAAACATAATAAAACTAACTGTACAAAATCATAACTCATTAATATGAAAAAGTGTTTATAATTCATGCTGTCAGTAATATGTCCCAATTAATTTCATTATGGTACACCTCCTGTTCTAGCCATAGCTCATAATTTTCCTTAAACTCTTCATCAAGTTCAATATTTGTCTCCAGTACACTGTTGATGTCAGTTTCGAGTGGTATAAGATCTATATCCTGCTCACCGCTATTGCCATATCTTCTATTATTAAAACGGTCTACGCTGACCCTCAATGCACATTCCTCATCCTGAAAGTCCCATGGTCTTGCATCAACATCATTACCAAACGCCCAGTCATCATTTAATCTGTGACGTACTTTAGAATAGATGGCGCTGATCGTTTTCATATTCGTTTTCCTCCATTGACGTCCCAAATATTTTGTTTGCATTTTCAATAATTTCAACACATAAAACTGCATTAGAGCATGCCTCACTTTGAGGGTTCTCTTCAAAATTGGTGCACTTTTAAAAACAACAAGCATCATTATTCTTGCGTTCTTCCATTTGGTCAATTTATTCAAGATTCTCAATAGATTGATGCACGAAAACACATTTCTCCAGGAATAAGGTACAGATGAATCACCAATTTCCAGACATTCCTTAGTAAGCTCAGGTTGTTCACCAATAACGCAAGCGGGAAAATCAAAAATGGGTATAGAATTTTTAGCCCCAACATACGACAGGATGTTTTGATTGAAGAATTTAAGGACCAACGGCATGCAGTTAGCGTAGACTAGATGTTGTGACATAAATTCAAATTGATATACATGATTTAACTTAAAATGTTTCAACAACAGCAACAATATTGCGGTTACAGCTTTTACAATTATTTCTTTGTGCCTATTAACATCAATACCTAATTTTAATGATTGCAATACTGTCATTGGCATCTCTTCAGGTAACAAATCAGCCATGATATTGATAGAGTATGTTTTAGCAGTAGATGTAGGTGCTGCTGCTAATAGTATTTTCAACAACGCAATCATGTATTGGGGTAGATTGGGAAACATGGCTCTGTATAATATTTCTGTTTCAGTTTCTTCCACATCTTTTTCACCTTTTGTGAGAGGGCTTCGAGCAATCTCATATTCTCTTTCCACTTGGATTTCTGAAAGGCTAGTATACATGTGTTTCTTTAATATATCAATTCCTTCGTGTATTGGCTGGGGTAGGCCAGCTGTAGTTATTCTATCTCCCGGAAGAGAATATCCAACAAATTTTATTCTGACATTATCAAGGAACATATCGATATCTCTCTGTCTAACTTTAGACTGCCATGGCAAACTTCTAGGCAATGGAGGTGGTGGTGGTGGACTATCAAATTGTTTAAAATACATATAATAATGACAATTTGGATTATTTTCTGACTGTGTACCATCACCAGGTATAGACTGAAACTCCATTGATTGGAAATCCTCTGATCCATTTCCAGTTTCTTCTTTGTCAACAAATATTTGCTCATCAGATTCATCTAATGATGTCTGTTTCATCAGTGTTTGTCTTCGAAGTGCTCTCTCATTCTCCTTGAGTTTTCTTTGAGCTGGATTTTGATTTTCTAGCATGTCTGCGGCACTAGGAGGTGGAGAGCTGGCTCTCATACCTTTTATTATTTCTATTGTATCTTCCGTAAGAGGTAATAAGCCATATTTTTCTCGAAGTCGACTTTTCCTTTCTTTCAATTCATTTGACCCTCCTAAGTAGACAAGTAATACTTTCCATAATAATAAAAGTACTTTCTTCATAGGGAAATGTGGTGTTGTGCCTGCACAAAGTTGTGTCACCATACTCAACAATTTAACGGGTAGTAGTTCTTCACCAAATGGGGTGCCCAGTTCCTCTTTAAAATGTTTTACCAAATGTGAAAATTCTGATTCTGAGTTATTTTTTTCTGTTCTCATATATTCTGTGATAAGATACAAAACAGATAAAATTACTCTTAAATTTGTTGAATCAGCAAGAGACTCGGCCAGCTTTCTAGAAGCTAAAGCGGAATTACTACGGACAATTTCAAGATTCAGTAATTCAACAAAAGCTGAAAATGTACCCATATCATACAACATCATAACATTAAGGCGAGCCCAATGAGATTGTTCAGCATCTGACTGCATTTCTGCCCAGCAGCCCTGAGCCAGATATAATATGCAACGAGTAGCTCGCATACGTATCTCACTAACAGCTACATCTAAATGTTCTAGTAATTTCATGATCACTGTACGTTGCTGTATATTAGTCAATCGCTGCCAGCTGGGTGGGAAATTAAAGTCTTCCATTATATCCTCGAATGCTTTAACATTGAGCTGATATTCAGGGTGCTCTGTATAACTGTACAATTCAGCTATTTCATTCGGTTGAGTATCACAATCATCGTAAATAAAGTCTAGCTCGGGGCTCTCCATGTCATTAGCGCAGTCGCCTTCCTCCATGGGGCGGCGAACATCAGGTATTTTCGTTCCACCACGACGGCCATTGCCGTTCGTACCCATAGTGGTTAATTTTAAAAAATGATTTCACATTACAATATTGGATTTATAATATATAAAAGATTAGTCGAAAAAAATAGATGGAGGTTTTATTTTGCAGCACAGATCTAAGAATCAGACTACATTTTTTTTTTTAATTTTATGACTTGGTATCAAAGACCTTTAAGTCATATACAGACTACAGAGTATTACAGACCACAGAGTCAGACACTACAGTACAGAGTAGTTAAATAACTTAGCTCAACGACCAAGAGAGTGCAACCCAAGTGCAACCTGTTTATTTGCAAAATTAAGATCGAGACTGGAGTGCATAATTAATGCATAACTTCTTAATCAATTAATCTTCTTGAATACTTATGTAGTCATAATTGAAGATTGCTTTAATTTACCAGAATTAGATAACATAAAATCTATGAAAGTATGAACTTCAAAGACTGAACTCGACTGAACTCGTTAACTTCATAGTTCATTCACTTGATCATCATTGATTGAACTGGATTGAACTGGATTGAACTCTCAGCCTCAGTTCACTCAATATTCATTGTTCATTCACTTCATTCACTACTTCTACTTCTGTTATTTCTGGTCTATAAAACCTATTTTCGGCAATTATTATTTTGTGCTTTAATGTTTTAAATTAAAATTTATAAGATAAATATTTTGATTTATATACAAGAATATTATGAGCCTGATGTTTTATATATTTTAGATTTAAGTTAATAAATTTCAAGGTACGTAATTAAAATATTAATTTCCTGTGGGCGACCTCGTTCAACAAAATTTCTCAAATGCATGAGTTATCTTTGAAATTCTGAGTTTCTATATTCACAAATTACATCCGAGGTATTTATATAATTGTTTGTGCATATGTTTTTTGTAGAATCATGGCTGAATTAGCAGCGCTACTCCAAACTGAAATCCCTGAGGGGCGTAGTCATCTCACAGGCAGTCATACAAATCTGGAACGTGTCGCTGACTATTGTGAAGCGAATTACTTCCAATCAGAAAACAAAAGACTTGCATTGGAGAGCACTAAAAACTACACAACACAATCATTAGCAAGTGTTGCATATCAAATAAATACTCTGGCATATAACTTCTTGCAATTGCTAGAATTACAAACTATGCAACTGGCTGAAATGGAAGGACAAATGAATCATATTGCTCAGACTGTTGCTATTCATAAGGAGAAGGTGGCACGCAGAGAAATAGGTGTGCTGACTGCAAATAAAGTGACCAACAGACAGTATAAAATAATTGCTCCTGCTAATCCTGAAAAACCAATCAAATATGTAAGGAAGAGCATCGATTATACAGGTATTGACTCTACTGTCAACTATAATTTATGAACTCATACTACACAATACACAACATGGTTGTTTTTAAAACTAGATGTATTTTATAATATAGCCAAATAAGAGGGGTTGGAAGAGGGATGTGGAATGGGTTGGACCACTCACCGAACAACCCAACCCAGCAAACTGTGTTACCAGTTTATTTAATAGGCATAATGAGAGATAATATTGTTGCCAACAATTTGAAATGATGTGAAGAACCTTTTTTTTATTGGATTTAAAATTACTTCTGTTAAGTTTTTTGGTTCCCATGTTTTTAATTGGCTAAAAATTCTTTCTTCTAAGTAGGGTCTTAAAATAAAACCTTTTTAGTTGTTTATTTTGTAGATAGAATAAACTACTATATAATGTAATTAACAGCTTTGGATGACATTGGACATGGTGCCCGGTGGAATGGAGCAGCTAGTGGTACACCTAGGGGCCGGCGCTCAGGGTCAACACCAAATGCTGCTACTTTACCAGCGCCTACTACTAAGCCCCCAACTCCACCAGCTGCTGTACGAGCAGCAGCAGCTGCTAACACTGGAACCTTAGGGCGTGGCACACTTGGTAGTTTTTCCATTATGTTTATGTATAGCATATGTCCCTTATGACCAATCATTCAAGTCCATATTACAAATGCAATTTAATTTAAAGAACACTTGTTGCACACCAAACTAACATCAAAGTTTTGACAATACAGTATAATCTCACTAATCCGGCACTTCGATAGATCGGCACGTCCAATAATCCGGCACCCTCCGCCCACGCCTCCCTCGCCCCTCTATACCTGTGCGCTTCGGTCGCTGCGTCGTCGACGAGCAGTCTAACCTCAAAACTTATCACGTGCACGTGCTTACGTATTTGTTTTTTTTTTCAATGTTGTTGTTGTTGTTTCAATACGTGCATAACATGGGCAGAAGAAAACGGCATGTCTGCCAAAGATATTATAATTCTTCGCAACATGCGAGAAAAGGTTTTTAAGCAAGGACTACAAGTTGCACAAAAGCAGACCTCAATTAAGGATTATTTTAAAACTACATAGTTAATTACATATGTACCTATGTACATGTTAATCGAATACATTACATACATTGACTCCCTCTATGAAATGCTTTTATTCTTTACCTATGACTTTTTCACTATAATCCGAACATTCCAATAATCCGGCACCCTCCGGTTTTTAATAGTGCCGGATTATTGAGATTATACTGTATTTATTTTGTGTTGTAACTATTTACATAGGTACATATACATAACTTAATGCCTTTTTCAACCCGAAGGTGTAGGTAGCGGCTTCTAAGCCTCTTCTCGCAGTTATGTTTACGTCCCAAATGAAACCAAGCACAAAGTTGTCAGTGTATCACACATAACCTTCGAAATGAATTTTGAAAACTCATTGGTGTGAGCCAGGATTTGAACCCGCGACCTTTTGATTCAGAAGCGGGATGCTCGACCACTGGACCATAGAGAGTATTAACAATTTTTTTTAACTAAATCTATACTTATATTATAAAGCGGAAGAGTTTGTTTGTTTGTTTGAACGCGCTAATCTCAGAAACCACCAGTCCGATTTTAAAAATTCTTTCAGTGGTATATAGTCCATTTATCGAGGAAGGCTTTAGGCTATATTATATTTTCAAATTAATTAGGGATCCTTACTATAAGTCCAATAATGTAACCCAAGGTGTAAGAAAATGACTCGAAAATAATTCTTACATCGTGAACGCTGCGAAAACTATTGATTCTAGAATAAAACAATGTACTACACTTTTACAGAACATAAATTTGTCTATAAAAAAGTCCGCGATGGCATATGTCTAACTATTGTAGTTATCTCACAATAAGTGTTTTTTGAGTATTTTAAAATAATTAAATTGATGTCGTTATAAAAATGCTTTATTTTGTACCTTGAATTTAACTTTCCTGAAAATAAATTACTTCAATAAAAATACAGATTCAATACCTTTCTAGAACTGTTTGAATAATTCAATTCGGACATTTAATTCCAAAGATATCGCAAAATACAAAATGTAAGTATTCATTTCATAGGGAAATATTTAGTTACACTGATGATGTATCCGACTCGGACAGCTCGGACCGCGACAGCTAGCAGGTAGATTTTTTTACGTTTGTTTCTTGCTAAAAGGTACCGGTGGTCCAGTTGTCGAGAACCCCACTTCTGTATAAAGTAGTCGCGGGTTTGAGTTCTGGCTCACAGCAACGACTTTTTGAAATTGTTTTCTGAAGTTATGTGTATTTAGATATCGATGACTATAAACTTTGTGCCTGGTATGGCAGTAAGTTCGCCACCTATTCCATTTGGGACGTAAACATAACGGCGAGACGAGGCTTAACAGCCGCTGCCTACACCTTCGGGTAACAAAAGGCGTGAAGTTATGTTATGTTGTGTTTAAAATTTGTAGTATTTAATCGTATTTTGTGGTAATTTTATTTATAAAAGTTACTAGCTTTTACCCGCGGCTTCGCTCGCATTAAATCCATTAAATAGATATCAAAGATCATTACTATAGAAGTTAACCAATATGATAACTCTGTTTTATTGCTTGGCTGGAATTATTAGGTTTTAAAATTACTACTTACAATGACGTTTAAAAAACTAACAACATTTTTTTAAGGTAAAATATATTTCTCTGTAACAAAAATAAATAATTTTGGACTATAACAATTTTATAAGAGTATGTATGTATATATTGTTGTAGACTATTTTATAAGTTTTTCCTTCGGGTTCAAAAATATGTTACTTATTGTATTACTTTGTGTATTGTACTGTGTGTATTGTATTACTTTAAAGAATATGTGTACAAAGTTTCATGATGATCGATTGAGTAGTTATCGCGTGAAAGCATAACATACAAACAAACTTACATTCACATTTATATATTACTAGCTGACCCGGCAAAAGTTGTCTTGCCAAAAAATTAAATTTAAAAGACTGGGGTTGATCGTAGGGGGTTGAAAATTCTCAGACTTACCCGATATGCATACAAAATTTCATGAGAATCAGTCAAGCCGTTTCGAAGGAGTATGGGAAAATTGTGACACGAGAATTTTATATATTAGAAGTAGGATAGGATAGGAATTAGGTTACATTTTTATTGTATAAGGGGCAAACGAGCAGGCTTATGATAGTTACAAACGCCGCCCATGGCCACCTCACCACATGCAGTGTTACAGTTGCGTTGCCGGCGCTTACAATGGGATATGGGTGGGGTCGGGAGTGGGTTTCGGTAGGGGAGGGGAAAAGGGATTGGGCCTCCCAACACCTTTCTCAGCGAGTGAAACGCGGCTAAGGCCACTTTAAAGCGATAATCTGAGAGGTCGTGGTATTCCACGGGTCGAGCCGGCCCATTCATGCAGCGAACACTGCGTGACTTTACCACTGACAAGGTGTGACTGATGTGACTGATTTATAATACATTCTAGATATAAATAAACTTTACATTTTTAAGATCGTGATATCTTTTAAAATGTAGTAAATTTATTTCGATAAGCTTAATCGAACAGACATCATTTGACTTATAAAAAAAAAACACTCACTGTGAGTTAGCTACCCCGGTTTGAACATATGGTGGCCCGTTTTTTTCGTTGAAGTCAACAATAGTGACCATATAAAAAAAGTTGTTTATGTTGTATTAAAAAAACTAAAGGTTGAGCAAAAACTTGGGACAAGTTCATTGCTATATTCATTGTTCATAAGTGGCATTGCTAATAAAGCTTTCTTTGAAGTTGTAAATAATATCAATGTCTTGGTTGTCAGTACGCTAATACATACTAGCTAAGCGAGTGACACGTGTAATAATCGTGCCTTATGGCACTTTGTTCTCTCTGCCTACCCCGCAAGGGATCTGGCCTGAAGTTATGTATGTATGTATCAAGAACTTGAATTGAAATAAATATTAGTGTTAGATAGTCGATTTATGATGAAAGCTTTGGGGTATTAATATGATTGCGGCAATAATCTTTTGAGTGGAAAATGTATAAAATATGGCGGTACGAAGTTCGCGCGGTCTGCTAGTATTAACTATTTATGTTGACTAAATATTTGTTTTGAATTATATACATTTATATTAATATATTTCACATGATATTTTATTTGTTAATACATACAATTGTAAAATTAAAATTCATTTTGTAAAGGCAAATCGTCGCGAGAATATCGTACCCCTCCTGCTGTGGCCCCTCCGCAAGTACCGTCGCATTACGCACCGAATTATCCACGCCGGCCGCCTGGATATTCTACTTTACCAGTAGCACAGCCGCAGCCACAGGTATGGATCATTCTATTTAAACCTTATTGTATAACTACTATATCTGTTCTAACTTCAATACTGTTTACAGAAGTTTAAGTTAATATATTATAATTACTCATCTATTGTTACATTTTAAGTGTACAAGTAAATAAAATAAATAGAAAAACATTAATTACTTATCAAATCATGTGTTATTATAATATAAAATCTATTAATTAAATAAGTTTTTCTATAGATTGAAAAACAACTGCATACACAGAGAATACATAAAACTTTATTTTTTTAAGACTTGTGTGTATTATTTTTTTCTAAGCTCAGCGCGTTTCGTTCGACGCAAGTGCTATCCGGAAATACTAATTCAATAAAACTAATGTAACAAAATTGTGACAGTTAGTTGAATAGTTTTGTTTCCTATTGCAGGTCGGCATGGTGCATCCTAATCAACATCAGACAACTGCTCCGTCAAACTTTTCGCAACAGGATTTACATTCCAGCATGCCACGTGAGTTTTTATGACATAATACACACAGCGCCCTCTAGTCCCAAGATAAGCAAGTAAATGGTTGTGTTATGACTGATAGATATTGGATATTAATACATAAATACTTTTTCTTTGTGAATATATACTTTATTGAGAGATCCCCAGTGAATCTATTCTGATTAATGAATTCGTTATAAATTTCAGCACCTCCTTCACCATTGATCGGTTCTGACGGTGAACACAGTCAACATTCCATGAGTCTACCGGGACAGGTGTGTGGACATGTTATTGTTAATATATTTTTTTCTAACGCTAGTAAGTAGAATGGTGTTTTTAAACTGCAATAAACATTTTTTTATGAGTTTTCTGTGACTCAATATATGTCCCTTTAATCAATTTTAGTGTTACTGCTGATTTCTTACTTTACATATATGGAAAGTATTGGCATACAGCATTACTTCGTGGTTTTGTGGTTGTTCTGGATATAATATTATGATTTATCATATTTTTTTATTGTATATCTGCTGTGGAAACCTTTTATTATATAAAATTATATTTGTGTAGTATGATACAATACTATAATCTTAGTATAGTTTATATTTCAGCGCGCGTCCTCGTCCTCTGCGGGAGGAGGGTCGATTCGAGGAGGCTCGGTGTCCCCGCCGCTGCCTCCGCCGCCCATGGACGATGAGCTGTCTCACGACGGGTTCGGCCGCCCTCATCACCTCACAGTAAGGTTTTAGTTTATAAAAAAAACTTCTATTTTTACTTAGCAAAATAAACATATTGTGCTGAATTTGCCACCTGAATATTTTTTTTACACTGTTATAAAAAAATACACTAACATATACATACATATTAATTATTAGCATTAAGGCAATCTTAAGCTATATGTACTTTTTATATATGGAAACATTGTTAAATAAATAAAACGTAATTAAAAATACAACTACTTGTCAGAATATCGACGTAAAGTGGCTCATGCGGCGTTTCACTCGGTAAGAGAGGTATCTGGAGGCCCTACTCCTTCGCTTCTCTCTTTCCCATCCCACTTCCAACCCCTTCCATATACCATTGTGGGGCCGGCAACGCAACTGTAACACTATCCATGGGAGACGTTTCTTGCCATCAGGTGACACACCTCCTCGCTATGATACATACAATAATCTCTTTGTAATAAAATATTAAATTTTATTACAAAGAGAGGAAAAGGCCACATTACTGCTATATAATATTACTTACGTTCACATTCTAGTGAGCAATTGTTAATTTTCCCTGAAGTAATGTTTACTTACTTTACAGAACAAGATGAACACCCAGTACACCAGTGCAGTACCCGCTATAGTTCCAGATGAGGAAGACCTGCCTGGTTGGGTTCCCAAGAACTACATTGAAAAAGGTAAAGAAGTGTAGTAATGAAGTGACTTGAAGTGAGTGTTACAGTATTCAAGGTTTTTTTTTTTATTTTACAAGAATCCAAGTATTCTGTGTCGTAACCCTCGCTTATTATTATGTTTAGTAACCTACATAATAAAAATATAATATGACTTTAGGCTTAAAATATCCTTGTAAATTAACAACATATTTATGTGTTCTTTTTATAAATTAAGCTATACGTTAAAATTAATATGTATAGGTGTATATATGTAAAACTAAAATAAAATTTGGCTTGGCTTTCTAATATGCATTAGCAATTGATCACTGCCATTTTTTTTTCATATACGGGCCTATTCAAGTATTACGTCCACCCAAGGCGGGTGGACGTAATACTTGAAGTCAGCAAAATTAAGCAAAGCTATTACCCCCTCCCCCAAAACAAACATTTTTCGAAGAGAAATTCTTAATAGACCATCTATAAGATTAATCCAAGGGCTTTATTGGAAAATTAATTAACTACTGATGACGTAATCATAATCTGGACCCCCTCCAAAACTCCCTGTCATCCAAAATAACTAATAATAATAAATAAGCAAAGCAATGATCCCCCCACCCCCTTGAGTGCTTAAGTAATACAACGGCCCCTATATATGTTGGGGGGGCGTCCATAAATTACGTGAGATGATTTAGGGGGTAGGGGATCGAGTGAAATCTCATATAATCTCACATTAGGGAGAGTGAGTCTCGACAAATATCACGCAATTTTTGTTCTGATTGAAAGACATTCATACTTCGACGTTATACATCTATTGAACGTCAAACCACCATATTTAATTTATACCAAATAGCTCAATTTTCTTTCTACAATAACAACCCAACGTAAGAAACCCACATTCTGAAATATCTCACGTGAGGTTGGGGGATGGGGGAGGGGGTTGAACAAAATCTCACGACATCTACCAACGGGGGAGGGAGGGACAGAAAATTTTAAAAAGCACCTTGCGTAATTTATGGACGCCCCCTTAGTGCTTTGTTATACTTACAAGTAAGTCACGCGTTACGGAGTCAAGATTTGTATTTTCATCTCCGGTATAAATAAACTGTGTAATAAATAGTCTTAAGTCATCCAATCGAGAAAAAAAAATCGATATATCAAACGGCTAATTAAAAAAAGAAGTGAATTTAAGTCGCGACATTTTAAGCAGTTTTTTTTTTAAACTCTTTCGATAGATGGAGATAATATTACCATGGTGGTGTAGAGTCACAGCTCGCTGCATAACTGGATAGCTGGTGAAATACTACGATCTTTCATATTATCGACGTAAAGTGTCTCATGCCGCCCCCTTTTGCCATCCTCACAATCAAACCTTCACATAATTTTACAGTCCATGGGCGGCGGTAGTCACTTACCATCAGGTGACCCACTTACTCGTTTGCTCCCTTATCCATATACAAAAACCATCTAAATGGTAGATGTGATGAACACCGCTATGCAGATATTCCAGGTTTTTACAATTTACAAAAAACCAATTTTAACATTTTTTTCTTTTCGCAGTTGTGGCTATTTATGATTACTACGCAGACAAGGAGGACGAGTTGTCTTTTCAAGAGAGTGCCGTTATTTATGTGCTGAAGAAAAACGACGACGGATGGTGGGAGGGTGTCATGGACGGAGTCACCGGACTGTTCCCGGGAAATTATGTGGAGCCATGTGTTTAGAATGGCGGTTACTATGTGATCAACTGACAATTGTAATGTGTTGCACCTAAGCGTAGTATAACGTATACATCAAACTAGACAGACTGCCAACTTGGCGGTGATAATTATATCAGAACAATTTTTAATGGAATTTTAATTGATTTCAATGTTATAATGTATTTGTAGTAATTATATTAACTTTGTAATAGCTGCTTTTAGCTCCTTTTTCATGACCACATAGGTAATTGTAAATATTAATACAATATAAATAAGGGATACTGTTTATTTATTTTTTTTATTATTATTGTTTATATGCATTTATGAAGCTCTTTATTAATTTTTAGTACTTTAATCCTAAAGATATTTTGAAAATCTTTTTAGTTTAAATTATATACGCTAGTTTAAGTTATATAAGCTAGCATTATATTTAATCTGATTAATATAAATAGAATAGAAATAAAATTGAAGTCTTTTATTTCACCTTCTCGGTGGTCCAGTGGTTGAGCACGGTGCTTCTGAATCAAGAATTCGCGGGTTCGAATCCTAGCTCACACCAATGACTTTTCGAAATTATTTAAGGAAGTTATGTGTGATGAATATCGATAGCTGAAAACTTTGTGTCCGGTATGGCAATAGGTTCGCCACCTATTCCATTTCGGTAAACAGCGAGACGAGACTTAACTGCCGTTGCCTACGAAATCGGCTAGAAAATAATATATTAATAACGTATTTTAACAAATTTAAGTTAAATCCCCAAATATTAACTAGTTAAATCGGCGAACTTTGTTTCGCCTCATAAGCAATAAATATAACATTTTTACATCAGCTATTCGCCAATAAAAATTCCGTTAAAATCGGTCCAGTCAGAGATTAGCCTAAACAGAAAAAAAGATCGTATAAAAAGGTGGATGTACCCATATTCCAGTTTAATTGTATTTAGAGAATATAGATGCATGGACCTCGTGGTATAGTGGCAGTATTAACAACAGCTGCACTGGAGATCAGCATGTCAGGTCTCCAATGGAGTAGAAATATTCGTGTTCAACATGGATATTTTTTAAATTACGTTGGTAGCAAACATGTACAGTACTGATATTAAAGCCAACTTCGTCTATAGACGCGACCCAGACAGTTTTTAAGGGTTTTGTATACACCTAAACCCACCTATATTCTTTTATATATGTGTATCAGTCTAGTTCCATTTGTAATTATTTCAAATCTTTACTTATATTAGCAAATAAAACTTACATTATGGAGTTAAAGCCATCTAATGAATAGCAAATTTTTTAGCATAGATAGTCAATGTCAACTTGTAAACTAGTCTTTTTGAAAGGTATTAAAAATTAAAACTACCATATTGAGTTAATTTTTATTCCTAATGCACTTGAAACTCATACATAGAAATACTTACATCTAGTTAAGTCTATTAAAATAACGACACCATACATACTTTTACTTGCTCTATTAAAATAGAGTATATTCTTGTGGCAGAATTGGTTCTTCTGTCCAGAAATTAAACATACAAAGTATAATGCAACAACCACTATCCAAAAATAAAAGAACTATTGTCAATCAATATAGAACAGTTGTTAGGTACAAATAAATCAATCATCAAGTCATATATACCATAAATGCCCTATTTAGCAACATTATCAATATGAATTTACTGTATTTTTGTGGACAAATATACTAACGAGAGATGTCATCGTGCCAAAATGTTAAAAACAATTAACATTTTGTCTTTAATTAGTAAAATATAACTTATCATTAATTTGTAACTTGTGTCAGCATCGCTATTGCTCTCGTCAATACCTTCTAAGACGCGATGTTAAAAAATGAAAAAATGCTTGGTAAGTAAATTCAACAGAATTCAAGTCAACATAAATAGTGTATATAGATTTTGTCGAGTATTGCTCCAAAGTTTGTAATTGTGTTCTCGCTGTATGCATCATGTTCCGTTTTTTTTTAAATTATAACTACCCACACCAGTTGGTGGCTGTGATGTAAGTATAAGAATTAAATTCTAGTATATTTCCACACACACAGTAGTTAGGCAAAGTAATCTTGCGCTAACTAACATAAACCAACAATTTATGTTGATAATATGTTCCCAAATACACTTCATCATCCACTACACCAATATTACAGACTCTGTAATGTCCTCCTCTATTTCTTTCTCCTTCGATTCCTGTTCATCAAGAGATTCTGTCAACTCTTCAGTCTTTGATGGTGCCCCTTCTTGGCTTGTCGTTTCCTTGTTAGTTGTTGCTGAATCCTTATTATCAGCTTTCTCTTCAAGGGACTTTTTTGATTCCTTGGTTTTTTCATTTCTGTAATGGATAAAAAACACATTTTAGGTGATACTAATTTAACAATCTTAACGAGTTCCTATTATAGGCCCACAGCACCACAAGAAAAACTTGGCCAACTTACTTACTGTAACTGGATTTGTCAAGTGGTCTTAAAATTTAGAATAAAATAATCAAGTCACTACTCACTGTGTGGGTCCATTCACCACTTCTACGACGTCATCATCCTCGTACTTTATATTGATGACAGCTTCCACCTTTGTTTGAATGCTTTTCAATGTTGAATGGAATATTTTTGAGCTTGCCTAGAAAATAAATTTGATAAATATGAGAAAGGTTACATAGTACTATTAGATCAACTCAAAAAAAGGATGTCTTAAAATTGTTTTTATATTATCTGAAGACAGGTTCAATGATGATAGGTTTTGTAGTGGGTATTATAAATGCGGAATATGTATAGGCATGAATTATTAAGTTGTTGAGGAAATTTATGATCTCAGAATAGAATTCACCACAATGGGACCTGGCACGGCGTACTTTTTTTTTTCTTTTTGCTTTTTGAAATGTATTAATAATAATAATATTTATTGATCTTTAACTATTTTACAAATTAGTTAATTTGATCGAGGTCGAGCTCGGCCTGGTGGCGCGAGGCGGCGGCTGTGTGAGTGATGTAGTGTGTGTGGGTGTGAGTGTGTGTGTGTAGTACGGACCGTGAGCGAGGTGATCCGTGCGCGCGCCGTGTTGAGGCTGGCGGTGAGGTCGCTGAGCTGCGACTGCGCGCCGCGCTCGGCCTGGTGGCGCGGGGCGGCGGCTGTGTGAGTGATGTAGTGTGTGTGGGTGTGAGTGTGTGTGTGTAGTACGGACCGTGAGCGAGGTGATCCGTGCGCGCGCCGTGTTGAGGCTGGCGGTGAGGTCGCTGAGCTGCGACTGCGCGCCGCGCTCGGCCTGGTGGCGCGAGGCGGCGGCTGTGTGAGTGATGTAGTGTGTGTGGGTGTGAGTGTGTGGGTGTGAGTGTGTGTGTGTAGTACGGACCGTGAGCGAGGTGATCCGTGCGCGCGCCGTGTTGAGGCTGGCGGTGAGGTCGCTGAGCTGCGACTGCGCGCCGCGCTCGGCCTGGTGGCGCGAGGCGGCGGCTGTGTGAGTGATGTAGTGTGTGTGGGTGTGAGTGTGTGTGTGTAGTACGGACCGTGAGCGAGGTGATCCGTGCGCGCGCCGTGTTGAGGCTGGCGGTGAGGTCGCTGAGCTGCGACTGCGCGCCGCGCTCGGCCTGGTGGCGCGAGGCGGCGGCTGTGTGAGTGATGTAGTGTGTGTGGGTGTGAGTGTGTGGGTGTGAGTGTGTGTGTGTAGTACGGACCGTGAGCGAGGTGATCCGTGCGCGCGCCGTGTTGAGGCTGGCGGTGAGGTCGCTGAGCTGCGACTGCGCGCCGCGCTCGGCCTGGTGGCGCGGGGCGGCGGCTGTGTGAGTGATGTAGTGTGTGTGGGTGTGAGTGTGTGTGTGTAGTACGGACCGTGAGCGAGGTGATCCGTGCGCGCGCCGTGTTGAGGCTGGCGGTGAGGTCGCTGAGCTGCGACTGCGCGCCGCGCTCGGCCTGGTGGCGCGGGGCGGCGGCTGTGTGAGTGATGTAGTGTGTGTGGGTGTGAGTGTGTGTGTGTGAGTGTGTGTGTGTAGTACGGACCGTGAGCGAGGTGATCCGTGCGCGCGCCGTGTTGAGGCTGGCGGTGAGGTCGCTGAGCTGCGACTGCGCGCCGCGCTCGGCCTGGTGGCGCGAGGCGGCGGCTGTGTGAGTGATGTAGTGTGTGTGGGTGTGAGTGTGTGGGTGTGAGTGTGTGTGTGTAGTACGGACCGTGAGCGAGGTGATCCGTGCGCGCGCCGTGTTGAGGCTGGCGGTGAGGTCGCTGAGCTGCGACTGCGCGCCGCGCTCGGCCTGGTGGCGCGAGGCGGCGGCTGTGTGAGTGATGTAGTGTGTGTGGGTGTGAGTGTGTGTGTGTAGTACGGACCGTGAGCGAGGTGATCCGTGCGCGCGCCGTGTTGAGGCTGGCGGTGAGGTCGCTGAGCTGCGACTGCGCGCCGCGCTCGGCCTGGTGGCGCGGGGCGGCGGCTGTGTGAGTGATGTAGTGTGTGTGGGTGTGAGTGTGTGGGTGTGAGTGTGTGTGTGTAGTACGGACCGTGAGCGAGGTGATCCGTGCGCGCGCCGTGTTGAGGCTGGCGGTGAGGTCGCTGAGCTGCGACTGCGCGCCGCGCTCGGCCTGGTGGCGCGAGGCGGCGGCTGTGTGAGTGATGTAGTGTGTGTGGGTGTGAGTGTGTGGGTGTGAGTGTGTGTGTGTAGTACGGACCGTGAGCGAGGTGATCCGTGCGCGCGCCGTGTTGAGGCTGGCGGTGAGGTCGCTGAGCTGCGACTGCGCGCCGCGCTCGGCCTGGTGGCGCGAGGCGGCGGCTGTGTGAGTGATGTAGTGTGTGTGGGTGTGAGTGTGTGGGTGTGAGTGTGTGTGTGTAGTACGGACCGTGAGCGAGGTGATCCGTGCGCGCGCCGTGTTGAGGCTGGCGGTGAGGTCGCTGAGCTGCGACTGCGCGCCGCGCTCGGCCTGGTGGCGCGGGGCGGCGGCTGTGTGAGTGATGTAGTGTGTGTGGGTGTGAGTGTGTGGGTGTGAGTGTGTGTGTGTAGTACGGACCGTGAGCGAGGTGATCCGTGCGCGCGCCGTGTTGAGGCTGGCGGTGAGGTCGCTGAGCTGCGACTGCGCGCCGCGCTCGGCCTGGTGGCGCGAGGCGGCGGCTGTGTGAGTGATGTAGTGTGTGTGGGTGTGAGTGTGTGGGTGTGAGTGTGTGTGTGTAGTACGGACCGTGAGCGAGGTGATCCGTGCGCGCGCCGTGTTGAGGCTGGCGGTGAGGTCGCTGAGCTGCGACTGCGCGCCGCGCTCGGCCTGGTGGCGCGAGGCGGCGGCTGTGTGAGTGATGTAGTGTGTGTGGGTGTGAGTGTGTGTGTGTAGTACGGACCGTGAGCGAGGTGATCCGTGCGCGCGCCGTGTTGAGGCTGGCGGTGAGGTCGCTGAGCTGCGACTGCGCGCCGCGCTCGGCCTGGTGGCGCGAGGCGGCGGCTGTGTGAGTGATGTAGTGTGTGTGGGTGTGAGTGTGTGTGTGTAGTACGGACCGTGAGCGAGGTGATCCGTGCGCGCGCCGTGTTGAGGCTGGCGGTGAGGTCGCTGAGCTGCGACTGCGCGCCGCGCTCGGCCTGGTGGCGCGAGGCGGCGGCTGTGTGAGTGATGTAGTGTGTGTGGGTGTGAGTGTGTGTGTGTAGTACGGACCGTGAGCGAGGTGATCCGTGCGCGCGCCGTGTTGAGGCTGGCGGTGAGGTCGCTGAGCTGCGACTGCGCGCCGCGCTCGGCCTGGTGGCGCGAGGCGGCGGCTGTGTGAGTGATGTAGTGTGTGTGGGTGTGAGTGTGTGGGTGTGAGTGTGTGTGTGTAGTACGGACCGTGAGCGAGGTGATCCGTGCGCGCGCCGTGTTGAGGCTGGCGGTGAGGTCGCTGAGCTGCGACTGCGCGCCGCGCTCGGCCTGGTGGCGCGAGGCGGCGGCTGTGTGAGTGATGTAGTGTGTGTGGGTGTGAGTGTGTGGGTGTGAGTGTGTGTGTGTAGTACGGACCGTGAGCGAGGTGATCCGTGCGCGCGCCGTGTTGAGGCTGGCGGTGAGGTCGCTGAGCTGCGACTGCGCGCCGCGCTCGGCCTGGTGGCGCGAGGCGGCGGCTGTGTGAGTGATGTAGTGTGTGTGGGTGTGAGTGTGTGGGTGTGAGTGTGTGTGTGTAGTACGGACCGTGAGCGAGGTGATCCGTGCGCGCGCCGTGTTGAGGCTGGCGGTGAGGTCGCTGAGCTGCGACTGCGCGCCGCGCTCGGCCTGGTGGCGCGAGGCGGCGGCTGTGTGAGTGATGTAGTGTGTGTGGGTGTGAGTGTGTGGGTGTGAGTGTGTGTGTGTAGTACGGACCGTGAGCGAGGTGATCCGTGCGCGCGCCGTGTTGAGGCTGGCGGTGAGGTCGCTGAGCTGCGACTGCGCGCCGCGCTCGGCCTGGTGGCGCGAGGCGGCGGCTGTGTGAGTGATGTAGTGTGTGTGGGTGTGAGTGTGTGGGTGTGAGTGTGTGTGTGTAGTACGGACCGTGAGCGAGGTGATCCGTGCGCGCGCCGTGTTGAGGCTGGCGGTGAGGTCGCTGAGCTGCGACTGCGCGCCGCGCTCGGCCTGGTGGCGCGAGGCGGCGGCTGTGTGAGTGATGTAGTGTGTGTGGGTGTGAGTGTGTGGGTGTGAGTGTGTGTGTGTAGTACGGACCGTGAGCGAGGTGATCCGTGCGCGCGCCGTGTTGAGGCTGGCGGTGAGGTCGCTGAGCTGCGACTGCGCGCCGCGCTCGGCCTGGTGGCGCGGGGCGGCGGCTGTGTGAGTGATGTAGTGTGTGTGGGTGTGAGTGTGTGGGTGTGAGTGTGTGTGTGTAGTACGGACCGTGAGCGAGGTGATCCGTGCGCGCGCCGTGTTGAGGCTGGCGGTGAGGTCGCTGAGCTGCGACTGCGCGCCGCGCTCGGCCTGGTGGCGCGAGGCGGCGGCTGTGTGAGTGATGTAGTGTGTGTGGGTGTGAGTGTGTGGGTGTGAGTGTGTGTGTGTAGTACGGACCGTGAGCGAGGTGATCCGTGCGCGCGCCGTGTTGAGGCTGGCGGTGAGGTCGCTGAGCTGCGACTGCGCGCCGCGCTCGGCCTGGTGGCGCGAGGCGGCGGCTGTGTGAGTGATGTAGTGTGTGTGGGTGTGAGTGTGTGGGTGTGAGTGTGTGGGTGTGAGTGTGTGTGTGTAGTACGGACCGTGAGCGAGGTGATCCGTGCGCGCGCCGTGTTGAGGCTGGCGGTGAGGTCGCTGAGCTGCGACTGCGCGCCGCGCTCGGCCTGGTGGCGCGAGGCGGCGGCTGTGTGAGTGATGTAGTGTGTGTGGGTGTGAGTGTGTGGGTGTGAGTGTGTGTGTGTAGTACGGACCGTGAGCGAGGTGATCCGTGCGCGCGCCGTGTTGAGGCTGGCGGTGAGGTCGCTGAGCTGCGACTGCGCGCCGCGCTCGGCCTGGTGGCGCGAGGCGGCGGCTGTGTGAGTGATGTAGTGTGTGTGGGTGTGAGTGTGTGGGTGTGAGTGTGTGTGTGTAGTACGGACCGTGAGCGAGGTGATCCGTGCGCGCGCCGTGTTGAGGCTGGCGGTGAGGTCGCTGAGCTGCGACTGCGCGCCGCGCTCGGCCTGGTGGCGCGAGGCGGCGGCTGTGTGAGTGATGTAGTGTGTGTGGGTGTGAGTGTGTGGGTGTGAGTGTGTGTGTGTAGTACGGACCGTGAGCGAGGTGATCCGTGCGCGCGCCGTGTTGAGGCTGGCGGTGAGGTCGCTGAGCTGCGACTGCGCGCCGCGCTCGGCCTGGTGGCGCGAGGCGGCGGCTGTGTGAGTGATGTAGTGTGTGTGGGTGTGAGTGTGTGGGTGTGAGTGTGTGTGTGTAGTACGGACCGTGAGCGAGGTGATCCGTGCGCGCGCCGTGTTGAGGCTGGCGGTGAGGTCGCTGAGCTGCGACTGCGCGCCGCGCTCGGCCTGGTGGCGCGAGGCGGCGGCTGTGTGAGTGATGTAGTGTGTGTGGGTGTGAGTGTGTGGGTGTGAGTGTGTGTGTGTAGTACGGACCGTGAGCGAGGTGATCCGTGCGCGCGCCGTGTTGAGGCTGGCGGTGAGGTCGCTGAGCTGCGACTGCGCGCCGCGCTCGGCCTGGTGGCGCGGGGCGGCGGCTGTGTGAGTGATGTAGTGTGTGTGGGTGTGAGTGTGTGGGTGTGAGTGTGTGTGTGTAGTACGGACCGTGAGCGAGGTGATCCGTGCGCGCGCCGTGTTGAGGCTGGCGGTGAGGTCGCTGAGCTGCGACTGCGCGCCGCGCTCGGCCTGGTGGCGCGAGGCGGCGGCTGTGTGAGTGATGTAGTGTGTGTGGGTGTGAGTGTGTGGGTGTGAGTGTGTGTGTGTAGTACGGACCGTGAGCGAGGTGATCCGTGCGCGCGCCGTGTTGAGGCTGGCGGTGAGGTCGCTGAGCTGCGACTGCGCGCCGCGCTCGGCCTGGTGGCGCGAGGCGGCGGCTGTGTGAGTGATGTAGTGTGTGTGGGTGTGAGTGTGTGGGTGTGAGTGTGTGTGTGTAGTACGGACCGTGAGCGAGGTGATCCGTGCGCGCGCCGTGTTGAGGCTGGCGGTGAGGTCGCTGAGCTGCGACTGCGCGCCGCGCTCGGCCTGGTGGCGCGAGGCGGCGGCTGTGTGAGTGATGTAGTGTGTGTGGGTGTGAGTGTGTGGGTGTGAGTGTGTGTGTGTAGTACGGACCGTGAGCGAGGTGATCCGTGCGCGCGCCGTGTTGAGGCTGGCGGTGAGGTCGCTGAGCTGCGACTGCGCGCCGCGCTCGGCCTGGTGGCGCGAGGCGGCGGCTGTGTGAGTGATGTAGTGTGTGTGGGTGTGAGTGTGTGGGTGTGAGTGTGTGTGTGTAGTACGGACCGTGAGCGAGGTGATCCGTGCGCGCGCCGTGTTGAGGCTGGCGGTGAGGTCGCTGAGCTGCGACTGCGCGCCGCGCTCGGCCTGGTGGCGCGAGGCGGCGGCTGTGTGAGTGATGTAGTGTGTGTGGGTGTGAGTGTGTGGGTGTGAGTGTGTGTGTGTAGTACGGACCGTGAGCGAGGTGATCCGTGCGCGCGCCGTGTTGAGGCTGGCGGTGAGGTCGCTGAGCTGCGACTGCGCGCCGCGCTCGGCCTGGTGGCGCGAGGCGGCGGCTGTGTGAGTGATGTAGTGTGTGTGGGTGTGAGTGTGTGGGTGTGAGTGTGTGTGTGTAGTACGGACCGTGAGCGAGGTGATCCGTGCGCGCGCCGTGTTGAGGCTGGCGGTGAGGTCGCTGAGCTGCGACTGCGCGCCGCGCTCGGCCTGGTGGCGCGAGGCGGCGGCTGTGTGAGTGATGTAGTGTGTGTGGGTGTGAGTGTGTGGGTGTGAGTGTGTGTGTGTAGTACGGACCGTGAGCGAGGTGATCCGTGCGCGCGCCGTGTTGAGGCTGGCGGTGAGGTCGCTGAGCTGCGACTGCGCGCCGCGCTCGGCCTGGTGGCGCGAGGCGGCGGCTGTGTGAGTGATGTAGTGTGTGTGGGTGTGAGTGTGTGGGTGTGAGTGTGTGTGTGTAGTACGGACCGTGAGCGAGGTGATCCGTGCGCGCGCCGTGTTGAGGCTGGCGGTGAGGTCGCTGAGCTGCGACTGCGCGCCGCGCTCGGCCTGGTGGCGCGAGGCGGCGGCTGTGTGAGTGATGTAGTGTGTGTGGGTGTGAGTGTGTGGGTGTGAGTGTGTGTGTGTAGTACGGACCGTGAGCGAGGTGATCCGTGCGCGCGCCGTGTTGAGGCTGGCGGTGAGGTCGCTGAGCTGCGACTGCGCGCCGCGCTCGGCCTGGTGGCGCGAGGCGGCGGCTGTGTGAGTGATGTAGTGTGTGTGGGTGTGAGTGTGTGGGTGTGAGTGTGTGTGTGTAGTACGGACCGTGAGCGAGGTGATCCGTGCGCGCGCCGTGTTGAGGCTGGCGGTGAGGTCGCTGAGCTGCGACTGCGCGCCGCGCTCGGCCTGGTGGCGCGAGGCGGCGGCTGTGTGAGTGATGTAGTGTGTGTGGGTGTGAGTGTGTGGGTGTGAGTGTGTGTGTGTAGTACGGACCGTGAGCGAGGTGATCCGTGCGCGCGCCGTGTTGAGGCTGGCGGTGAGGTCGCTGAGCTGCGACTGCGCGCCGCGCTCGGCCTGGTGGCGCGAGGCGGCGGCTGTGTGAGTGATGTAGTGTGTGTGGGTGTGAGTGTGTGGGTGTGAGTGTGTGTGTGTAGTACGGACCGTGAGCGAGGTGATCCGTGCGCGCGCCGTGTTGAGGCTGGCGGTGAGGTCGCTGAGCTGCGACTGCGCGCCGCGCTCGGCCTGGTGGCGCGAGGCGGCGGCTGTGTGAGTGATGTAGTGTGTGTGGGTGTGAGTGTGTGGGTGTGAGTGTGTGTGTGTAGTACGGACCGTGAGCGAGGTGATCCGTGCGCGCGCCGTGTTGAGGCTGGCGGTGAGGTCGCTGAGCTGCGACTGCGCGCCGCGCTCGGCCTGGTGGCGCGAGGCGGCGGCTGTGTGAGTGATGTAGTGTGTGTGGGTGTGAGTGTGTGGGTGTGAGTGTGTGTGTGTAGTACGGACCGTGAGCGAGGTGATCCGTGCGCGCGCCGTGTTGAGGCTGGCGGTGAGGTCGCTGAGCTGCGACTGCGCGCCGCGCTCGGCCTGGTGGCGCGAGGCGGCGGCTGTGTGAGTGATGTAGTGTGTGTGGGTGTGAGTGTGTGGGTGTGAGTGTGTGTGTGTAGTACGGACCGTGAGCGAGGTGATCCGTGCGCGCGCCGTGTTGAGGCTGGCGGTGAGGTCGCTGAGCTGCGACTGCGCGCCGCGCTCGGCCTGGTGGCGCGAGGCGGCGGCTGTGTGAGTGATGTAGTGTGTGTGGGTGTGAGTGTGTGGGTGTGAGTGTGTGTGTGTAGTACGGACCGTGAGCGAGGTGATCCGTGCGCGCGCCGTGTTGAGGCTGGCGGTGAGGTCGCTGAGCTGCGACTGCGCGCCGCGCTCGGCCTGGTGGCGCGAGGCGGCGGCTGTGTGAGTGATGTAGTGTGTGTGGGTGTGAGTGTGTGGGTGTGAGTGTGTGTGTGTAGTACGGACCGTGAGCGAGGTGATCCGTGCGCGCGCCGTGTTGAGGCTGGCGGTGAGGTCGCTGAGCTGCGACTGCGCGCCGCGCTCGGCCTGGTGGCGCGAGGCGGCGGCTGCGCGCGCGGCCCGCAGCGCCTCCCGCGTGCTCGCCAGCGCGCTCTCGAGGCGCGCGCGGGCGGCGGCACTGCGCGCGCTGCCGGCCACCAGGGCGCCCACGTCCACGAGGCGCGACTTGTACATCACGACGCCTGACACAAACAACCGCACATCACACCACCGCACCGTCATTATAAAAAGATTACAATTTAGGGCCCCGCGTCCGATCCTAAAGTCACTGTCACTAGCTTATTTATATCCAAAATCAGGATTACGTGACGTCAATCATCTTTTTACTGCGACGAGCTTGGTGGTTCAGTCAGATCGATTATTACAAACAAACACGGCACACGATTTTGATGACATTTTATAAAGATGTTTAAAAAAAACTGTGTGGAGTCCCTCCGCGCGGAAGAAGTGAAACTTCGTATTAAATAAATATAATTTTGAATATATATTCGCGATGGGGATAAAAATTTGATAGGTACATAGCAGTATTTTTGTATTTCCTAATATTGAGATTATTTGACCGAGGACCATTAACAGACTATCACTTATACCCTTATTCTGAACTTATGTTTATTTTTTATATATGATTACTTAACCATGAGTACCTATTCCTATACCTGTCATGATTGAAGTCAGTTTGTCATTAAATTATCCTTGAAACATATTATACTTAAAAATTATTTCTCTTTTAAATGATAAATGAAAATTATGCACTATATGCAATAACATATCGTTATGTAATACACCCACTAATTAAAGTAATTATGTTCCTGTACGCCGATAGAGAAAAATGTAAATAGCTAATGTTGTTTAGGTATGCTTTGCAATATTTTAAATTTGATGAATTAAAAAAGAAAATAGAATTTATAAGTTCAGTAATTACCAAAATATTCGTAAGTATATCCACTAACATTTGTATTTGTTGAAATCACGACTGATTCTAGCATAATAGTACAAGAACTAGCTCTGTTGTTGTATTGTATTTTACGGAGTAAAATTAATTCATCTTCACTCGTTATGCACTATTTTTTTTACGTTGATCAGTTTACACTTTACAGTTCAGTATCTGTTGAACATTTATATTAAAATCACATAAAAACAAACAGAGTGGAGTACCTACTGTCACGATTGTCACGAATGTTTACTAAAAATGTTTTACGTTTTCGGCCATAGAGGGCGCAATACGCCAATTTATTAAATCGCGCATTACACTTCCGTAGGTTTTATATGATTGATATTCCAATTATAGTGCCTCCACCTGCCACTAGAAGTCTGTTTACGATTTAATTTCAAGCTTAACAAATTTAGAAGTTAACTCATATATACTTCGAATTTTATTGTACTACTATATATTTGATAAGTAGTCTTTATATACCTTACAAATCAGATAATTATCTTCAATTATGTAAGCGATTTCATTTATTACCATTGTCACTCAGAAGAGATATTTCTGATGTGACATTCTTCTTAAAAATATTATCAAATCAAGTAGATTGTCCCGAACTACTAAGTAAGATTAATATTCCCCTCAAACTTTGCAGGTACAACCCTCCCCTAGTATATCCCTCAGTTAATACAAACTATCGTAGAAACTCATATTTGAACAGAGTAAATGTAAAATTAAATACAATTTGTAAAAAGTTCAACTCATTGGATTTGTTTTGCACAAGTGTAAGCGCAGTGAGACAGATGCTGAGCAGGGAATTATTTTCATAAGTGTATATGTTGATGTGTATATTATATGTACTATGTATGTATATTTATGATTACGTTGTGTATGTGAAATAACTGTTTAAATGCATGTTGAAGGCAGGAATAATTCCTGGTGTTGTTTTTTCATAGTTTTTTGTTTTAGTTGATGTTTTCTTTTGTTCTCGTTGTTAAATTTACTTTAATAGCAATATGAATGCTCACGTAATGTTTTACGTTCAGTTACTAAACGTGAGGATCTATAATTGGCTATCTGATGTCTATTGTACTATATATAGAATATTATTGTAGCTGTTGATCTTCCTAAAATAAATAAATAAATAAAGTAACCCCACGAGGAGGCGTTAAATGCCAATGCAAGAGACATTAGAAGTTTCACTTCAATAAAAAGCTGGTCAACTGGAAAAATACTTTCGAAAACTAAGGCAAAAATTAGATTCAGAAAGTAGACTACAAATTCCGCCAATAAACCTGTTTACTAAAAATTAGAGAAACATTAACTTACCAGACTCGCTAACATCTTTTGTTCCTCCCTCCTGAGACTGTGTGTCATCTTTGAGCACTTTAAACAAGGGTAGTAAATTACGATTGCCTGCAGCGATGGTCTCTTCTAATTCAGCAATCTAGTGAAATACACATTTGTAATTAATGCGCACGGCAGTTAGCACCGACTTGCCGTTATGTTTACATCCCAAATGGACGGACCTATTGCGATACACTAGGCACAAAATTTTCAGCCATCTAAATTTATCACACATAACTTCCGAAGAGAATTTCGAAAGATTCGAACCCACGCCTTCTTGATTCAGGATAGGGGTGCTCGACCACTGAACACCACCGCGACAAGTAAAAAATTGCTAATAAAATTGCAAATGCAAAATGCAAATTCATTTTAAGTAAGTACTTACGTGTGTTGGTACTTCATTGGCAATTGTGGTCTCTAATGGTAAATCTTGAATGGCTCCCGGTGACCCTGATGCAACATCCTTGATCGTTTGCATGAGAGTCCTAGAAAAATATGAAAATCTTAGGTTTTTACTTGAATAATAACAACAATTTTTTTTTTTGTAGGATCAACGCTGTTGAACTCCTGTGAAGGCCTGCAACACAACTTCAAGATAAGATAGGGGGAGAGATGGGAAGGGACTATTGGATTGGATAGAGAGATTACATTATCCGTCTGTAAGGATACCTCTCTCCCTGAAAAAAACAGGTCAATTTTCTCAAAGCTGATGGAATTTCACTGGTCAAGCAATGATTTTAATTATTATAATGATAGCATTTTTTTCATGAATGAATTCTTCACAAAGCCTACACTAATATTATACAAATAGGCTAAAAACTACTTGATCAATTTTAAACTCTCTCACATTCGAAAGCTATATTATTCACGAGTAACATAACATAGGCTAAAACTTATTTTGCGTTAGATATGGGTTTTCCGGACACAAGGAATAAAAAATCAACCAGAAAAGTTACTTATTTTGCTAACGCTGTCTAACCAATAAAAGATAAACCATGGTATAACCATATATGCTGTGTGGCGCCGGCTTAGAATACCGCCACCCCATCTCTTCCCGTGGGTGTCGTAAAAAGGCGACTAAGGGAAAAGGCTGGAAGAATGGGTAGCAGCATTCTCTCTCAACAAAATACAGCCTACTGCGATCGCCAACCCGCCTGCCAAGCGTGGCGATTATGGCAAAAACCCCCCATGAGTGAACGGACCGGCAGTCCGGGCGATATATGTGGGAGGCCTGTCCAGCAGTAGACCTCAAAAGGCAAATGATGATGAATGATGTTGATGATGATAACGATATTAATTGTAGATCTTATAAATATCTACAAAAAGACGAGTGGACAAATAATCTTTTTAGTGGTAGTTGTATAAAATATGGTGTTACGAAGTTCGCTCAGTCTGCTAGTTCTGTAATAAAATTTTATTTCACTCACTTGTAATTGAAGGAGTCTTTAATGCAAACTTTTTCTAATACTGCTTTAATTTGTGACCGTGACAATTGAAGGCCGAGACTCATGAATAGATTTTGCAGATCCTTCTTATTGATGGTTCCACAGCGGGAAGTATCAAAGTATGCCAATGAGAGTAGCAGATATGGGTCCGGAGGCAGTTCTACACCACGACTGCCGCGCTTTGGTGATCCGCTTCTCTCATCATCACTGGGCGACTCCTGTATAAATGAAATATATTTAAAAAAAAAAAAAATATAGAGTAGGTTAACTTTAATTAACTGGTGAAATATTATGGCTCTTGGAAAATTTGTTTCCAATCATACCTTTATATCACGTTTTCTAGAATCGCGCCTATCATCTCTCTTATCTGGTTTGCTTTCTTCTTTTTTATCGTCAGATTTTTTTTCAGACTTTTCTTCTGACTTCTCTTTAGTTTCTTCCGATTTTTCGGGTAACGTGTACAGAGTTTTATAGATATAGAAGCCAAAATCTCTCATTAGCATTTCGTTGAACAGCTCAGCGAAAACAAATAGCTGTAAAAAAATTATTCAAGGTAAAGTTACATGATGATATATACAGCAGGCATGGCTGGCAGAAGTAAAAATATTACATTTTTTTTTACAGCAGTGGATACAAGTCCTTAAGCTTGTAAGTTTTAATTCACATAAGATACATACAATATTAAAATACACACCTCAAAACTATGTTCCTTGTTGTCGGTAATGCGATAATCCAACATTAGAGAGAGAGTGGCCACGGTGCAAACAAATTTACCACCTTTGGCTGTATTTGACGGGTGTACAATAATATGAGGACTTGAAGGTATTTCATATCTGCTTCTAATGAGACTCTTCTCTTTTTCAATCTGTAAAATCGTACTAATATTATAAACGCGAAAGTGAGTTTATTTTGTTGCCTTATCGCGCAAAAACTACTCAGGCAATCATCATAAAACTTTTTAAACATACTCATGGGGGTATCAGAAGTGACATAGGAACAATAATATGAGGACTCGAAGGTATTTCATATCTGCTTCTAATGAGACTCTTCTCTTTTTCAATCTGTATAATCGTACTAATATTATAAACGCGAAAGTGAGTTTATTATGTTGCCTTATCGCGCAAAAACTACTCAGGCAATCATCATAAAACTTTTTAAACATACTCATGGGGGTATCAGAAGTGACATAGGATTAAATAGATATCTATTTTAAAAAATAAAATAAAAAAGGTTGTTAAAAAATCTTACAATCTGGCAACTTTAACGCTATATGATATGAAATAATTAAAAAGAAAATATTATAAACATCATCAGCTAGTCGTTAATAAACGTTTACTTTATAATATTTCAATGTTAAAAATTCTAAATATCTGTAAAGAATGTATGTATTTATTTAAGTTTATTAAATACCTTTCGCTTCTCTTCTTCTATTTCCTTTTCAGTTTTTACTTTTTCAGGTTTTTCCTCAGATTTAGATTTATCTGGCTTCTCAGACTTGCCTTTTTCAGATTTTTCCTCAGGTTTGGCATTCTCTGTTTTCTTTTCAGGTTGGACAGTGTCACTTTTTTCCTCAGTTTTTTTCTCAGTATCATCTACTTTCGTTTCGACTTCTTGAACATCTTTATCTTCTGTTATGCTCATTTCATCTTCTTGGCTTTCCTTATTTTGTTCTTCATCCTCCAATTCCATTGCATCGTCTTTCTTATCTACAGCTTCCTCTGACTTTAGCAGTTTGGATAGCCGTGACAATAATTGCGCTCTTAGTCCTAATAATAAAATAGTACATTTTGTATATTGGTAATAATATTTTTTGCATATTTTAACTAAGAAAAATACCACACAGAAAGAACGTATTATTTATGCACACAAATTTGATTGAGTGTTCTGGAATGGTTTGGGTTTCTGAAAATAGCTGGGATCAGCCTAATCAAACCCTGATTGAAGTAAAAGAAAGTAAGAGTTAAGAAATGAAGCATCGTAAATGAATGTTAGCCAAAGCATATGGAGATACAATCATATGATCAAAGACAACCAATTTAAAAGAGCATGTAAAATATCGTGATAATGACTTAATTATGCATTTAACATTGAGAAGGAATTTGGTGCATAGATTCGGTTATGGAATGTGCTTTAGATTTTAAACAAGATATATAAACTTACCTTTGCAACTGGCATTACGTGCTCTCAACTCTTGTCGCAACTGATCAACTTTTATAGTTTTCAGCTCCAACTTAGAGTAGTGTGTAGGTTCTGGCTTTTCCTCATCGTCATCATCATTCTCATCAATTGTTATGGTACTATTAGCCAATTCGTCCTGAAAAAATAAATATCTTGTTCTGTCACCAATATTTATAATTTGATAATAAACACGGACCAATAGGACATTTAACTTGAAAAGCATAATTAAGATTTAACATATTTGCAAACTTTGAAAGTGTTAAAATTGGATTCTATTATTTTAATATTTCTGTGAAGGTAAGATAATAATTGTTAGGATGTTATCTCTATCCATGTGATGTCTGCATGGCAACAGGATAGTTTGATGTCAGCAGCACTGGCACGCAGTCCTCCACTCCAATTAGGGGCACACGCAGCCCGGAATCATTAACTAAACAAAACTGGGAACAAACAATTTGCGATTTGTCCGCCGAGGGAGGGTCGACCGGGGCAGCTTGCGGCTGCGTGTCGCCGTCCAGCCTCTGCACCGCCGCCTCACAAACAGCCTTATACTGGTCCTGTACGGTGGCCCAGTCGACCCGCGCCGACTGCGCCGACCACACGTCCGGCAGGAACAACACCACACACTCGAGTCGCGACTTGCCCCCGCCGCTGCCTTCACGCCAGTAGTAAAACTCCACCATTCGGTACCTGCGTGGGTAATACAGTTATAGTGGTATACTCACAAGCGCGCCGCACACCCGACTGCACATATGGACGCGACACATCGACTACGACACTACATAGCTTTCGCACCTAGCACATCAATACCGCATTCTATCAGTCGCTCCGATGAATACCAACGCCTTCTCACAATGAGAATGTCTACCATAACAAATACACTATATAAACAGGACAGGGCTGAGCTTCTTGTCACCTTTAGTTAATATAGAACAATAGCTAGAAGAAACTCTTCCCAAATACAATATTAAGAACGCGTTCTGGTTGATGATAAAATAACACTTACCACTGAGCACAGGAAGATAAATCTATGCCTGTCAGTGCCTTGCATGTACGTATAGCAGTTTTGACCAAAACTTTAGGATCCGACTGTGGATTTTCACCATCTAGTGAAGGACTCCATGGGCCACCAATGGCAAAATTTTCACCACCTTTTCCCCTCTGTCCTACAAGGAATTTTATAAGTCTTGTTGGGTGTAAAGGAGATTTGCTGATGCGTTTATCTTTCTCATCTGATTTGGTCAGTCCACATTTTTGATAAAGAGTCTCCAATGTTGGCATACTGATTAACATAACCTACAAACAAATTCATGTTTAGTTTTACCAATGACTAACAAACTTACATTGTGTCTATTGCAAGTTTAGCTAGCTATTACAAGTGGCATAGACTACACATACAGGTTTTTAATTTTAATGATGCATATGAAACTTAAAATAATAGTCATTAAAACTTCTATGTTGCAGCTATAACATACACTATTTCATGGAAGACCTGTTCAACTTTTGAAGTAAGAAATGAGTGCATTAATAATTTATTTAGTTGAAAATCAATTAATTTTTATTTAAGTCAGAAAGGAAGTCCAAAGTTAATCCAGAAGAATTTTATTATCTACTTGTTGACCCAGTGAACTTTGTTTTGCCTCAGAAGAAATAAAAATGGTTAAAAATGGGTTATCTCTAACAGATAGACATACACCACCGCAGACTTTTTTGTAGACTTTTTAAAGGTGTATAATGATGTAATACATATTTTGTCACTTAGGGTTCAGCTGGCATTTGCTATTAAATTCTTCTATCTTGAAAATTATAATTTTTTATTTAATACATTATACATAAATTGTAAATAGAAACCATCCTGTTTGCACCCTCTATCTATTAGAGAAAACAGCATCAAAATCTGTTGCGTAGTTCCAAAGATATGAGCATATATAGGGACACACAGTGGAAAACGACTTTGTTTTATACTTTTTAATGATTTTTGGTAATTTTTCCAATTAATAACAGTAGTACAATTAGTAACAGTACCAGAGCTCAGTTTTACTAATTGAAATATTTTTTTAGAAAAAGGAACATATTTGACACTACTATTTTTGATCTGTTAAAAGAAATCATAAGCTTGAGATAATCACATTCACAGCAAATGTAGTAAAATTTAAACTTACTTTTGCTGAAAATCTATAATCTGCATCTGGTGGTTCTAAGACAGCATCATTAGGGTAAGGATTCTCAGCCTCTTTACTCATTATATGATAAGCACATGGGCTATTGATGGAAAATGGAGCTTGAGGTGGGAAAGTTTCCCCCCAGGTGACTTGGGCAGAAAAGAAATCCGAGGGCACATACAAATTCGTGTATCTCTGTGATAATCCAGGTACATCCAATTTTTGACTGCAATAAGAAACAATAATGTGCATGTCAAGATTAATACCAACAGACCAGTAATACCTGAGAACTACATAAATGATGTTACATGAATCTTCTGGGTTCTAAATGTCTATTGAAGGAATATGATAACGCACATTTGTTATGGCAGTGTAAGTATGACATCTGAAAATTGAACTTACATATCCAGTGGCATCCTTGGTACCCTGACAACATATTTAACTGGTGATGGTTGGTGTACTACGGGGCGTTTGCGTGGTGGAGAATCTCGACGATTGCGAGAGTCACGGACATCGCGTGAACGACTTCTTGATCGGGAACGTTTCTATCAATAAAATTCAATGCATGTTGTAAATTTATTTGGCATAAACTCATCTCAATTTAAATAAGACAGAATTACTTATTATTTCAAACTTGTCCTATAAAGTTTGAAATAATAAGTAATATTTGTCCATTTTGCAGAATAAGGGATCTCATATTAGGGAACATACCCATACTATGTGACCTATTTTTAAAGATTTTTCGACCCCTCCCTCCCATCGGTGACCACTCATAGTATATGCCAAGACCCCCCCCCCTCCCCTTTTAGTTTTCACGTAGTAATTCATATTTATGATTTTTAATCATTTCACCGGCAAAATCGAAAAAAAAAATTGCCTCATACTCATTTTTATTGCATAAGACTGCATGCATACTTAAATTACTAGTGAATTATGTATTATGAAAAAGAACAACATTAATTGTGAAAACATATTGTTGTACAGTATGTAACTTACAGTAACTTAATTTATGAACACAACAATTATTTTCTATTTAATCACATTATTAATCATCTAGGTCGAAAAAATACGAGATTTCTCTCATTAAAATCGACTATGTGACAAAAACCTGAGCCGGGGGGGTGGCTCAGGTTTTTGTCACATAGTCGATTTTAACTCCTAACTCCTGTGACTGACCATAGTATTTTAAAGGCTCCGCTCCCCCCCTAAACGGGTCACGTAGTATGGGTACGTTCCCTTATCATGGACTTTAAAAACAAACACTTACTCTATCATCCCTGCGAGGTCTATCATCACGTCGAGGTGGCAGTGATTTGTTTTTATTCATTGGTGGTGGCACTGCATTATAATTGTTTGTCTTGGGATTGTTAGGCTTTTGATTGGTACTGGATTTTGGCAAAACCTGGACGCGAGTAGCGTTCCATTTGAATGGCATGTTTGGGTTATATGTAGCTTCAACAAGTACTCTATCGTTCACCTTAGGGATTATACCCTTAGCACATACAGATGTCTGATAAAAAACATCATGATCAACAAAACCGAAATCATTGTGGGTTTTTGTCACAGTACCAGTAAACACTCGCTGTTCAGCGTTTCCTGCGGTTTGATTCGATTGCGTATTTTGATAGATTCCTGGATTCATGGCTCGTGGCGTTGGGTAGGCCACGACGTTACCAGGATACATTTGACCTTGAGTCATTTGATTCATCGGCATTTGACCAGCCATAGGCATGGCCATGCCGCTTTGTGCTTGCATCATGCTCGGATTAAAAACTTGCGCCTGTTGAAACTGCATCATACCCTGCTGTGATAACATTTGATTTGGATCCATAATTTGAGGATTCATACCGGTCATGCTTGCGTTCACGTTGGATCGTGCCCATGGCGGATTTTTTGCACCGCTTCCTGATTGCATTTTTTGATGTTTTACAACATAAAATTATGGTTTAGCAAATCAGAGATAAAATTACACATGGAGTATATAAAACTACAGCCGCACGTCGTTTATTTTTGACGAATTTCGAGAAACTATGTTTATAACAATGACGCCGACGAAAACAGATCACGCAAAGCACAAGCACATTTCAATCAAATGTCAATTTTCACAGAGCACCAGTGTTGCCACCTTGAGATTTCGAGAACGGGCTGCTCGGGAGGCAAAAAAGGGCTAGAAAGGGCCAAAAATAAAAAAAAGCCGTTAAATTAATGAAAATGATTGAAAATGCCAACTGTTCAGTGCTGTATGCTAAATTTAACTGAAAGGGATTGTATGACAATGTTCCCGTTGCTGAATTGACATAAAGTATAGAGGTGGAGAGGTGTTCCCACTCCCCCGTCATTTTTCCCATTTTAGTTCGTGCCTGCAGCGATTCTAGCGCTACTGTCGGGAGCAAGCGGTACTCGCGCGCTGATCTGTTTTTTCAAAATTATTGCTGAGTGGGTATTACTATATATCACCATATGAGCAGAGTACGAATGATTCAATCCAAAAATTTAATGATAAATAAATCGATCAGATCGGAAAAGTAAATCGCTATCAATTTATATAATTATTCCGGTGTATTATCATAGTTCGATTGCGCCGTGGCATCATTTTAAACTATTTTAAAGTTTTTGGCTAGAAGGTCTCAGGTTCGAATCCCGGTATGACCCTTTTTTTTTTCTTAAGAAATTCTGCCGAAGTTTTTTTTTAATGAAAATTTAAACGAGGACGATGATTAAAGAAATGGACATCAGATTTTCAAGGTTTTTCAACCATCTTTTTTCATTTAACATGGAATAATTCGCAGAATTGATTGAAATTAATTATTGGAAATTAAAAAAAACAAACCTCGAAATACGAAAAAAAAGGGCTAGATTGCCCTTTTGGGGCTGAAGCGCTAAAAAAAGGGTTGAGCCTCCAAAAATGGGCTAGATTCTGCCCGAAAAGGGCTAAGGTGGCAACACTGCAGAGCACCAAGACATTTTTTTTAACAGTCCATTATTGGACAGGGTAAAGCTTTTAAGCCATACTGCCTTGTCTGACGTTATTTTTTTATTAAGAAGTAATGATGATGAAACTAACTTAACCTAACATAGCCTAATCATACATAAAGTCGTGGCACTTTATGCATGATGTTGCGAGGGAGTCCTGACGACACTGTAGGAGCGCACACTAAACACGATATTCACACCATTCCCCACATTTGCACTCATATACGGACACTTATTGAACAAAATGCCACGAATTTTATCCAACAAAATCCATTGAATCACAAATCTGAGAAAATAATGCACAAACGGACATGACTCTTCCACAGTCCCGCCAAAACTCCGAGCACTGAGACAGTATTTTTTTCATTGGCCCAATTTGGACAAGCTTAGGAAACGAATCTACCTATTCAGTAGTCTATTAGGAAAGTTCATTTATAAGCTACTGCTATATCATTATCATTACATCATTTTCATTACATAGTATAAAACAAAGTCACTTTACGGTGTCTGGCCACTTATATGCTTATATCTTTAAAACTACGCAACGGATTTTGATGCGGTTTTTTTTAATAGTTCGAGGGTGTCAACGCGGTGGGTTTGATCCATAATTCATAAATGATAATTTTCGAGATTTAGTACTTTAATTGCAAACGCTGGCTGAACCCTAAGTGATAGATCAAAACCATGTTCTACATTATTATACACCTTCAGAAGGTCTACAAAAAAGTCCGCGAGGGCATATGTCTATCTCTTAGGGACTTAGGGATAACTCACAATGACCATTTTATTTTTTTACCTTTCCGAGAAATAATGGCTTATTTACGAAGTGATTTTAAACGTTACAGCATTAATTTTCATCCAAATAAGTGTCTTAAACAGATTATGCATATAATTTAAATGATCCTGGCCCTTTACACTTTACAGCATGTAATTTAGACGAATATTTTCGAAGATATTGAGTATTAACATAGTGGGACAGCAGTTAAAGCCGATAAATAGCACAAATTGAATCTCATGATATCCAAAATTTACTCATATATTATGTTTGATGCGGAACAAAGTTCGCCGGGTCAGCTAGTATTTTAATAAAATCACTAAATGACAGCCACCCACAGCCACCGAATACCGACGTAATAATATAGTGATGTCTTTGCGGTTTTGCAATACCTGCATGCCAACGCTGCCTGCAATACTATGGTTATCTTGAGTTCATGTTACGTTGTGTGTATGTTTTTAAGTTATTTTTTGCTAATGTGAAAACATATTAAGCAGATTATTGCAGAAAACAACATTAAACTGTTTTAAATTGTAGATTTGATTCCTACAAACCTGTTGTCACAGAGAAGTGGTTGCGTATGCTCAATAGACCGAATTGGACTCATAAGTACATACTTCTCGTAAACATTTCCTCGAGATCGGCTTTACGGCTTCGAATAAAAAAAATACTGTTTTCTTGTTATCATTTTTATTATTTCTCCATGCCAACCAGATTGAGCGCTACCTTGCAAATTCGTATTTCCAACGACTAATTAATTATTTAATTCCATGGCCAGTAGTCACTGCTAAATTCACTCCAAATTCGATATATCAACAACTAATTTCAGCTAGTCAATAATGAGTAGTCTACACTAGCTGGAATTAGTCGTTGGAAATACGAATTTGCAAGGCAGCGCTGAATCTAGCTGGAATTAAAGTTCATAATACGCCAGCTGGTCTCGTTTTCCGACGAATATTATCAATCTACATAACATAACTTCACGCCTTTGTTACTCGAAGGTGTAGACAGCGGCTGTTAAGCCTCGTCTCGCCGTTATGTCTACGTCCGAAATGAAATAGGTGTCGAACCTATTGGCATACCCGGCACAAAGTTTTTAGTCATCGATATTTATCACACTTAAGTTCCGAAAACAATTTACAAAAGTCATTGGTGTGAGCCAGTGTCAGCATTCGAACCTGGACCTCTGGATCAGAAGCCGTGTGCTCGACTGGACCACCGAGACTTATTAATAATCTACTTATTACTCTTTTATATCTATGGTTAGAAAAGAATAGAACATTGTCTGACCAAGACTGCTCACCTTGTTGTGATACATGTGCGACACATCGACACCTTGCAATTTAAAACATTCATGCTTGTTATATCAATACTCGGATAGGAATCAAATCCACCGACATCTATTCCACAGTCAGTGTCAATTCATTGATACCTTTATTGAATGCTCATTCGTTCATAAGGGGCCATTCAAGTATTACGTAAGCACTTTAGGGGGGTGGGGGTGTCTTTGCTTAGCTTATTTTTGATGTCATGGGGGGTAGGGGGGTCCAGATGATTAATAAGTCATCATAAGAAAATATTTTTTTTTATACATGATTACGTAGTTGTGTGGGGAGGGGGTAAGAGCTTTTTTTACTTTTGCTAACAAGGGAGGTGGGGGGTAAATAATTGTAATAAATCTACTTACGTAATACTTGAACGGCCCCTAACAAGAAATATTGGGTTTGTTAAAGAGTCATTTAATTATCAAATCATGATTATGTATATTTAAAAAATTAAGATAAACGATAGATGTTACAGTAGTACCTACTTAAAATTATCTGTACACTATGATAACAAGTAATTTCGTCGAGAATATTGTAACTTGGACATTTGCAATTTATTCTTAAACATACATAATAGTAATACATTTATTATTTCACTGTAAGCAGAAGAAAAAAAAATTATTTACAGTTTACATTAAAAATTTCAACTTCGAAACGAATTATATATGAGACAATAATTAATTATTAAAATATTTAAAGGTACATCAGTTATATTATATTTTTTTATATTATCTAAACTTTCAAAGGCGTATAAATCACTCACACAATATATAGTATTAAATATATAAGTTGTAATGTTTAAGCTGAAAGGCAATTTATATAAAATTTAGTTATGCAGTATGCATTCTTATTCTGGTGGAACTCACTATCCAATTTCCAATTCTTTGCCGATTTGTTTTATTGGGCATTGATAGAATATTGATATCGTTAGACGGAGCTTTGTGTATTTTTGAGTAACATGCTATTTCAAATCTATAAGTAAAAATGGATAGAAATTCAAATGCCCCGACAAATCGTCGGGGCATTTGAATTTTTATTTCTTCTATTCTATATTTCTTTTGACCTTTATCTTTTCAAAAATATATTGTTTAATGTCAGTAGGGACACTTCAAATGTGTAGGTAATCGTGTATTTTTGTCGGAACAGGTCTTTTTATTTAAGTTAAAACTTTAAAATTAAAACGGTTCAAACTCAAATAAAACAGTGCCCTACTACAGCTGTCTAAAACCTCCCTTGTCAAAATCCAGCAATTAACATTAAAGTAAACTAGAGTAATAGCAAAAAACCAAAATATATATATATATATTTATCAACATTGCAAACAACATACATTTTTTGAATACATTCTTTTATGAAACATTAAAACTATTTAAAACATTCGTGCTAATTTATTATTATTATAGTCATACATCAATCAAATTCAAAAGATATAAAATGATATATCATCGACTGATAGAGTACTTAAGATTGATTTACCTATTTAAGATGTATTTATTTAATCTATTCAATTTAGTGAATACGCTCAAAATCATAAAATTTTTGTTCAAAATTTGGCAACATTCTCACATGCTTATTTTATCACACTTATAAAATGTTCTTGCTTGCATCATAAAATAGTTTTATCGTAATAACAGTATATAAAATAGTAGTACAATTATAAATCATAAAGCATACATATTTAATGACCATTTATGCCCATCAGTTGTTATAGCCCACTGGAAACAAAATGATTATTACACTGCTTTAGTTTTGTTCACACTATTTTCATTGGTTATTAAAACCAAATACGGTGTTGTTAAAAAGCTAGTAATTATAAAAGTTAAAAGCTGGTAGTTATTAAAAACAATTAAAAGTGGTGATGATGATTGTAATTAACACTATGTTTAATCAGATCTCGTGTGACTGTTTACCGATAGGTTTGTAGTTAAATGTTTTTTTTTTTTATAAATATCTTTATATTCCCTGATTTAAATACTTGGTTGAGTGGAATCGATGGCCGTCCATTGCTTTATAACCGGCATAATCAGAGTAAAATGTTCATATGTTGTTTTGGTAGGAACCAGTTGGCCTGTGTGGTACCTATATACCGATAAACCAGAAGACAGGTTGTTAAATATACCGCAAGGTAATCGTATATATTACTTCCAATACCTATCTACTTGCAACAGTGGTCAGAGGACACAGAATAAACTCCAACTTCATAAATACATTGATATAATTTAAAAAGTATCTACATTCATATACAAATCTAACGAAGGCCTATCTATATATATATATATATATTTATATAGTGCGCATAACACAAGCGCCGTACTATTATATAACCGGAGAAAAGATCTTGTTCTTTATTAGAAATTATGACCTTTTACGGCATTTATAACAAAATAATGCAAAGAATTTCTGCGCAAACAAAACGCAAAATGTCGCACGCATTCCCTGCACGCACGCCTAAATCAGTCGTCGACAAACACCACAAGTATACAATTATCAAATAATTTGGTGTCTCCGAGTCTATCTAGCGTTGGACATTTTATTTATCTATTTTTATTTTTTTTTAACAATATTAATATTATTTTCATATATATATATTTATTTATATTCTAAGTGTTAAAATCTAAAACAATGCCGCATATAATAATATTATTATACCTTTGGCATTTCGTCCGCATTCATGTTGTTAGTAAGTAAACAGCAATTTTCATCATTCATTCTACATTCGTCCATATTTCATTGTACAAACAAGATAAAACTTAAATTTAATCATCGGCTAACAAACCTAAATCTAGACCACTCTTCATGCCTGAACAATCAGTCTTCTCATTGCGAAAATTATCATAATTTCAATTCATTATTTACATGTTTATTTTATTTATTTATTTTTTACTAAAATTCTATTCGCACATTTACACATGAAAATATTATTATGTATCTGTCAATGGGTTGGTTGTACAAAGGACTACAGGATTTTTCTACAAATGGACGGGACAGACATATCGACATTTCAGTATTTGTAAACCAAACAATGATGTTCAAAAAGCAATAGTTTTTTGGGGCAACAGACAATTTTACACAGATTTATCCTACCCGTTTCAGAGGCCAAGTATCAATATTTCTGAGATGATCAGCTGTCAATGTTTGAGCAAATAAGGCTTAAGTTCAAAGTAAAGCGTGTCGTGTCAGCGAATTATGGCACTAATTTTATAAAATTTACAAAGCAAATGTTATGAAAAAGTTTATTTCAGCATTCAGTATCGGTCAACCGTGGGGTTGTGGATTTGAACTATTCAATCTTAAGAGGCGAGGCGAGTGAATTATGATGAAGTATAAATATTAGAAATGTTTAATGCGTTGTTGCACTGAATAGTGTTAAGCACGGACAGGGTTAAGTATGAACCCTTCAACGGCTGTGATGATCAAGGGTGTCACAGTATCCCGTTGGTGTAGTACTGGTAGTTGTCGTAGAGGCGCGTAGACAGCGAATGCAGGGCGTCCCGCACGAGGCGCTCGACCAGCGCCTGCAGCTGCGGCTCGGTGCGGCCCAGGTGGAAGCGCGCGCGGAATGACGACACGGCACTCGAACTGCGTAAGCATGACAGCTGTCCGCCTGCAACAACAATAACACCTGTACTGCTAGTACCACCACACCATTACCGGAAAGTGGCTCATACTCAAGCGATCTTTTGAGAAATTTTGTTTGTCTTGTTTTAGAATAGGGGCTCTGTAATATTGCACTAAAGTTTATTCAGAGACAGACACACCATCTAAACTTTCCCCTCCATAGGGAGGGTCCTATTTACGCAATATTAAAAGCGGGCAACGCAAGTTGCAAATGTCGCATGGGACTATGTTATAACATAGTCCAAAAATATGACATTGGTATACCAATGTCATATTTTTTTTTTAAGTTTTCACACTTTATAAATCCAATCAACCCCTTTTGTAACCATCCATTTCTTTCAGTATTTTAACTTCCCGGGTTATACGTGGCAAGATTTAATACTACAGCCCTAGTATTATCTTTAATTCATCATTAGTCTCGGTGGTACAGAGCACCATGTTTTTGAATCAAGAAAGCGGTGGCATCGATTTTGGGCTTACACCAATGACTTTTGGAAAATAACGTGTGATAAATTTCGATAACTGACAACAAATACACGTGATATCTTACTACAAGCCCATTAATCCAATACATTCTTGTGATATTTCGTAATTTTTGTCAACTTTCCTCCACCTTTTCATACCTCACATGATTAATGGACGGCCACTTTTTATCGCAGTAAAATATGGTACATATAATCTAAATATCGCTAATAATAACTTGTAAGTAAATATATATATATATATATGACTTACCCATGCGCATCAGTTCAACAACGTGTATTATCTGGTCGCAGTGTTTCCTCGCCGCGATCAGACCGCGCAGTATCAATATCTTGAAGTACTGGAACATGTCCGAGTTCTCGCCGTCCATCACCTCCACAAACTCTGGTGTTAACTGATAATAAAATATACAAATTACTGTTAACTTGCATATTTTAACAATATTTATGACACTGGCTCACACTAATAACTTTTCGAAATTGTTTTCGGAAGTTGTGTGTGATAAATATCGATGACAGAAAACTTTGTGCCCGGTATTGCAATAAGTTCGCCACCTATTCCATTTGGGACGTAAACATAACGGCGAGACGAGGCTTAACAGCCGCTGCCAACACCTTTAGGTAAAAAACGCGTGAAGTTATGCTATGTTATTTATGACAGCTTTAATATTCACAATATTCAGCTTAATAATCTTAAAATGTATGTAGTGTACCTTAAATGGTGAACTTTCAAATCCTAAATTCTTGGGTGATATAGAGAAAATGAAGCCAAAATCAATGTGGATGATGTGACCTGCGCTGTCCAACAAAATATTCCCATTATGCCTGAAACAAACGAAATCACAAGAAATATATAAGTCAATAGTGTGGTGAGATATTATGTGTTATTTGTTTAGAAATTTAGCTGAGGGGAGTGAGGGGAAAGGTTCGATTGTAATAAGGCGCTAACAATGTATTGGCACGGATACAAAGGTAATTAGGGCAGTTCGCAGAAACGAACCAAAGACTTCAGTGTATATAAAGCAGATAAAATTGGTTTGTAAGTGTACATAAGGTATTATAAGAAAATAATAAAGTAAAATAATACTAAGACATACCTATCTTTTAACTGTAGCAAATAGCTAGTGAGCGCGTACGCAGCAGCGGACTCAACAAAGTTGTTCTGCGCTCGGAGGAACCCCTCGCTATTGGGGGGTCCGTGTTCAAGCTCCAGCCACGCACGGAGACTCTTGCCCGACTGTTTTTTGATCTGGTGCAGTGACACAGAGTTCAGTACCTGATGAACAGAAAAATGTGCATAGTATTAGATATATTGATTTTTACATTTGGACAATAAAAAAATTTGACCATTGAGAAGAGCAAATAAGGTCAACCTCTGGATAATTCTTACACGACAATGAGTTGGTAAACGAAACTCGGCATGAGTAACAACTTTACGAAAACATAGTTTTCCTTTTGCTCTTAATCCACTCTAAATGCGGTCGGCACAACATGTCCTTTTGGACTATCCATGTTGTCACAAGTTTTGGCTGTGATTTTATGACTGGCCGCCTGCCTCATATCAAACCCTTTTTGGGAATGATTTCGTTAGTGGTTTATCCTCCACCGGGGAGAAATGCAGCAACAGATGATATTGGCCTCAAAATTTTCTTAGTATTTAGTTTTCTTTTATTAATTAGTCCTAATAGTTGACTGTCTTGCTGTGCTTTTCCAGTATCACATAATCCTATCATATATTGATTATAACTGACAAAATTATAGCCACATAATTTGGGAATATTCACCGCCACCTATTTCCATGAGCCAAGATAGTTGATCCAGAGAGTCGCGCACATGATTGCCGTGGCTATCCCTTCGAGTAGAACTCACCGGTTGTATGAGTCCGGACTCTCGATCCAGACAGAGTATCTCGTAAGGTCTCAGCCTGAGCGGCACCCGCTCGGCGCGCCACGCGGCCTGCAACCTTCGCAGCAGCTGCGCCGCGAGCATCTCCTGGCGCAGGTCGTCGCCCACCTTCACGATGCAGCCGAGCAGGCGCCAGCCGCTCAGGGCTCCGTACGGGGATGCACTTCGCATACGTGCCAACTTACTCTCCCACGACTCCTGTGATAGATACATAATGAAATCATTAATCGTTACAGGTATAATGTGACCTTCTCTAGTGAACTCTTAATGCCAGCCAGATTACGCGGTGCCTTGCAAATTCGAATTCGCTAGGCAGCGAGCAAGCTGGCTGGAATTAAGAGCTCATAATAGGCCCCCTGTTTCTAAATCACTGAATTAATTTAAAGATATATAATTAGGACTTGTTTAAATCGCTTTCTGCCTCTAACTTCTTCTTGACGGTCACATAATTGTTAGAAATCAGTCGATACCAAACCGGTGATCCAATTTGATGGATACCAAGAATCTCATACACGTTCTTCCGAAACGGTAAAAACACCAAAGTTAAATTTACACAAGCGCTACTTAGTTTATCATATCTCCGGCATACATCAATGATGGCTATGTAAAATAAATTGTACTTGATTATTTTGCCATCACTACACACTTTTATTAGACTAACCTTGGACTAGTGCTTCTATTATACACAATAATCAAACCAATTGGACTCATTGCAATTATGTATAGGTTAAACACATCTAGAAGGTGATCAAGCATTTACGCAACGGTATATAATTAAGTATCAATTAAAAACATTGATTGATGACGAGATCTATAATCACGAAACATATTAGTAATATTGGGATATTACCTTCAAAGCAGTTGCGGACGGATCAGCGGGATCGTGTTTGAAAGCGTTGGGCGGTGGTGCCGCCGTAGCATCAGCTAACCGTCTTCTGACTTCACCAGCACCGACCGCTACCGACTCGCGAGAGCCGCACGATGAAGTCGACAGCGCCGATATCGCTGATACCTATAAAAGATAGAACAGAATACACTTTAATGTACACCATTTGATAGAATAATTACAATGAACAGTAGGTACATGGTAAATTTTAGGCAAATACAACAGGCGGACTAATCACGCTGCGATCTCTGCCAGACAACCTTTAAAAATATATAACTGTTTATGCCTTTTTCTATCGTCCATTCGTTTTTAAATAACAAACAATCAGATTTACTACTAACGACCCATCAGTGTAAATAGGACGCCATATAGATAAACACCACGTGGCAAAAGTGGCTACCTCAAGAATCATTAAATTCGTTTCTTCGTTTCGGTTTAATGTAATTGATGTTGCAATGACTCCATGTGTGCCAAATTCCATTTGTCTGCCCTTGATTTAACGACTACTTTAATGAGTCGTCGTTTTTATTTCATCGCTAACAGTGGAAGAGCGAAGCGTGACCGGAATCGTATCCTTATCGCACCAGTAGACACGATAAGGAAATTAGACCATGATTTATTATTCGTAAACGTTCCTTACTACTCATAAACTGTACAGTTTATCGGATGAGAAAACATTTAATATTTTTTTTGACAGTTTCACAAGAAAAAATACGTCGCTAAAGTGAGCTGATCAAAAATGTACACTTGGTTTTGTACAATCTTTTTGTAAATCGATACACAAAGAAGTATACACAATATTTAAACATAGAAATACTGAAAAATAAAAAGGGCATTCACTTATACTTATCTGCAACATTATAACCCAGGGATACAATTTCACCCAGAAAAAATCATAAAAAAGAGGATTTCTTAAAAATACCCTTTGATCTAAAAGCAGCCTTTTCATAAACTGCCAATCAATGTAACAACAATAGCAGCCTCAGCACAAAAAAAAATCTTTAGACTCCAAAAAAGGCGTTCACCCTAACCTCATCGCGTGATTCGGTTTCCCGCAAGGGTTATTGTAATTTCTTTTTCTATATATTTTCTACATGGTCCAGTGGAAGATTAGCCCGCTTTTAATTCAGAAGTCGTGAGATCGATTCCGGGCTCACACAAATGATTTGTCAGAGTTATTTTCGGACCTTATGTGTGATAAATATAAATGACTGACAACTTTGTCCCCGGAGTGATTAATAAACAGCCGCGCTACGTACATATTACGGTAGAAAAAGGCGCGAAATTATGTGTGTATACATATATATATGGATTTATGTGTGTTTCTAATTCTAACTAACCAAGATATTAATCAGCTTAGTTCAAGCTTTGGTTAACCTTATTAAATGGCAATGCCCTTTTATCAGGGTTAAGTAAACGATTGGCGGTGAAGTTTTGGGAAAGGTGAACGATTTAACCGCAGGCAGTTAAATAAAAAAATAATTACACGAAGCTTTAGATGAAATGGTAAAAGAAATCAATCTAGAATATAAAAATCTCGGCTTGATCGAGTCTCATAAAATTTTGTAGGCATATATAGGTCTGAGAATCGGGGGAACATTTTAACTTTTTTTTTTTCAGATTCATAATTTTTAGATGAAACAGCATATAAAAATACATATTTATTCTCTAAATTTTCACCCCTATACGATCAACCTCTATTTGTTAATTAATTTTACAAAAACTAAATTTTTTTACTGGGTCAGGTAGTGAACCTAAAAAGTCTACAATCTTTGGAAGTAAGTAGATGTCTGGTAATTTAAAAACTAATTTCAAATTTCATCTAAATCGGAGTGTCGGAGAAGAATCAAAAGATAACATGGACATAGCCATTAGGGAGACAGAGTAACGTATAGACCGTCTTATTTACTGTCATACATAATACTGTGAAACTAAAATACTGTAAAAATACTAATCATATTATCTTTCCAGCATATAAAATGTAAGCGGCATAGTTTAAATTATTATTTTAGTAGTTATATAAGAGAAAAAAATGTTAATAGGCCATTGTCTTTATGTGCAAAGATATAATTCTGGCTGCGTCACAAAATTGCTCTTGTGATTTTGACATCTGTTTTGACAATTAAATTTAACATACACCCACACACCTACTAGTGGAGGGCCGTTAGATTTTTAACTCAGAATTCAGGGCCAGTAAATGAATCTTTACATACAATTTTTGCTATGTACTGTTTCTAATAGTTCTGTACGACTGACGAACAAAAATTTGGACCGATCTCAATTATAAAAATAAATTGATTTTTCTTTCAAAGTTTTCTTTTATTTTTATTAGTTTAAAATTATATTCTGAAAAGGATAACTATTATAAACCTGTACTTGCATCTCAAGGCACTGCAGGTACCTTTGTACCTTTGCTGTTGTGAGGTGTGAGGGGGAATTAAATTAGCATTAAGTCAGCCTGTATACAAAAATTGTGTATGAAGGTTTTAAATAAATAAATAAATTATACAAGGGTCAACAGCATCACCTTACTAGGTAGGTAGTTGCTAAATATTTATTTATATAATATTTAAACTATAAATTATTATTTATCTTCGAGAAGCTCACGAGTTTTTTTTTTAACAAAATCATATCAACTTTACACAAACAGAACGAACCATTCGCATTTTATAAAGAATTTATTTATCTCTCAATTGTTTCACAAAAACTAACAGAGACTACAAACGGCGTCGCAATTGACGTCACGTCATTGTTTAATAATGAGAATATTTCTTCGAATGAGGTTGCTATTGTAAGTACATACCTACAAATGCAAGAGTTTCGCGTAACGAGAAAGGGGATATTATTTCTATACATACACATACATAACTTCACGCCAAGTCCCTTGCTGGGTAGACAGAGGGAACAGAGCGCGCCAAAGTCACGATTCTTACACGTCCCACGTTCTTCTTTAACTTTTATAACTCACGTCGTTTTGTAAGGCCATCTTTTTTCATTCATTCCTCATAAGAACAATCTTACAATTAGTAAGTAAGTATTCCAATTTAGTATGTGTATGTAGTAAAGAAGAAAACCGACATTACATTTTCAAATTGTTATCATCAGTTGCTCTTTTTTAAATTAAATACTTTCTTTAAATTGGTAATGTAGCGAGCGTTGGTATCGATGAGTGTCAAGGAACTTGGTAATACTCAATGTATATTACAGATACAAGAAATAATGTGTTAATTACATCATTAGCAATTTCTAAGATAAATGCAGACGTTTAATTATCTGTATGAGAAACTGCTAATGTTCTGTTGAAATCCGGCTTTTGTTGTAGAGTGGATAATAGACAAACAAAATTTCTTAAAAAAATATTTCTAAAATTTGTATCCGGATATTAATTCACAATAATAAAAACGAGAAAACGCAATTGGGTCTTAATAAAAGAACATCATAAATTCATTCATCATCATCTTGGATGAATGTTTATAGACAGATGGTATGAAAGAGGTGGTGTGTTTGGTTTAGTTTCTTAAGCCACAATAACCCACAATGACCATTTTTATTTCTTTACTTTTTATTAAAAAAGATATTTTCAAAGATACTATCGATTTAAGGGTCGCCACATCCATGCTCACCGAATACTTTTCGGAAGTTACGTGCGATCTATCCGTCACCAATTCCATTTGGGGCGTAAACGTAAACAGTGGTTTAACAGTGCTAGAGCCAAGCAGTTCGCTGCATGAATGGGCCGGCTCGACCGATGAAATACCACGACTTCTCAGAGGATCGACGTAAAGTGGCTCATGCCGCGTTTCGTTCAGTGAGAGTGATACCCGTAGGCCCACCCCCTTTCCACATCCTTCCCTATCCCCTATCCCTTAAAAGTCGACTACGCAACAGTGACACTATACGTGTTGCTGGTGTCCATGGGCGGCGTTGGTTGCTTACCATCAGGTGACACGCCTGCTCGTTTGCCCTAGGAGAAAAAATCCCATAAAAAATAAACATAACGGCCAGTCGAGATTTAACAGCCGCTGCCTACACTTTCGGGTAGAAAAGGCGATTTATGTTTACAGTGTTATAAAGACTTATCTACCTATCTTCAGAGTTTAGTTATAGCCCGATCTCAGGAACTATTTAGTTTTACGTAAAGGGGGTAAAGCAATTCTACTTGAGAGAGCTCCCTTCGCGTGCGTTCTATAAATGGTTAAAGTTTTGCAAATATCATGTGCGACAGATCTTTTTTTCTTGCGAGTTAAAGTTCACGATGTCATATCGAATTTGTCCACCTTTTAAGATTTTCTCATTTCCCATTAAAACCTTTTTATCTATACACTAGGTGACCCGGCGATCTTTGTTCCGCATCAAAAGTAATAACTGCTATCCCGCTATGTTAATACTGTAATATCTTCGAAAATATTTGTTTAAATTGCATGCTGTAAAGGGCCAGGGTCATCGATATTACATGCACAATCTATTTAAGATACTTAATTTGATTATGTTGATAATGTTTAAAATCGCTTCGTAAATAGGCCATTATTTCTCGTAAAAAGTAAAAAAATAAAAATGGTCATTGTGGGTTATCCCTAAGAGATAGACATATGCCCTCGCGGACTTTTTTGTAGACCCTTTAAAGGTGTATAATAATGTAGTACGTTGTTTTGATTTATCACTTAGGGTTCAGGCAGCGTTTACGATTAAAGTTCTAAATCTTGAAAATTATCACTTTTCTTTATTACACTATACATGAATTATAGATCAAAACCACCCCGTTGACACCCTCTAACTATTAAAAAAAAACCGGATCAGTAAAAATCCGTTGTGTAGTTTTAAAGATATGCGCATATAAGAGGACAGACAGCGGAAAGTTACTTTGTTTTATACTATGTAATGATATAAATAAAATTAAAGTGTCTTTTTGTAATATTGAAATAACTTCTTTCTACTACATCAATGTATATCATTATATAGTAATATCTGGATGACCGAGCTTTGCTCGGTATTTTCTTTTTTTTTATAAACAACGCCATCTGCTGGAATAGCTTTAGTGTTGTTGTCGTTAAAGCAAGTTAGTTGCTCACAATTTAAAATAATAATAGTATTCGCCAATAGATGTCAGGAATTCCAATAAAAAAGTAAGTTGATGTTTAAGTTGATTATCGATAAAACACGATAAAATGAAATTTTCTAAAAATGATTCCTAGCTAGATCGATTTATCGCCCCCGAAACCCCCTATATACAAAATTTCATGAAAATCGTTGGAGCCGATTCCGAGATTCCAATTATATATATATATATATATATATATATACAAGAATTGCTCGTTTAAAGATATAAGATAAAGTAAAATCGCTTTCCACTGTCATCGCTGTCCCCTTATATGCCTATATCTTTGAATGTATGCAACGGATTTTGATACGGTTTTTTTAACAGATAGAGGGTGCCAACGGGGTGGTTTTTATCTATAATTCATTTATGATGTAGTAAAGAATAAGTGATGAATCCAAAATATACTTCTTTATTACTTTTGATGCATTCATTCTAACACAGATATAAACCGTAAATACATATTATGTATTGAAAAATAAAATACAGATAAAAGAAAATACAAATTAACAAAACTTTGACGCGAGCCAATTAAATTAACATTGCAATTAATTAATACTATATCTCTTTGCGTTCGTGGTAATTACATCATACGCAATTTACATGCATACGTATACCACATACAGTTCATTATTCTTATTACTGTCACGGTGTAGGATAATCATTTGTACAATAATTAATTAATTAAATTGCAACCCGCTGGTACCGTAAACAAAGTTAAATTTCGTCAAGGGCAAACATTGCGACAGCTAACTCAACAACATTATCCCAATAAAATTTACCACAAAACATTATTTATATTTATGTGCAAATAATATATTCTACATAATGCTGCAACACTCCACCTACAACTTACTTGTTTTAAATTCATTCTTTGACGAAATCAGACGAGAAAATAAACATAATAACATAAGTATTACAGATTTATGATAAAGGGAGTAAACCAGCAAGCGGTAAGATAGGATAGGGAGTGAATAGAGAGTGCTAAGAAGTGCCTCCAGTTACCTCCGGGTACTGGTCTTACAGAAAGAAATACGACAGGTGATAATTTACGTCTATACTCTGAGAGACCATGGTGTTTCAATAATAGACCAGTCTCGTTAGTCTCCATTAAAGCGAATAGAATTGTCTAAGGGTTAAATTGACCAAAGGCGAGTCTGCACTGCTGTCGCCCTCGAGCCCTTCGCACACAACGCCATACAAATATGAATGGTGCTTGAACGAGTTCCGCAATAAAAATTCTTATAGGAAGCAATAGACAATATGAGTTGCCGTTCATATTGTTTTTAAACATTCGTCATTAGCAACGTCGCCGTAGCTATTTTCAAGGTGGCCAATTCAATGCCGTGTGTATAGGTAGTTAGGTACAATCCGCGATTAGATCGCTTTTATACGATCGATATACGGCACAATCTAATGAAAACGAGTCAATTTTATACGTTCTCCGTACGTTAACTCTACGCATTTTCTAAATAATATAACCTAACTTCACGCAATGTTCTAATCGAAGGTGTACAGACAAGAGGCTCTTAAAGCCTCGACTCACCAAATCGTTACGTTACGTCCCAAATGGAGTAGGTGGCACAAAGTTGTCAATCATCGACATTTATTCATCACACATAACTTCCGAAAAGAATTTCGTGAATTTAATTGGTTTGAGTCGGGAACAGAACTCACGACTTCCGAATCAGAAGCGGGGTGCTCAACTACTGAACCACCGAGACTCAATAAATGTAATCTAAATAATATATGGGTGGTAATCTCAAGCCGATCCCTACATAATGCTGACGATGAATGTACTTTACCGTATCATAACATTATTCTGCTTACGCCACTAGTCGTAAAATACATAATTTCCTATCCGTTCCAATTCAAGCTTCCACCAGCATAGACTTTACGCTTACATAAAATGTCCCGGATAGAGATAAGATACTTTATATTCCGCATAAAATTTGCCCCCGGAGATCTATATTGATCTAGAACATCAAATCTGGTTCGTAGATTTAAAATGTATCTAAATCATTTCCGAGCCCAAATAATTCGTAACGACGATTTGAGGGGAGGGGGGAGGCAAACGAGCAGGCGTGTCACTCGATGGCAAGCAAGAAGCACCGCCCATGGATTCCTGAACACTGAGTGTTACAGTTGCGTTGCCGGCCTTTACAATAGGATATGGAAGTGGTCGCAAGTGGGATGGGAAGGCGAGACGAGAAGAGGTTGGGCCTCTAAAACGCAGCATGAACGGCCAAATTACGTCGATGTTCTGAGAGGTCGTGGTATTTCACCAGTGGGGCCGGCCCAGCCATGCAGCGAACTGCGTGGTTCTACAAATGGACTCTACGATAGTTGATTTGCATTTTTATCGGATAGTGTTCTAAAAGGCCTTCTTTCATAGCGTCGGTTACAGTACATTTATTCATTTTCCGTTGAGTTAGGGAAAAAACTATAGTTATCCAATTAATAACAACGTATGCGGTGATACAAATTTTCCTCTCCTGTTCACAAATAACAAGATTTATTACATTATCATATTTATAGAGCGTATTAATATTAATAATGTTGAAATCGGAGCGGACAAATTATACAATTAACTGGTTTGTGTACGACATTTACACAAATATCACAACCTTTTCCGGCAGATGTCTTTCATCTTTCGTCTTTCATCTTTCGTCTTTCATCGCAAGTGGCCCAATTATAGATGTAGTAAGACCTTGAGTGTTGGACAATGATAATGCCTTTAAGACTTGAAGTGAGATAACGAAGAAATAATTAGGAAATAGGTTTACAAGCATCTTCTTTTGCCTTTAAGACATAGATTGATGCCGATAGTCGGTACATTAATGACTGAAGGATGTAGCAGTCGAAGGCGGCTACGAAACACTTTCCATGACCAATGGGAACGAGTCCTTGTGAAAGGCGATGACAGGAGCTTTAAAAACCGACGCGTGTGTATGACAAGAGTTATGAAAGTCAAAGAAGCGAGTGAGGCGTGTAAGAATCGTGCCTTATGGTGCTCTGTACTCTTTTTCATAAGGTCCACCACTAATTTTGCTACCAAAAAAATGCTGCGGTTATGCATTTCTATAACTTTCCTTCTCCTTCCCTTCTGTTTTGTGAATTTGCAGATTCATAATATTTGTCATTATTTAGTATAAGTTATTATTACATTATACACTGCCAGCGGAAGCAAGAGAAAAATGTGTTTCAAGGATATACGCCTGTTCACCAACCATATGGTAGCCACCCACTTGGAAATAAAACACTCCGTTAATGAATTCAAGTACACACAAGACCTTGCAGTTATCAGATGGAGGTGTACCGGTCATTTTAAAACTACTCAGATGGTATTGCGATTTAAATTAAAATAATAAATTCGATTAAAATAAAAAAAAAAACGAAATAAATTGTCTTTGGAAGGTGTGACGTAGCTAGCCGTCCTCGACTCCTACATCCGTCCGTTTTCGTATTTTATATCTGCTTAGTCAATCTTGCATCCGCCATTCTTTGCTTTGGCGTGAAGTTATGTATAAATTGTTTTTATAAGGGAATATCATTGTAATTAAAATGAAGCTACTGTAATTATGAAATAAAATCTAACCATGTGACATGTAAATGAGCCGATGATCAGCGGTGAACAGTATGTGAGCGGTTCCGGTTACTAATGATGAGGAATCTTTATGTATACAATTTACATTAATTAATGTGTCGGGCCCCTAATTAGCGAGATCTGGAGAACACGTGTATACTATATAAAACATGGCTATTGGAGATACCGAAGAAAAATTAAGTGAAACAAGTGCATCGGTTTTGATCCGTATCTTGCTATATATTGCATCGGATGTCTAAGTTTAAATTAAACATATTATTTTCTCGTATAGGAGATATGCCAAGATCTCTTAAAATACTCCGAAAAGATTCTTATTCAGTTTCAAATGTTGAATTAAGGTGTTCCTCTACATAATATTTTGTTTATTTGAGAGTTTCTTTTCTTTAAACTGTTCGTAAAGATACAAATTATTGTTTTAAAGATTCAACGTATTAGCAGTTTGTATGTACATAAAATGCCAATAAAAAAGCAGTGATTTTATACATACTTCTCCTACTTAGTAAGCATATGAAATAAAGTTATTAGATTTCCTCATATTTTGAAGTGTTCGTCTCACGGCGCCTCCGCCATACGGCTCTTTCCAAATTGATCTATTCATATTCAAATTTCCCGTAAATAATTTGTCATCGCGTTCCCATATTCCCGCTATTTTACTGACACGATTTTAATGGACTACCTTTAACCATAAGCCACAAGATTGTTTATGGTTTTATTTTTAAATATATAATTAGACACGGGCATCAGATTTTCAGATATCCTAATAATCTTAATTTTAAATGCTCACCTGTGACAAGCTGTCTGGTGCGGGCGCTCGATGTGAGTAGTGTGTACTCAGCTCTTCATCATCATGACTCCAACAATCTCCCGCGTCGACGTCATCCAGGCCGGAGTACAAGGACAAGGCGGGCCATTCAGGTACTAAGTTCTCTTCGCTCTTCGTATGCCTGATCGGCGGCGAATGAGGTGCTGGCGGCGCGGGTGGCAGCAGACGAGGTGGGAGGGGTTCATGCCCGTCAGTTTCAAGAACCTCGACGTACATTATGTAGGGCGCCTGAAGGAAAGAATTCATTGACATATCAGTAATGGAACAATACATCAATTATAATATCTTGAACACAATACACACAGCGCTCTCTAGTTCCCAGCTAAGCAACTAAATGCTCGTGTTATGGAACTAGATATGTATTTGTAATCACATACTACAAATGTCATACAAACATTTATGCTAGCCATAAATATTTGTACTCGGATGGGGATCGAATCCGCCTACCTCGATTCTGCAATTAGTTGTTTTACCAATGCACTACGACGCCCGTTTACATATTAAACGATTGATTTTTATACACTAAACTTAAAAAAGTAGCCGATCCTATGGAGCTAATATTTCTGTTGCACTTGTGTCTATTAAAAGACGTGATAGTGCACACTCGACTACGTCAATATAACATATATATATAAGAGATTTCCACCTATATATTGACTCATCACGATATCTCTGGAACCATAAGGCGTAGCGACTTGAAATTTGGTAGGATTATTCCTTTCGCCGAGTAGAGGTCAGCTAAGAACGGATTTTACGAAATTCCACCCACAAGGGGGGTGGTTGCGGGGGTGTTAACAATGGAAAATTCCCATTTTTAACCTATAGCTGCTATCGACTTCAAATTTGTCGAAGATATTGCAGTATTAACATAGCGGGACAGCAGTTATTACTTTTGATGCGAAACAGAGTTCGCTGGGTCAGCTAGTATAACATACAAAGTCAATATGTTACAGACTAATACAGACATAACAGCCCTTGCACGTGTCTCGATTCTGTTCATATTGTTTTATCATTTTTCTTATTTCATCTCATTTTTTATTTCGATCACGGCAATTGTACGAAACGGACACAATGTTATCAGGTTTTCAATGGTTGAGAATTATTTATGATTTTCATTCAATATCGTTCTAGCGTGCCACTTCGCACAATCCTTGGCTAATCGACTGATAAAAAAAACAGTTGTAAATTTATTTTGTCTCATTCAAGCAATATAAACTTTAATGTCAATGATTATTTTTAAATTTATTATATTATATTTAAAATGTTGTCAATCAAATTGCAACTAACTAATTATGTTTTTAGCTCTAGAATTAATATTATTCATACCGTTAGATATTCCACGAAAATATTATGTCGAAACAGATTAATTGGGCAAGCATTAATGGAAAAAATACCGCCATGTTTGTCGCGTCGAGTCAAGGTCTCGAGTGGTTCAATAGTCGAGGACTCCGTTACTGAATCTAGAGGTCGCGGGTTCGAGTCCACACAGCAATGTCTTTTCGAAGTTATTTTCGTAAGATATGTGTTAAAATATCGATGACTGAAATGTTTGTGCCCGGTATGGCAATAGGTTCGCCATTTAGGACACGTAAGCAAAACGGCGAATCGGGACTTAACAGCCGCTGCCTACACCTACGGGTAGAAAAGGCGTAAAGGTATGTTATGTTTGTCGCGCGGCGTCGGTATGTACGGAGATGGTGAGATATTGTGATTATAGTGCTACCGTTTAGCTTTTCAATTATTTAATCTATTAGTTAAGTGTCTACTATAACATTAATTATGAGTCCTAAATACAAACGAGTTCACTTCGACAATGACCGATATTCTAATCGCCAAAAAACACAGATCACACTCGCCGACATAATGGCGAGAGATAAGATAAAAAAAAAACCGTTTTAATTCGCCATTCGACTAATTGAAACTTTTAAAACTCAAAAATAACTTCACGTCGTTTTCTACCCGAAGGTGTAAGTAGCGGCTATTAAAAAACCTCGACTCGCCGAATCGTTATGTTACGTTACGTCTAAGTCGCAAATGGAATAAATAGAGGTTGCGAATCTATTGACAAACACCGGGCACAAAGTTGCCAGTCATCGATCGATAATTATCACAATTAAAAATTTTATATTTTATAATATTACATCTACGATATGTTTTGCGTATTTTTATATACATGTTTTGTATGTATTTTTAATTAATGGCAAATATGATATGAATATATTCGAGTGAGCGCGTCCGGCGTTTACGAATGTGTCTACATTAGTTTTAGCAAAAGATAAAAGAGTGATTATTTATCTACGCCATAATGGATTAAAATTAAACGTAAAACTAAATTTATTAGTATTAAAATTTACTTGCTAACAAGTATATTTCTAAATATAATGTTATCTCTGTTCTCTCTGCCTACCTCGCAACGGATTTGGCGTGTGAAGTTATGTATGTATGTATAATGTAGACACGGTTTCCTTGGCATTGAAATTATAAGTAAGATAAGATCTAACATGTAATATTGTGTCGTGTCACTTGAACTCTTCTTAAACCCGCTTGACCGATTTTCATGAAATTTTGCAGGCATGTATTAATCCTATTTTTTTTTTATGAAACAGCATACAAAAATAAATAGAATCCTACTATTTCTATTTACACATACACCCAACTTCATGCCACATCTCTTGCGGGGTAAAAAGAGAGAACAGAGCGCCAAAAGACACGACTTTTACTCTTGCACGCCTCACTCGCTTCTTTGACTTTCATAACTCTTTTCATGAACGGGCGTCGATTTTTAAGGTTCCTAATTTCACCTTCCTCCAAAACTACTTCATTTGGTCATGGAAGGAGTTGTGTCGTGGCCGTCCTCGACTCTTAAATCTATCCGCTTTTACATTGCATATCTGATTTTTTATTTGTTTGAAACTTTACTTTTTTGGCAAGACAACGTTTGCTGGATCAGCTAGTATTATTATAGATACACAGAATTGATCAGTAAATTAAAGTTGACTACCTACGGCTGCCTTAGAAAAAAAACCGTAAAATTCGCTCTATAATCCTCAGCGATGATATAATTATGAAAACAGCTGTCGATATTATTATGCAGGTAATACACGCATAGATAATGTTTTTAATAAGCAAGCACCTCGGGTATTGGCTAATCACTAAAACGAACAGTGTTAAATAATAATGGATAAATAATAAGATATTAACGTTATCAGTTCAGATTATAATTCATATATCAATGCGCAATAAGCGTGTTATCATCATATTGAAAGTGATATTAGGAAACTTCATATTGTATATATCTATATGCAACTGCCAAAATATCAAGACAATATATAAAAAAAAAAATTTTTGCATTGAATTCAATACTTAACGTAAATATTTAGTAATTAGTACAGTAATAATATACGTATTGATGGTCGAAATTTTCGTATTTTCGGTTAACCCACTACTATTTAGTTATTTTACATTAAAGTTCAATATATAATGATATTATAAAACATAAGGATTGCTTAGTTTTAATAAACTTTCTAGGACAGAGAAATAGGAATCGAACGCAACACCGTAAAATGACCGGGTCGAGGAACTCATGTGTTTTTTTTATTTAAATGCAAAGAATATTCCCTCATTTGTGTATATAAGTAATTATTGTTTACTCATGCATGATTTTCTGGTGTTAAAAGGCAGTTGGAGCTTAATAACTGGAAGAAAGACACCAAGAAACACACGCAGACTGGTGCGGGACCGGTACAAAAGTTCCCGCACTTTCAATTAATTTTTGTAAACAAAATTGTACCACAGACACTTATATGTGTATGTGGTAGGGCGGCCCTGTTCATATTAAAGCGATTGAAATTTATGTTTTGTACATCGAAGCCTTTTAAAATCGAAAATACCCCTGAGCGGCAGAGGTTTGCAATCCCCTTCAATTTTGTCCGCTGAGCGGACTTGCGACAGTATGGACGAAAGATACGATGTCCGCAGAGCGGACATTTGACATAGTACAGGAGGATCAAAACTAATAGTTGAAGAAGCAGTCGGACAAAAATCGGAAACACAGGTCACATATTAAGGCATGACAAATATCGACTAACAGTAGTCTGCACGGATATCTATGACGTACTATAATGATGTGAAAGGTGGAAGAAGATTAAAGGAAAAAGCAGGCAGAAGAAAACTGTCATGGTTACGAAACTTTAGGAAGTATCAGTATTACAAACGTGTTACAATTGCTTGCACTTGCCGTGGAAACGCAAAAATTCCTAAGCAACTAAACGCTTGTGTTATGGATACTAGATAACGGATATTAATACATATATACTCTTCTTTATACATAGAAACAGACACCACACAAATATTTATGTTTGTCACAAATATTTGTGCTCGGGTGGGAATGGAACCCCCGAGCTCATCGCTGCAGCCGGTAGTTTTTACCAATGCGCCACGAGGCCCGTCCCGCGAGAAATACTATGAGATATTAATAGTAATACCATTGAAAACTTAAGAATAACATGCAGAAATTCGAGCTAAGGATTGGTGCGAACCCACCTTCTAATCTAGAATAATATTGCGCATGTTATCATGAACAAGATCTCTGACAGATAACCTTCAACGTTGGGTACAATAGCAACAAAGGTACTGTTATTCCGCAGACGAGAATAGTTTGTAATTATAGAAATTGGTTCTTGTTTTTCTATTCAAATGAATGGGCACGATGGTGATAGTCAATCTGAATAAGTCCGACCTTGGATCCAAATGTTTAATTCAATCTCAAATTGGGCTGTGTCATACACATTGTGGTCATAAATCCACAGTCAAAACTTTTGAAAACATGGATAGTTCGTGACTTAGCAAAGATGACATGTTACACCGATAACCTGGTGGGAGATGGATAAGGCACTAATAAAGAACCAAGGAGGGTTCACGTCAGGCAGGCCGGGCCGGTCCTAAAATCACAGCCAAATCTTTTGACAACATGTTCAAAAAGATGTCATGTTCTGCCAATTTCACTGAGAGCAGCATAAGGGCAGGAAAATGATGATGATACACATTGTGGTCAGAAAGATGCTTTTACCTACAGCGTTTTTTTTGGTTTTTAGTGAACGACCCTCCGACCTGTAATGCCGCTATATGGCCACACCCTTTTTTTTACGCGAGGAAATGCTTTATGCACACCCCCCGCCTAGGTACGGCAGGGGGTATTGTGGGACTCCCAAAACAGTAAACTGCAATCCGATCCTAGGGTTACCCACTAAAACCTTGCGGCGGCCTTTCTCCGGCGTTGGGGTGGTCCAGGATTCGGATAAACCCCTCTGGTCCACCCCGCCGTCGCCCCCCCCTCTGTCACGAGGGGGTGCTCATCCTCGGGGAGCCTCGGCGATGCTCCCCCGGGCGGGGCGGCTCCGAACGCGCGCTGTAAAGAGGTGCGCGGCTGGCGGCGCCCCCGACGACCCTCCCCGGCCGCACCCGCGGGGTGTGCGCCCTCGCGGCCCGTCGGCGGCGGCGATCACTGAGCTCGCCGTCGCCGCCTTTGATCGGGATATGGCCACACCCTAACCGAAGTCAGACTGACATATTGGGTCAGTAAAATTTTCTGCGGGGACGATGATTGCATAAGGAAGATTACAGCAGCCATTACAAACCTTATCTTTGCTATTTAACACAGCGGCCGCATGCGGCGGTATCCTCAACACGTAGTGGGGTCTCTGATGCAGAGGCAGCCACACCCTAGCGGGTAGATTGAGGTCCAAAGTCGCCAATTCGGCTCTGAGACGTCCGTTCCGCCGCTCCTTATCGGCAACGCCAGCCAGGCGCCGGCCAATGTTCGTAAGCGCCGTCAGGAACTGAAAATATAAGAGGATTATTAGTCATGACAACGTCATAAGTATAACAGGTAATGCAATAACATTGTATATAAATATACGACAGTTCGGTATTAATTAACTAAATTAATATCCATGGAGTTTTTGAGCGCACGCGTGCTGTTTGACCAAAACATATCGTGTGGTAAATATATTAAATTTCATTCACGCTAATTATTTGTATATGTATTTAATGTGAAGCTACTTCTGGGTATTCGTCAAATAAGAGGAATTTTACTCAGAAAATCTAACACAAATCAGTACAAGTAACGATAAATAAGTACTACAATACTGCAAACCAGCTACAGTATTTGGAATGGTGTTCTAAAGAACTGTTTGTTGATAAATTTTCTTTTTGGGAAATGATTTGACTAGCCTAGACATGAAGCGTGTATATTGAAAGCAATAATTCATTCCTCGATCGAGTTTGGGGAATAGCGGGATGAAACATGGATGTTCATATTTCTATGACACTAAATACGGTAGTAGCCTTAATTTCATAACACCTAATACTTAGCGCGGCTTATAGTACGAGATCCCGCTGCAGGATTGATGTGCTCAAAATAACGTCTACTTAATATAAGATTCTAAAAAAATTGCCGTTGCCCACCTGGCCGCACCTCTTTGCAGCCAGGTGTATTAAATTGTATGGTATTGTATTAAAGCGGTTATTTAAATATTACAAACAGACACGTCAAATTTATTTGTGTGTGTAGATTATGTTTTTACATAATATCCACATTTGTTTTAACAATATTAGACTATTTTTATCAAGACAAATATATTATATCATAGAATAAATGTCACATTGACCTTAGGTATTGATGAGATATCTATATTTAATATTAATTGTACAAACTCATTAATTCTGCGGTCGAAAGTACAACAGATTCTGAACAGATTACAGCAATTTATAATAATAGCTAAAGTACTCACAACTGGATTAATTTGGTAAATCTGTGGGTATTTATTTAAATAAATCTGTAACAGAGATGATGCCGGTAACATATCATAACTTCACACCTTTTTCCACCCGAAGGTGTAGGCAGTGGCTGTGTTAAGCCTTGAAACGCCGTTATGTTTACTTCATAAATGGAATAGGTGGCGAACCGATTGCCATACCGGGCCCGATTTGATGTCCGTATATTGGAAATATTACGGAAGTAGTAATATGAATCCCCTTAATCTTTACGGGGGAAAAAGAAGCGTTTATTTTTTCAATTGGAAAGGGGTTTTTTTTTATTCATTATAAAGCTTTATTGCAGCATGTAAAAATAACAAAACAATTGGGACCATATACTTCGAATTTCATCGTCCCAACGATGTTTTTATAATAATTCTATTTTAAAAGCATCTCTCTGTACTCCTCATAGTCTACGTACAAAATATAGGTTAAATACACAATGCGTACTATTTCTTTTTTCCTATCACAACATTTATTATCGTAATGAACTGATGATCCACTTGGCGGTCATTATACAGTACTTATTATATAAATATATGAAGCGTGACCAAGCCGCTAGCGGGCACGAACAATATGTATTAAAATGGTTAGATTCTGACGACATGGCTAACTCAAACAATGTTACATTAGGTCTCCAAGCCAACGGATGCTGTTATATCTCATTTTAACAGTGGTAGAGCCAAGCAGTTCGCTGCATTAATGGGCCGACTCAACCTGCGAAATAGTGATTTCTTAGAAGATCAACGTAAAGTGGGTGATGTCGCGTTTCGTTCCGTGAGAGGTAGCCGGAGGCCCATCCCCTTCCCCATCGCTTCCCATCCTGCCCCCTTAACGATTGGCAACGCCTGACACGCCTGGACACCTGAAACACTATATGTGTTTCAGGTATCCATGGGCGGCGCTGGTCACTTACCATCAGGTGAAACGCCTGTTCGTTTGCCCTCCTATACCATAAAATGCCATAAAAATATACCATCTACATACATACATACCATACATACCATCAAAAGCCTTAAAAACCGACGAGCGTGTATGACAAGAGAAATGAAAGTAGACGAAGCGAGTGAGGTGTGCAAGAAAGAATCATACCATAATCGGCTCTATTCTGTCTGCGAGGAACTTGGCGGGAAATCAAGTAAAAGAAGAAGATAATGAAGCTCAAACTTAAGACAATACTTTCATAATGAACAGGGCTTTCAATTAATTATCCTATTGATTTGTCCATCTCTACTATTTCTTGATGAATTTGAAGTTTATAATTAACTGCGATGGTAAAATTTTAATGAATCTTATTAGGCCTTTGGTAATAAAATCGTCGTAATCAATAAAACTTTATATCGACATCTAAGACCATTAAAATTTAAAATGATTCGCCCTTAACGCGTGTATTAATAACTAGTAAGACTGAGTAGGTACTATTTGTTATCGGTACGTAATAGTTGAACTTAATACACTATAGATACAGATCCGACAATAAAACTTGATAACAACAGTTAACTGACAATACGTAGTAGGTACGTATGTACGTACGTAACTTCACACCATTTTCTACTAAAAGTTGAAGGCGGCGGCTGTTAAAACCTCGACTCGCCGAATCGTTACGATGGAATAAATAGGTGGCGAACCTATTGACCAGATATGACATCGGGCACAAAGTTGTCAGTCATCAGTATTTATCACACCTAACTTCCAAATACACGTATATAAATAATTATTTTATTACGAGCAGTAAATGCATCTAATTGAAGTATTAATAAATTTTAAAGCGTAGAGGGACGTGTGTTAGGCATTAACCAATACTTTTTTGCAGGCCGTTAGTGGGGTTGAGAAGCCAACTAACTGCGCATGAACTAGGCATACTAGGTTTCACTCTTTAGTCCCTCGTGAGGAATTAAAACAAGAAATATAACATCGGTGTTAAAGGCACCTACCTAAGGAGAACTCGTCGTTTGCTCCTGTTTCTACTAGCCATATAAGAACTGACGGTTAATTATAAGTAAATAACTGCTATTCATGTAAAGCATAATCTAATTGATAGTTGTAATAACTAAAACAATCGTTTTTGAAGTGAAATTTCGTAGACATTATTAACATTTCTGCTACTTTCCAACATTCGTTTTGAAACCGCAATGGTAGTTTTGTTTGAAACTTACCGAGATAAGTGTAGGTTTTCACATTTAAATTCTTTTTGTAAATAGATTTATTATACAGAACTTAGAGGAGGTCAGACAAGTGTGATATTATAAATACTGGTCGTGTTTAACTAACCTCATATCTGTATAATAAGCACAAGGTCATTTTTAATTGGGAGGCTTCGGTTTTACGCTCTGATTATTGACCCGTCGTTTCCACCCTATACTAACCCTTCCCTTTGTGTTACTTCGACAATTGTACCATGACCCTGACTTCCTTTACGAAGCAACTAGGTTAATTAGTAGGTGAAATGTTTTGCGCGAATTTCTATAAAATTTTATACTCCGCACATCGACTTGAAGTGTGATTACATATTTTAATTTTACGTTACTTTCATGAGTTTTATGCCAGTCATATAATGTTGTGTATACATGTAGGTACTGTGTGTGCTTTACGACTTTTTGTTGGAGAAAGTAATATATTATGAGTACAGCCAAGTGTTTTTAGAAGCATATACTATATACTAGCAAAAACATAAAGAACGTGAAAGTTTTTAGAAATAGTTTTTGCTCTATCAAATTAGAAGTATTATTAATGGTATTGTAACTAGCGAAAACTTTGTGCCCTGTATGGCAATAGGTTCGCCACCTATTCCATTTGGGGCGTTAACATAACGGCAAGACGACATACAGGTAACAAAGGCGTGAAGTTATGAATGTATGTAATTAGCCCAGAAATAGGTCAAAGTTTGAAATTAAAAACTGTTAAATTAATCGGTGACAAAGGTGATAAAGTGAATTCATACTCACGAATCAAATTCATATGAATTTAATGAAGTTAAAAAAAACGTGTGTTTCTTTGGCCTGGCTCTTCGGCTGAAACGGCTTGGCGAATTTAAGATAGAGAGAGGTTTTACACTCGGCTAACCGAGAGCGTGCCTTAGATCCAGCAGAATGTGTTCAGGAACAAGAATTATGCACTTTTTTAAGTGGATTTACATTAGTATTTGTATAAAATTTTATTGAGAGGTGTTCTTTAACTTTTATAAAACTTTATTTTTGGTGTAATAATTTAATACCAAGTTTTGAAAACGTGAAAAAAGTGTCCTATAAGTGAACTTGCAGTGGCGTTGTACGAGGTTGTTATGCGAGACGGATACGTCCTCTTCAGCGATGCGTGGCCAGAGGGGGGGTACTGAAGCAAACAAATCAACAATATCTACTACGATAGGACAATCACATCTAAATTGATGCAATTCAGTTATATTGCATCGCTAACCGAAATAACCTAACGATAAAAAGCCGCAGTTTTTTTTTAAAGTAATCTACAGTTATTGTTTAGCCCGTTACTTTGCCACCTATAAAATTTAGACAACTAAACCACCAGGATATTAACTATCTCAAGACTTAACCTTTAAAACCTTTCACGTCAAATCACTCAATTGATCATCAATTCATCACATGATTTGCATGACACTGTAAAATTTCAGAATCGAGATTTGGTCACAACTTTTCACTATTCAATACTAAAAAAGGTTTTAGTGTGGATTGCAGAATAAGAATAAGGATGGATGAGAATATTAAACACTCAATGAAAAAGAACAGGGGTAGGCAAAATTGTGATATTGGTTGTGGTTTTTTAAAAAACCTTACAAATGTTAACATTTTATTGTTCTCGTTTTATAGATTCAATTCTATTCAATATAATATGTATATTCAGTAATATTTCTGAAAATTAATAGGTATATTATATACTTACTTACAGTGGTAAGTAACACAGTACAGCTTATTTAAAGTGGTAGAGCCAAGCAGTTCACTGCATGAATGGGCCGGCTCGACCGGTGAAATACCACGACCTCTCAGAAGATCGACGTAAAGTGGCTCATGCCGCGTTTCGTTCGGTGAGAAAGGTACCCGGAGGATTACCCCCTTCCCTATCCCTTAAAGGTTGGCAACGCAACAGTAACACTATGTGTTACTGATGTCTATGGGCGGCGATAGTTGCTTACCATCAGGAGACACGCCTGCTCGTTTGCCCTCCTATCACATAAAAAAAAAACTTAATTATTGTTATAATTGTGCAATGAAGTTCAATAAACACCCCACACCACTTTTTTGGTTCTATATAACCTATTATAAAATTATCCGTGATAATGAAAACTTACTATTGAATATAAAAACAAGCCCGCATTAGACATATTAAAATTAATGAAACGCCAGTAGAACGCCCACATATCGGGGTTTCTCTAATATTTTATTACAATAAAACCTGGACAATATGATCCTTTTCAATGGTTATGACTATTGAACAAGAATTACAAACAACGTTCGGTGGTCCAGTGGTCGAGTTCCCCACTTCTGATTCACAAGTCTTGGATATGATTCCGGGCTCACACAATTGCTTTCTCGGAATACTATTCCCAATATAGTAGTAATAAATATGGATGACTGACAACGTTGTTACCGGTGTACGGCAATAGGTTCGCCACCTATGCCATTTGGGACGTAACGTACAAACTCGTCGAGTCGAGGCTTTAACAGCCACTGTCTACGATTAGAAAAAGGCGTGAAGTTACAATACGAATTACAAACAAGTAGCTATAAAACAGACCAAGCGTACTTATTTCTTTGTTTCGAAATTTAAAAAAAAATGCTTTCTGAACAAGAATACGAAGTAGTCGTACAACACTAATTAAAATTCGTACAATTTCTACTACTAATGTAAGTGTTTACAACAAAAATTTCAATGTACACAAAGCTTTGTTAGACCAAACACGCCAAGTTTACTAAGGCAAATAGCAATTAAAAATTCTACTTTCATTACAATTTTTAAATTGTGTTGAACAAGAACAAAGAATCTATTCATATAAATAAGACAACTACCGGTGTTTACGTACAATCAAATATTGCCATAAATTTCCTCTTCAATAAAAAAATATCGAGATATTTGAGTTATTTTGTGTAATGCCCATTAAAAAAAATCCCGTCCCGTTCCCATCACTTTGGGTTGGGTCGGTACAACAGGTTTCTCTTATACACTTCCCTTTTATTTGCGTCTTTCCCAAAATTATTACACAGGTTTGCCTCTCTGGGTGACCTATTCGGAGTTGGCTGTTAAATCTAATTATTTAATTTAGCCTATCCTATGATAAGAATTGCGACTCCCACTGTTTAACGTTCCGTGGTCTTGATTTCTTGAGAACTCTTTAAAGAATTTAAAGAAAACAAGCATCGCTGGTGAAGAATTCCATCGTCTGTTTCACAGGTCTCATCCACACAATCTGATATCGGTTGGCAGCACTGTGATATGGCGTCTATGATATGATATGACATGCTTGTGGTAACAGTTACCACAAGAATATCATCGAAATCAATGGAGTATCAGTCCAAAAACAACGGTACAAAATGCGTTAAAGACTTGACTTCACAATATCATTGAAAATTAGAGAGCAAATTTATAACTTTATTTTATTCTAAGTAATTTGTTCTAAATGCAGTGTGAATTGTGTAAACATTACAAGAGGACAATACAACTAGATTAACAGCTGTCTGTACGTAATGCCTTGTGCAAGCAGTGGTGGCAACTGGTACGTAGGTGGGTACTTGCCATCAACGTGTGAGCTATTCAGTTATACTACTATATTTGCTAATATCGTCTAGAATACGTCACAGCGGCTCAAATTTAAAGCTTTGCAATTTGAAGTGGTGAAAACACATTTTTATTAAATTTATACTTATGTCTGTGTGTCATATGTGTGTTGCAATAGATATGTTGGAAAATGCTTATTAGCAATATTTTCTTAATAGAGTTCTTATTAGAGCATTAAAAGAAAAAGATTATATTTCGATCGGCATACAATCCACTGCCTAAAATACCACGCCACGCATGATTACATATCAGTTCCTTGGAATATAATAGTCATTTTTATATAATTTGTTTTAAAAATAGGCAAACTAACATTAAAAATTAATCTTGACATTGAATTCAATTCAATATCAATATTGTGTAAAAAGAAACTTAATATGTAAAATGAAATTCTTAAACACGAGGTAAGCGCCTCCGTGGAACAAGAACACACGGACGCAATCGCCACGAGTCATTTTGAGTGTTGGGGCCCTCATGAGAAGAATCGAATCGGGCAAGAATCTCATGTGTCAAATACTCTTTTCAAAACCATTTAAAATTAATAACAATACTCTTAATATCGCTACTGAAAACATAGCAGTAGTAGGCAGTTAATTTTGCCCAACATATCTCTTTGCCATATATTATTCCCTGCAAAATAGGCACGTATAATTACTCACATGAGTAACATAGAACTAATATTTAGAAAAAACATAGAACTAATATTTTTGCCATGTATACGTCTTTTGTAATCTTTTGTATACGTCTATATATTTTTCCTGATAAAATTGGCTTAACACAAACAATCAACAACGTTCTTCCTCCTGCCACGGCAACAATATGTAGTATTGGAATGAATAGACCGGGCATTAAATCAATGTGATAAGTTGTCGAGTTTGATTTGTCCTCACCTTGCCTTGAGCCTTGGAGACGAATGATTTGTTATTCACTAGTTACTACTCCTTACTGAATTTTTTATTGCGTTCTAGTTAATATTAAAATGGCAAAGGCAAAAAATATAAATTTCAAAAGCAAAAACTTTATTTTATACCGCATATTTTAATGACTTCCACCTTTTTCTTCCTGAATGTGTAGGTAGCGGCTTTTAACGTCGCAAATGTAATAAATAGCGGCGGAGTTGTATGGCGGAACCTATCGCCATACAACGGGCACACAATTGTCACTTTTGAAATTTTGATAATTCCGAGAGGTCATTGGTGTAAACCTGGAGTCAGTGTATAGTCAATGTGTAGGCAGCAGCTTTTAACGTCGCAAATTTAATGTAATAAATAGGTGGCGGAACCTATAGCCATACAACGGGCACACAATTGTTACTTTTGAAATTTTGAGAATTCCGAGAGGTCATTGGTGTAAACCTGGAGCCGATCTCACGATTTCTTGATTCAAAAGCGGGGTAGTGCTCATCAACTTTCGTATTTCTACTTTACTATTTGTGTTGCAATCAATATATAGGTAATATCTGATCCACTGAAAATATCGAGTGGTAATGCTCGTGTAACCCACGGTTACGAACCACACAAACATACATTACAGTAAATTTTAAAAACTTCTCGCTCAGTCGGGAAATCTGTGACTGGTAAAGTAAAATACAAGTACAGTATTACAAGTTGTAGTAAAACCGGTAAATGAAAGTAATGTTTCAAGAAATATTAATCGCAAATAATTGCGAGAATATTAGCTCTTAAGGGTTTTTTTTTTACTTTTACAGCGTTACCATTTGTGTACCCACCCGATTACTCGCTACAGTATAAATTTCCGATTACAATATTTACATACGATATGTAAATTACGTAAACCAATGACTCAACGAATCAAAGTACGCCCTCCAAATGATTCACGATTACAAACTGTCAACAAAAAGAAGCAAGTCTTCATTACGAAGAATTAATTATATTTATATTATACTACATAGATATCACATTATCGTGTCTGTGGTCTGAATGTCGAGCACCCCGCTTCTGAATCAAGAAGTCTCAGGCTCGAATCCTAGCCCACTTTACTGACTGTCCGGAATTCTTTTCAGAAGTTATTTGTGACAAAATCGTGTCCGTTGCGTAGCAATAGCTTATGCCATCTATTGCATTTGTGATGTAACAACCCCTGCCTACACCTTCGGATAATAAGACGTGTGAAGATATAAAAAAAAAACGAATAGAAAGCGTTGGTCATCGCGAATGAGATTTCAAATTCTAATAATGCTTTTATTAAAATTTTCGTATAAATACGAAAATTATTATGGGAATATGGAGAGTGATTACGACACATGAAAAAATACTTTATCAGACTACAACAATAATAACAAATACATACATACAATCACTCCTTTATTCTCATGGTGATAAGACAGTGACTATTTTTTCATTTCCTCCACTCACATTGTCGCTTTTATACACGTATCTCTCTTTTCGAATATGTACTTTCTTGAAACATAATAATCATAGCTATGTATTTGTTTGTTTTCATTCAATGCCCTGGTATCGCTGTGATGATTGTGATAAAAAATTGTCATCTTACAATAGTTCGAATACCATTTTCATTCTGTATGATAAATGTAAATATTTACACATCTTTCTTTCTTCATCATTAAGTACGAGTATATAAATATAAGCACGACACACTTTTTGTGTCTTAGTGTCGCTCTATTCTCTTTGCCGACCCCTCAAGGGAACTGGCGTGAAGTTATGCACTAATTTCGTGGCGGAGTCTTAGCGTAACCCAATCTAGATCAATTACGTTATGATAGTTTTTTAAGCAACTGACGTTATTAACACTATTTTATTTGGCGAGTGAATGGTTAGTTTTTATAGCAAGGTCACCACGTTTGCTTTGAATATGTTAATAAAACAACTTATAGTAACAGTTTATATTTATTTAATGCAATTTTTATGTTATTTCTTTAAGTATAGACTTGAAGAGCTAATGTCATGGAGAATCAAATTATTGTGGTACATAGTTGCAACTAGGCCAGGAAATTTGAACTCATCTCATGTCTGTTTTTGTTTTTTGTTTATCAATGTGTAATGAGTACGTAGCCCAATTTCGGACTTTCTATTGATTATTTTCAATCATCAAATTTTAAAGCAACAAGAAACATCCAAGCTAAGGTATATGGATGTGCTTTAGATGGAAATAATTTTATTGCATCTAATAATAGTTTTGGACAGAGAATATATAGGGAAACAGAGAGACAAACAAATAATGGTTATGTAAATATTTTAAATGCATAAATTTAGGCCAATTTTCTTCTAAGGTAGGAAATACATTTTTAAATTTACATGAAATGGTGAATAGGTGTTTTTAGGTTAGGTAAAATTAAAAAAAACAATTAGGTACTTCGCCGTAAGCCGTGGGACACCATAGATGTTTTAAGACCATTAGAATGTCATACAAAGACTAATTCTGTCAGACCTGTCGTATTGTATGGATCTGAATACTGGCGAATGAAAGAAGTGGATGAAAGGAGAGTACATTGCAACAGAAATGCGAATGTTGAGATGGATGTGTGATGTGACAAAATTGTATAGATTAAGAAATGAGTATATTAGCATGAAAGTAGCACTAATTACGGAAAAAAATAGAAGTGGTAAATTGGCGTGGTATGGACACATTATGATAAGGGACGAAAGTCATGTCACAAGGAGAGCGATGGGAATGACTGTGGATGGACACATTAGTATAGGAGTTGACGACGAGTGATAGAAGAGAATGCCGACCCCACTTAGAGTGGGACAAGGGCGGGAAAATGATGACGAAGACTAATTCTGAAACGTCGGGAAATGAATAAAAATAAATTATAAATAACCGCGATATAATCCATAAAAGTTGTTTCAATGTTATAAAGTATTTTAAATTACTACCGAGAGAGTTTTCCGCTCCATCATTCGTACGCGGTGAATGTTTTACTATAATATACTCGTATGTATTCCGAGATGCCAATTCCGCCACAAATTACGTGTCCAAATTACTCACGGTATATTTCAAATCATCTTTCTCGGTATCCTTGTGACTGGAGTGAAGTCAGTCGTATTTTTGTTACCAACTTTAGTTTTGGTGTCATCGAGATGTTTTTTAAATCTCGAATTTAAATACAAGGCAACCAAAACCTACATTATATGCACTTTCATTTAGCTATTCTTCAATTATATACATAAAAGTTTAGTAAAACTGTGACAACTATGTTAATTAATAACCAAACGTTCAATAACGTGCAGTAATTACAAACTAACATGATAAGTACATAGAAATTTATCACCCATTAATTTGTAGAGCAAATTTACTATAATACATTAATCGAAACGGCTCCATGTCCAAGGTTCTACGCAGTATAATATATCCGTATATTATGTTCACAGAATGTGAGCGTGGAGCGTGATCCACTTGTCCTTACTTGTAGGTGTATTATACATTGCAAATAATTTCGTAACACTCAGCTAAGATTCTGTTCAACTGCTCTTTGAAAGTTGGCGAGACACGAAACCAAACAGATGTAATAATATTGTTGTGAACGTTAAGTTTCTAGTATTTATTCGTTATCAGTAATATTTCGTAAAGTATTGTAAATAAAATAGGAAACGTCACTAATAACATAGACAAATAAAAATGTCATAGATAACACTCGGGAGTATAAAACATAAAGATACTAACTAGCACTTGTCTTGAGAATAATATTTCTCGTTATAACTGTTAAAGTTGATCTTTTATGTCTGCAAATCTCATTTGTTGTTATGATGCCATAACATTGAGCTAGTCCACTAAATAAAGTTACAACTAAACTATATTTGTTCACCATTTCCTCGTAATAATTTAAAATAAATGAATAATAAATCAAAAATGTACCTGTATCTGCGGCTGCAGTCGTGGTGCTCCGCAAGAACATTGCTCACCACAAAGGCATCCGTTGTCGAAAGCACGTCCTGATGCCAGGTCTCCTATATGCCTCCCAGTAGGAGTCGCTAATCTCAACGCTGACGCGTCCGACTGCGACCTGTGATGCCCGCGTCGCGCTGCCGGCCTGATCTCTTCTGCCAATATTGAATCTCTTAACTTCGTGGCTCGAGACCTTCTCGTATCACCACCAAAAGCGGTCAATAACCACGCGAGTCTTAATGAAAAGTCAGCACTTTGTTTACACCTGTGCACCATGTACGGCCTCAGCACGTCGGCCACGTCGCTCATTTCAATGTACATAGTCGCTAATTGTGGCAGATAGAAATCCACATCCTCGTATGGAAACGAGAATAGTTTGTTCGCCAAGTAGGTCTGCACACCCGGCTCTTTGGAGTTGAATAAGTATGAGATTGCCATACTCATGTCGAAGAGTTTACTTTCGAATAGTCGCAATAGAAAGTCTTTGTTTTTTGATGTTTCGGCGGCGCACAATTCGTTTTTTGCAGGTGGGTCCAGAACTGTATCAGGGGGATCGGGTGGTTTATCAGTGTCTTCTGGGTTTCCGGAATCTAAGCTTTCTCTAGACCTGGCCGCAGCCGGTGGCGGTGGTCGCTCCTCATCGTTACTGTCAGGTGGGGTATGTATACCGGAATCGTCAGACCCTGTAGGTACTTCAGGTGGTAAAGCGAGTCTAGGTGTAGCTACTTCTATAGGTAGCCGCAGCGGTCCTTCCGGTGAAGTTGGTGTCATATCTTCCGGTATCCGCTGTAGTACGGAGTCCAGGGATCTATTTCTTTGGTGGCCGCATCCCGCCGGCGGCCCACTCGAGCCCGTCACATGTCTATAACAAAAGAAAACGACATGAGGACTTTATTTCTAAATAAACACTTATAAATGGTTTTTATAAAACTATGTTTAATCGCGGCTAAAAGAACGTACTTGTAGAACGGATCCTCGTAATGCTGTATACCGACGACGATTATTTTCCTAACCATTTGCCTAAACTTACACTAGAACGCACAGAAACTCCACTATTTAGTACACAGAGCACGATTATTCAATTAGCGCTTCTCACATCCAGCTCAATAGTTGCGCCTGACTAGGGGCGTATCGTTGAAACAATGCGAACAGCCTTGCGATACGGCATAGCGGCTAATTAAACACCGAACACGGTGGGAACGCAACATGCACACGTCCTACCTCGCGGCCGTCTTATGGCAAACTGTTTTACGCAATAAATGGACGCGCCGCTCCGCATACCGTTTGAAGGATCACCTCGATTACGCAGCCGAAATGCAGCCACTAAAACTAAATAACAACATAAACAATGATCTTCAAGAGACGAAAGATTTCTCTGACCGAGTTAACGACATTTGTGTCTATGGTTAAGACGAGTGAAATGAAATGTATTATTTGAATTTAGAATTATCAAACTGTGCAGTCACAACAAAATATACATAATTATATGTATGCCGGAAATTTGATAGTTGAAGCTCGGGATTGCGACTTCAATAACAGTTAACGGTATTAGGAAGTACGAATATTCAAAATTATCTATTTGGAGTTTCCTAGACGACGTGGAATATAAAATTAAGATATTAAAAAATATGAATAATATATAATATGAAATGAAAAATGAAATGTATATACATAATATGAAAAATGTAAAAGACGATCGACGATCCGTTTGATAACTCCTCCGACTACTAACAGTCATGAGTGTCAGTCATGACATAACATAGATTTAACATACAAACACAATGCAGCAAGAGAAAGCGTCCAATGACCCCGAAAAAAAGAAGTACTGAATTGAATGAGATAGTAAAAACCACTACAGCTTCAAGTGTAAAATGCTGTTAATAATGCTCTCGTATCATCACACATGAAAGTGGAGGAAGTGGAAGTGAGTAATAATAATGGGCACTCGGCGGGTGAGGAACACATAGTGTACACTAGGGAATGCAATCCCGATCCCGCGGGATCCCGATCTCGCGAGATCTCGTGTAATATTTCAGGATCAATCCCGACGCATCATATGACGAGATCCCGTTCGAGATTGACGGGATTGGGCGGCAGTGGTCAGCGACGCTACACACGTCCACATCTTATAAGAAAATAAATAAAAAATATAATCACAAGCAGAGATTAATACGACAGTAATAATCGAAGATGACTGGCCTCTTTCTATGATAGCAGAAGATTTGAATTTACGTGCTGCACAAACTAATAAATCGATTCAAGAGAAATTAGAACAAACTCTGCGAGCGTCTAAAAGTCTTTTTGCGCGTATATCCACGTCCACGTGCTTAGAAAAATTAGAATCTACCATAAAAAAGAAATGGATTTATGTGAATGTGGAAGAATAAGGGGGCGATTTTAGCAGTTTGCATGTAATTGCTTCGCCACGCTGTTGCCAACCAGTGTTGAGTCAGATAGGACATTCTCAGCAGCGGGGTACATTGCAACGGACATTAGATGCCGTTTAGTAGATGACACTATTAATACCCTTTGTTTTTTAAGGACTCATTTTCAAAATCACTCGTAGGTAACTACTTCCTTATTCCCTTGAAATATGCTTATTGTTTTTTTTTACCTAATTTACCTATGTTAATTGCCTTAAAACCTGATAGTTATTTATTTGATAAGATTAAAGAATAAAGACCTTTATTTTCTTTCGAGTAATATGTTATTTTAATTAACCTCACTATCACAAACTGATTTTGACACTCACTATCACATCTGAATTTAACATATTTAAAAAAATAGACGGGATCCCGAAAATTCCGGGATCCCGCGGGATTGATATTTCTAATCCCGCGGGATCTCGAATTAACAATCTCGACTCGGGATTGCATTCCCTAGTGTACACACATTCCAAGCGGGGCATGAGCGATGAATGAATGAATTATATCGTTGGTTTATTTCGGTCCCGTTATCGGTAGACCTATGCGCATATGGTCCGCCGTCCTGCAAACAGATGTGTTATTGAACAGTCCTTAACAGCGTGTGGCATTCCTCAAATGAAACCTATTTTAGGTGACATATTGAGAACGCGCGCTCGTAAAGTAAGGACGAGTTACGAGATACTGTATTCTCCATGAAATGGTAGTAAAGTAAATAAAAAATACTATACGTAACTGTTTTGTGTTGGATGTTCATAAGAAGCAAAAATTTAATTAAAAAAAATTACTAAACTGCTTCCAAAATAATTAGAAATATCGTAGTCTAGACGATATTGACGACATGTACCTGTTTACATCAAACTGTTTACACCGCAAGATCTCAGACAGAATTTACTGTCTGTCTGTAGAATTAAATGATGTCTGATCAAAGGTAATTAAGAACATCATCGCAGAAATCTTTGTTCGGGTGGGAGAGTCACGCAGTTTGCATGAATGGACCGGCAAGACCGGTGAAATACCACGACCCGACAGAAGATCGACGTAAAGTGGCCGAGAGAAGTATGTAAACACCCACAACCATTGCTCTTCACTTTCCATTCCATTCCCTAAAAGACTGGCAACATACATACATAACTTCACGCCTTTTGTTACCCGAAGGTTTAGGCAGCGGATGTTAAGCCTCGTCTCACCGTTATGTTTACATCCCAAATGGAATAGGTGGCGAACCTATTGCCATACCGGCAACAGAGCTGTGATATTAGCTATGTTACAAGTGAGTGTCCATGGACGGCGCTAACCACCAGGTAGCTTAATTACTCATAAAAAAGTGTCAATTTACAGGCAAATACGTTTTTGATTCCATGGATAAGCGTTATTCCAATTTATCAGCAAAAAATGTATGACTTATGAGTTAAGCCTAAGATTTAATTGGCTATAATAATGCTCTCTGCTAGATTGAAACAGTTTTCCGGTATATAATACTATAAATTACAATTGTTTATTATCACTTATATATACATATTCACTAATGTAGGTCATCACGCTCCTACCAAGTTTTTTACACCTGCGACACGGCCTTGCGTGTTGGAACAGATAAAAACAAAATCACACTAATTAAACGCTATTATAGTTTAATTGATGATGTTAAATTATGAAGTAGAGATATTTCAAAATACAATTCAAGATGTCAAAGTACCATCAAAACAAAACATTATTATTTGATTTAAGGCGCGTTCTGCGACTGGCAGAAGCAATGAATAATATTTAACAATTGACACAGCATCCGAGTCGTCCATTTTGACATATGTAATATATTATTGACGTCAATTATGTTCCCGTTTAATTTTGCGTGGAATGGTGTTTAACATGTCTGCCAAATGACAATTTGAGATTGTCATAGACGCAAGTCGTGGAAGTTCAGTCTTTATTTAAATGTCTTAATGTTCTGAGAATGCTGCATCTCTTAAAAATCTTAAGCACTTTTAGGGATTAAATACAGCAAAAGCAAAATTAGTTTAATCTTCAATTTTCTGTGATGATTGTCGTTATTCTTTTATGTCTAGCGAAATCTATATAAGGTGAACGCAGCCAACTCACTGCCAATAGAAACAGGCAATCGAGAAGCGTAAAGGCCTTCTTGCCAGTCTGTTTAGCGTCATAGGTAGGTTACACTGACGAGGGTGGCAGGGTAGGTCCAATGAAAAAAGTTACATTGACGTCAGTGAACAAACAATAGCAGATTAATTCAGCTTAGAAAACAGACAGCTGTGTTACTATTGTACGAGTATCGGTGAAAGCCAATCGCGGGCTTCTGCAAAATGATGGCTTACTCTATACACAATCTACTAACAACAATAGTAATTTATCGAGCACATATGACTCTTTATTGCTTTTATTGCATTCGATATTATCACTTAGTAATTATGTTGATTAGCTCAAAAAAATCATCATTTTCTGTAAAGCCACGCAGCCCGTTGCATAAACGGGCCGGCACGACCGGTGGACCACGACCTCTCAGTATATCGACGTAAGTTCACACATGTCGCGTTTCATTTGGTGAGAGAGGTCTCCGGAAGCCATCCCTCGTCCCGTCCCATCCTACTTCCTTAAAGGCCAGATACGCAACTGTAGCACTATTAGTATTACAGATGTCTGTGGGCGGCGGTAGTTGCTTATCATCAGGTGACCCGCTTGCTCGCTTACAGGGGGTAAACGTGCAAGCGTTCACCGCGGTCACCTTAGTAAAAATACAAATAAAAATAGCTTGCAATAAAAATATCAGCATCATCTTACATATTACATGAAAAAAAGTAAATAGCTCTAAAAAATCCAAGACTTTAATCAATCATATAAATAAAAAAATCGATAGCTCTCCGAAAGATGGGGAAAGTTTTTATATGACACGAGTGAACCGAATAAAAATATGAGACCTGATAGAGAGAAAAAAAAAACCCGTAGTAACAGTGGTTCGTGCCGTTACAGCATAATCAAATTGCCTTTTTTTTTTCTCTCTACTTTAACACGATCGCGAGTGTGCAAAGAGATCTAATTCATTCACTCTTACTGCTCTCAACAAATTGAGTCAGTGAAAGTAAACGCTGTTTGCTGGTCGACCTTGTGCGGTGATAATATTGACTTCACGGTAACTTCTTAAAAGTCAACTGTGCATGAATGTTATACCTTCGCGGCTTTAACTTATTCAATATGCCTTTTAAGGAATAATTTAAGACAACGATAATTATCTCATGCAACTTCCGGAAGTGTTACCAAAATTAAAATAAAAAAAATGTTTCACAGACCTTCATGAAAGAATTTCTCGATTTTTAATAATGTGATAACTTTTATATATATAAACACTACACTCGGTGGTCCAGCACCACGCTTCTGAATCAAGAGGTCGCGGGTTCGAATCCTGGCTCACACCAATTACTTTTCGAAAGTTACGTGTGATACATATCGATGACTGAAAACTTAGTGTCCGATATGGCAATAGATTCGCTACCTATTCCATTTGAAACGTAAACATAACGGCGAGTCGAGGCTTAACAGCCACTGCCTACACCTTCGGGTAGAAAAAGGCATGAAGAGAAAGAAAGAAATTGTACTCTAGGTACTTCACAGAGCTAGCATTTCTAGAAGATATTACCTTATTAAGAATTGACAGACGGTTGTGGAAGACAGTGTCAAAATCATTGACAGGTCTGTATAAAGATGCAAACAATTCGTTGTTTGTTGTACAAAAAAAACTTACACAATAAAATAATCACGGTACGTTGAAGTTGGGTTACATTACAAATTATTACAAAAATATAATTACACTAGCGATATCGAAATACTAAAATACAATAACAATTATGTGTTTTACTTAACCTCTGTTATAAATACGTTTTTTTTTATAAAGTACAAGACTGTGTTGTTTGTCAGTGTCTCAACACTTGAACAATATATCAAAAAAGGCTATTACAATCTGCATACAGGCTTAAAGGACTATAGCAGCGAATGTTTCGGAATACATTTTAATATACATATTGAACAACCATAATATGATAATCAATCCACAATCTATTTATATCAAGTCCAACAAATACAAAGCAAGCCGTCACGACCAAGTCTCAAGACTGGACTGAGGCGAGTCTAGATTAAAACCGAAAATATGTGCACCGTTAGATTTAAAAAGAAAAAACATCGACCTGTTTTGACATTCTGTGGGCCTATCTGGGAATAAACCTCTTTGGAACCAAAAAAAAAAAGAAGATTTACGAGTGAACGTACATAAAATTAAAAAATATACAAATAACGCGGAAATATTTGCTATAGAAACATAATCACAAAGCGTTAGTTAATATTTTAATATTCTCATCTAAAATTATACATTCCTATTGGTACAGATTGCATAATGAAGTAGAAAATTTCATAAGAATAACCATAATCTAACTCACAAAGGAGGTTAAATAACCAAATGTTTATTCTGTGTGGTGTTGAGTTACCTGGAACTTATAATAGATACACATATTATTACATATACATAGATGGAGGTTATGCAAGAATATCTATACATATACATAATAAAATTGTAGGAAAGTTGAAACTGAACATCGAATATTTTTATAGAAAACTTGAGACATGATCTAAAATCGATACCCAAAAATATGGTTTTTAGAATTTTTGTATGTTTATCACGGATAAACTCTACAAGTACTACATGCTTTTACGTCCAACTTTGCATAAATATAGTCAAGAGGTCGGGTCAGCACACAGTCTAAATATTATCACGCTATCACTAATTGGGGGTGAGCAATGAACCCTTATAATGGCACAGACACAGTATTTATGCTACTTTATGGCGTCCACGTAGACGTAGTAGCGGGCAACAGCTAGTATGAAATATTTTTTCATCTGATCAGACGTATGAGTTATATAATCACTGTGATAGTAATATTAATCCATCTAATTATTCATCATTACGACAGAAAAATTAATTCACCTACGTTCTTAAAATTTAATTTTTGTTTCGCGACGTCCAAATTCTTAACAGACTTGCGAAACCTGTCAGAAAATATGACTATTACAATGTGATATTGTAATATTACAATAATTAAATTGAAAACAATAACAAACTTAAAACAATACATGGCAAAACAATTTTTCAGTTTAGAGGTCAATAAGAACGGCTGAAAATGCGAATCGATCTTAACATAAAACCGATCGTCGACCAATATGAAGGCGATAGATCAAATAACTAACGACATTGTAGCTCACTTACTGCAGCAATAGCTATACGTAAAGACAAGGTTATGTATATTCAACAGCGAGGTATCTAAATACGAATCTACACTGCAATTAGAAGTAAGTATTTTGGTCACACCCACTTACCAATTGATAGAAAAAATACCAGACAAAAATTAATTAATAACATTGTATCGGATGGATGGGTGAAATAATACGACCTCGTGGAAAATAGATTGGCTTATGCTTCGTATCGTTCGGTATGACAGGTATTCAGAGGCCACCATCCCATATTAAATATTAGGTACATCATAAAGGACGCATTTGTGATCTTCTCCACAGGCGTCTAGTACTAGTCTACTTACTACGTACTGGTCGTGACCCATTCCACATTTACTCATAAAACTAAAACCACACACAGACGGACGTTCAATACGACACGTGGTCAGCTAATTATCTCGGTGTGAGGGCTTGAAGTAATCCAATATAGAAGTAAACTTGACGTGTGACTAGTGGAGCTGTGATTATTTATACGGCTTCCTAAATAGGTACTGGTTTTACTCGATTAAATTCATCATTATTATTATTTTAAAAATCAGTCGCGTGCGCTTTGATAATAAAAACCTAAGATCGATATAACAAAATTCATGAAGTGTGGCATATTACAATACATAATATATACGAGGTTTTCACTAATGTTTGCTGCATAAAAACATCACTATTGACGTCAATCGCTGAATACTTTAATTTACTATAATAATGTAAATTGTAAACAAACTCGATTATTTAATGTGGTTAATAAAGGACACATTAGGAACTTCTTGTGTTTAAAAATAATTATTTGAATTAGTTATGGATGAAAAGCGGATGGATCTGGGATTCAAGGACGGCCACGACTCACATTCTATGACCAAATAGAACGAGTTCTGGAGGAAGGTGATGTCTGGAGCCTTAAAAATCGACAAATGTGTATCAAAAGATATGAATGAAACTCAAAGAAGCCAATGAGCCGTTTAAGAATCGCGCTTTGTGGCGATCTGGCGAGAGAACACTCTCTGTCTACACCGCAAAGGATTTGGCGTGAGGTTAATTATGTGTACATGTGTACAACACACATGTTGCTTATGTATCGAAACATTATTACACACATGAACGTGTGTTCCCGTTGATAAGATACTTCTGCCTCCTACTGAGTTTCACAGATATTTCTTTTACCCCGATGACATTGATAAATTTTCTCTCGATTACTACACGTCGACTTTCTGTGTAAAGCAGAGTAAACTATAGATGCCCGTTTTGATTATGAAAGAATGGTAATGCTAGTAGGAGTAAATATTAATTTCCAATGCCAAAACTGTACCCAATAATAATATTATTCACACGTAGAGTAAATAAAAATGTAATGTATGACTATCGAAATGTGATATTTTGTTTTGTTTAAATATTACATATAAAATATATGTAATATTACATATAAAATATATGTAATATTTAAACAAAACAAAATATCACACAAGTTTTATCTCTCCGCATTGCAAATGTTTACAAGGCTGCCAGCATCTGCGTTCCTCGTGCATCTGCTAGTTTTAACCGACTCTGATTGGAGGACGGCTGTTCACAAACCATCTGCCCATCCGTTTTTTATAATAAATAATTAAACAGACAGATGACATACCAACAGTGATACGACATTTGCAAAACTTTAGATAAAATTCGCATAGAATTGAGGATGAGTAAAATATATGTACCAGGCTTCTCAATAAAAAATAACGTATTGGGCACAGAGCTATCAGTGTAAACAGTGAAGGCAGGCGATCTAATAAAAATCAGACAATTAGAGTGTTTTGCAGACACTCGAGGCAAGGAAAGACACGTTTCTAAAAGAACGACTAAGTAGATGCTGCATGGTAGAGTCTTCTCCCTCCCCTCAGATCCTACACTTTTAAAGGCCGGCAACGCAACTGTAACACTATGTGTGTTGCCCGTATCCATGGGCGGCGGTAATTGCTTACCAGGTGACCCGCTTGATCTTTTGCCCCCCATTTCCACAAAATCAAAATACAATGAAAGAAGACGGAGCAGTAGTAGTGGCGAGTAACCTCACATTTTACGGTCGAAACCAATAATCAATCCCAATCCAAATTGTGCCATCTAAAATCTATATTTCAATCCATTTCTACTAATAAGCGTGTCAAAAATCAATCCATGGATTGATTTTGTTTGGGGAATCAATCGACAGATACACAATGATCTTAGATTGGCTTCAATCTTCGATGGGAGATTGATTATTAATTTCGGCCATTAGCCACCCAGCCCACTACTAATACGAGTTTTGTCATGTTAGGAGTTTTAAAAATATACGTGTAATAACAAAGCAAAAAATCCAAAAACAATAAAAAATATTACCATCGTATTTTCCACATCTACTTGAGTTAAGAAAAATTTAATGTATAATATAAAAATATTATTAATATTATTTTAACACTCCCCCTAAGATAATTCCCAAAGATTCGACGAATTAAAAATTTGTTTCTACGGAATAGTTAGGGAACTCGATGCGATATATTGGGAACTATATTTTCAAGCAATTATTATTTACAATTTCCTAAAAATCATTGGCAAAATGGGACTTCACAAATATCCTCGTGCCGAAGCACTAAGGTAATGCCGATGACAACGACTCACGCGGACAAATATAATGAATAGCACAATCAATCAATCAACCAATCAATCAATTTCGGAAACACGCAAGCTAACCATCAACAAAATTAACCAAGAACAACAATTACATAAGTTTTTATGATACTGCCTAGCCTTCCAACGGCACACAGTGAGACCAGTAGGTAATTAGTTCAAAATTAAATGGCCCATCATTTCGTAATCAATCAGAACTTAACAACTTTGAAACATTAAACATAATATTGTTGGTTTTGTGGTTTTGGTTCACGTGTATAAAACGGAATAAGAAGCTGTAATTACCCGGATTTTGTGCACACAATTTATCCTCAACTCATTTATGTTAGGTACCTACAGTCAAATGTTTATATTTATATATGTATAAATAACTACATAGGAAATATTCGATAAATATAGGAAATATTTTTTTTTATGAGCAACAGTTATGAAAAAAGTTTTCAGAAGCTTGTCTATCAGTTAGTACTCGCGACACGTAAGGCCTGTCAATCATATCTAACATTGATCTCACCGATCTATTGGTACAGGACACCAATTGGAGTTTGAATTAAATATGGCGAATTAATAATAAATTTCAAGCAACCAACAACGCATTTATTATACAGTGGAAGAGTTTTATCAAAGCATAACGGGATTAAGACTTTAAAAAAAATTACAGTGATACTGGTAGAGGTTATTTTGCCTTCAGAAAAATATCAAAATACAAGTTAAGAAGATGTTCCCATTGACCCAGACAAAGTGACCGATGCAATTTCCGTCCGTCCATTCGGCACTGGGGAGACGGGCAGTTTATTTGTACAGAACGTCTATCGTCATGCATCTTTCCTGTTGACCCAAATAGTGAGAACACATACCTAAACTGCTTACAATACACTAATGGGGTTATTACCTAACGTTGCATACTTAACACAACACGACCATTAAACGATGGAAATAGATGTTTTTTAAATTGGTAAGACACACACATCAGAATGATCAGTATAATTCTTGAAAAGTTTACATGTTCTGTATTTGGGAGATATATGTATTATCGTGCGACATTTTTGTGGAGAAAATAAGCACTTCATATAATGATAAAAATAATATTTTATAATTTATTTAGTTTATAATTTATTTCATTCATAGTTCTTTACAAGTACTTATAAAATATTAATCTTGAATAGTAGCAATATTCAAAACATACAATTCATGTTGAAACTAAATTTAATATACATACAACACAGCCAGAAAATGTCTTCTATTTCATCATTCATCATTTGCCTTTTAAGGTCCACTGCTGGACAGGCCTCCCCCATAGAGCGCCACAACTGCCGGTCCGTTCACTCATGGGGGGTTTTTGCCATAATAATTTTTGCCATAATAATTTTTGCCATTCTATTTAATGGGTCCCAAACTAGGCATAGCCTGTATCTTGGTATTCTCTATCCTTTTATCAGATCATCTATCAGTACAATATATATCCACCAAAGATCAGATCGACTAAATCCCAATTAACAGCAGAACCCTGCTTATAAGCTCATATAAACCAAACTATAAATATATAAACAAAACTGTTAATTCCACAAAATACCCAACGCAACTCGCGGTCGTTTTCCTCTCGGCACTTGATTTCCCAAACACTTAAAAAAATGACTTCCTTCCATTGCAAGGGCAATTATGTTGCTTCCTCACAACACAATAGAATGTAAAAACTTGGGCGGCGTGACGAAGCGACAATTATAAATTGACTGGGGTGACACAATTGCATTCTACGACGAAATCTAAGGAAAAAAGGCAGACAACTACGAACTACTAATGATAAACAGCACTGTATTAATACAGTTTTAAGAAGTAGGAAAAAAAAACAGAATATAGATCAAGTATTTCAAAGAAGTATTTCGTTTGAGGTTACGTCTATAATAGTCTATCAGAATTTAATGAAACAAAGTCCATATTTCGGTTCAGGAAAAATTTAATCAAACTGTGAAAACCTGTAAAATAGCTACGGAGATTTACGATTTTTCCATGGGAAAGAATTAAAAGAAAAGAAAACATTCATTAGCTTTGCGTGACGCGAGTACAAACATGCAAACACACAAAGTTATTATGATTTCCACTACTGATATAAAGACCGATCACTCCGATGTACAGACAAATTTATAATCCCGCGACATTAGCCGAACGCCCTAGATAGTTTTTATTCTATTGTATATAAATGCCAAACAATAACCAAATGTTATTATTGAATTTCTCTCATCCGGTCTCTATTTTACGACAAAATTTAAAGATAAATTTATAAATTATTATACAAATACGTTATTGTGACTCTGCAAAGAAAATTTTTTGATCACTGAAATCATCCGTCCATCCAGCCAGTTCGTTCTAAAATTATAAACGATATTTATACTAAGCTGTCTTTGTTATTTTTTTTTAATAGGTATAGGTATAAAGAGATATCGCGTAGATACAGATACCGGTAATGGAAATACCAGCCATAAATTTGTCAAATGACGTCAATTCGGTCACATATTAAATAGATCTTCAAGACGAATAAATTTGGATCGCAGTGCCACAAAATAAATATCAATTCCAAATGTCTGCTGTGTTACGCCTAAGCTGGCATTATACAGGCATCAATTATTTTGAGCTTCACATGTATTTATACAGTAATATATAAAATAAACATCGTTTGTTCAGTATTCATATTTCTTTTCTATAGATACAGCCAGCCACATGTGTTTTCTTAATGAGGTACCAACAAATCCAACGATACACGGTACCATTCACAGAACTGAAATAAATTCTATATATTATTTCAGAGACTTTTATATTATTTCGCTGTTCTCTCTGCCTACCCTGCAAAGGGAGTAAGCGCGAAGCTATGTAAGTTATTTCACACACTCAGTATTATTCTCTCGTATAAATAGAAGCTATAAATACTTCCTCAAAAGTGAAGAAAAGTCTACTAAAAATAATTAATGCTCAGTTAGTTTCACGTCCCAGATTGTCCTGTACAATTCTGGAGTCGCACAGGTACTTATTACCCGACTCTTAGCTGTAAGGAGGCCACTTCAAATACCTGTGGGTTCATGTATAGAAATTTATATATATTGGACACATAATATCCGTATTATTTTGGGAATGAGATTTTTTGTATATTTAAATGCTATTACTCGAATAACAGCTATTCATTCTATTAAACATTATCTATACCCTGATAACTTTTATAGTATCGGTTAATATTGAAAGAAATTAGATAAGATTAATAAATTGTCCTTACAAGGACGTATTGCTGAGATATCCAGATATTATTTAAGCAACTGATTCATTATGAAAGATAGTTGATATATTATTATATCTCTATTACCGCCATGAAACCCGTCAACTACTGCTACCACATTTTCTGACGGTGGTGTGAAAAAAGCTCTTAACTCTTATGACCATACTGGTCAAAAGAGATAAGGGCTTTACAAACAAATATTCTCTAACACTCCTAAAATAATGTGTACTCATGTATCTCCTTTAGTTAGGAAAAGTCGCACGATAGTAGCTCCCCAAAGAAAACCTTTGCTATTTAACAATTGCAAGTGAATTTAAAAACTTAACAAGTAAAAATATTCTGTATTTAATTTTAAAAATAGGTTGCAATAATGTAGGCACTAGGCATACTTACTAGGTATTGTTGTTAGAAGCGTACGTCTTTATTTGGGAATCTAAGTAATCTTAATATTTATGTATAACTTTTAGGTGTTATTGACCAATTTAATCGTCTGTCAAGGCCAATAAATTTCAAACAAATAGACATAAACGATCTCGTGCGTAAAAAATTAAATAAATTTATAATGTTGTTGTATTTTTTATTCAACTCTCTGTTTTCTAGAGATGACTAGGAGTAGAATCCGCGTGACCATAGGAGCTCATGGTCAAGTGGACTCCACTCCTAGTCGACTTCTATCTATAAGTATAACGGATGGCATTAAAAAATATATTGAACGAACCCACAATACTAAGGTTGACAAATCACATAAATCCTTAATAGAAAACATGATAGCTAAATGGACCGACAGTACCTAATAAAATACAATATTTGGCTATAAGTAGACTCCCACCACGTTACGTGTTAAAATAATGAAACCCCTACTCACATTTCAATTGCGACCAATCAGTCTGGGGCAATAAAGATCATATAGTACGTCATGGAGGTTACATATTTTCAGGTCAATTATGCCCACGATATACGTACAATATATTTAAATATGTCCACTCGGAATTTTAGAGTACATTGAGTTGACAAAGTTATAACATTTCAACATAGATTTAACATAGACTGTAGTAGATGGCACATGTCAGTAAAAATGTACTAATCACTGACAGCGCGGCTGCGAGTAAGCGATTCTCAGGATGTTAATAATTCAACACATGAACATTATTTATGTAAAAGTTGACGCTTGGAGGCACTTTTTACGCACATACTATATAAGATAAGACACTTACACATCAACAACCTATTTTTGGTCTCGTTGTTTAGGTGACTATTGCCGATCGATTATTCTTATACCTATGCATTTCAATAAGACTGACAGTAAAATGTCACCTATAAAGTACAGAAGACATTACATAAGAAAAGTAATGTGTTTTAAAACTGACACACACACACCTATTATAAATTGGGATAAATTGAGATGTCACTTTTAATAAAAACATGTCCAACCCACTACAATATGTTTGGTTTATAAAGATGTTAGATGGCATACACTCACACTCAACCTTCAACAATTAGTAGAAAAATTCTCATCTATCGGAAAATGGATTTTCACTATCATTACATAGTATAAAACAAAGTCACTTTCCGCTGCCTGTCCCCTTATATGCGTATATCTTTAAAACTACGCAACGGATTTTGATGCGGTTTTTTTTAATAGTTAGAGGGTATCAACGGGGTGGTTTTGATGTTGTAAAGAAAAAATGATAATTTTCGAGATTTAGCCCTTTAATTGCAAACGCTGGCTGAACCCTAAGTGATAGATCAAAACAATGTACAATGTACAAAAAAGTCCACGAGGGCATATGTCTATCTCTTAGGGATAACCCACAATTACCATTTTTATTTCTTTACTTTTTACGAGAAATAATGGCTTATTTACGAAGCGATTTTAAACATTACAGCATTAATTTTCATCAAATTAAGTGTCTTAAATAGATTGTGTATGTAATATAGAAGATCCTGGCCCTTTACAGCATGTAATTTAAACGTATATTTACGAAGATATTACAGTATTAAAATAGCGGGACATAGTAGTTGCGTTGCGCGCCAAAACGCGTGCCGATAAATAGCACAAATTGTATGTATAACGTTTTTATTTTATCCTGATGATTGCGATAAGTACAAATTTAAAAATAACGAGAAACTTTCTAAAGCAACTAAATAAATGTTGCCGAAAGCGATAAACGAACCTGGTTTCTTTACGATCACAAATTTCGAATATAGTTGGTTGGAATATGAATCTGGTGATGGAATTTCCAAGTAAAAAGGTATACCCCTTTTACTTGGAAATTCGATCAAAAGGGGTATACATACCTTTTTACTTGGAAATTCCATCACCAGATTCATATTCCAACCAAGTCAATAACAAAAGCCAAACAAATCGAACATTCAAATACATCAATATTTAAACGTGTGCAATAATACTATAATTATGTTTCATTAAACATATATATTTAAATTAAATGATGTTTATTTTGCACAGTATTGCAGCACTCGTGTACGTTTAGTAAACTTGGAGAAATAGCTGCAATTATTATCAAATAAATACATTAACATATTATACTTAAACATACGATTTAATTCCAATACAGAATGATGTTAATATTATTGATTGATATTTATAATAATAACGCAACAGTGCTAGTGTTTTATAAAATAATATTAGGTCGGGGAAAAAGTCTTTTCGCATAACGTAGGTATAAACTTATTATAAAATTTCTTTGACTGTACTATTTGTGTCTGGCTGGTTTTGGTAACATTAAAAAGGTTACATTATAAAGAAAAGAAAAAAATAAAAAAAAGTTGTTTCCCGCTATTTTTCATTTGTTTTTCTCTCCGTAAAAATGAGTGAATCTAATGAAGAAATTCGATACATTTTAAAATTTTATTATAAAAAAGGCAAAAATGCAACTCAAGCAGTGAAAAAAATTTGTGATGTTTATGGACCTGATGCAGTGTCAGTAAGAGTAGCACAAATTTGGTTCAAACGTTTTCAGTCCGGAAATTTTGATGTTAAAGATGCACCTCGCTCTGGTCGCCCTGTTACGAATAAAATGGACGCCATTTTTGAAAGAGTGGAGCAAGATCGGCATATTAGTAGTTACGATGTAGCTGAAGAACTGGGAATTGACCACAAAACAGTTTTGACCCATTTGAAGAAAGCTGGTTATACAAAAAAGCTCGATATTTGGGTGCCACACGAGCTCACTCAAAGAAACTTAATGAACCGTGTACTCATTTGCGATTCATTATTGAGACGTAATGAAACCGAGCCGTTTTTGAAGAGATTGATAACTGGCGATGAAAAGTGGATCACGTACGACAAGAACGTGCGAAAAAGGTCGTGGTCGAAAGTTGGCCAGGCTTCACAGACTGTGGCCAAACCTGGCCTAACACGAAATAAGGTGATGCTGTGTGTATGGTGGGATTGGAAGGGCATTGTTCATTATGAGCTTTTACCGTCCGGCAAAACCATCGATTCTGATCTTTACTGCCAGCAACTGATGAGATTAAAGGAAGCAGTCGAGAGAAAACGGCCGGAATTGATCAACAGGAAGGGTGTGGTCTTTCATCACGATAACGCTAGACCACACACATGTGGCATAGTGGCTAAACCACTCAGCAAAAATTAAGAGAGTTCGACTGGGAGGTCCTAGTGCATCCACCATATAGCCCTGACCTTGCGCCTTCAGATTTTCACCTGTTTCGGTCTCTTCAGAATTCTTTAGGTTCTGTAAGGTTGACCTCAAGAGAGGACTGCCAAAACTATTTGTCCCGTTTTTTTGATCAGAAGTCCCAAAGTTTCTACAGTAACGGGATAATGTCTCTGCCCACAAAATGGCAGAAAGTTATTCAACAAAACGGTACATATATATTGTAAATAAATGTAAATAAACTTTGAAAAAAATGTCTTGACTTTTCATACAAAAATACGAAAATACTTTTTCCCCAACCTATTACTATTTTTTTAAGTTGAAGTCAAGTCAAAATTAAAGTACTACGAATCAACAATGATTCAACAATTTATATATAAAAGAAAAATAATGTAAGTATTTTTCACGTGAGGCTTGAACGGGGGGCTAAATAGATTCTGCCATCTATCAGATGACACCAAAAAAGATGTCGAAGCATAATTGCCTCTGCCTCTACATCTTCGGGTATCAAAGATAAATTACATACATACATAACTTCACGCCTTTTGTTACCCAAAGGTATAGGCAGGGGGTGTTAAGCCTCGTCTCGCCGTTATGTTTACGTCCCAAATGGAAAAGCTGGCGAACCTATTGCCATACCGGGCACAAAGTTTTCCGTCATCGATATTTATCACACATAACTTCCCAAAAACAATTTCGAAAAGTCATTGATGTGAGCCAGTGTCAAGAATCGAACCCGGACCCGGATCAGAAGCCGTGTGCTCTACCACTGCGCCACCGAGACTAATTAAAATTTAAAAAACTAGACTGATTAAAAGTCCAGTCATATATTCCACATATCATTACATAGTATAAAACAAAGTCACTTTCCGCTGTCTGTCCCCTTGTATGCTTAGATCTTTGAAACTACCCAACGGATTTTGATCAGTTTTTTTTAATAGATAGAGGGTGTCAACGGGATATATTTTATGTATAATATAGTAAAGAAAGTGATAAGTTTTGAGATTTTAATTGTAAGCCGAGTAAAAAATTACTTTTGATGCGAAACAAATTAGACAAAACAAAAACATTTTTACAACAAAAATATTACAGCTAGATATAGGTACCAGTATTCATTGAAACAATAATCTATTATTAGAGATTGAAAGATTGAACATAATCTATCTGATATCTGAATAGCTTCCAATCTCGATACAATACAAATCCTATTAATGTAATGAATAATGAATAGACTGAAACAATTCTGACATACCTACCCAGTATTACTTGACCAAAAACGAGTATCTACACACTGATAATAAAATAATGTTAAGTATTAAAACTGAGTCTCGGTCGAGCACCTTGATCCTGAATCCAGAGGTCGCGGGTTCGAATCCTCATATTGGCTCACACCAATGACTTTTCGAAATTGATTTCGTAAGTTATGTGTGATAAATATCGATAACTAAAAACATTGTGCCTGGTATGGCAATAGGTTCGCCACCTATTCCATTTGGGACGTAAACATAATGGTCGCTGCCCACACCTTCGGGTAGAAAAAGGCGTGAAGTTATGTTGTTAAAACTGACTTAGATCTCAGTCAAAGTCAAAGTCAAAGTCAAAGTGGTTTTATTTTCATAGGTCCTCACAGACACTTAAAAATAGTCAATGTACAAAAATGTTTAAAATTAAAATAATATTTAAAAAGCTAAGCCACGAGCGCTTGAAGCAAGTGCCTCCGTGGAACAAAAAAACACGGAAGCAATCGCCACGAGCGGCCCGATTCCGAGTGTAGGGGCTTTCATGAGAAGAATCTCTGACCCGAGGGGTCAACGCCGGTATAATTGTCATGCTTGAAGCATACTCAAGGCGGCGGCTGCTTCGAGACTTAGACGTTTTATTACGCCAATGGTCCCCACTCATTGTCTCGAGGGTGAGGGCCCCTGATTGATTATTTCCGTCCATTGTGTGTCGTTCCCTTTTATTCACCCCACAGTGGTACAACGCGTAACTACAGCTCGTTGAACACAACGCAACAAAAATGATCAGAATGGGCTATCATCTGACGTAAGGCCCTTCTCAATCTAAAAATAGGTGGCCGGCTCGTTAGCAGTTTCAGCGTAGCAAGGTTTTGGTTCGTTTTTGTGTTGGAGTAAATCAAATGCAATAAAAATATATTGTAACTAGCTGACCCGACGAACTTTGTTCCGCATCAAAAGTAATAAATGAGTAAAATTTGGATATTCAAAATTTTAAGCTTGAATATTCAATTTGAGCTATCTATCGGCTGTGACTGCTGTCCCGCTATGTTAATACTGCAATATCTTCGAAAATATTCGTTTAAATTGCATGCTGTAAAGGGCCAGGATTATCTATATTGCATGCACAATCTATTTAAGTGGATGAAAATACCATTTACAAAACTGAAATAAATTCTATATTATTTCATAGACTTTAATACTTTCATAGACTAAGCGCGAAGTTTTGTATTATTCGCTTCCTCAAACATCGAGAAAATTATATATACATAACTAACTGACCTGTCGAACATTGTTCCGCATCAAAAATAAAAAATGAGTAAATTATGTATGTTATGAGGTTCAATTTGTGCTATTTATCGGCTTTAACTGCTGCCCCGCTATGTTAATACTGCAATATCTTCGAAAATATTCTTAAAAATTGTATGCTGTAAAGGGCCAAGATCAACTATATTACATGCACAATCTATTTAAGTGGATGAAAATTAATTCTGTGATATTTAAAATCGCTTCGTAAATAAGCCATTATTTCTCGTAAAAAGTAAAAAAATAAAAATGGTCATCGTGGGTTATCCTAAGAGACAGACATGCTCTCGCGGACTTTTTTGTAGACCTTCTGAAGGTGATTAATATTGTAGAACATTGTAACTATCACGTAGGGTTCAGCCAGCGTTTGCAATTAAAGTGCTAAATCTCGAAAATGATCATATATGAATTATAGATCAAATCCACCCCGTTGACACCCTCTAACCATTACAAAAAACCGCATCAAAATCCGTTGCGTAGTTTTAAAGATATAAGCATATAAGGGTACAGACAGCGGAAAGTGACTTTGTTTTATACTATGTAATGATACTCGTAGATAGTGTTACAGATTTCTATGTTGTAATAGGTTTTTGTATATATTGTGACGTATCTATAAACTTGCAGATTAGGGGATAGCTCAATTTCTGAGTTCAAAGTTCGCACACGTAAATAAAATACCCCCTACTATACGCTTACCCCTAATCGTGGACTACTTTACGCTATTTATTTGCGAAAAATAACTGGGAAATAGTATAAACAAGTCGATCTCACTGTTGGAAGTCACTACCAAATCACTATGTATTAATTTATTTTATATAATAAATAAAAAAATATCGGGATGAAAGTCTACATATCTTCTCTTGTCGTGTTTTAGTTAGGTGCTCAAATTAATGCAATTTCCATGCCGAAAGTGTTCCTGTGGTGAATAAAGATTCAGCTAATACCAACAAATATTAAATTAAAATATTAGTCACTAATAATACTCATTTCCAATGTCTTCGTCATCGATAACCTGTTCAGGCTTGTAAATGGTAAGTTGCCATTGAAATATGACCTTAAATTTTATCCGTGGGCGTGTTAGGATTGCCGCAAGCGGTAGATTAGATCACAACTATCTATCTACTATAGAACAGTAGATGTTAACCAGCTGCAGATATTGGAACAATAACTGGATACTGAGTTCCGCGAAACACGCTCTCGTTTAACCAAAGTCAGTGCATGATGTTTATGAATAATAGAATTGTCTGTATGTTACTTGCTCGGCAAAATGTATGATAGTCCGTAATATGATTACGGAATGCAGGTAGATATACGGACTCAAGACCCCATTACCTTTATTTAATGTCGTAAGATGACTCGACTGGGTGAGCAATATATATCTCCACTAGTAAAGATATACTTGAAGCTAGTGTCTTTGTTGATCAGTCTCAGGTAATCAGGTCGGGTATCTAAACTTTTTGGTTTAGATACAATTATAAATGCTGTAGTTTTTTTTCAATAAATTCATTTCAAGTAAATGCAAACCAAAACAAACATTACATTTAGATAACACAGTAAAAATGAACAAACGGCGCTGCCTTATCGTTATCGGCGTTTTCTTCCAGACAACCACTGAAATAGACATTTAACAAACGAAAGAGGTGCACTAGATTTTATAAACATTTACAAAACACATAGCATTTTTTTATAATATGGCTTTGATATACTACTCTGTGTAAAAAGTATCGGGAATATGTCAATAAAGAGACCCGCGTAAAAGAGGTCGTTCTAATTTTTTTACTGCATGTTGGTAGCACTGTACTGATTTAGCGCGCAAAATTTGAACGGGATCTGTCATTTAATTTGTTTTAAACTAAACTTTTTGTTGGTCATAGTTTTGAGTCCTCGGCGATTTTTACAATGGAAAATATTGTTGAACAAAGAGTGTGCCTTAAATTTTGTGTTTCGAATGATATTTCATGTGGTGAATCACTAAAAATGTTGCGAAATACCTACGGCGAATCATGTATATCGAAAACAAGGGCTTATGAATGGTATAAGGCTTTTAAAGAAGGCCGAGAAGTAGTAGTAGACTTGCCTCGTTCTGGTACACCTTCAACCGCTACGACCAAAGAAAACATCGACAGAATCAAGAAGCTAGTGCTCGAAAATCGACGTATGAGTCTGAGAGAGTTGGCTAGTGAGGTGAACATATCTTTTAAGTCCGTCCACAATATTCTCATTGACATTTTAGGCATGAAACGCGTCGCCGCTCGACTAGTTCCAAAAGAGCTCAATTTTGTTCAAAAAGGGCAGCGAAAGCATGTCGCTGAAGACATGGTTTCCCGAGCTTCTACGGATCCGACCTTTATGAAACGTATAATAACTGGCGACGAGACATGGGTTTATGAGTATGACATGCAAACAAGCCAACAGTCTTCAGAATGGCGTCTCGAAAACGAGCCGAAACCCAAAAAACCGCGGCAAAGTCGCACCAAAATCAAGGTGATGCTGACAGTTTTTTTTGACTACCGTGGTGTGGTTCACTCCGAATTCCTTCCAGAGGGAGAAACAGTGAATAAAGAATATTATTTAGGCGTCATGAAGCGTTTGCGTGAGAGTATCCGCCGAAAACGTCCAGATTTGTGGCGACACAACTCATGGATGCTGCACCATGATAATGCACCATCACACACAGCCATTATAGTGAAAGAGTATTTGGCGAAAAATTCAACAAACGTTCTCGACCAAGCACCCTATTCACCTGATATGGCTCCGTCTGACTTTTTTTTATTTCCCAAGTTAAAATTACCACTTCGAGGAAAACGTTTTGAGTCAATAGAAGCCATAAAAGAAAATTCGCTGAATGAGCTAAAGGCCATACCGCAAATAGCCTATGAAAAATGTATGGAAGACTGGGTGAAGCGGTGGAGATGTTGTATTGCAAGCGATGGGGCCTACTTTGAAGGCGATAAAATAAATTTAGATGAATAATTTGTATTTTTTGTTTTATTGACAAATTCCCGATACTTAGTACACAGAAGGTATATAACTATAACTCAGGAGACGTTCTGCAAACATTTCTAACAGTAATCAACATTTTTAATTTTGAGTTTACGTTGATGTTGTTTTGATAAATGCTAAGTTTTATTGTTGTACATACTTGTTGCACAACGTTACCATTTTAAATAGAAGATGTCGCGTCAATTGTGCTCGACTAATATCATAGACTAATCTATATATAATAGGTCGGGGAAAAAGTCTTTTCGCATAACGTAGGTATAAACTTATTATAAAATTTCTTTGACTGTACTATTTGTGTCTGGCTGGTTTTGGTAACATTAAAAAGGTTACATTATAAAGAAAAGAAAAAAATAAAAAAAAAGTTGTTTCCCGCTATTTTTCATTTGTTTTTCTCTCCGTAAAAATGAGTGAATCTAATGAAGAAATTCGATACATTTTAAAATTTTATTATAAAGAAGGCAAAAATGCAACTCAAGCAGTGAAAAAAATTTGTGATGTTTATGGACCTGATGCAGTGTCAGTAAGAGTAGCACAAATTTGGTTCAAACGTTTTCAGTCCGGAAATTTTGATGTTAAAGATGCACCTCGCTCTGGTCGCCCTGTTACGAATAAAATGGACGCCATTTTTGAAAGAGTGGAGCAAGATCGGCATATTAGTAGTTACGATGTAGCTGAAGAACTGGGAATTGACCACAAAACAGTTTTGACCCATTTGAAGAAAGCTGGTTATACAAAAAAGCTCGATATTTGGGTGCCACACGAGCTCACTCAAAGAAACTTAATGAACCGTGTACTCATTTGCGATTCATTATTGAGACGTAATGAAACCGAGCCGTTTTTGAAGAGATTGATAACTGACGATGAAAAGTGGATCACGTACGACAAGAACGTGCGAAAAAGGTCGTGGTCGAAAGTTGGCCAGGCTTCACAGACTGTGGCCAAACCTGGCCTAACACGAAATAAGGTGATGCTGTGTGTATGGTGGGATTGGAAGGGCATTGTTCATTATGAGCTTTTACCGTCCGGCAAAACCATCGATTCTGATCTTTACTGCCAGCAACTGATGAGATTAAAGGAAGCAGTCGAGAGAAAACGGCCGGAATTGATCAACAGGAAGGGTGTGGTCTTTCATCACGATAACGCTAGACCACACACATGTGGCATAGTGGCTAAACCACTCAGCAAAAATTAAGAGAGTTCGACTGGGAGGTCCTAGTGCATCCACCATATAGCCCTGACCTTGCGCCTTCAGATTTTCACCTGTTTCGGTCTCTTCAGAATTCTTTAGGTTCTGTAAGGTTGACCTCAAGAGAGGACTGCCAAAACTATTTGTCCCGTTTTTTTGATCAGAAGTCCCAAAGTTTCTACAGTAACGGAATAATGTCTCTGCCCACAAAATGGCAGAAAGTTATTCAACAAAACGGTACATATATATTGTAAATAAATGTAAATAAACTTTGAAAAAAATGTCTTGACTTTTCATACAAAAATACGAAAATACTTTTTCCCCAACCTATTATATAAGAGATTTCCACCTATATATTGACTCATCACGATATCTCTGGAACCATAAAGCGTAGCGACTTGAAATTTGGTAGGATTATTCCTTTCGCCGAGTAGAGGTCAGCTAAGAACGGATTTTACGAAATTCCACCCACAAGGGGGGTTGCGGGGGTGTTAACAATGGAAAATAATATATCGTAACCATAAGGCGTAGCGACTTGAAATTTGGTAGGATTATTCCTTTCGCCGAGTAGAGGTCAGCTAAGAACGGATTTTACGAAATTCAATTTTTTTTTTTTTCAAATTTCAAATTCAAGGCGGGTTGCGGGGGTGTTAACAATGGAAAATTCCCATTTTTAACCTATAGCTGCTATCGACTTCAAATTTGTCGAAGATATTGCAGTATTAACATAGCGGGGCAGCAGTTATTACTTTTGATGCGAAACAGAGTTCGCCGGGTCAGCTAGTATCTTATAATTTATCTCATTAACTTGTAGGACGATGATTTTAAGTTGGTTGGGTTATAACTGTGATGGTCGAGTATTACTGCTATGTTTTCAGTAGAGATAATAATACTATTGTATCAATTTTAAATGGTTTTGAAAAGAGTATTTGGCAAATGAGTTTCTTGCCCGATTCTTCTCATGAAAGCCCCTACACTCGGAATAGGGCCGCTCGTGGCGATTGCGTCCGTGTTTTCTTGTTCCACGGGGGCACTTTCCTCAAGCGCTCGTGTTTAAGAATTTTAATTTTAAATATTTTTGTACATTGACTATTTTTAAGTGTCTGTGAAGACCTATGAAAATAAAATCACTTTGAGTTTGAGTTTTGAGTTTATAGAAATCTAGGTATGCGCTGGATGCTCTTGCTTCACACATGCACTCATTCGATTTGTAGACCGTGTGTCCGTTCTAGTGATGACGTCAACTCTTCAAACGTCGCGAGCGAGTTGGTTGGTTGCTGGAGGCTCGGTCCGACCTCGATATAACTCCGTGGGAAGAGGCATTATGATCCCATGTCTGATCACAATGACGTCTCTGTGTCTTGTACGTACAGATACAGTTATGTGTCCCGGCAATATAAGTAGTGCAGTATCGCTTTTTTGATTAAAATGATTATACATACAACAGCCGACTAGAATAGTTTCTACAATAAATAGATAAGAAGCAATTAAGATTGTCATCTTTAATGGGTCATGTTTCCAAGATCTCACAAGCCATAGCTAATCTATACATATAATAAAATCCTAGTAAAGTCAATAATTGTTCATTGAATTTTTTTAGAATACTTGGGACATGAATTGACATGATCTACAGGACCCAATAATATGGTTTTCAGAATTTTCGACTGTATGCTTGTTACGGATAAACTCTAAAAGAACTGCAAGATTTTATTTCAAATTTTGCATGAATATTTTCAAGTCAGGTCAACACATAGACTAAAAATATTATCACGCTATCACTAATTGGAGATGAGCAATAAACCCTATCTAAGAAAACGTCTAAAGTATCGAACTGACCATATGTGAACAGGAATATCAGTAAACAACACAACTCGTTTGCACAAATTGTTATTGTTTGTTTAAACAATTACTATCCTCAAATTGTGAATACATATAACAATACCGTATAAATTCAATTATTTTGTACGTATAAACCATTAGTCGCTAATTAGAATGAAATTCTTCACATAATTCATACAAGTTAAATTTAAGTTATGAACTATAAATCTGCTGTTATGCGAAGTGTTTTTATATTATTTAAATCCTAGTTTATAGTCAGCTAGTTACCCGGCGAACTATGCTTCGCCTCAGAAGCAATAAGAAGAAATTCTTCTTTCTCCTAAGAGATAGATATACACCATCACTGACTTTTTTGTAGACCTTTTAAAGGTGTATAATGATGTAGTACATTGTTTTGATTTATCAGGATTCCGCCAGCGTTTGCAATTAGTGCTGAATCTCGAAAATTTTTCATTTTTTACTACAATATACATGAATTATACTTACAAACCACCCAATCGACAAGCTCTATCTTAAAAAAAATTCACATCAAAATCCGTCGCGTATTTTCAAAGACCTTAAGCAGACAGCGGAAAGCGACTTAGTATTTTATACTACGCAATGATGATTTCTATGACGTTGCTATCAATACAAAAAGTCCTGGGCTATAACACAATTAGTACTGGAAGTTAATTAGGAAGCCAAATAATAACATCGTTATGAGCAAGCAAGCGATCGTCCTAAGCATTTAGTTAGCTTGTAATTGAATGACTATACGCGTACAGAACATTTCAGTTGATAATCATATTAACCAATAGCAATGTGTTCAAAACAAACACATGTACAGGCCACGTGAGTGCAAGGTTATCCGGTACACAGGCACTCGTCAAAATTTAATAGACATGACTCCTTTACGCGTCTGAACATTAATATGCTTTATTGTTTTTTTTTTGTTGTTTCTGTTCTCTCTGCCTACCCCGCAAGGGATTTGGCGTGAAGTTATGTATGTATGTATGTTTTATATTACTACTAGATGGTGATGTAGAACAAAAGAGATAGATATTTATATGTAAGTTATCACGATGACTGGCATCGTGATAACACGGATACATGCAAATAAAAACAACATTGACGTGTCTGTGTGTAATGCCCAAATAACTATTTGCACAAATTTTGACACTACTTTTGTAGGCAGAGTAATACACAAGAAATGCGTCGGGGTTACCTTATCTACTTTAAGTGGGGTTTTGGGCAAAAAAAAATGATACGCGAAATATTTTATATCGATTTTTAAAGATTAATACAAAAACGAATTGCGGTCCAAAAAATACTCATCACAATATGAAACCTCTTCGTGTACGTGTGCGGTGAAAGTACTATATTTAGTTAAAATCTCATAAACGAACTTAGAATGTAAGTACCTATAGCACGCTTAGTTACTTTCATAAAAAAAACTAAAACATTACTTACGCAATAGAGGTACCTTAACAATTAGCTAGACTTTTAACTTTTTAGCCGACTTCGAGTGAGAAGATACCGTATAGTATTTCGAATTGTAATATTGACAATACCACTTTTATCGCGATTTGATTGTTTATTATCTGGCAGAGTCTTAATTATCTATTAGTTCGATTTGATTATAACAGATGGCGGTATAAGGTAATTAGTTAGTATCTATAACTAGACTCAGATGGCGATAAATTACATTTCCGTATCAGCTAGTGTAAGCTATAGGAATTTATGATTGTTCTTTATTGAAAAGAAAGCCCTGCATACACCTTGCAACATTAAAGAGGTAAAGGTACAGCAATTAAGTGTTTATTATGTCTAATATTAAAGGTCGAGTACGAATTGCAGGTTTATCAAATTTATCACATCAATTTTGGTTTAATTACCGAGTTTACTGTAAATTATATTATATTCATTACGTCGTCTGGTTCTCATAATAAATATATAGCGTTAACTTTACTTTGAAGCTAGACCGTGGCTGTGTGAGTTGTAACCACAGATTGGGTTTTATAAATAGTTTCTAATGAAACAATGTCCACTTTTAGTTGCTTACAAAGGACAGCTTCATAACAATATCTTTACCATTTTAACTTTTAACGGGGTAGGCAGAGAGAACAGTCTGAGCCTATTAATTATGGTATTTTTATCAGTACACTAGTTCATCCGGCGCACTTTGTTCCGCGTCAAAGTAATAAATAAGTAATTTGGGATTTATCACTTTTTCTTTACTACATTATACATACTAACCACGCCGTTGGCACCCTCTATCTATTAAAAAAAACCGCATGAAAATCCGTTGCGTAGTTTCAAAGATATAAGCATATAAGGGGACGGACAGCGGAAAGAGACTTTTTTGATATACTTGATTTATGATATATCAAGTAGCATTTTGCTTTGCTTCTTTCATAAAATACGCGACCGAATCTTAAGTATAGCCCATAATATAGATTTTTAAAAACTCGAACCGAGCAGTGGGAGACTACACTACAAAACTGTTCCAACGAGTGTTATTTTATTTACATTTCAACCGAACATAACAATATGACATGCACCCATTCTTTATGCGTATTATTGCTTGGAAGTCAGCACCCATGTCGTGTACCAAGAAGGCAAGCGACGCAATCGTGTCACGGATTGATTGCAAAAAAAAGCATATGCTAATAAACAGACCACGAATGGTGTGGCCGTTACATCCACACCAGCTTCGTAATGTGGAATCTTGAATGCATTGTATTTCAACAGTACAGACAGTGTACAACGTTACGGGCTATAGTTCTGATTAATTTGGACGATAAACAGTAAACTAACGCGAACATGCGTCACGTAACGTAACGCGTCACATACCGAGACATACCAATGTTGATTGGTAACAATGAAGGGTCAACATGATTATTATTAATTGGCCCGACTACAGTCTGTGAGAGATAATAATTAGCAGTAGGAGTTTAATGAGTCATGGAAAAAGTGAATTGAACAAACGGAAGTTTGTTAATAATCGTCGTGAAACGATAAGTGATAAATAAGTACTATGTTTTTTTCTAATCAGACATGATCGTTATTATGTTTGTGTACAATTTATTTTTTGAGCCGGCTGCGAGCGCGTTCCATTTAGGAACTCCAGTAATTTAATTAAAATATTATTTTTGTTAATATGTAATTTAAGTAGTAGTAGGTAGTAAGTAAATTAATTAAAATTTCTTTTAAAAAATGAAACCATTCCATCAGTATTTTCTTATGACGTTGTCACGTTCAACTATCGTCAGTAAACCCACTTTACAGACAACCGATTTTTTTTTAATCCTGGTAAAAAAATTGAGCTTGGAAGGCTGTATTTTTTATATGTTTTGGGTGATTAGAGTTTCAAATTTATCAGGTTTTTTATTCCCTACATAGCTCGTTAGAATAATCTCGCTGAAGTGGCAATGGGCTGGCCATATCTGCCGAAGGACCGACGGTAGATGCAGTAAGAAGGTCATAGAGTGGAGATCGCGTCTTGGTAAACGTAGTGTAGGACGCCCACCAGCCCGATGGTCAGACCACCTCAGAAAGCCTGCTGGAAAAGACTGGATGCGGAAGGCAGAGAATCGAATATGGTGGCGCACATTGGGAGAGGCCTATGTCCAGCAGTGGACTGCAATAGGCTGATGATGAGGTTATTTATTGCATATAAATTTTCGTATAGGGCTTGAAGGCATCGTATCATACGTTTAGTACGCTGCAATTCTGATTTGTTTTAATATAGTTGACTGTACGTATTGTAGGACAATGGTTGGGTTTATGAAAAACGGCATATAATAATAATAATGGACCGGTAGTTAATAGAAGGTAAATCCCCTACACATTCATATAACATTGACGGATATAACTCAGACGATAGCAGAATACAGTACTAACGATTCTTTGGAGGAAAAACCTTAGCTCGGGGTAGTCATGAAGCATAACAATTGCCTGTTTATTTATTTACAAAAGGAGACTAAATCAATAGACAACAAAAAAATAATATATTTGTGTATTTTTATCTTCAGTCATATAAAGGTGAGCTGTGTGGCGCCGGCTTAGAATACCGCCACCCCATCTCTTCCCGTGGGTGTCGTAAAAGGCGACTAAGGGAAAAGCTAGAAGAATGGGCAGCAGCATTCTCTCTGAAGAAAATACAGCCTACTGCGATCGCCAACCCGCCTGCCAAGCGAGGCGCTGGGGAGGCCTATGTCCAGCAGTGGACCTCGAGAAAAAAACAAGGCTAATGATGATGATGATGATATAAAGGTGAACCTTCAATAGCCAGAACCTTCACATATTGCCGTCTATTTGAGTCGGTAATGAAGTTTAACGAAACGTGAAGGTAAACAATGGATAAGGAGTTTTAACGGTCTACTGATTGATTATCATCATTTTCTACGATTGTTTGCGCTTTAATTCACCAACATTCTTTTTATGAGACATCATACCAGACACGTTACTGACACACATAATTTATTCTGTGTATTCACAAGACCGGTCGATCAAGCCGGGCTAACCGGGCGATAGAGAAATCAATGGGAAAAAAAACTATTCAGATACTCTGCAAAAGTTTCATATAGTAGTAACACATAATCTGAATTTCATATATACATCCAAACATATTTACAAAATACATCCAAACATGTTCTCACGTAAGCAGGTACGCAAAAAGAACTAACTGTCTGATACGGTGTTAAAAGTTAAGGTTAAAAATCGGAATAGTAAGCATTGCGAAACAAATATTTAAACGTTTCTTACCACTTATAAATGTTTTATGTAAAAAAAAAACTCGATATTTAGTAAATTAAAGAAAAAACCATGACATGTAAAAATACGTTATTTATAAATATGTAGTTGATTTAGACTTTAGGAAAAAACTTATTATTTACGTTTAGAAAAAATATAGCTCCATTAAAGTAGGTAGAGGTACGTCAGGAAATCGTGGCGGTCGCTTTCCGTCCGAGACTCTCGTCCACTTTTACTTTCGCCCCCCGTACATTCACCTGGGCAGAGAGCGGTCAAACACGCCCTACATACCGCTCATGCGATGTTTACAGATGTTGAGTATAAAAAAATTAAACAAAGCACTAGTTCTGTTAATATATTCTATTACTAGGAGGGACAAAAGTATAAATCCTTTTAGTTAGTAAATAAATACATGACAGGTATTTTAATTTGCAATTATTGTTTACCTTTATACGGAATTTTGATTATATTAACTGTCCCCTTATATCTTTAAAACTACGCAACGGATTTTGGTGCGGTTTTTTTTAATAGATAGAGCGTGTAAACGGGGTGGTTCTTATCTATAATTCATGTATGTATGTATGCATGTACTACATCAGTAAAGAAAAAGTTATAAATCCACAATTTATTTTATGCCGGGTCCACTAGTGCAATAATAGACAAGAAATTGACCCTTTTTTTGTCAAAAGGAGGGCAAACAGGTCACCTGATAGAAAGTCACAAACGCTACCCATGGACACCTAGTGGTCCTGTTCCATTGCCAACCTTTAAGAGAGTATAATAGGAAAGGTGGGGAGATTTGCAATTTGCTGATAATCAAAGCAAAGAAGCAAGTTTCACCATACAGTTAAAGAAATGTTCTTTTCAAAGTAAATCACAATTAAAAAAGATTGCATTAAGTTTCAGTCATAAGGACATATCAGACAACAGTCTCTGTGGTCTAGTGATCGAGCACACCACTTCTGAATCCAGAAGGTGCAGGTTCGAATGCTGACTCAAACCAATGACATTTTGAAATTGTTTTCAGAAGTTGTGTGAAAAATATTTTTTACTAAAAACTATGTACCCGGTATGGCAATAGGTTTACCACCTATTCCATTAGGGATATAAACAACATAACGGCCAGACGAGGCTTAATAGCCACTGCCTACACCTTCAGGTAGAAAAAGGTGTGAAGTTATGTTATCAGATATGCCTGACTTTAAAACTGAACATAATATTTTAACAAAACAATGAACATATATAAGTTATAGAAAGTGATATTTAAAATTTTAAAACAACAGTTAATTGAAGTTTAGTAGAGCATATTGTATTGTGTTTGAATAGCAGTAACCAAAATGGATTGGAATGTCAGCTGGAAAAGGGAAATACTCATTATAACTACCAATTTTGATCACAAAGCCAGTGGAATTTACAATAAGTGCCTCAATTAACTATAACTATATATTTATTTATTACAAAATTTACCTACTGCATGAAAAATAAAAAAAAAGCTATTATAAACAGTTATAAATACTTTAAAGTCTGGGTGGTCTAGTGGTCGAACACACGGTTTCTGAATCCAGAGGTTGTGGTTCGAATCCTGAAACTGGCTCACACCAATGACTTTTCGAAATTGTTTTCGGAAAGTTATGTGTATTTATCACTTTCCGAAAACTGAATGCCGATGACTGAAAACTTTGTGCCCGGTATGGCAATAGGTTCGCCACCTATTCCATTTGGGACGTAAACATAATGGGGAGACGAGGCTTAACACCCGCTGCCTACACCTTCAGGTAACAATGGTGTAAAGATAAAGTTAAAAATACTGTAAACAACAATTATTATAATGTTTAAGTGATATAGAAAGCAAAATATTTAATAAAATGACAGGAACAAAAATAAATAAAATTTCCATAATAATCTGTCTAATACTAGGCTCTATATGTCATGCAAATCTATTTAACCATATTAAAATATTTTATGTTAATATTAACTGATTGCGTCGATTTGACTTGATGGCATTTTGGTTTAACATTCAACATCTTGTTCGTTACGAATTGATCTCTGGGCTTTCAGTTGTAATATGTTTATAGACAACTGACAAAATTGTGTTTGATGGGTTGTACCATATTTATTTCTTAGATTTTCACGAATCACATTCATAGCATTAAAACAACTTTTAATGGATTATATTGCATTTATTTAGAACTTATTTTTATTTATTTCCCGATGTTACAAACTCTTTACAGAAATCATTTTCACGAGTCGTCAGGAAATAAATAAAAATAAGTTCTAAATAAACGCAATATAATCCATAAAAAGTTATTTTAATGATATGGGTTGTACCATGTGACATGGACTACCATGTTAGATTTTCTAGTTGGTACTACATTTAGATTTATTTTCTAGTTCGTACTAACCAACTAGAAAATAAATTTAATCTATTATAGTGTAATTGCTGTAACCTTGGAAATTATGACTTCATTATTGTAAAAAAAAAACAGAAATTCTGTAAGAAGCAATATAGTAATTTAATTCTTAAAAGAATCCTTGCCTCAGTATAAATACTATTTATACTGAGGCTCTTTGTACTATTTATTAAATAGTACAAAGAGCAATTGTAAACACCAATGAATTTGAAAAAAAATATAAACTGTTTTTGCCTCACAAAAACAATTTATGCATAGTTGTGAGTATTCATTTTTGAAAATGTCTTGTGGAACATTCTAAAGTTTATAAATAAAAATATTGTGCAAAGGCTTTGACTGATATTATTTTTCATCTAAAACTGGTTATCCAAACATAGATGACATAAATATACTTGGGATATTTTTTTACCCCCATCCCAGAAAACTCGAAAAAAAAAACAAATTACAAAATTATATCGTAATCAGTAGGTATGTAATATTGGTAGAGTGAATGTGATTCGTGCTGTAGTGAGTATAATTGCATATGTACCTGAAATCCAGGCTAAGATTCCTTTGATGTATCGTTGTTTTCGGGTTTCGGGAGTCGCTCCGACTACCGTGGACGGGAACATCTTCCAACATACTCACACTCACAATAGAATACAACACAGAATACCCATAACACTACCTCCCCAAATGTATTATAATCACCTTATTATCACGTAAATAACAACATGGCGTCTCTAGCTGATAGTTATTAAAATGTGCCCCTCCTGTTTAACTTACGTTGAAGTAATACACTGACCATAATATACTTATACGATTGAGAATCTATTCACAGCCTTGATGTTTCCTTGGATTTATTTTGAAATTTTGAATGAGATTAACAACACAATAATTTCGCAGGTCTAATGGTAGTTCTTCCAAAATTGACAATAAATAGTCTCACAATAAAAATTAAGAATGTTAAGTTAACAGAAACTTCACAGAAAGTAATTCCAAATAAAAACAATGATTCAATGCGTGTTAAAGAGAAATAAATTTCTCAAAAATAAAGAAATTGAACGGTGCACCATTCGAGACGACATTGCAACAAATTTTTTTACTTGAATTTTTGTTTGAAGTTTGACACTGGGCTTTCGTGCTGAGCTGCAGTAAAACATATCGATACTAAGTTGAATCGAGTGTTCACATTATATCGATATTATTTGTATCATTCCTTCTTCTTTCTTTACAATATGATCGCTAGATCGTGACGTATTTGTATAAATTTTCATGTAAATTACATAGTTCATTAAATACAAAGGCACAGTCTAGCTAGCTGGTCCCGTAGTCGAATTCACGTATGTGAACAATGAAGTGGTGGGATCGATTCCAGGCTTAACCACGACCAATGACTTTCGGAAGATAGGTGTTATAGATATTGATGACCGGCACATAATGTTCCAGTACTTCCAGTATATGGCAATAAGTTCTGCCACCTATTCGATTTGGGACAGCTGTTGCCTACTACTTTGAGAGATAAACGTGTCACAAATTATGAGAAAACCCATCATGTCTATAGCACCTTTAACATGTTAAATAAAAATCAAAAACAATCTTTATTATTTATTCTGATATAAATATATTATTATTCCCTTTGAGATGTTAGGGTTAGGTTAGATAGAGGCCTTTCTAAATGAGGCTTAATACAATGTTATGTGGAATAACATTCAATAAAACCCCTAAATTATATTATTAAAGTATATGTGTCTTACATATACTTTAGTATAAAATATTAAATTAGTGCAGAAGCTATAAATAAGTTATAAGCTATAATGGTGTGGAATAAATATATTTATGATTTTGTTGGCGGTTCCTGGGATTGTCTTGTTGAAGGCTGCCGCTTGTGGACATTAGGTTTTCTTAGTCTATGATAATTGGGCATTACTTTACTCAAGAAATCTAGTTGCAGGAGCTGAGAAGGTTGTTTCTCTAATGCTTCTCTAATGTGGTGCTCTGAACCCCATATTACAGTGTTATCTACAAGTGTTTGTGGTGCTGTTAAACGACAGGCAGCACCTGAAAGAAGAAGATAAGAATGAGAATGGAAGATGATGAATGGATAAGATAATGTTAATTAAAATTATATGTTAGACAAAATAATATTACCAATAACACATCCACTTCCAATCTTCACATCAACACCCACAAATGATCTGCATTCAAATACATTACTTTCACCTATATGACCACAAGGCGACTCGAGAACACAGCCTACTTCAAAAACATTGTGAGCACCAATAAATAGTGGCTTTGGAGGATTTTCTTGGTTATCACATTTTCTGAAATCATAAAATAGCTTTTAATGATGGTGATAATCAATAATTTTTAATCCAAAGTTAATAATTTTATAGCAACGTAAGTAGTATCTATATTCATAACATAAACAAGTAGTTGAGTTCTTTCAATTGAACTATAACTATTAGCATTGCTACTATAACAGTTCTTTATAGGCTGCCACTAGGTGGTCTATAAATGATGCCATGCACCTATAATAAATACACTGCATGGTGTGGAAATGATAAGTTGACTAAGATTTCATACTCTCAGACATTACTAATTGATATAGAGCTTACAGTTACAAGAAAATAATACCCACTTATGAATGATGGTAGAATATTCCTCTATGATACAATATTCTGCTATTATGATAGGTCCACCTTCTGCTTTAATTGTAACTCTTGGATGAATAACTGTACCGCCGCCTATAGTAATGTCACCTTCCAGAGTACAATCTTCACATACTGTAGCACCAGGTAAAATTTTTACGCTGTAATAAAAACAGAAATAGCTTCAGTAAAAACAATAAATAATCAAAATATAATTATTAAAAGAAAGAAGGCTTTATTTACTTATGAGACATTTGAAATAATTACTGAGGAACCAATTTATCCTATATACAAAACACAGTTATCTAATAAATTTCTTGTTGCCAAAAAAATTATTAGACCGCAATTTATCAAAATGAAATCAAATTTATCAACTTTCATGAAATCAAAGAAATCAGGCTATTTTTTTCACTTCACTCTATTTATTTTTCTATTTGTCGAGTTTGGACAGGCTAAAGATTTGAAGGCATTCTGCCTTGTCTGACGTCTTTATTTTTTGAAATAACAAATTTACGCATGTATATAAGAACACTTAATGAATAAAACGCCATGAATTTTATTTATTAACATACATTGATACACTAATTTTAAAAAATAATGTAACGAATGAACAAGACTCTTTTACATTCCCACCGAAACCACCTTTCCAAATAGGGCTAATGAAAAAAAAATAGGCATGTGTCATTTAACATACAAAATCGATTTTTAATTAATCCATTAATTTATTTTTATTAAAAATCAATTAACTAATAATCGATTTTATTTAAGATTATAATCGATTTACTTATAATATTCGATTTTAAAATTTTTAGACAATATGTACTATTGGCATTGCCAGATTTATTGTCAACATGGAAGTATTGACGCCATCTACTTGTCGTCCTTTTAGTCGTAGTCATTGTTCAAAAACAAAACCAAAAAAGACTTTTAAAAATTTTAACAAAACTTTTAGTCACGAAATACTCGTTTGAAAAATGAAGTTTTACCAACAAATAATTAATTTCATATATAATAATGTCATTAATTATTCCTTAATTTTAATTTAATTTATAATCGTTAATTTCGAAGTTCGTAAAACACTAGCTAAGAAAAATTGTAAAATAGTCTTTAGGAACTTTTGTCTGCAACCGACCTAGTCAACACATAAATTGTTGTAGGCTTTTGTAGGGATGGGTTTTGTACCACTGGTAAACCCCAGATGGTTTTTGTGGTATGTGACTAGAAAAGTCTCCATGTGATATTTAGTAAATTGGAAAAAACAATAAAAAAACACATATCAACCAAATGTCGGCAAATAAAATAGTATTATTCATTGACTCCATCTAGTGAATATTTGATTAAATGAATAACTAAACTGTTTCAAAGGTATAGAAGGAATGCGGTCATAGATAGCGTTAAAAATAACATTATGGAGAAAGTATTCCTTAATAGTTTTGGTTCCGGGCCAGAAGACTAAACTTAATATCGGGCCGTTGCAGATGAAAAATCGGTAATATGTAATAGAATGATTAAGATGAAAATCGATTATTAATCAATTAGAAATATATAAATTATTTCTAATTAAAATCGATTTCTTTTTTGTTAAAAAAAAAAATAGATTTTTTTATCGCCAATTTCCATTATCGATAATTTTTCAAATCCCTAGAAAAAAATAAGGATTCGCGCATTTCGCGCACAGACAGAGCATATAAATATGATTTCGCGCTTTGGGCGCCGTGGCGGGTGGAACAAAACAAAACAAACACGAAACAGGGACTGAAAGAAAAACATATCAATTCAATGTAGTTTGGTTTGGTATTAGATTTAAGTGTATTTGTGTAAATATGGATATATCATTTGCATTTCCTTTTAAGGCTTATAGTATTCAAGAAGAATTTATGCGACAGTTGTATAATACTTTAGAAAATAGAAAACTAGGAATCTTTGAGAGTCCCACAGGAACCGTAAGTGTAAAATCATCAATTAATATTCTATTATTATTCTCTTGTTATCAAAATGTAAATATACTTTATTTGTTACTTTAATGCAGGGTAAATCATTAAGTATATGTTGTGGAGCTATCAAGTGGTTGGGGGACTTTAATCAAAAGCAACTAGAAAATCTGGAAAGCGAAATTACTCAACTTAAGACTGATTTATGTAATAGTACAGGTAAGTTGTATGTATCCTTTTATTTTCAATTTTATGTTTATTATTAAAAGTTTCTTAAGAGAAAGTCATCTTTATTTGTTTTACAATGGAATGTGTAAGTTTATCATGCCTAATGCACTTTCTTTGTGAATACACTAACTTAGCCTGTTAAAAGTATAATTTCTATATATCCAATCAACAACAAATCAACTATAAAAATTAAAAAATAAATTATTTTTCTAGTTATTTTTACTTTAGTTAAGAATTTTACATTTTAGATAATAATTGATCAATCTTTTTCAAAGCATTTGGGCAACAGACTTTGACATTTATATTTTATATATTTCTGAAAATATACAAAGGGTTCACTAGCCATTTAACATTTTTCACAGAATAAATAATTTATATGTTAATATTATGTTTCCAGATTCTAATGATTGGCTTCAAGAAGAATATGAAAAAATTAAGAAGAACCAAACATTAATTACTCTGCAATTGAAACTGGACAAAATAAAAAAACAAAATGAACACTTTGAACAGATGAAAGTTCGTGTATCTAAACATAAGAATTTAGCTAGTAGAAATGTTGAAGTTTACCATTACAAGAAGAATAAATTAGCTAAAGAGGATGACAATAAACTTAATGTTACAGAAGATATTGATTGTGAAGACGACAGAGATCTTATTTTAGAAGAACCTGAGGTTAAAGATGAGGATGAAGATGAAGAGCATGTGGATGATAATGAAGATGACATAATTAAGGTGACACATCGCACCTAAGGTCTCTTTTTTGTCTATTAATACTAGTCTATTTGTAGTCTCTGTGGTCCAGTCATCGAGCACCCCCCTTCTAAATCAAGAAGTCGCTGTTGTGGCGTACCTTTTCGAAATTATTTTCGGAAGTTATGTGTGACAAATTTTGATGACTGACAACTTTGTGCCCGGTATGGCAATAGGTTTGCCACCTATTCCGTTAATGTAAACATAACAATGAGACAAGGCTTAACAGCTGCTGTCTACACCTAAGAAAAAGGTGTGAAGTTATGTTATGTGTGAGAACTCTTGTAAGAACATAGTACATCCTATATTCTTGCTAGTTTCATCTGGTCCTCTGTCTGTCTGGCTGTATATACAGTGGTGGTCACATAATTAAAGACAACCTTGATATCCACCACTTACAACAAAATAAATGATATTAGTTACCCAAGATAGCTATCAATTCCATTTCACTTGTTATTATAACATACACAGACGTCTTATTTTTAAAATTAGAATAGCATTTTAGTTATAATAACAATAGTTAAGTCTTTATTTCTTTTTCAAATGTTATACATACTTTTTCGATGCATTTGCCGCTGGCCATCTAATTAAAGACAGCGCGGATTTTATGTTCTAAATTTAAAATTAAAATAAAAAGAGCACTGTTCTTTTTTCCATTATGGCGCGAATTTTCGTGACACGCGAAAACTAGTTCAGTTTTAACTGTTCGATTGTGAAAAAATTGATTCAAGTATGGGAAGAAACAAAAGTTGTGATCCTTCTACAAGGAAGATAATTTTAAATTTTTATGACAAAGGTTGGACGTACAGGAAAATTGCAGATCACTTACGATGTTCTAAAGACATGGTTATGAACGCTATCCACCATTTTAAGAAGTTTAATACTACAGAAAATGTGCCTAGGAAACCTAGACAGAGAAAAACTACCCCCCGAGAAGACTCAAGAATAGCATTATTGGCTAAAAAAGATCCTTTCAAAGGGTCGGAAGTTATTCGTTTGGAAGTATTTGGTGCAGAGGAGTCTAGAGGAGTGTCGGCAAGAACAGTTAGAAGGCGATTATGTGAGGCAGGCTTGTTCGGAAGGATTTCTCGTAAGGTCCCACTTTTAAAGAAAGAAAATATCAAAGCAAGATTACAATTTGCCAAAAAATATGAACACTGGACAGAACGACAATGGAAAAATGTGCTATTTTCCGACGAAACTAAGATTAATATGGTTAACTCTGATGGAAAAATTTACGTGAGGCGTCCACCAAAAAAAGAAATGGACCCAAAGTACACAAAGAAAACAGTAAAACATGGAGGGGGCAATATAAAAGTTTGGGGATGTTTTTCTGGTCACGGCGTGGGACCTGTTAGAAAAATAGAAGGTAACATGGATAGGTTTCAATATAAGAATATTTTAGAAGAAACCATGTTACCTTATGCCGAGGATAATTTGCCGGTGATATGGACTTTTCAACAAGATAACGATCCCAAGCACACTTCAGCAGTGGTCAAAGAATTTCTTAGTAGCCAATTAGTAACAGTTTTAGATTGGCCACCGTACAGTCCCGACATTAATCCGATCGAAAACTTGTGGTCCCGTGTGAAGAAAATAGTGTCAAAAAAACGTACAAGTAATGTGCATCAACTTTACACGGCATTTAAAGAGACATGGGAGCAGATTTCGATGGAAAACTGCAATAATTTGATCGCTTCAATGCCTAGGCGGTGTCGGGCTGTCATTGCTGCTAAAGGACATGCGACAAAATATTAATACCATGGTTATATTGTGTATCTGCTGTACATTTAAAAATAATTGTAGTAAAGTTCATTTATTTTTTTCTTCCTTTTATAGTTGTTTAATTTGTGTCTTTAATTAGTTGTCCAAGTCTTTGTATTAGTCCATACTGCTTGCAATGTGTTAAACTTAATAAACTTTCAAAATACAACATATTTGTTGTTTTTATTTCCTTTCCAATACTTTACGATAACCGCTAGAATAATTGAAATAATATTGCAAGCTCCTCTTGCATTATAATATAAAATATAGGGTATGTAACCTTTGAAAAATTCTTATCCTCTAAGTGTCTTTAATTATGTGTCCACCACTGTATGAGCATATAATAATATGTAAGGGGACAGACAGCGGAAAGTGACTTTGTTTTATACTATGTAATGATGATTACAGATTTACATAAGTAGTAGAACACACAGTCAACTTTCACAATTCATTGGTGAAATCAAGAGGACTGTATACAAGGATCTTACGAAAGTGGTAACTCTTGCTTCAAGGCAGCATTATTGTATAAATTCTGAAGTGAAAAAACTTAAAAATATCAACCTGATTAATGAAAGGTATAGTACATTTATAGTAATTTATACTTTTCCCAGTTATGTCTCAATGTTTTGGAGATCAAGTTTTAGCTCACATCAATTACTTTTTGAAATAGGCTTATTTCCATTGACCATGAATAGGATTGACATTTATAACTATTGATTATGATATACAGATTTAAAAATTAAAACAGTAAGAATATAAGTAAATATGAAAATAAAAAATATTGAAAAATATGCTTCAATTTCACGTGACATAGAATGAGAGAATCTGAAAATGTCGTCATAAATGACGTCACCCCGTGTTAAAAAACACTAAAACATTGACAACGTCCTTACACAAATACATATACGACGTGCCACGGCGAGGTGTCATTTAAGGCGTAATGACAGTCTGGAGCGTGTTTGTACTATTTTTTTTTAAATGTAAAATACATATTGTAAATGTAAATATTTTCAAAAATATAGATGTTTCGGATTAATATAAACATTAGGCTATGTGATTAACCAATTTATTAAATTTATAAATAGCCTAATATTTTTAAAAGTTAAGTGTGATAAAGAATCAGTCAGCAGTTCTGGATGATGGAAGATAAATTATCATGTTTTCCAACGTTTGCACCTTTCCAAATGTCAGGAAACTTGAAAATTTATAAGATTTATAAAATTTGTGTAAGAATCGTGCCTTATGGCGCTCTGTTCTCTCTGCCTAACTCGCAAGGGATTTGGCGTGAAGTTATGTATGTACGTATGCACCTGTCCAGCAAGGTAGCCAGATATAGACCCCCCCCCCCATATATTAATCTATCTATGCAGTCACAAGGTTTATAGAAACTTAACGTTCTTCCATCTTTTTCTTGCTTTTACAACATGAACACAAAATATTTTACTGTTTCTCGCAGATAAGCTACAGTATTTGTGACAATCACTATCTTCTTGCCCTGTTCCCATTATCTGGGGTCTGCTATTGTGAATGATAGGCGTTCACATCATGTCGTATTTCTCCCCATCCATCCATATCTTCTTAGGTCCTTCTCTTCTCTTATTTCCTTCCACATTCAGGTTTATCATTCTTCTCGCAACATGTGTATCATCCCTCCTCATTACATGCCCTTACCCATATGATTGGAAAATGTCAGTGTGAGTGTATACGTATAATTTCGATCTAATAATGAGAATGCATTGAAATAATTAGTACTTATTTTAAACCTAATTACGATGTAAATAAAGTAAGTAATAAGTTTACTAAGTCTCGGTGGTCCAGGGGTCGAGCACCCTGCGTCTGAATCCAGAGGTCGCAGGTTCGAATCCTCACGTTGGCTCACACCAATAACTTTTCGAAATTAATTTCGTAATTAATGTGTGATAAATATCGATGACTAAAAACTTTGTGCCCGGTATGGCAATAGGTTCGCCACCTATTCCACTTGAAACCTAAACATAACGGCGAGACGCGGCTTAACAGCTGTTGCCTACACCTTCGGGTAAAAAAGGCGTGATGTTATGTTATGTTATGTTATGTTTTTACGATGTAGATATTAAACAAATGTAATTAACATAATCCTCAGATGTTTAGATATGCAGAAATCAAAAACTAAAACCACTTCAGTAGGTGAAGAGGGTAAAGTGCTGAAGAAAACCAAGACAAGATCATGTACAGCATGTCCATATTACAATCAGACGAACGTTGCCAATTTGAAGGAGCGAATGCTTGTCGAAATAATGGATATGGAGGATCTACTCATAAGTGCTAAAGAGTTGAAAGCGTGCCCTTATTACGCGACCAGAGCTGCTTTGGACGATGCTGAGGTATTTACATGCTAATAATAATTTATTTTCTTTTCAAATGGTCCTGCTCGACCGGTGGTATACCACGAACTCTCAATGTATCGACGTAAAGTGGCCCTTTCCGCGTTTCGATCGGTGAGAGAGGTATCCGGAGGAGATCCAACGCCTTTCCCCTCCCCTTCCCCACCCACTTCCGACCCCTTCCATATTCCATTGTAAGGGACGACAACATAATAACTGTAAAACTATATGTGTTTAGGTGTCCATGGGCAGCGTTTGTTGCTCACCATCAGGTGACACGCCACGACATAGAAACATTCATGCTTGTCATAAACATCTGTACTCGGGTCGGGATCGAACCCGCCAACCTCAATTCTGTTTGTGACTACACACAGTACAACTACACACTGGTTCGTCGCCGCTAATCTTGTATAGGTATTAGTGATGTTACGAACGTTGGATTTTGGACATTCGCAAATGCGAATGCGAATACGAATATTTCTTAAAAACATTCTTCGCGAACGCATTCGAATGATTTTTAGACCTAAAATGCACACAATATTTCATCAAAATCGGTCAGGCAATATTGGTGCAGTTATTTAATGATTAATATCACGCGTTGAAGAATATTTTGAAAAATGTTTCATACACAATAAAACGTGTCTTTTCCTGATGTAACGTTCTCGTGTTCAATCTTGCGGTTGGAGTTTTATAAAAAAAATGAACTGTAACGTTTATGTTGGATCATACTACATACGGTATGAAAATTTGATTAAAATAGATTTGAGTTGGGTATGACAGGGTTTGCACGAAAGGATAAACGCGGTCGAAATTAGGGTACTGCGCAAAATCTGCGGAGAGACTCACGCTGACCGCGTCGAAAACAAGGTTTTGAAGAAGGAAGAAGCATTGAAAGAGAGTGTCGATGTTAAAGTAAGAAAGGGTAAACACCGATGATTCGGAAATATAGAACGAATGGATGATGCCAGATTGACCCAGTAGATGATACAATGCAAAACCGGATGAATATATAGGATACGCAGACCGCAACGATATGAGTCCTGGAGGAAGGTGATGTCAGGAGCCTTAAAGGTCGACGTCCGTGTATGACAAGGATTATGAAACTCAAAGAAAGAATAAGGCGTATATGAATCGGCCCTTATGGCGCTCTGTTCTCTCTGCCTACCCCGCAAGGGACTTGATGTGCAGTTATTTATATGCCTAATGGCTGATCCATAATATAATACTTTTTATAATAATCTAGGAGGGTAAAATATTAAACAAAATATAAAGCTCATTTTTCGTATCGTCTTGCTATATACAATTTCTTCATTTTTTGTTATTAATAACATTCGCCAAACATTCGCAATATTTCTTGCGAATGCATTCGATAAGCATATTCGCATGTATTTGGATATTCACCCAAATACATGCGAATATTCGCGAATGCGAATGCGAATATTCGTTACATCACTAATAGGTATATTATCTTCCATAGTAATTTGTCATTTAATTAATCATTTATATGTGACAGGTCCTCCAGGTCAAGTGCTTTGCGCTATGAAAAATATGGAGTCTTATCTCGTTCGCTTGGATAATATTAGGTAAAGTAAAACACTTAAATGGAATACCTGGTCTAATTCCAGGTAGTATTAATTAGCCATGCTGGAATTGTCAGTTCTGGAGCGCGTTCTGGCATCTCCTTGAAGCTGAAAGACAACATACTGATATTGGACGAAGCCCATGGGTTGACTGCTGCATTGGAGAACGCGCATTCAGCGCCCGTGTCAGTAAAGCAGTTGACATCGGTCAGGACGTTCCTGCAGTTCTATATAAATAAATACAGGTCAAGATTGAGCTCCAAGAATCTTTTGTCTTTGAATCAAATCAGTTATGTGGTGAAAAAGCTTTTAGGTTAGTACTAAGTTAGTATACTATTTTACAAATGAAAATGACCGAATGAGATCGTGAAAAATGGCACAATTTCCGTTTAATGGGCATTCATTCCACAGGACGAAATCCATGCTATGGGTGTATGCAAGACAAAATGTGTGTCCAAGATATTATTATTTTAGTTCACGCCTTTCTATACCTCAACGAGTAGGCAGCGGCTGCTAAGCCTCGACTCACCGTTATTTTTACATCCCTAATGAAATATTTCTTGTGCCCCGTGTGGACCGGGCACAAAGTTTTCAGTCATCGGTATTTATCACACATAACTTTCGAAATTATTTTGAAAAATCATTGGCGTGAGCTAGGATTCGAACCCGATACTACTTGATTCAGAAGTGGGGTGCATGTATATATAGCAAAATAATGTGTTTTAAACATTTTTTGTTGGCTGATTTGTTACTGGTAATCTACAAAATCAGACTTCAACACCCTTTTCCACTGTTAGATAGTTGATGTACTGAAGAGTAAGTAACATAATATGTTACTTTTATTTTAGTATCTTTATGACAAGAGTTATGAAAATTGAAGAAGTGAGTGAGGCGTGTAAAAGTCGTGCGTTTTGGCATTCTGTTCCCTATACTTATCACGCAAGGGCGTGAGGTTATGTATGTATTAGTGATGTTACGAATGTTAGATTTTGGACATTCGCGAATGTGAATGCGAATATGAATATTTCTTAAAAACATTCGCGAATGCGAATATTTCTTTTAAGCCTTCGCAAATGCATTCGAATGATTCTCAGACCTAAAATGCACACAAAATTTCATCAAAATTGGTCAAGCCATATTGGTGCAGTTATTTAATTATTAATATCACCCGTAGAAGAAAATTTTGAAAAAATTTCATACTTAATAACACGTGTCTTTTCCTGATGTAACGCTCTCATGTTCGATCTCGCGGTTGGAATTTTAAAAAAGAAAAATCAACCGGAACTTTTAAGTTGGATCAACCTACATACGGTATGAAAATTTGATTAAAATTTATTTGAGTTCGGTATGGCAGGGTTTGCACGAAAGGATAAACGCAGTCGAAATGAGGGTACTGCGCAAAATCTGCTGAGTAATTCTCGCTGACCGCGTCGAAACCAAGGTTGTGAGGAAGGAAGAAGTATTGAAAGAGAGTGTCGATGTTAAAGTAAGAAAGAATACCCGCATACTCCGATGATTCGGAAATATAGAACGAAAGGATGATGCCAGATTGACCCAGCAGATAATACAATGCAAAACCGGATGAATGTAGGATACGCAGACTGCCACGACATTCAAATAGAACGAGTCCTGGAGGAAGGTGATGTCAGGAGCCTTAAAGGTCGACGACCGTGTATGACAGGATTTATGAAACTTAAAGAAACGAGTGAGGCGTGTATGAATCGTCCCTTATGGCGCTCTGTTCTTTCTGCCTACCTCGCAAGGGACTTGACGTGCAGTTATTTATTTAACTAATGGCTGATTCATAATATAGTACTTTTTATACTAATCTAGGAGGGTAAAATATGAAACAATATATAAAGCTCATTTTTCGTATCATCGTGCTATATATAATTTCTTTATTTTTTGTTATTTAAAACATTCGCCAAACATTCGCAATATTTCTTGCGAATGCGAATGCGAAAAACATGCGAATATTCTATTTACGAAGCGATTTTAAACATTATAGCGTTAATTTTCATCCAATTAAGTGTCTCAAATAGATTGTGAATGTAATATAGATGATCCTGGCTCATTACAGCATGCAATTTAAACGAATATTTTCGAAGATATTGCAGTATTAACATAGCGAGACAGCAGTTAAAGCCGATAGATAGTACAAATCGAACTTTTTGAGATCCAAATTTTACTCATTTAGTACTTTTGGCGCGGAACAAAGTTCGCCGGATCAGCTAGTAATATATAAAAATTTCACTCACTGGCGTGCACAACTATAATAAACTATAGCTGGACGGAAAGACCTTGCTCTAAAACTCTAAACTAATAGTTTTTAGTAAAATAATTTAACTCCGGTTTTGTTTCAGAGTTGATAAATACTAAGCCAGACGATAAAACTCAAGATAGCACCACAATATTTACTTTAGAAGATTTTGTTATAAATGCCGAAATAGATCACATGAATTTAAGACCCTTAATAGAGTTCTGTAGGAGCACAAGACTGGCACCCAAATTGCACGGTTTCTCTATGAGGTACAGTCAGCAGGCGCTCGAAGATGAAATGAACACAAGTACGGTCAGAAAAAAAAGTTCATTCGAAACGTTCATAACTAATATTTCCAAGAGTAAAGGCGATAAAGTTGAAGAGATCCCTCCTGAATCAAAATCCGAAGAAAAAATTGTCTCAATGAATGTACGTAATAAATGTTTTATTTTAAAAGCTTTTATTTAACTTGCACTGTATGTATGTGTAAGTATGTATGTTCGGTGGAATCTTGCAACTCAATTTTGAAGTAGATATCTTCAACTGATTGAGCTGAAATTTTATATACACGTTTACTTTGGATGACAATGCATGATATGATGTGTGACATTATTCTATATCCAATATGGCGGACCACCCAAGATGGAGGAATGGATATTTTGAATGCATTTCTGCAATATGGGTATCAAATTAAAGGGCTTATTGAGTGCAACTCAAAAAATAATATGACGTCATTCTAAATCCAATATGGTGGAATATCCAAGATGGAGGAAAACATATTTTAAGCTTCTGTACAATATGGGTATCAAATGAAAGGGCTCATTGAGAGTAATTGAAAAAATATGTGACGTCATTCTAAATCCAATATGGCGGATCATCCAAGATAGAGGAACAGTTTTTTTTAATGCATTTCTACAATATGGGTATCAAATGAAAGGGCTTGTTAATAGTAACTTGAAAAAAAAATATGACGTCATTCCAAATCCAATATGGCGGGAAAAATATTTGCATTTCAACAATATGGGTATCAAATGAACGGACATGTTGAAATTAACTCAAAAAATAATATAACGTCATTCTAAATCCAATATGGCGGATATTTCACCATATTTGCATTTCTACAATATGGGTATCAAATGAAAGGGCTTGTTGAGAATAAGTCGAAAAATAATGTGACGTTATTCTAAATACAATACGGAGGACCATCCAAGATGACGGCATACATATTTTTGATGCATTTATACAATATGGCTATGAATTAAAAATCATCATTGCGATTAAATGGAAAAGAAAGCTCCAAGCTGAAATTGAATTAGATGATCTCCTTATTGAAGAGTTGGACTGTTTGTAATTAAGCGGTAAACTAACTTGCAATAATGATACGTTGAATGAAATGACACTAACCTAGCCAGCTATAACTAAAAATTAAAAAATAAATTAAAAGCAAAAACCCTTTTTAAAGAAGCTTTTATTTAACCGCTCTAAAAATAAGAAAATAATATTTCCTTAAAAATTTTAACTTTCAAGTATCAACTTAGAGCCTCAGTATGTACAATTTATATAATACTAATAATACTAGTACTTTTAATTTATTTTCATTATATTATGTGATATTGGTTTTGGAGTTAATGTCATTTGCCATTGTTTTGTGACAATTAAGAACAGTCGTTTAAACAACTAGTTGACCCGGCGCATTTAGTTAGTTGATTTTTTGTGTGTAAATTGGAGTACGACAGAAACTCATTTTCCAGCAACCGATACTTTATTTTTGGCCGAAACTAGGCCGAAAAGGCAAACAATTAACTGGGCGACCTGATGGTAAGCGACTGTGGTCGCTAATGGACATCTGCAATACTGACAGGATTATGGTTGCGTAAGTTGACCTTTAGATATTTTTTTTAATGTTCAGGTGCCAACAGAGACATCAGCAGGCAGTGGTCTTTACGCACTGTTAGATTTCTTAGAGATGCTATGCGATCGAAGCGAAAACGGACGAGTATTAGCACGCAAAGATAAACAGTCTGGACAACTCAAATATATATTGTTGAATCCTGCAGAGCATTTTAGTGAAGTCGTCGAACAGTGTCGATCGGTGAGTGTTTGTTTTTAAACTTTCATATCTAAATGATATGGTGGTGGTGGGGTGGGCAGAGGTAAAACGAAGAGCAATAATACACGATTCGTATATACCTCACATGCATTGTTGACTTTTATAACTTTTGCCTTATACGCTACTCGGTTTTTAAGACACGTCACTCGCCAGAAAAAGAGACTGGTGAAGCCGGTGAAATACCACAGCCTCTCACAATATCGACGTAAAGTGCCTCATGCCGAATTTCTCTCGGTGAGAAAGGTTTCTGGAGCCTCAACCCCTTCTTATCTCCGCTTCCCGTCCCACGTCCGACCCTTTCCCTATCCATTGTAAAGGACCGAAACTGTAACACTATCTGTGTTGCAGGTATCTATGAGCGGCGTAGTTTGGGCCTTTGGATACCTTTCTCACCGAGTGATTCGTGGCACGAGCCACTTTACGCCGATATTCTGCTAGGTCGTGGTATTATATTATATAGCCGGCCCATTGAGACAGCCTCCCTCTGTTAGTTGACTCCATTTGAAGGCTCTCATATCTCCCACAGTTTAATCATCTATATTGCAGGTAATAGTAGCAGGTGGTACTATGGAGCCTATAAACGAATTCGAAGCCTTACTCACCGGCAACTCGAGTGTAGACAGAACAAGTGTGAATATAGTGAGATGTGAACACGTGGTACCTACAGATAATGTTCTGGCAATTTGCTTATCGAGCGGACCATCCAATGTTGTGCTGAATTATTCGTATGAGAATAGAATGTCCAGCGCTCTGGTGAGTTTTTTATTATTATTTATGTATACAAAGAGTGGTGGTGGTTTTGAATTTGCATTTGCTTGAATGGGCCGGCACGACCGGTGAAATACCACCACCTCTCAGAAGATCGACGTAAAGTGGCTCATGCCGCGTTTCGTTCGGTGAGAGAGGTACCCGGAGGCCCATCCCTTCCTATCCTACTCCTTTAAAGGTTGGCAACGCAACTGTAATACTATATATGTTGCAGGCGTCCATGGGCGGCGTTGGTCACTTAACATCAGGCGACACGCCTGCTCGTTTGCCCTCCTATCCCATAAAAAAAATACTAATAATATTATAAAAAGGAAAATATGAATAGATAATATTACTGGACCTATTTCAAAAATTCTTTCACCATTTTCACCATTCCCCCAGAGTAACATAGGCTATATCTATATTCAAGTAATACCGTACTATATAGTGTGGATGTACAATACACACAGTGCCATCAAGTTTTCAAGTTACGCAACTAAATGCTTGTATTGTAGAAAACTAGATATCAATACTCGTGTACATATTTTTGGTAAATATATATTTATATAATGTTCAGGCGACATATAAACATCTAAATTTATCATAGTGTGACAGTGGTAGAGCCAAGCAGTTCGCTGCATGAATGGGCCGGCTCGACCGATGAAATACCACGAGCTCTCATTTTCAACTTTAGGAATTTGTTCTTGATAAATAAAGTATCAATGACTTGATGGGTTTCTATTTAATATTAAAAGGGTGAATATATGTAAAAGTGTCTAATATTATTTCACAGCTAAGCGAAACTGGTCGTATTTTAAGAAATGTATGCAGCATAGTGCCGGGCGGTGTTGTGTGCTTCTTGCCGTCGTATTCATACGAACAAACTGTTTACGAACATTTGACGAGCACCAAAGTTATAGACGCTATCAGTAAAAAGAAACTCGTCTTTCGTGAACCTAAATCCGCGTCAGATGTTGATCAAGTAAGTTTTTTATGGAATAACCGCCGCATAGTGTTCAGGTGCATTGCCGGCTTAATGGGAGTAGGATGGAAATAGAGGGGAAGGCTCCAAATACCTCTCTGACCGAATGCAACGCGGCATAAGCCACTTTACGTCGATATTCTGAAAGGCCGTAGTGTTTAACCGGTCGAGCCTGTCTATCCATGCAGTGAACTGCGTGGCTCTACCACTATAAGTATACACAAGTAGTCCTAGAATGTACATATACACATTAGACGAGAGTATTTTTGGGCGTGATTTTTTTTGCGGTTCTTCTCATGATCCGCATTTTCACGTCACCACACTCCGCTAGCGTTATTAATTGATTCTATTTTGCAGGTGTTGAACAAATACGCATCTGCTATACAGAATAAAGATCCTCAAATGAATGGAGCTTTGTTGTTGAGCGTCGTTGGAGGAAAACTTAGCGAGGGACTCAATTTTAGGTAAAAAAAAATATTGAGTAGTAAAGCGCAGCAAAACGATGAAATAGAAAGCAGATTTTTTTTTTATACCTTCACATCTTTAACTGGTGCATACAAACATAAATTCATGCCAAATCCCTTGAACAGAATCGAACAGAACGCCTCACTCGTTTTTTTGACTTTCATAACTCTTTTCATTCACGTACGTCGATTTTTGAGACTCCTAACATTACCTTTCTCCAGAACTATTCTATTTGGTCATGGAAGGTGTGTCGTGGCCGTCCGAGACTCCTATATCCATCCCCTTTTGCATTGTATATCTGCTTAGTCAATCTTGCGTTGTCCATTCCTTCTACATATCCAAACCATCGGAACATGCCCTTTCTTACTTTTACATCGACACTCTCTTTCAATTCTTCCTTACAACCTTGTTTTCGACGCGATCGGCGCGAGTCACTCCGCAGACTTTGCACAGTGCCCTCAGTGCGTCCGCGTTTATCCTACTTTCGTGCACACTCTGCCATACCCAACTCTGGCTTCCATAAGTTTAACTGGTATATAATTTCCTGGAACTCGATTTGTTGGAAAAGTCCCGTTATCGAATAGGTACTAGTGGTGTGCACTAGTACTTAATCGATATCGGGACTTTTGGAACTGTATCGTACTTAACTACTAGGCTATTGATACCGAATATTTTTTTCTAAAATTACCTCTTTTATTTTTAGCGATGATCTCGGCCGATGTGTCATTGTAGTGGGTATGCCGTATCCCAATGTTAAATCACCTGAAATTCAAGAGAAAATAAATTATTTGAACAGAACCGCAGGCAACGGTTCTGGCAGTGTTTACTACGAGAACTTGTGTATGAAGGCGGTCAACCAATGTATCGGTAAGATAACATAACTTCATGCCTTTTTCTACCCGAAGCTGTAGGCAGCGGCGGTTAAGTCTCGACTAGCCGAATGTTACGTCCCAAATGAAATAGGTGGTAAACCTATTGCCGTACAATGGGTACAATGTTGTCAGTCATCGATATTTATCACACATAACTTTTGAAAGTAATTTTGAGAAATTATTGGTGTGAACCCGGATCGATCCCACGAGTTCTGAATCAGATGTGGGGAGTTCAACCATTGGACCTGGTAAAATATATTTTTGAATAATTATGTCTCCTTTTCCTGACCAAGACGTTGATGATGATTTTCCCTGAACAAGATGATGCTTATATAGATTCCTATATAGACTATACAGGTAATAGAATGCCAGACATTGGACACTGGCCATGTTCAATTATAGACTGCCCAACTATCGTTTCGGTATGAATATTTTTTTTCCATCGCTGACCGCGTTCTAAATAATTTTGATCTCAACTCGTGATGTTTGATGCTTATATTGGTCTTCATTTAGGACGAATCCAACGATACTTCTCGAGCTAAGTCACAGCAGACAATTAGGCTACATATTACGCCCTAAAATTAAAATAAAACAAAACATTCGAAAGTAATATAGTCTCGGTGGTCCAGTGGTCAAGTTCACGGTTTCTGAATCCAAAGGTCGCGGGTTCGAATCCTGGCACACACCAATGACATTTCCAAATTAATTTATTTCGAAAGTTATGTATGATAAATATCGATGACTAAAAAACTTTGTGCCCGGTATGGCAATAGGTTCGCCACCTATTCGATTTGAGACGTAAACATAACGACGAGTCGAGGCTTCACAGCCACTGCCTACATCTTCGCGAAGAAAAAGGCGTGAAGTTATGTTATGTACATTTGAAGGACATAAATCTCTCTAAATACATTTCTATAACATCATAATATTACAGGCAGAGCAGTGAGACATGCAAACGATTACGCAAGCATATTACTTGTCGACGAAAGGTATTCAAGACCACAAACTATTTCTGCACTACCGTCTTTTGTACAAGTAAGTTTAATAATGTTTTACACTTATTTGTTACTAGTTGACCCAACGAACTTTGTTTCGTCTCAGAAAAGATATAAAAATGGTCACTGTGCATTCTCCCTGAGAGATAGGCCATATGCTATTGCGGACCTTTTTGTAGGCCCTATTTAAGGTGTATGATAATGTAGTACATTGTTATGATTTATCCGTTAGGGTCCAGCCAGTGTTTGCAATTGAAGTTCTAAATCTCGAAATTGATCCCTTTTTATTTGCTACAGTATACATGAAATATACACGCAAACCACTCCGTTGACACATTATCTACATATTAAAAAAAGTGCCTGGAGTCCCTCCGCGCGGTAGAAGTGAAACTTCGTAATGTAAAAAGAAAATAGAAAGGGTTAAAAATTGATTTTCAGGGAAACTTAACAGTGGTAAAGTCTTGCAGTTCGCTGCATGAATGCGGCTTGACCTGTAAAATACTCTCGGAATATCGGCGGAAAGTAGCTCATGCCGTGTTTCGTTCGGTGAGAGAGGTACCTGGGCCCGATCTCCTTTTCCCTCCTACTCCCATAAAGGACGGCAACGCACCACGTTAAACGCTTTGCAATTCGCATAAGTAGTTTCAATTCATAAAACCCATATTAAAATTCGTTGCGTAATTTTAAAGATCTATAATAATAATTGAAGGGGACAGACAGCGGAAAGCGACTTTGTTTTATACTATGTAGTGATGACGTGTATCTAGGAATATGTAAACCTGGAAATGATGACCAACTGAAAATGTTTCGTCATGAAATGGGTGTAAGGTAGTAGACTTTTAACATTGGTAGAGTCTTGCAGTTCGCTGTATGAATGGGCCGGCAAGACCGGTGAATTACCACGGCCTCTCGGAATATCGGCGTGATGTGGCTCGTGTCGCGTTTTGATCGGTGAGAGAGGTATCTGGACGCTCGATCCCCTTTCCTCTTCTTCTCCCTTAAAGGACGACAACACACCACGGTGTTCATGGGCGCTGAGAAGGTACATACCACCAGGTTACCCACTTGCTTGTTTGCCCTCCTATCCCATAAAAAGGTAGCACAACTTTTTAAGATATTTTCGTAGTTATTCAACATATTTATGTTGCAATTACTGAACTTATTTTTATCTATTTTCAGAAATCACTTATATCAAACTGCAAATTTGGCATGTCAGTTGGCCACATAGCAAAGTTTTTCGGAAGGCATAAAATGAAAAAGCCCACAGACTTGTGATATCTATTTAATAAATTATTATTTTTTACATTATCTTTATTATTTATTACAGTTTTATTGAATGTTTTGATTCAATTTGACAATATTATTTTATTTACAATAGAGGTAAAAATATAAATTTTAATATTTTAACCATCACATTAAGATAGCCTATGTGCAAGTTATGATCTTATGTGTGGCATTAATATCTTATTATGAAACAATCATCATTATCCAGATTTATAAATTTACTAGTCTCCTAAAGCAATTGGAAGAGTCTTCCCACATGGCCCTTCAAAGTAATAGTGAAAACCATGAGTGGCTGGTGTGGTTTCCAAGTTGAACTCTGCAACAATAGCTCCCCGTGCGGCTGCCTGGGGAGCATACATAGCTGCCGGGTACACTACTGATGATGTACCTACTACTAGACATATATCACAAGTGGACATTGCCAATTCTGAAACAAATTATCAAATTAAGTGGTAAGTTCACACAATGGGCTGCCTCAATGGGCTGGCTCGACAGGTGAAATACCATAAACTTTCAGAATATCGACATTAAGTGGCTCATGCCGTTGTTTCGCCTGGTGAAAGAGGTATCTGGAGGCCAACCCCTTCCCCTATCCCCTCCTCATCCCACTTCCGACCCTTTCCCTGTCCCATTTTAAAGGCCACCAATGCAACTGTAACACTGTGTTACACATGTCTATGGGCGGCGTTACTTGCTTAATGCTTATTGATTGCTTATCCCATTAAAAAAGGTAGCAAGTGTCATATGAATTTTTTTTAAAATAAATTACCTGCTTTTTGCATCACATCAGGATCTAAGCTTTCACCAAACCACACTATATGTGGCCTCAATAGGCCATTACACGATTTACAATGTGGTAATGATTTCACAGGTATATCTGAACCAACAACATTAGCATCAGGAGCACCTCTGTTTTGTAATGCCTGAAAATAGAGCAATATTGTAAATTACATTAAAATATCAAATTATTTTCATTATCATACATAATGCATATCAATTATAATGAATTTCACTACATACTTTGTTGCCTGTAATATTTTAAGGGGGGTATTGACCCATAGTTACTGAGGTCATGTAAGGTCAGGTCAATTTGTCGGTGTTATAAGAATATAACACAATAATAATTGTCATCTACTAGTGATTTAACAGTTAAGCGGAATGTTGCGCAGCCTAGACGAGTCCTCCCAGCGTCTCGGTTTGGGCATGAACTTGGACAAGACCAAGGTCATGTTCAATGAACATGTCGTGCCTGGACCAATAAGCGTCGAAGGGTCAGTTCTCGAAGTCGTAAACAAATACGTTCACCTAGGCCAAATTATCCAGTTAGGTAGACGAAACTTCGAGAAGGAGGCCGACAGGAGGATTCAGCTGGGTTGGGCTGCATTCGGCAATATTGCAGTCTTCACTTCGCCTATACTGCAATGTCTGAAGACCAAAGTCTTTGACCAGTGCGTCTTACCGGTAATAACCTACGGTGGCGAAACATGGACATTCACGGTGGGGCTACTCCACAAATTTAAGTCGCTCAGTGAGCTATGGTATATCCGCCAGAGAATGGCGGTAACCGACATAGCTCATAGAATAAGCTCGTTGAAGTGGCAATGGGCTGGTCATGTCTGCCGAAGGACCGATGGTAGATGGAGTAAGAAGGTCATAGAGTGGAGACCACGTCTTGGTAAACGTAACTCACCAGCCTGATAGTCAGACGACCTCAGAAAGGCTGCTGGAAAAGACTGGATAAGGAAGGCAGAGAATCGGATGTTGTGGCGCACATTGGGAGAGGCCTATGTCCAGCAGTGGACTGCAATAGGCTGATGATGATGATGAGTGGTTTAACAGCACCAACTTCAATTGACATGTCTGAGCCCCAATATACGTATAACCAAGAACTTTAAGTCAGGTGTAATTGATTTAAATTAACAACAGACAAAATTTCATCTTATAATTGGCAATAGATTCTGCCACTTCCATGGGATTAAATAATCAAGTTGATAGGTAATCATTATGGCCAATTACTTCAAATATTAACATTTATCACTAATACATAATCAAATCAGATTAATACCTCACAAATGGGACTATCCCTGTTGCCCAAAACTTCTTTACATTTTGTACATCTTGTTTTATATAAATTGCCATGAAGTTCAATAAGGTTATTCGTTCCAGCTCTAGCATGTAAACCATCCACATTCTGTGTTATTACTGTTATAGATTTTGTTGATTTGTGCTTTTCTTCAAATTGGGCTATTGCTATGTGACCCTAAAAATAACCAACAATAAAATAACAACATTTTAAAAGAGATATTAGATCTGATAGCATAATGGTTAGAATAAAGAGAAATTAATTGAAAAAATAAGTGGTTCTGTGCACATAGACCATTTTTAAAATAACAGTGTAAGAAAACTAATGTTATTAAAAAATGTGAGACTGAGGATAATATAGTTTATCATATACCGCGTTAGGTTGTGCTTTAGCAGCGACTTCTCTCCTATAATGATAGAATTCCCAAACCAAGCTTGGACTATTTTTGAATGCTTCTGGTGTGGCTAAAGCTGTAGCCTGATATTTTCTCCAGTAACCTCCTGCGCCGCGGAATGTTGGAATTCCAGATTCAGCACTAATACCTGCACCGGATAGAATAACTACTTGTTTGGCGGATTTCAAAGTTTCCTTAAATTTCGACATATCACTTGATTGCCGGGAGCTCATGATTTGTGGTAGGCGACAGGTTACTGTTAGACCAATGAATTTTAGTAAGCTAATGTTCATTACTAGATTCAATTATTTACTTAATCCAGTAGGTAAACTAGGTAAAACACAATGTACACTTTTGTAGCAATCAGCTGTAAATAGTAAACAAGAACGTCCGGCTGTGGCTGTCAGGCGGGCAGAAACACTACTGTTGCCAACTCTCAAAAATCTATCCCCCTTTAACCCCTAAATTTCTTCTAGAAAACAATTTATTATAAAAATTAGATCATAATTTTTTATCCAATAAAATAAATCTGGCTGTTAAACCTCGTCTCGCCGTTATGTTTACGTCCCAAATGGTCGTCGTCGCGAACCGATTGCCATACTGGGCACAAAGTTTTCAGTCATCGATATTTACCACACTTAACTTCCGAAAACAATTTTCGGGAAGTCATTGGTGTGAGCCAGTGTCAGGATTCGAACCCGGACCTCTGGATCAGAAGCCGTGTGCTCTACCACTGGACCACCGAGAGTATGACAAATTTGTGTTAATAAGATGCTCAAAAAAATATTTAACATGTAGTTAAATGATTAATCGAAGGTATAAATAATAAGTTTTGATACAATTTGTGGCCGAAACCAATAATCAATCCCCATCCGACTTTTGCTATCCGACGTTTTAATATCTGTGTATTGTATGACACATTATTCTACTTTCATTTACAATTATTATGTAATTTTAAATATAAATTTTATAAGTGTAACATTAAGATTGATGATGCGATTTTAAAACCTTAAATTGAATATTTTTCCAATGCGAAAAAAGTTTTTACAGTCTTCTTTTAGCCGTCTTTTACCGTTGTTTCTTAAAACTAAACATTTTTTTCTTTAATAACAGTTTTAAGCTATTTAAATTATAACAAATGCCTGTTCAAAAGCGTTGGATTTCTAGAAGTCCAATCTGCTTACTGTAATTCAATTACAATTTAAGCAACGCGCGTATGTTGATTAGATTTCTCAGAAAATACAATTCGTGTGAATACCAAACGAAATTTTGGCTTATTGTAGGAGGAGAATCTGTAAATAATTAATAAAACAAACAAAACATAATTTCACGCCTTTTTGTACCCGAAGGTGCAGTGGCTGTTAAGCCTCGACACGCCGCATCGTTAGATTACCGCCCCAAATAGACCAAGGAGTAGGTAGCAATAATAGATATTTATGTCTTAACAATTCGGTATTACCTATATTATACGTATACCTAATTTGAATATTAGCGATAACTTGTTTTTTTTTTATCAAATAGCTAGCTGGCTAGTCCACGAAATAAATTCGTTAAATTAGTAGATATTTCTACTGTAATTTCTTGTCTTCAATACCCGAAAGTAGGGTATTGAAGTTCCTACCTAGGAACGGCAATTATATCTCAACATGCCGAAATATTTTCCTAGTACCAAATAGCAAAATCTCTATGCCCTATTCCATACATCTGGCACTTATTGTTACTTGGTTTCGCCTCAGAAGAAATAAATCATTGTGCGTTTTCCCTAAGATATAGACTTTTTGTAGATGTTTCCATTTTGAAGGTAATATAATAATAATATTTTCTTAATGTATTACATTGTTTTAATTTTTCAATTAAGATTCAGTCAGCGTATGCAGTTAAAGTGCCAAATCCGGAAAATTAACACTTTTTTTACTACATATTATGACAAACATGAATTATACATACAAACCACCCAGTGGCCACCCTGTATCTATTAAAAAATACCACATCAATATCCGTTGCGTAGTTTCAAATATCTAAGCATATAACGGGACAGACAGCGGAAAGCGACTTTGGTTCTTCTAATACTGAGGAATGAAGTTTGGAATTTTTGCTCAAATCTATTTACTATATACCTACCTTTATCATTATATAGTATACTACGTAGTGCCAAATTACTACAAAATTACTTAACTTTGACGGACAGAATAATAAGTACAAAAAATGACTGACCATAAACGGTCTCTCTTTAGCAATCAGGCTGTATTATTAGCGACTATGGGCCGAGCGCGGGTGAGAACTGACGGAGTAGTCATACGAGATATTCGGCAAAACATGTAGCTGTGATTGCCCTATTATATAATTTGCTAGAAATAGTTCAAGCCTTAGAAGACGTTTTCTTTATGGTATACTGGAAACAAGCAGGCGTGAGCCGCCCTCTATGGGCGGCGTTTGTTGCTGAACACAGCTAGCACAGAACTTGCGTTGCTGTCTCTTAAATTGGAATATAGAAGGGATCGGAAGCGAGATGGGAAGAAAAGGCTTTCCCTTTTGGGATTGGGTTTCCGGATACGCGGCATGAGTAGTAGCAGAGTACTAGAGCGGCAAACGTTAAAATAAATGTTAGTGGGCGGGGGCGGCATTTTTCAGTTTTTGCCCCGCCTAAAAAAAAAATTGAAGATCCGGGGCTGTCGTCAATAAGCTACAAGCTGTCAACGTAACAAGCCGGATTCCACTCCTCCTTTTCACGGTTTATATCTGGAAGTATGACGTGGAAATCATGCACTAGTCTGAGAAAGTCTGAATGCGTCTGATAATGTTTTGGAACAGAGGTACATTTTAAAGATAAAAAAAATGAGGAACTAAATAGCAGACCTAATCTGATATCTATATAAAAGTGTTTTATAATCTTAGTTATTATGTAGAATGCAAAACGGCGACAACTGAGTGACATGTGAATGATATTGTATAGTTGAATTATTACATGCACGAAGCGACTGCGGTAGTTATACATCAGACACCAACACCTGTATGCGTTGTGAACGAAACCATTGACGTCATAGGATCACGCATGCGTACAAGTCAATGGCGCCATACCAGTATAGGAATATAGGGGAGAGAGGAAGATGACAACAGAAGTCAGAACGCGGCACGCTTTATCAGCGAGCAGTCGTGTGCTCGAGAGAAAGACTTTTGGCCAGAGCCTTCGAGAAACGCGGGAAACCAAGCCCGGTAAGTAACGGCGTAATAATAAATAAGCCCACACAATATCAACAGTTAAGCCGCCCACATGTTTTGGCGGAAACTTTTTTCTATCTTTTCTTATCTGTATGTGTAATAATCTACCTGTTTTTTTTTCTGTCAAATTAGGGTTGAATTAAAATTTAATTTAACAGTTTATTTTTTAATTAATAACTGTAATTAAGATTATAAGAGTTATTTTAATAACTGAATATTTTTTTTATTTTTTATTATGATTGATTTTGGGATTTCATTATTTAATTTAACAATTGTTTTTAATTGTTACAAATTACTCGCATTCAACGTACTACTTCTATGTTTTACATACATAACTTCACGCCAAATCCTTTGTGGGGTAGGCAGAGAGAACGGAGCGCCATAAGGCACGATTCTTACACACCTCACTCTTTTCGTTGACTTTCATAACTCTTTTCATGCACGCGCGTCGATTTTTGAGGCTCCTAACATCACCTTCCTCCAGAACACGTTCTATTTGTTCATGGAATGTGTGTCTAGGCCGTCCTCGACTCCTACATCCATCTGCTTTTTTGTTTTATATACCTAATTGTTAACTATTACGTGATTCTATTTAATATTCGAGCAAATATGTTTATTAGGCTGTATCTAGGCTATTAATTTAAGAACCCTGTTTCGTTTTAATTAGATTTTGTTGAACAACTTTTAAGCCCTCTTTTTACATCAAAAAACTTAATGTTTTAATTAAATAATCTTGATTGGAGATTCTTTTCTTGGAATTTGGAATTTGAAATGTTCGTTATGATCACCCTTTTGACACGAAATTTCTGCGTAGCATTTCTAGAGTTCCTGTTACACTAATGACTTTTTACAATATTGGGAGTTGTATGACTGAAGAGACCAATAGACACGTATTACATGGTACCAAAATTTTCTTTTGTAAGCGTCAGACACAATAAAAAAATGAAATCTGTATTTTATGATGTTTATATTGAGAAGGGGTCCAACCTTTCATCTTTCACCCAGTCGTAAAATTATTGAAGGACATCAATATTGATATTATATTAGATTGATTTAACCGATGAACTTTATGTATCACACATATTTATGTTTATTACGCGTTGACACTTCGCACAGTATCAAATAATTTTATATTATGATTAGAGATGTGACGGATAGTAGTTTGGCCGGATATTCGGCGGAAAATAGCCGTTTGGTTCATTGCACATTTGCGTAGGCGGCGCGCGAACGATCGGGTGGACTCGGTTAGATTCGGGTTTTTTCGTGACCAAAGAAACGCGATAACCTGTGAGCTGGATTTTTATCTCAAGTCAGTGGGAATTGATCGTAATGATCCTTATTCTTGGTGGGCAGCTAATGGCAAACAATACCTAAATTTAACAAAGTTTGCCAAGATCTATCTTTCAGCATCTTACAGCAGTGTGTACAGCGAAAGACTTTTTCCGCTTGCTACCTGTCAATGCAGAGAAATTAGTATTTATTTACCATAATTTGCCCTTAGCGCAGTATGAGTACTAATTTATTAATTCTACATTCATTTTTCAATTGTGTAATTAAAAATTTAAACTAATTATGTTTCTTATGTGATACTAAAGCTAACTAAATGAAGCAAATAATTACTTTTTTTTTATACAATTTTTTTTTTATTCGGCCGGATAATAATAGGTTGGGGAAAAAGTATTTTCGTATTTTTGTATGAAAAGTCAAGACATTTTTTTCAAAGTTTATTTACATTTATTTACAATATATATGTACCGTTTTGTTGAATAACTTTCTGCCATTTTGTGGGCAGAGACATTATCCCGTTACTGTAGAAACTTTGGGACTTCTGATCAAAAAAACGGGACAAATAGTTTTGGCAGTCCTCTCTTGAGGTCAACCTTACAGAACCTAAAGAATTCTGAAAAGACCGAAACAGGTGAAACTCTGAAGGCGCAAGGTCAGGGCTATATGGTGGATGCACTAGGACCATGTCGATGATGATGCAGTCGAACTCTCTTAATTTTTGCTGAGTGGCTAAAGATGTGTGTGGTCTAGCGTTATCGTGATGAAAGACCACACCCTTCCTGTTGATCAATTCCGGCCGTTTTCTCTCGACTGCTTCCTTTAATCTCATCAGTTGCTGGCAGTAAAGATCAGAATCGATGGTTTTGCCGGACGGTAAAAGCTCATAATGAACAATGCCCTTCCAATCCCACCATACACACAGCATCACCTTATTTCGTGTTAGGCCAGGTTTGGCCACAGTCTGTGAAGCCTGGCCAACTTTCGACCACGACCTTTTTCGCACGTTCTTGTCGTACGTGATCCACTTTTCATCGTCAGTTATCAATCTCTTCAAAAACGGCTCGGTTTCATTACGTCTCAATAATGAATCGCAAATGAGTACACGGTTCATTAAGTTTCTTTGAGTGAGCTCGTGTGGCACCCAAATATCGAGCTTTTTTGTATAACCAGCTTTCTTCAAATGGGTCAAAACTGTTTTGTGGTCAATTCCCAGTTCTTCAGCTACACCTTAACTACTAATATGCCGATCTTGCTCCACTCTTTCAAAAATGGCGTCCATTTTATTCGTAACAGGGCGACCAGAGCGAGGTGCATCTTTAACATCAAAATTTCCGGACTGAAAACGTTTGAACCAAATTTGTGCTACTCTTACTGACACTGCATCAGGTCCATAAACATCACAAATTTTTTTCACTGCTTGAGTTGCATTTTTGCCTTTTTTATAATAAAATTTTAAAATGTATCGAATTTCTTCATTAGATTCACTCATTTTTACGGAGAGAAAAACAAATGAAAAATAGCGGGAAACAACTTTTTTTTATTTTTTTCTTTTCTTTATAATGTAACCTTTTTAATGTTACCAAAACCAGCCAGACACAAATAGTACAGTCAAAGAAATTTTATAATAAGTTTATACCTACGTTATGCGAAAAGACTTTTTCCCCGACCTAATATAATAAGGTCTTATAAATAATCTTATAAGGTCAACTGGTTAAAGAATGTGTGGTTTGGGTTTATTGATTAGCAGATATAGTTGTTGTACACGACTTTGTCTGCACGGCCTTCGTAATGGCGATGACTTGAAATATTTTTTTATGGTTTTAATTATTAAAAGTTCTATTTAAATCGGATAGCAAAAGAAGTTTCAGAGATCTTCGAAGTACATACATAACTTCACGCCATATCCCTTGTGGAGTAGACAGAGAAAACAAATATCTAGCTATGCACCGGTGAAAACCACATTTAAGACGGTGCAGTAGTAAAACGTAATTAACGTATAAATAAAATACGTAAACATACAGACAAGCATCAAAAAGATTTCTCCCATATCTTCCACCCTCAATAGCCTGATAGACGTACCTGTTGACAGCTTTTATGAGCTCAGTTGACTTGATATGCGTGTGGAAAATTTTCACACGATTTTGTAGCCACGAAAGTAGATAGCAACGCAGTTCGCTGCGTAAAAGGCCCAGCTCGACCGGAAAATTACCACGACTTCTCACAATATCGACGTAAAGTGACTCATACCGCGTTTTTCTCGATGAGAATGGTAGCCCAACCCCTTCTCCTATCCCCTCCGTATCCCACTCCCCACCCCTTCCTTATCCTGCTTTAAAGGTTGGCAATGGAACTGTAACACTATCTGTATTTCAAGTGTCCATGCACGGCGTTAATTGCTTACCATCAGGTGACACGACTGCTCGTTGGCCCACCTATCCCTATTCCCTCATGTCTTCTAGTATGCGTGGCTCACTGGACAAATTTTGGGAATGTATCCTCATTACGTCACCACTGCAAACATTGTTAGGAAGGGCCACAGAAACCCCCTCGTAAAGTTACAACTTAGTTTCGAGTTCGGCTGTTTGGGTGACCCGTAAATTTTGCCTAGTTAAACCTACCAAGTTGTAATCATGTAAAATGTAAAACAAATAGGCATTTACATCTTCAGAAGAAACAGGACTGTTTCATTTATCTCTACCTGCCACGCAAACCTTTATAACTTGTCTCTGATATAAAAAATACTGTGGTAGCTGGTGCCGGCTCGACCGGAAATGCTACGACTTCTCAGAATATCGACGTAAAGTGGCTCTTGCCACGTTAAGCTGGATGAGAGAGGTATCCCATCTCCCCTTCCCATTCCACTTTCAACCCTTTACCATCTTTACTTCCACTTCAAAGACCGGCACTGCTGCGACACTATCAGTGTTGCAGTTGTCTATGGGCGGCGTTAGTTGTTTACCATCAGGTGACATGCCTGTTCGTTTACCTACATATAATATAAAAAATATGTTTGTATATACGATAAACGTAATGAATCCTAATTGCATATTAGGATTCATTACGTTTATTAAACATTTATCATAAATATATTATATTCATTGAAATAAAATATATTGATTTCAGTTATATAAAATAAATAAAAGTTATTACCGATCTCACTACGAAAAGAGTTAAGATCAATGATCACTGAGGCAGACGACATCCGCTTGATTAAAAATAATAAGAACAGGTTCGGTTATGCTCCTATTGTACCTGAAGAGGCTTATCGACATCCCTCGCATATCCTTGTACCTTCCTATTATTATTTTTTTTTATGGGATAGGAGGGCAAACGAGCAGGCGTGTCACCTGATGGTAAGCAACCAACGCCGACCATGGACACCAGCAACACATATAGTGTTACTGTTGCGTTGCCGACCTTTAAGGGATAGGGGAAAGGAAAGGATGGAGAAAGGGGGGTGGGCCTCCGGGTACCTCTCTCACCGAACGAAACGCGGCATGAGCCACTTTACGTCGATTTTTGAGAGGTCGTGGTATTTCACCGGTCGAGCCGGCCCATTCATGCAGCGAACTGCTTGGCTCTACCACTGTTAAACCTCTTCCGTCTTAATACTATCGCTTATCAGTAATAACCTGTTGTTTTTGTATATTATAATATAAAATATAGATATAATGTATATATTCTGTAGATTATAATATTTTCTATAACTCTAGCAAATTTCAATCTGATTGAATCGTTATTTGTCAATAAGTGCGCATTTTTAAACAATATGCATTTGAAAGCGTTCAAATTTATTTCAGTTAATTAAATAGCAAATTTTATCACGTGATAACTCTCGATGATTAAAAACTTTGTGCCCGATATGGCAATAGATTCGCCACCTATTCCATTTGGGACTTAAACATAACGACGAGACGAGGCTTAACAGCCGCTGCCTACAATTTTGTGTAGAAAAAGGCGTGAAGTTATGTTATATTATTAACTAGAATAATGTACTAAAGTTGAAATATTCTTTAATGATTTTCTTGTTATGTTTTATTTAAAAGAAAGTGAAATTTTCAGTAAATGATTGTCTACGGAATGACGTAATGGTTTGTAGGTACTTGCTCACAAACGTAGCATTGTACTACAGACGACTTCAAGTGTAGCAGTTGTTAAATAAATTAGAGATGTTTTGAAATGAAACGAAACAGTTTAATTTAAAAGTATATTTTTCGTTATAATAACGAAGCATAGATTCAAACTATACAATATAGTCTATTCTATAATATAGTCTACTAGCTGACCCAGCGAACTTTGTTCCGCATCAAAAGTAATAACTGCTGTCCCGCTATGTTAATACTACAATATCTTCTTAAATTACATGCTGTAAAGGGCCAGGATCATCTATATTACATGCAAAATCTATCTAAGATACTTAATTGGATGAAAATTAATGCTGTAACGTTTAAAATCGCTTCGTAAATACGCCATTATTTCTCGGAAAAAGTAAAAAAATAATGATGGTCATTGTGGGTTATCCCTAAGAGATAGACATATCGCGGAATATTTTGTAGACCTTCTGAAGGTGTTTACTAATGTAGAAAGAACATTGTTTTGATCTATCATTTAGGGTTCAGCCAGCGTTTGCAATTAAAGTGCTAAATATCGAAAATTATCATTTTTTATTTACAACATCACATATGAATTATAGATCAAAACCACCCCGTTGACACCCTCTAACTATTAAAAAAAACCGCATCTAAATCCGTTGCGTAGTTTTAAAGATATACGCATATAAGTGGACAGAGAGCGGAAAGTGACTTTGTTTTATACTATGTAATGATAGTCAATATTAATTCTATAAATCTATACATACTTCGTAGTCATATTCTTACTAATTCCCATCTGTTTTATAAAATTATTCTTATAGATATTTATTCAATGAATCTCGTCTCCTTTTAGAAGAGATTGGTCTAGAATTAGTTCCTTTATCAACTCTGGCCCTTATTAGATTCTGCTAATGTTCGACTGTAGTCACTAAAGTTGAAATCAGAGAATCCGACTTTGGATTAAAAAAAAATAATAATATTAAAATTTAATATTAATTTTGAAAACAAAATAAAAAAAAATTATACCTAGTAAAATTACAACTAAGGCTAGTACCGCCGATGTCAACTATAATAATTAATACTAAATGTCTATACTAATACTATTAAATGATTAATGTATGATCAATACAGGCCGAGCACCGATCTTTTAGTGTTAAAAGATCGTCAAAGTTAGTGTTAAAAACGTTTCGTAGTTTACGAGGTCTTTAGATAGACCAGACTCAAGATAAAATGTATCAAGGGGATGGTTCAGTTTTCAAATTACGTTTACTTTGTCTTGAATTTTTTTGTTAATTACGTCTTCGATAAACCGAGTAGTCTGCTGCTTTTATACTTTTTATGAAGAGTCAAGTTCTCCTTTCAAAGTTACTTAAAAATAAAGCAAGTCTTATTCCATTCCACAGCGAAATAACACTATTTTCTGGTAAAGCCGTATAAGGCTTTAGGATGTCTGAGTGAATAGGCTTTCCATCCAACCATTATACCAGGAAAAAAACTTCGGGGTGTAATACGGATATTACACCCCGACTTATTATAATGTTATTAATAACATTATAATAAGTCTCAATGGTTATGTAGTCGAGCATCCCGCTTCTAAATCAAAAGGTCGTGGGTTAAAATCCTGGCTTACACCAATGACTTCGAAATTCTTTTGAGTTTATTAATATCGAAATAAATATCGATGACTGAAAACTTTGTGCCGTTATGTCAATAGGTTCGCCACCTAGTCCATTAGGGACGTCAACATAATGGCGAGTCGAGGCTTAATAGCCACTGCGTGTATGCCGGGTAAAAAAGCCTTAAAGTAATGACATGGTATTATGTTATATTTTACAGCTCTAGAAATAATTTCACATTAGAAAAACTTTTTAGCTATTACTTTTGTATTATAAATTAAATAACAATTTTATTAAAAATTTGTTAAGTTGTAAATTAGATCTTAAGGATGTGCGCACGTATGGTGCCAATACAAAAGTTGATTGAAAAAGGGAAGCCAAGAAGGTATTCTTGATACAATTTCGTTGGTTTAAGGGAGTAGGATTTATATCGTCAGTTAATTAAACTATAGAACAAAGAAAGAGATCTCTCAATAAGGAAATAATTAAATTGAGTTTCAGGTGAACGAACTGAGATTGTGGTCGATGTACTCAAATGATATATACTGTATTTCATTTGCTTCGTATTTAACGACGTGATGATGTTTTTGGTGCTCAGATTACAATTTAATGAACATTAATTTGGTAGGTAAATATTTAGAGAGAGAAAGGGAGGGGTTGTTTTTGTTGTTTTAATTGCTTAATATTTAAGCGTAATCTCTTAAAATATATAACTTGAAAACTAGTAAGTTCATATTTTTCGTCTTCTGTATTTAATTTTGAATATTCTTCGAGCCGAGGCGTAGCTGCCGCTGTGTACACCACCTTAGAGAAGGAAAAAAAACACAAAAAGTAATTCCTATGTATATTTAAGCACAGGTTCAATTTTAATTGTTTTTTTTTTATTTGAATAGTAATAATCTTGATGAACAATAAAGAGTTATGTAAGGTTTTTTATGGGAAAGGTTTAAAACGAGCATGCGTGTTACCTGGTGTTAAACAACTAACGCTGCTGGATATGCAACACGGAAAGGGTTACAGTTGCAATGCCTGTCTTTAAGACGTGATAGGGGTGGGAAAGTAGGTAGGCCTACTACTACTACACCTCTCTTACTGAACGAAACGCGGCATGACTTAGCCACTTTACGTCGATTTTCTGAGAGGTCATGACATTTCAGCTGGTGCGTTCATGCAGCTTACTACGTGGCCACCAAATGTAATTTTAGATCTTGACTTGACAACAAGACATTGTACTGACTGACCTGAGTGAACCGAGAAAGGAGAAGTAGCCGCCTTTGTGAGCGATTGAATTCACAATGACATAATGATCGAGACCTTGGCAGCCAATCACGACATATATACATACAGTTCATTCTGAAGTTGACTGGTTGAAACGTGCTATTATACGAGTATATATACTACCTTTTACCCGCGGCTTCGCTCACATTGAATCCATTAAATAAGTATCAAAGATCATTACCATAGAAATGAATCAGTATGACAACTCTATTTTATTTCTTAGCTGGGATTATTCATTTTCAAAATCACAACATACAATGACGTTTAAAAAACTTACAATATACTTTATTGAAATGCAACAACAAAGGGTAAAATATATTTCGGACTTAACTATTTAATAAGATATAAATGCAGAGTATTAATGTAGGATATTTTTGTAGACTATATTATAAGTTTTTCCTTCGGGTGCAAATATATGTAAATTAAAGAAAAAATGAAGAAGAAAAAAAGTATCCTATGTTACTTCTAATACCTCCAAGAATATGTGTACAAAGTTTCATTATAATCGGTTGAGTACTTATCGCGTGAAAGCGTAACAAGCAAACTTACATTCACATTTTCATATTAGTAGGTATTTTAGAATACTAATCGTCGCCCGCAGCTTCGGTTAAGTGGCTATTTCTAATGATGATAACTTTTACCGCAGATTGTATCAAACCGCATTATATTCAACCCTTTGGGAAAAGTTTGAGTGTGGTTTAGTTTTAGAAATTCTGTTTTTCCCGAGTCTATGTTTATACTCCGGTGAAAAATATATAATATTACCTCTCGATGAGCCCAGCCCCTTCCTCTTTCTCCTTCCTATCCCATTTTAAATTGGGTGAAGTTAGTTGGTTGCCATCGGATAACACGCTTGCCTGTTTGCCCCCCTATTCCATAAAAAAATCATTGATTAGCAAGAGGATTCGCCGATCACTTTTTACTACGACGATTGCTAATTGCATTCAATTCAAACTGGCATTTAATTTATCACCGGTATTCGGTATTTCCGGTATTCCGGTTTGTAAAATGTCCTATTTATGTAGCTGCCTTATATTCGATTACCTACTGTATTTATTATAAGAATGGCGCCACGACTCACTGGAGCAGAAGCATATTTTTATGAATAGAAATGTATCAAGTATTGTGTATTTTATTTGGGTCGGCCATTGTGGTTTTTGTTGGCTACATCAAATAATCAAATGGCAGCTGGTATACAGGTATATTGGGTACAGACCACGTGGCTTTTGTTATAGTATAAAAACTTTTACCCGCGGCTTCGCTCGCGTACATGTACTTAAACATGGCGAAAACTTAAAAGGAAACGAAACTAATATAATAAATAATTCCGTAAAATTATAATAAAACATAAAAGTGGAACTATGATCCCACGAGAATACGTCTCTGGTTTAATTGCACGTTTTAAGTTTAAGGTGACATTTACCAATGAAGTACAGACTAAAGTTTTGAAGAAAATTTAAGTATTACCCACCAGCGACCACAATAATGAGATAAAAAAAACCTAGCCCCTTTCTTCATTCAGATAATTTTTAATCTAAATGAATTCTGTTCAATGGTTGACTTATGATTGAGTAACAAATATCTAAAATAACTTTACGCCTTTTCTACCTGAAGGTGTTGGCGGCGACTGTTAAAATTTCAATTCGTCGAATCGTTTCGTTATGTACCAAGGTGGTGAACCTATTGCTATGCACCGGGCACAAAATTGTCATTCATCAATTTGTCTACTACTACTACTCAACAGATCGAAATAGGTGCCAAACTTAGAAGTAGTTTATATTGAATCAGTTCACCCGCGAACTTCATTATGTCATATTCGAATTTAATAAATTGAATTTCTAAGTTTATCTTTACTATAAAATTTATTTAGTTGGTCCAGTGGTAGAGCATTTCTGAATCCAGAAGTCGCGGGTTCGAATCCTGGCTCACGCCAATGACTTTTCGAAATGCTTTTCGGTAGTAATGTGTGATGACCGACTAACTTTGTGCCCGGTATGGCAATAGGTTCGCCACCTATTCCAATTGTTTTTATATTGTGTTTTTAGCGTTTCCAATTAAAGTGCTAAATCTCGAAAATTATTACTTTTTATTTAAGAGTTTCAAATATATAAGCATATAAGGGGCAGACAGCCGAAAGCGACTTTGTTAGTTCAGTTATGTATCACATAATAAAGCATAGATGAAATAGAACGATTGTCTCATCAAAAATTTATCGAATGAAAGCTTGTCTGTATCATTGTCGGCTGTAATATCCTATAGAATCTATATAAATTGATAGTGAAGATTGTGAATAGCAATCTTTGTCTAGTTCAGTGGACAAGGGTCACATTCTTAGATTCAGGTAAACGTGTTAGAATACCAACATATTTTCTCTCTCCGCATACGTGTGGGTAACGTTCAAAGCAATTTACAATGTAATACGTCTTCTGTATACTTGAAATTCTTGACGTAACCTGAAAATGCCGACATTGAAAGTGCTGTTTGTTATTCTTGTCTCAACGTATACTAGCTGTAAGACAAAAGGCATTAAAAGCAATCGTATATGTACTCTCGGTGGCGGTGGCGTAGTCTCGGTGGCGCAGTGGTCAAGCACACGGCTTCTGGTCCTCTGGTCCAGAGGTCCGGGTTCGATTCCTGACACTGGCTCACACCAATGACTTTTCGACATTTGTTTTCGGAAGTTATGTGTGATAAATATAGATAACTAAAAACTTTGTGCCCGGTATAGCAATAGGTTCGCCACCTATTCCATTTGGGACGTAAACATAACGGCGAGACGAGGCTTAACAGCCGTTACCTGCACCTTCGGGTAACAAAAGGCGTGAAGTTATGTACAATAAAAGTTATAAAAGTTGCGGAACCGACTCAGGTTTTTTTTTAATAGGATAGGAGGCAAACGAGCAAGTTAGTCACCTGATGGTAAGCAACTAGTGCCACCCATGGACACCTGCAACACAGATAGTGTTACAGTAGCGTTGGCAGCCTTTAAGAAAGTGGCATGGGAAGGGAAAGGGGGAAGAGAATGGACCTACGGATACTTAATGCACCGAATGAAACATCGATATTCCGATATCGATATTCGAGACCGTGGTATTTGACCAGTAGAGCCAGCCCATTCATGGAGTGTGCTGCGTTGATGTACCTCTGTCTACCACTAACCGAGGTGTTTAAGAATGATGACTTTTGGATCTTTGTTTTTTCTGCCTTTTCTGCAATATATAAAAAATATGCGTTGACTGTTGTGCCTCTTAGATTAACACGGTATTACGACGGTAGAGGAGCCCCGTGGTGAATTGGTTAAGCTACCTATTGCAGAATCGAGGTTGGCGGGTTCGATTCCCACCCGAGTACAAATATTAGTGACAAGCATGAATGTTTTTGTATGGTGTTATTTACACATTTACAAAAGAAAAGTATATATGTATGTTATCTAGTATCCATAGCACAAGCATTTAGTTGCTTATTTTGGAACTAGAAGGCGCTGTATTGTGTCGAAGATATTTTTATTATTATTACATATATTTAATTATTTTTATTCAAAATTATAACTCAACTGTATGGATTAATATCTGATTTCATCTTGTGGATCATTCTATGTTATCTGCGGGAACGTAGTTACTGGGAGCTTTGATTGCTAATGAAGCACGAAATTAACTGATGGGCTTTTAATTTATCGCTCAATCTAATCCAAATCGTCCTTAAACGAAGCCTTTATAGGGGTCGTGGGTAATGTTTTTAGTTGGGGAAGTAATGTAACCTATCATCTATTAAAAAATATAAGTCTTAAACATAACTTCACGCCTTTTGTTACCCGAAGGTGTAGGCAGCGGTTGTTAAGCCTCGTCTCGCCGTTATATTTACGTCCCAAATGGAACAGGTGGCGAATCTATTGCTATACCGGGCACAAAGTTTTCAGTCATCGATATTTATCACACATAACTTCCGAAAACAATTTCGTAAAGTCATTGGTGTGAGCCAGTGTCAGGAATCGAACCCGGACCTCTGGATCAGAAGCCGTGTGCTCGACCACTGGGCCACCGAGACATCAAGTATAAGTAGTAAGTACGTCTTAAAATTTTGAAAATAGTAAAGACTGTAAAAAAAGTTTGGTTACATAGTCAGAAATGAATGGAACTTTGAAATGAAAAAAAAAAAAGAATAAGATGCCGCCATTGTCAATACGGCATTGAAATTTTCAATGGAAAAGGAATTATAAAAATCTGTTCATCCGATTTCTGTTCAATATATTCTTTATAAGCACTATTTTATGCTTGAAGTTATTTACTTCAGTTTAATATTACTCAGCAAACATTTGGAACGGCTAAAATATATGAGCAAAATGCTTTGTCGACCTGTTGCGCTCCACAGACTTTGGTATTGATTTTCATTTATATCAAACAACTGTTAGCACGTGACTTTTTAGATTTAGAAGAATCATATCCTAACATCAGTAATAGCCAACCTTCTATTTCGGTCTATTTACTATTCAAGGTTTATTACAAGAGGTAAGACAGTTAAAACTCTAGGAATATATTCGACCACTAAAGATTTTACAGTCGTAGAGTCACGCAATTCGCTGCATGAATATGTTAGCTCAACCGGTGAAATACCACATCCTCTCAACCGAAGCATGGCGAGTTTCGTTCAGTAAGAAAGGTATCCGGAGCCCCCTCCTCTTCTCTCCCATTATACGTAGCTTAAAGTTCGTCAACGCAAGAGTAGCATTAGAAGTATTGGAAGTGTCTATGGGCGGCGGTAGTTGCTTACCATCAGGTAACCTGCCTACACGTATTTAAAACATAATTATACCATATATATCAATATATATATCGATATATATATATATCTCGGTGGCGTAGTGGCTAGCACACCACTTCTGATTCAAGAAGTATTTATTGGCTGTCTACACCTTCGGGTAGAAAAAGGCGTGAAGTTATGTTATGTATGTATGTTAAAATAGTACTCTTTAATAATATTACCATATTATTATACAGTTATCTTGTCCTGCAATAGTGTTTTCAAAGTTATGTAGAAAAAATATTGATGAGTAGCAATACTGTCCCCCGGAAATAGATTTGGGAGTAGAAAATCACAATTGTCAAAGCGTTATTTACTCTGCCGATAGCTTAGTGTGTTAAGGTCGTGTAGGTACAACACGACAAAGCTAAACTAGTAATACCAAATGGTGAAATATTTAATGTATGTGTGCTTAAATAGTGGATATATAAGTATGTATGTGTGTACTAGAACTGTCCCTTTGTGAGCACCTTTGGCCTTACTCGCATTGTTCTGAATTATTTAGTTAATGTAGGCACTGGTAGGCATTGTTTTTCTAAGGATAAAAGCGGGCTCACTTGTACGCCATATCTCATAACCTAAGTTATCTTTCACAATGATAATTGTTTTATTCGTTGACGACTTTTTTTTCTCCTTGTGTATACATTAACAACTACTCTGAAAAGTTTTCGATGGCAACGCATGCAAATAAAAGTCAGAAAATATATCCGGATATCTCTCTCACTGGGTGAATCGTAGCATGAGCCACTTTCGGTGGATATTCTGAGAGGTCGTGGATTTACACGACAGTCGCGCCGGCTCATTCATGCAGTGAACTGTTTGGCTAATAATTGAAATTATTCGATTGAACAAATTTCAGATAAATTTGAAATACCAAGTTCAAAATTGTCTGTAACTTTACGTTAAAATTATGCAACAAAACAAGTGGTACTTGCAGTATTGGTTATACTTATACGAGTTTAGTATTCACAAAATAATCAGAATTATTTAACTTCCTGCGAAATCCCCTGCAGAGTCAGCAGATACGTTTGCTTCTTAGCTCATTCAATTCACTTTTCGACTTTCATCAAAATAAATAACACATAAAAATACACATGTAAATTACATTTTTACTATAAATATAGATTTCGAACTCGGTCTGCAATAAGTTCCTAAAAAAGGGAGCGAAAATGTTACAAGGAAAATAAAATGGTATAATTCTTAACATCAAAGTATCTTGAAATGTCTATAAATACATTGTCTGGGGAAAATCTTATTTGTAAAGCGTCCTATTGTAGATTTATCGAGAGAAAAACCCAAATTCTTTTTGGAAGAAGATATTTATGAATAAATTTGATATCTATAAAATAATTTCTGGGAAAATTACCGATTTCCTTGCTCAACGAAATTGGTTCTGAAATTACAGGCCGCCATCTTAGAAATTATTTGATTCATTTCTCTTAGTATATCGGCAAATAATATTGTACTGCCGTTTTGTAACCTCACGCTTTTATGACCTGAAAATGTAGGTAGGTTACGTCTGATCGCGTGAGTTTATTAGTCTAGTTCTAAATGTTATAAGTAGAAAACCTATTGTCATACGCAAGGCACAATTTTGTTGGTCTTAGATATTTATCACACATACCTTCCAAAAAGATATAAGTGTCAGCTGGGATGCGAACCGAGACTTATCATACGACAGGTTGTCGAACTAAATTAATCGTGTGTACAAAATATATAAAAAATACATTTAAACATAATAGAATCCATACACCCAAAAGCAGAACGCTCATCTCTGCGCGGCAAAAAGAACCTATAGGTAGGTTTAAACTTTTTTGTAAGTGATTTTTTAATTTTAGATCATCATGGGTATGTAAATGACTACCTAGTAGTCCAGCATGAATAAATTATGAAAAATAATCTACCAATATCGTTAGTCCTCAGAGACATCTGCTTTGAATTTAAATATCGAACACGAGCGATGGCTAAAATTATTCTTTGCTAAAAGAAATTATTATTTGTCAAAGGAAAACTTATTATTTGAAGAGAGAAAATTAGCAGTCTTGAAGGTGAAGGTTACACGGATGTTTGAAGGGAATATTCTAGATTTTTTATAGGTAAAAAATTGTACAGACCTTGTTGTGTAAAGTGCGTCCTACAGATAAAACAGCTACACAACTTTAAAATTAACTCCTACACAAAAATACGCCAAAAAAAATTATACAATTGCTAGTCTTACGCCAGTTTAGCTGAAATAATTTATTTCGTCATACAGAATCACAAAGATATAAAGTGTATATATATATATGGTTTAAAAATACGCAAAGACTATAAAAAAATAAACCAGGAGAGCTAAAGATTAGTTTTGAGATAACTTGGATGGTTATATGTGGTTATATGTTAATATATATATATATAATATATATAGTTGTTAGGGATTATTATCTAATGCAGCAACAAGTATCCATATATTAAACAACATTAGGGGTCGAACACACCGCTTCTGTATCAAGATGTCGTGGCGTCAATTCTGGGTCCACAGCAATGACTTTTGAGAAGTTATGTGTGATAAATATCGATGGCTAACAACATTGTGCCCGGTGTATGGCAATATGTTCCGCCGCCACCTAATAATCCATTTGGGAATTTCGACGAGTCGAGGCATAACAGCCGTTGCTTACATTCGGGTAGAAAAAGGCGTGAAGTTATGTCATAGTATATTATTATTCAATCGTATTGTGTTTTATAGTTCACATTTTTTTATTACTCTTTCGGTAAGATCGGAAAATATGATTCGTATTACATCATTTTATTAGTATGTAATTCGTACTTAAATATAATTAAAAAAAAAAAGACAATTTATAAATAAAATATCAATACATCCAGGTATCTATAATTTAAGATGTGGAAGGTCATAAATTTGATAGAACTTTGATACTTCCCACAATGCTTTATATAGCCTCTTTAATAAGTGATGGTGTGGGCACCCACTTCCTATAAAATGAAATATGCCCACGCAACCCACGCATAGTGGGTGGCGTGCCTATTCTTACACGCCAGGCCCATTTTACCAACGAATATTACAGTACCGTTAATAATATCTATTCATATATAAATACAATTAAAGTGTCTGTTTGTAATGTTGAAATAACTAGTTTCTACTACATTTATATGAATATCTGTCTGTCAGTCTGTCTGTTTGTTCCGGGTAATCTCAGAAATGGCTAGACCGATTTTGTCGTTACTTTTATTGGAAGGTAGCTGGTGAATTGAGGAGTAACTTAGGCAACTTTTTTATTAATTCCGAGGCGAAATAAAGTTCGCCAGGTCAGCTAGTTATACATTTAGTTACAGCTGACGGCTGACGAGCGTGTTTGAAAGATGTGTTTGTTTGTATTTTTTAGGCATAATAATATAAGTATTAATATTAAATAGCGTCAATTGAACTTAATAAAATCCGAAATTAAGATACTTAATTATTGCGTCTGATGCGAAACAACTAACAGTGGTAGAGCCAAGCAGTTCGCTGCATGAATGGGCCGGCTCGACCGGTGAAATACCACGACCTCTCAGAAGACCGACGTAAAGTGGCTCATGCCGCGTTTCGTTCGGTGAGAGAGGTACCCGGAGACCCACCCCCCTTCCCCATCCTTTCCTATCCCCTATCCCTTAAAGGTCGGCAACGCAACAGTAACACTATATGTGTTGCTGGTGTCCATGGGCGGCGTTGGTTGTTTACCATCAGGTGACACGCATGCTCGTTTGCTCTCCTATCCCATAAAAAAAAAAGTGGCTCATGCCGCGTTTCGTTCGGTGAGAGAGGTACCCGGAGGCCCACCCCCCTTCCCCATCCTTTCCTATTCCTTATCCCTTAAAGGTCGTCAACGCAACAGTAACACTATATGTGTTGCTGGTGTCCATGGGCGGCGTTGGTTGTTTACCATCAGGTGACACGCCTGCTCGTTTGCTATCCTATCCAATAAAAAAAAAAGTCCGTCGAGTCAACTAGTAACATTATATAAAACAGATTTTTTGTTGAATTTAGTAGAACCGGAATGTATTAAACGCCAAAAACGTCTGACTGAGCCAATACTTCGCAGAATATGATATTCCAATAGTATACAATACAATACAATGGCTGCTATTTGCCAAAGCCTCAATAATCATTATTATTACATAGTTTCAAATAAAGTCACTCTCCGTTGTCTGTCCCCTGATTTGCTTAGATCTTTAAAACTACGCAACGGATTTTGATGCAGGTTTTTTTTTGATACATAGAGTGTGTCTACGGGATGGTTTTTATCTATAATTCATGTGTAGCGGCTTGTAGCTGTAAACAACAAGTCTCTGTGCCGCCTATAAATATATTACTAAATACTAAAAATACTATTAAATCAATTAATCAATTAATCACTAGTGTATATCTACTCGTCGACATAATGACTCTGGAATTAATAAAAATACCAAATTTGTATTACTGTATGTGCATACGGCACAGTACTAATTTACATGGCCTCTACATCATGTCTGATACAGAAAAGTAAAAGTGACATATAAAAATTTACTTATTTATTACTAATGATGCGGAACAAAGTTCGCCGGGTTAACTAGTATAATATATAGATATTCATAAGACTTAATCCTTACTTACTCATAAGAATTTTTACGTCTCGTCTACGTGAGAACTTTGGGCTCTCGTTATAAAAAGCTTTTTAACATTATCGACAGACAGATTATATTTGATTACTGCAATACGTGACATAAGTGTTGCGTGCCGCACCCTAAATATTATATATTTTTTTCCATTATTAAACTTATTACCTGGAACTTATCACACTTAACACAGCGCTCTCTAGTTCCAAAATAGGCAACAAAATGCTTGTGTTATGGAAAGTAGATAACGAATATGAATGCATATATTTATTTTGTAAATACATGCTTACAGATGTAGTGTGTATCGTGTTCTGGAGGAAGGTAATGTTAGGAGCCTTAAAATCGACGGCGTGCATGAAAAGAACTATGAAAGTCAACGAAGAGAGTGAGGCGTGCAAGAACCGTGCCTTATGGCGTTCTGTTCTCTCTGCCTGCCCCGCAAGGGATTTGGCGTAAAGTTATGTATGAATGTATGTATAATATATAGAAAAACAAGCAGACGGCATACAAAATTCCTGCTTGTCATATTTGTACCCCTTGGGGATTGAACCAGTCGACCTCGATTCCCTCACCTTTGATATCTAAAAATAACAACAATTACATTTGTTTAAATTATAATTCAATTGAAACATACCAACAATGTATATGTATAAAATTGTTTCTTTGTAAAGGACTGATATCTTTATTGAATATTTAAACAAATTGAGGTTACGCTATCTGACCTGATTTTGATAGAAAATCCTTTCGCAAGATGTGCCAGTGCAACAGAATGATATACAGGAGAGAGGTAGGGGGCCGCGCTGGGGCGATGGGGCGATGGGCGAACAACCTGCGAATTGGGTCACCAGCACAAGACCTACAAAACAGAAATCGGGAACACGAATCTATAAACGCGAAGCTGTTGCTGCGTTGTGCGGTCATGCGGTTTCTTATATTATACTTCTTGTGAAGCAGTACTACTTTAATTACGTCAGCCATTTCTTTTTTTTATATATACAGCAAAAAATGTTTGGCATTTTCATTGTTCAGATTGATTTCTACCCCTCCTACATTCTCGATAGGCTGGTAAAGCACTAGTATTTAGACCAAGTGCGTAGAGGCTTTGTTGAGTAAAAGATCCCAGAAATAAACTCTGCGACACAGTAACGACCTATTTGAAATTTATGTATAATTATTATTTATTCAAAGAAGCGACAGTGGCAGAGCCCACGCAGTTTGCTGCTTGAATAGACCGGCTCGACCAGTGCAATATCGCTCGTATCCGGTCTCAGCCCTTTCCCCTCTAAGTCGGAAGTAGGATGGGAAGAAGCCTGCCCTTACACTGGTAAGGGCAGGCAACGCAACTGCAACACTATTTGTGTTTAAGTGTCAAGTGTCCATGGGCGGCCTTTGTTGCTTGTCATCGGTTATTGTTTGCCCTATCCTATATTAAAGGGCGTAAAGTGATCAAGAATTTTGTCACAGGCGTTCTGTTCTCTCTGCATACACCGGGCCAGACCAGGCGTGAAAATATTTATGTAATAAATATTTAGGTCGGCGGTTTGAATAATGTTGAATTCGAATGAATCTCGTCGTAGATCATTGGCTTATAAGTCTTATAACCAATAAATAATAATGAAATAATAAAAGAAGAATGACGTTTAATTCAATTAATTATTAGTTTAAAAATAGAACATAAAGTTATAAGCAAAATCAAAATGACAATATTCAGTTGTGTCACGTAAGTTCTCTGTCTGACCGGCTATTTTTAATCTTCGCAAATAAGCCAAACTGTTCGTATAGTGAGTATAAGTATATATAAGTCGAGAAAAAGTCACGAAATAAAATAAATGTCAGTTTACTAAGTGAAGTGATAAAATCTCGAATGTCCCAAAAATTTTAGTCTCAATATTAACTTGGGTCACTATGAGAGCACTTCGTGACAAGGGTCTAGGTATTGAAGCTTAACATCTATTTACAACTCTATCAAATGTGTCGTAGGGTTTTATTACGACAAGTATCCTTACACTTAGAAATTATGTTTATTGGGATGACAGAAAATGATGACATGTAATCTATTGAAGTGTTACAATTTTAGAAACAAATATTATTTAGCTCAATAGAAGCTTTATATTACTCCCAAGTATGTGGGGTTGTTGCTTTTGTCCCTCAACCACCATCATGAAAAAGTTCAACACACGTTTTTTCGCGATAAATCGGAAACTTAGCGTCCTGCAAAAATGCGTAAAGACATAATGATGATGATGATCCTCCTCGACGTATCCGCCAACGGTGACCCTATGGATATTCCTCCTGGCGGGTACTCGGATGGGACTAGCAAACCCAAACATTGTTTTAGAAGTACGATCAGAGATACAGCAGTAAAGTATACGTGTTTCGGCCGGGTATTTCGTAAGAGACGTTTTGCGTCTTCTAGACGCTGTTCTTCGAAGTTATCAGATCCAACTGCGATCCGTCATCTGTACTCTTGCCGATTCAAATGCACGCTTTACCTACAAATACTTATATATAACATTTTGCTCAAAATTTAAAATTGAATAAGTTATAAGTAAAAATGTGCGAAAATTTACATAAAAATCAAGGTCGTCTAGCTACTGACAGAAGCCTGTATATCAAACTTTGAACTAATTATCTGATAGCAATCAAAATTCAAGGTTCCCCGAAAGATCCTTGCAGCGACATTGACAATTTCAACTTTACCACCAAAATAATTGAGTCTCAAAACCCTAACTAACTTGTAATTGACTTATAAATGAGATATGTATGATGACGAGATTCTTTTAAAAGTTAATCAACTCGCTGGAGTCAATGCGATCGAATCTCGGGTCCAAGAACTTTCAAGAGTGTTTTAGTTTTAAACGATAACGAACCTTGATTGATTTAATTATTTTTCACATTTATGATTTCAAATATATTTTTTATTTATCTTGCGGTTTTGCTTAAATATTGTTGGTAATTGATTAGAAATCTGTGAAAATGAATATATCAATGGTTTTTATGTATACTCTAGCAAACAAGAAGTAATAATTTTCGAGATATAGCACATCTCTAGCAGATCTACAAAAAAGTCCGCGATGGCATATGTCTATCTCTTAAGGATCACCCACAATGACCATTTTTATTCTTTTACTTTTTACGAGAAAAAATAGCTTATTTATAAAGCGATTTTTAAGACAACATTAATTTTCATCCAATTAAGTGTCTTAAATAAATTGTGCTTGTGATATAGATGACCATGGCCCTTTACAGCATGTGATTTAAACGTTTTCATCGTTACAATATCATCGAAAACGTAAATTTTCGAAGATATTGTAGTATATCGAGACTGAACTTACGTCGCGCAGTAGTACCGGCCAAGACGCGTGCCGATAAATAGCACAAATTAAACCTCATGATATCCAGAATTTACTTATGTATTACTTTTCTAGAATCAGATTTTTTATAGAAGAAAGATAAGTTTCCTTTAGTTATTATTAGTGAGATTTTAACAAAAATTCTCCACACTATTTTTTATTGATTTTAATTAAAAATAAAAATGTTTGGAATACTTTGTGTAATAATTTGTGTTTGTGTTTGGTTTCCCTGTTCCTTTTTGACGGAGTATTCTCTTTAAAAGACGATTAAAATGTATTTTAAATTAAATACCTACATACACACTCTTGAGTAAATATACTATTATAAAAGAACGAACAAGGAAATAAACACTCAATGGCATACCTGCATTAACTCAATGTAAGTCAAATCAGAAAAAGATGGTCATGTACTGAAACCTCATATGTGTTCCTAAGACTTAAGTACTTAGTATATGTCGGCGCATGACGCAATCTAAAATAATAATAATATAGCCTAAAACAATACTATAAAAACTATATTATATATTTTTTATTATAATATATTATTTGCTTATTTTCTCAAGTTCTGTTTCCCATCTGGCAAAGGCCTCCTCTAAACTTTTCTAGTTTTTAGCCGAGAATAGTTTTGGAGAAAGGGGGTCTCCTTGTGGAACTCCTTTTTCTACTTTAAATGGAATGCCTTTCCTTTATAATTGGATTCTTTCGGAGCTATTACTGTATATAATCTTTATTAATCCGATGTAGTTTTATTCAATTCATTGCTCGTTTAAGGCATCCCATATTTTTTTGTGTAGTAATAAGTCAAAGTCAAATAGGTACGTTCAACAAATGGTTGCGTGAGGTGGAAACTACGAATTTTATTTGTGGTAATCACTCATAAATTCCGAAAATAATCCAGCTAAGTATTGAACGCCGACGTCACCGAGACTTTTCACACATTTTGACAAGAGTGTACTTTGGTGAATAATTTAAATAATACTTTAATATATTTTTCCTATTTCTTACAGATCACCATGACAGCGGTATGGTTGATGTTGCACCTTGTGTTGCTGGTGGTGGGTGTACCACACACATTATCTGCACCATCACACCTTGGTAAGTATTAATTGCTAGAATTTTATTTATTAGCAGAACTTATTAATCTGAAACATTCACTTTAATTAATAAATTATGTATAGTTGCTACTCACTTTTAATATTACATAATCCATTCGAGTTTCATGGACATAGGTTAGTTTGTAACTGTTTTAAAACATTATTAAATACTGCGTATGTACAATTTCTGTTAAAAATCTATATATTCTATACATATAAATTGGAGTGTCTGTTTGTAATATTGAAATAACTTGTTTTTAATATACGCATATATATTCGGCATTAATACCATTTCTTTTAAATTGTTTCGTTTGTCCGTCTGTTTGTTCCGGATGATCTCTGAAATGATTGGGTTGATTTTGACGGGATTATTATTGGCAGGTAGATGATTTGATAAGGAATAAGTAACTCTTATTTTTGAAAAAAATGAGTAATTCTTGCTTCTCGTAAAAACGGTAACGGAAGTATATCCGAGTAAGTTATTGAAAAGAAAATAATAACGTATATTTAATCATTCATTCGTAATTTTTCATTGTCGTCATATCTAGGTTATTAGTATTAAACGTACAAAAATATGATGAAAAGAAAATTACTCGTTTGTTTGTAGGAAGAATAATAAAGAGTAAAGTGATACAATGAAAAAATACGTCTATTTAGGCTATTGAATAAAATCGCCCAAATTACACAGTATAAAATAACATTGCTATCCGCTGTCTGTCCGCTTATATGTTTATATGTTTGAAACTACATAACGGATTTTGTTGCGTTTTTTTTTTAATAGAGGGTATCAACGGGGTGGGATTTTATCTATAAATCATGTATGATGTATTAAGGAAAACGTAAGAGAAATCCAAAATTTACTTATTTATTACTTTTGTTACGGCACAAAGTTCTGAATAATAAAAAATGAATAAACCGCACTACTAAGATAAATAAATTTTAATTTTAAAAACTTTAATATCAATCATTAAAACAGTGTAGCGATAAAATTCATGAAACTGAAATATAAAAAGTATGAAAATTCATTCATTAAGTAAGCACAGGGCATAATACAAGTCTGAACATACCACAAAATGAAAGACTCATCAGTAATCTCGAATTAACATATAAATTATTTTTATGTAACACCGCGGTCTAATTACCTCTCGTCCGTGTCAGCCTGCGTTTGACAGTGTCAACTTAAAAACCCGGAATTTTGTTACGTAACTTTTTGTTATTATTTTTTATAATTATATATGATAGGCATGTTTAGTTATGCTTTTAAATGATTCGTGGTCACTAAGTACTCACGGACTGAAAATTTTAACATACATTATGTTAGGTCGGACGTGTAAAGGATAACTAAGCAGGTATAAAGCGCAAAAACAGCAGTATGTAGGTATTAGAACGGCCACACACTCTCCATTACCAAATAAAATGAGTCCTTGAGAAAGGTGTTATCCGGAGCCTTGAAAACCGACGAGAGTGTATGACAAGCAGAGTATTAAAGTCAAAGAAGCGAGTGAGGTGTATAAGAATGGTGCCTTATGTTTCTCAATTCTTTTGGCTATCCGCAAGGAACTTAGTGAGACGATATGTATGTATGTATGCATTTCAATTTTTGTAAAACCTGAAGCATTAAAAAGTGCATCGTAACATTCTACAATATTTTGATTCATATAGGAAATATTAATTAATCATTACGTAGTATAAAACAAAGTCACTTTCTGCTGTCTGTCCCCTTATATGCGCATATCTTTAAAACTAGGCAACGGAGTTTGATGAGTTTTTTTTATAGTTAGAGGGTGTCAACGGAGTGGTTTTGATCTATAATTCATGTATAGTGCACTAAAAAAAGAGATAATTTTCAAGATTTGAAATATTTTAATCGCAAACGCTGCCTGAACCCTAAGTGATAAATCAAAACAACGTACTACATTATTATAAACCTTTAAAAGGTCTACAAAAAAGTCCGCGAGGGCATATGTCTATCTCTTAGGGATAGCCCACAATTAGCATTTTTATTTTTTACTTTTTACGAGTAATAATGGCTTAATTACGAAGCGATTTTAAACATTACAGTATTAATTTTCATCCAATTAAGTGTCTTAAATAGATTGTGCATGTAATATAGATGATCCTGGCCCTTTACAGCATCCAATTTAAACAAATATTTTCGAAGATATTGCAGTATTAACATAGCGGGACAGCAGTTATTACTTTTGATGCGGAACAAAGTTCGCCTGGTCAGCTAGTTATGTATAAAAATTATTTGGATAAAAAATACTGTATATAATTGCGTGCGCAATAAATTTACGTTATCCTCCTTTGTAATTTTAAACAAAGGTAGAAGGAAATCAATAGAGAAATTACCAAAGTACCTTCCTTGCTTTCATTACTTTGTCAACAATCTCATCTATTACAGATTACCTGAGATTGTAGACAGCCTCCTGTGGGATGGGCGACGTCGGCTATTGTTTGTTTAAATATTGTGAAATTACCTTTGATAGGTACTGGTGTAGTTTGATGAAACATATATTCTATCGCTGGAGAAAATGTATAAAGACATGATGAAGAAGAAATTTCAAAATGGCCAAAATATTACATCTTATTTTTCTTATGTGAGGGGTAAACGAGCAAGCGGGTCACCTAATGATAAGCAACTACCGCCGTCCATAGACACCTGCAATACTGATAGTGTTACAGTTACGTTGCTGGCCTTTAAGGGAGTGGGATGGGAAGGGACAGGAAAGCCTCCAGATACCTTTCTCACCAAACGAAACGCGACATGATACCGCTTTATGTCAATATACTGAGAGGTCGTCGAATTGTATCAGTCGAGCCGACCATTCATGCAGCGATCTGCGTGGCTCTACCGCTATTGCCTTTCACTAGTAACTTTTCAGACCTAGTTCACTGTTGGTACCCACTCTTTTTAATTAGGACACTTTCTATCGCACAAAAACTTATACCCCAGGAAAACGGGGAAAGCTCAACTGCTGACATTTGTGACAGTTTGTCAGTTCGCAGCGAAATATCTGACAGTGAAAATTTAATGTTGACTAAGCAAAAAATATTTTATTCGTGTCTCGATTTGAGTTTTGCGGAGATTTAAGTTAGTTTTGGAATAATTACTTTAGGCGAAGTTTTATTATTAAACTAACAAGTATATAATTAGATTTGTTAGCAATTATTTGACTTCGTTCTCAATTGATTACGTGATTTGTATTCTTTTGAAGTTCTCAATGAAAATTTTACTGTATAATTTGTTTGTATATTGTACCTATGTATTTCTTATAACCTAAAATTTAACTTCTATTTGTTATGCTTTATTTTAAATTTGATCCAACACAAATTATATTTAAGCTATATTTAAAGTGAAACTACAGAAACCAATATTTTATTAATTCAATTTATTAACGTATATATGATTTTATCTTATAATAAGAACAGAACATTTTCCTGCCCTTGCGTCCTATTTGAAGTGGGGTCGGCACTACATTTCATCCTTTCGAAGTGTCCATGTTGTGAAAAGTTTTAGCTGTGAAAAGACAGGCGGCCGTTGATGGTGGGATAGGGTAGGGATTGGAAATGGGATGGAGAGCAGAGAGAGGAAGAGGTTAGCCCTCCGAAAACCTCTCTGATCGAGCGAAAAGAGGCCTGAGCTACTTTACGCGGATATTCTGAGAGTTAAAGTATTTCACTGGTCAAGCCGGGCCCATTCATACAGCGAGCTGTGTGGCTCTAACACTACTTTGCGTCTTAATGTGACCTTCTAATAAATTTAACCTGTAAAAATCAAAACTGTCTTACTATATAATAAAAGTAGTTAAAAAAAGTCTAATGTTTTTAGGCGAAACTAAAATACGATAAGAAACAAACTAACTAACGATACAACATAACTTCAAATATATAACAAAGTTGGTTACAACTATTATCTCCACTAAATAAACAGTACTTGCAAACTGCATAAAATGCCTTTCATTTACTTGTACACATAGATAGTCTACGCCAAGTGCAACTACGCCATTTGGTACTACGCCGTAGCACTGTCTACACAGTCATTCATGACTATTGTTTTTATAAAAAAGTTATTTTTAGGTATGTAATAAATGCGTATTTTACGAGGTTATAATAATATAATGTCGTAGCCTTCGCTGTAGTTTTTATGGTGTTCTTATAAAACACAGTTTCACGACATTATTTTCATCTAGTCATATAGTAAAATTAGGCTAAACAATAAAGTAACCATGTCTACGGGTTTTGTTACATTGCAAGTCATCATTACTTAGTATAAAATAAAGTCACTTTCCGCTGTCTGTACCCTTATATGCTTATTTCTTTAAAATTACGTAATGTATGCGGCTTTTTTAATAGATAGAGTGTATCAACAGGCTGGTTTTTGACTATAATTCATATATCATATTTTATATTAAATAAAAAGTGATACATATTATCAAAATTTACTTATTTCTTACTTTGGATGCGGACCGAAGATCGCCGGGTCAAGTAGTATTTTTATAAAAATTATATATTTAATTACATTTATAGTTATATGGGTGAATGAGTACCAAGCTAGTCGACGCCTTACATTACTACGCCGTAGCAATGTCTACGGATTTCCGAGCACGATGTGTAATTTTACGTAAAAAAAAGTAAAATGATTTTCGTTTCAGATCAAAGAGATGCGAACATTCTTTCTTGTGTTCGTATGCATATTTTAGCTCGTCTACGCTATTCGCTATTACGTCGTCGTTATCTCTTCGGATTTTCCTATGTAAGGTGTATTTTTATGGGAGTATATATTATTATAAAGCTCAATATTACTGTGGTACATTGAATCTATATAGCTCGTAGCATAACATAACATAACTTCACGCCCTTTGTTACCCGAAGGTGTAGGCAGCGGCTGGTAAGCCTCGTCTCGCCGTTATGTTTACGTCCCAAATGGAATAGGTGGCGAACCTATTGCCATACCGGGTACAAAGTTGTCAGTCATCGATATTTATCACACGTAACTTTCGAAAATTTCGAAAAGTCATTGGTGTGTGCCAGGATTTGAACCGAATACTTCTTGAATCAGAAGCGGGGTGCTAGCCACTGCGCCACCGAGACTGTTAGCTCGTAGCATAATACTGAAATACTTTGTAACTAGTCTTTATACATACATACATAACTTCACGCCAAATCCCTTGCGGGGTAGGCAGAGAGAACAGAGCGCCATAGGGCACGATTCTTACACACCTCACTCGCTTCGTTGACTTTCATAACTCTTTTCATGCACGCGCGTCGGTTTTTGAGGCTCTTAACATCACCTTCCTCCAGAACACGTTCTATTTGGTCTTGGAATGTGTGTCTTGGCCGTCCTCGACTCCTACATCCGTCCGCTTTTGCATTGTATATCTGCTTAGTCAGTCTTGCGTCAACCATTCTTTCTACATGTCCGAACCATCGGAGCATGCCCTTTCTTACTTTTACACCGACACTCTCTTTCAAACCAACTTCCTTCCTTACAACCTTGTTTTCTACGCGGTCAGCGAGAGTCACTCCGCAGATTTTGCGTAGAGCCCTCATTTCTACCGCGTTTATTCTACTTTCATGCACACTCTGCCATACCCAGCTCTCGCTTCCATAAGTTAGTGTTGGGATCAGGACTGCATTGTGGATTGCTAACTGGGCCTTTCTGCTAATATTTTTTGCGCCCAGGAATCTGCCCAACACTCCGTTTACGCTATTTCCTATCGCCACTCGTCTTTCTACATCCGCGGTGTACCTTCCATCTCTGCTAAAAGCGCATCCAAGATATACAATTTCATTCACCTGTTCCAGCACTACATCATCAACCATTATCCTTGCATCTGTTCTGGATTCCTCCCTTTCCAAAACCATTACTTTCGTTTTCGTCGCATTCAACTGCAAGCCTTTAATCATGCAATCATCTTTCATAGTAGTGACTAGTGTTTGCAGGTCCGACGGCGATTCGGCTAGAAGCACGGCGTCATCTGCGTAAAGCAGGCAGCTCACAACTAAGTCACCCATTCGCATCCCTACATCCATCGATCTCATTCTCTGGAGACAACTGTCCAGGTACAGGATGAACAGTCGAGCGGACAGCACGCAACCCTGTCTGACGCCGATATTGACGTCAAACCAGGGGGACAAGCCGCCGTCAACACGCACACACGCTGTGCAGCCCTCATAAGTGGACTGCACAGCGCGCAGCAGTGCTCCGCTCACCCCGTAGCCCGGGAGTATATCCCACAGATCCTTTCGTAACACTCTGTCAAACGCTTTTTCCAGATCCACAAAACCGCAGAAAACCTTCCGGTTAACAGCCAGTTGTTTCTCCACGATGTTGCAGAGAGAAAAAATCTGATCCATGCACCCTCGTCCGCTTCTGAAACCACCCTGAGCCTCCCACAACACTCCATCAGATATCACCCTCATTCTCCTTTCAATAATTTTCCCATACACTTTTGCTGCTAAACTGATCAAACTGATGGCCCTGTAACTGGCGCACTGCATACGTGATCCCTTACCTTTATACAAGGGCACGATGACAGCGCGCCTCCAGTCCATGGGAACCTTACCCGACCTCCAGCACAGATTGCTCAAGGTCAGGAAAGCGTCCCGGACACAGGATCCACCGTGTTTGATCATTTCAGCAGACATCATATCAATTCCAGCTGCCTTACCATTTTTCATACTTCGTATCGACCATTCAATCTCTTCCATAGTAATGTCCTCATCAGATGTTGGCGCAGCGGTGTCAGCCGTAGGCTCACTCGCGGCGCCCACATCCGGAACATACTCGTACATTTCCCCAAAATACTCACTCCACCTGCCCAATACATCGCTTGGGTTTGCAAGAATGTCACCAAACTTAGACATAATTTTGTCCATTCTGGATGATGACGAAGAACCCCGAGACTTTCTAACTTCCCTCCAGAAGAGTTTGTTATTCGCCTCGAAGTTCTCCGTCAACCTCACTTCCTCATTCGCAACAAGTCTTTCACGCTTCTCTTTCACTAAGGCTTTGGTAACATTCCTGCAGCGGCGGTAGCTCTCATACTTTTTCTCTGTCATACTATCATTCTGGTTCAAACTTGAGACATAATCCAACCATGCTTTTTTCTTTCTTTCGACGCTGGATTTCACATCCGCGTCCCACCAGGCGTCACCTCTCAGAATCTTATGCCTCTTTGCACTACCACATACTTCTTTTGCACTATTCACTATACTTTCTTTCATTCTTTCCCAGCATTCTTCAACACCTAGGTCAGAAAGACTCGTCTCATTGAGTCTTTTACTGACTAGGCCTACATACATACTCCGTACATTTTCATCTTCTAATTTCTCACATTTTATCCTTTCAAGCTCTCCGAAATGGGTACGCACTCGCCAGTGTCTCCACTTCTTGAAAAGGCCCACGAATCGGCTTACCACCAGGTAGTGGTCCGTATCAAGAGTGGGGCCTCTGTAGGCTCTTGTATCCCTTAGAGTATTTCGGAGACGACTATCTATCAAAATCAAATCTATCATACTCTTTTGCTCATTCCGTCTCCACGTATACGTGTGAATATCTTTATGACGGAATAATGTGTTAGACACAAGGAGGTTCCGTTCCAGGCATACGTCCAATATCGGCTTACCAGCATCATTCACTCTCTTGTCACCATTCGGACCAAGGACAGCCTCCAGGCCGTCTCGCTTGGTTCCGACCCACCCATTAAGATCACCACACAGAATTATCCTTTCATTTTCCTCAGCTAGATCCAGAATATCCCTAACAGTTTCCCAAAACTCTTCGAGTTCGAGGGGATCCGCGGAGCTAACGGGAGCATAAGCTGCGACCAGGAAAACTCGCGTGATCCCCAGTTTTATTCGAACCCAAAGATGTCTTGGGCCTACCAACTCATAATCTTTCACTCCGGAAGCAAAGCGGGAGGAGAGAACGACTCCAACACCCCCACTGGCACGGACGTCCGGGTCCACTCCGGACCATAGGGCTACCATGCCACCGGGGAGGTCCTCGGTCTCCCTCCCCCTCCGCTTTGTCTCCGTCAAACATAAGGCATCCAGGCATCTCTCATTTAATACATCCATCATCTCATTCATCTTTCTTGCCATGCTACCTCTAACATTCCACGTGCCTATACGGCACTCCCCTCTCCTCGTCCCGCCAGGATTGGCGCTGCGTGAAGGGTGGCGGCCCCCTTCGCCGCATGCGCATGCAGCCGCACCGACGGGGGCTAATCGGTGCCCGTCGCTTGCGGGGCACGCCCTAGCAGCCCGTCCGGCTGAGTTTGCTTTGGTCAAGATTGCGTCCCACTGGGACGGCAGGGATCGCGACGCGCACGCTCTTGACATGACCCCCATTCTGTCCCATTCTCAGTCTTTATATGTTTGTAGTATATTATTCTATATCTTGCTAAATTTTTATATGACTTGCAGTCATAAGCCACGATTCTTACACGCCTCTCTCGCTTCTTTGACTTTCATGCAACACTTTTCATGCACGCGCGTCGACTTCAATGGCTGCTAACATGACTTTCCCCCAGAGTACTCGCTTTATTTGGTCCTAGAAGGTGTGCCGTGGCTCGACTCCTACATCCATCCACTTTTTCATTGTATATCTTAGTCAATCTTGCATCATCCATTCTTTAAACATGTCCGAACTATCAGCATGCCTTTTCTTACTTTTCCACCAACACTCTCTTTCAATCCAACTTCCTTCCTTACAAACTTGTTTACGACGCGGTTACCTAGAGTAACTCCGGAGATTTTGGGCAGTTTTATTTCAACCGCGTTTAACCTACTTTCGTGTACACTCTGTCATACCCAGCTCTCGCTTCCATAAGTTAGCTTTGTTAATTTTTTAAGTAAAGTGTAGAAAACGAGTTCTATAGCCAACAAATCCAATTTGGTGATTGAAAAAATGTATAGCAATGTATTGCCATTACATGATTCTTTTGGAAGCGATAAAGAAAATTTGTCACTGCCTATAATGAGCACTTATTTGCAGGATTAATATTCTGATCCCATATTTCAAATATTCCTATAACTATTTAGCACAAATTTTGTCAGTCATCGATATTTATCCCTAGAAATCGGACCGCTCCTAGTGATTGCGTTCGTGTTTTCTTGTTCCCCGTGGGCACTTTTCTCAAGCACTCGTGTTTAAATATTTCATATATAACCTTATTATCTTTGTATTTGTTGACTATTTTTAGTGTCTGTAAATACCTGTGAAATTAAAGCTTCTTTATCTTTGCACTCAATTTATGGAAAGTCATTGGTAAGAGCCAGGATTTAAACGCGGGGCCTCTGAAGTAGAACTAAAACTTTATATCACCATAAATGTATTAATAAAATATTGATGCTTTCTTAACAAAGATTTTTCTAAGGTTAGATACAGCTTATACAATGTACAAAGAAACGTGACCATCATACTAATGTTCAAGCAAAAGTTCAATGCCACGAGAATTAAGGCTGTATTAGAATTCGTTGCAGGGAACAATTGTGTTGTAATAATAGTCTTGTAATGGAAAAGTTAGTTAGTGAACGGTCAATTATGGTATATATGTTTCAGCTACTGTTTAGCCTTCATATATACTATGTAATGAAGTCACTTCCGCTATTTGTTAGAATCTTTTAAAACTATTTGTCGGATGATGATGATGAGTGATTACAGTCGAATGTTATATAATTTTAATATATTATAGCTTTTTTTTATATAACAGAAAGGCAAATGAGCAAGTGGGTCTTTTTTTTTTAGCCGCCCACGGACACCTGTAATACAGTTGCGTTATAGTTGCGTTGCCGGCCTTTAAAGGAGTAAAGTGGGATAGCAGGGAAAGGTGGCTGAGCCTTAAGAAATTTCTTTAACCGAATGGAACGCGGTATGGGCCACTTAGGCCCGTAAGATCAATCACAGTTTAAACTATTTTATCTAGTTTAAACCTCATCTGTCGTTTATTTTGTAAGATCAATGCTAGATAAACCTCCAATAACAGTTTAAACTATAGTTTAGCTTACACCAGGAGATTTTGCCGTTTAAACCGTGGTCCTGCCTAGTTTAAAAATGGCGGTCGTTTATCAGCTGACATCTGACACAACGATTGTGGGTTCATACATAGATTTAGCATAGACTACAATAGATGGCACATGTCAGGAAAAATTTACTAATAGCATCGAATCACTGACAGCGCAACCGCTTATATTAGATTTTAGGAACCGCGTATATTTTATTTACATTTCCACACATGAACATTAACTTTGTAAAAGTTAACGTTTTGAAGCGCTTTTTACGAACACATTGATAATAATAATAATAATAATATCTTGGACACAAATCACACAGGGCCCTCCAGTTCCAAACTAAGCAACTAAATGCTTGTGCTATGGATACTAGATAACGGATACTAATACATATATATATACTTATATATATATATATATATACTTTTCTTTTGTAAATACATACTTATAATACACAGAAAAACACCCAGACGCTGCACAAATATTAATGTTTGTCATAAATATTTGTGCTCGGGTGAAAATCGAACCCCCGACCTCAGTGCTGCAGCCGGTTGTTTTACCAATGCGCCACGAGCCCCGTAAGTCACTCACACATTAACAACCCATTTTTGGTCACGTTGTTTGGGTGACTATTGCCGATCTATTTTTCTTAAATCTATGGTCACACTATAAAACTTCATAAAAGAAAGAGAAAAAGAGTTTTTTTCACAAAATATGCCACAGACAATGTACAAAAGAGTGAATGATGAGCGAAATATGGACATTAAATAACCAAATGTTGCCATCTGTCGAAAACTAAACTTAGTTTACGTAATCTATGTCCATTTCGCTGTTGATCTTACGAGGCAGGTTTAAACTCTAGATTAAAATTGACTATAGTTTAGAAAATCGACAGTTTTAACTATGATTGATCTTACGGGCCTTAATGTCGATATTCTGAGGTGCCGTGGTATTTCATTGGTTAAGCCGATCAATTCATGAAGCGAACTATGTGGCTCTACCATTGCAAAGTAAGATATTTAAGTTTAATTACAAGATATGGCTTCGGTATTAAGTTTGTCAGGTCAGTTAGTAAATTACTTAATTACAGACCACATGACAAATTTGTTCTAATATTACAAAATAGTTGAGTGGGTTTGTTTGTGAGTGCTAATGTCAGGATATTTTTTAGGTTTCATAAAGTTAGTGCCGAAACGTGGACACTCGTAGTGGGGCTAGTCCACAAATTTAAAGTCGCTCAGCGAGCTATAGAGCTATGGGCTATGCTCGGGGTATCTCTGAAGGATAAACTCAGGAATGAGTATATCCGCCTGAGAACTGGGGTAACCGACATAGCTCGCAGAATAAGCTCGCTGAAGTGGCAATGGGCTGGTCATATCTGCCGAAGGATCGACGGTAGATGGAGTAAGAAGGTCATTGAGTGGAGACTGCGTCTTGGTAAACGTAGAGTAGGACGCCCACCATCCCGATGGTCAGATGACCTCAGAAAGGCTGCTGGAAAAGACTGGATGCGGAAGGCAGAGAATCGGATGTTGTGGCGCACATTGGGACTGACCTATGTCCAGCAGTGGACTGCAACAGGCTGACGATGATAAAGTTAGTAATGGCTCCGATTGTTAGGACATGTAGAAAGAATGGATGATGCAAGATTGACTTAGCAGATTTGCAAAAGCGGATGGATGTTGGAGTCGAGGACGGCCACGATACACTTTCCATGACCAAATAGAACGAGTTCTCGAGGAAAGGTACTATTAGGAGCCTTAAAAATTGACGCGCGTGAGGCGTGTAAGAATCATGCCTTATTCTCGCTCTGTTCTACCTGTCTGCCCTGCAATGTATTTGGCGTAAAATTATGTATGTATATACATAGTTTAGTGTTTTAATGTCTATAATTTCATATACTATACAACAAATAACTTTTATACTGACTCGTAATAAGGAAAACTGATAACAAATATTATTTTTTTACAGCTAGAAGTAACGAGCGTGAAATAGATACTTAGAGGGGTGTGTGTGTGTTTTCTCTGAAAGAATAAACTAGACCACTCAGAATAATATTATCTACAGACTCTTCTTTCCGAGACAAATGTACGTGATAAATAATATTACACACACATACATAAATAATATTCTTCTATATTTTTTGTTTTGTAACTTTTATTCCAAGGTTAACGATACACAACTTTTAGGGCGGACCAATAAATACCTAAAACTTTCAATCGAAATATGTCTGCCTTTGAAATTTATTAATAAAACAGGTCTAGTTGAGCTATTTAGTAATCCTTGTGTGTTTTAGGAAATATATTTTTCTATCTGTAGGCCCATTCCCTATTCCTTTCATAAAACACACAAGGATGTAAATAGCAATTCCTCGTTTAGTGATAGTGTTATATTACGATAACTTTTAATCTAAACTACGCAAAGCCTCGTGATTAGAGCGTTAATTTATTTGCATAAATAAAAACCCTAAAAACCTTTACCCTCTTTTTGGTGCAGGGCGGTAAAGTTTTTAAATGTAGAACGTTCCATTTTCGTTGCAGTCAATCCACATCGGCTACGAAGTTATAAGTCGGGAGTAAACATCTAAATATGAGTATGTTATTAAAGAGTATGCTACATCTCTCAAAGAATAAAAACTAATGTAATATAGGAATATAAGTTTTAATAGCTTTCACTGTGGTGAAGTTATTAATAAATTTTACGAGTTTTAAGTTCAAGCTGTGGTTTAATAAAACGTGCTATGAAATTGAAAGAACAAAAAAGGGAACTTCACACCTTTTTCTACCCGAAGGTGTAGAAAGTCGCTGTTACGCTTCGACTCGCCCTTTATGTTTACGTCCCAAATGGAATAGGTGGCGAACCTATTGCCATACCGGGCAGAAGCGAGAGGCTCCACCACTGAGACTTTTTTGTCCGTTTTTTGTTCTTAAGTACAATCTTTTTTTTTGCCTCTGTAGTTTCTTATAGTTATTTTATTGATGTTTAGCTGTTAATAGTGGTACAGCCACGCAGTACGATGCAGGAATGGACCGGCCCGAACTGTGAAATGTCACGGCTCTTAGATAATGGTCGTATAATGACTGAATTCACATTTCATTTGGTGAGAGAGGTACCCGGAGGCCCAAATATTTTCCACTTCTATCTTGATCCTACTCCCAGTCTAGTTTTAAACATATATCAAAAATAACTCTATTTTCAGAACGAACATATTTAAAAAGATAACGATACTTAATAGAAATAAATAAAGTATATTATTTTATATATTAATTTATTATATTATTATTTCTGTGTAATATTGATGTTTAATACTAATATATTTAATAGCTAACTAATCACAACCCTATTCATGGAGGAACATGTTTGACTCTACCTCACATATGTATGTGTGAGTAGACTCACACGTAGTTTGCAGAAGCGTAAGCAATTTCAAATGAATTTTGTCATGAGCGTGACGCGCGTCAGTCCTGGAAACTAATAATTGTCAACTTGTAAATTCATTCATTAATTTGATTCAATAATAATCATTTTGCTTTTCACTTTTAACTTATTTGTAAAATAAATCAATATGTTTTGTAACCATAATGCCTTTACCATCGACAATCAATATCTTTGATCACATTAACTTGAGAGCAATTAGAGCCACGTGGTTCGCTGCACGACCGGTAAAATAACATTTAGAAAATCAACGGAAAGTTGCTTATCCTGCATATCTGGAGGCCTGGGTAAAGCTAGTATTCAAAACCGATGTCAACAGAAAAAAATAATTATCAAATATTCTCTGCCAACCAGGACTGCTAGTCTCTACGGTACACATAACTGTAATTGAATGTCCATTTATTCTCAAAATAACAGAGGTATGAAAGCTGACATTTGCTGTTCAGGGACTAATCAAATGTCCAAGTTTAGTGTAAACATTTACATCAAGGTCTGCCAGGCATCAAGGCCATCACTTAAAATCCTGCTGTTAGAAGAACTGTTACTCTAAGTGCAATTTGAAGTTGAGCTATTAAACTAGTAAGGTTGCTCTGAAGCCAGTGAAGGTTGGTTATAAAACTTAGGTGTAACCTTATGGTCATAATTATTAAAACATCTAATAGCATTTAAATTTTATTTACAAACTAGTTGACCTAGCGAACTTTGCCTCAGAAACAATATTACGAAATCAAAATAGCCATTGTAGGTTATCCACTATCCCTAGGAGATAGAAATACGCCATCGCGGACATTTTCAGATAAATTCAGCCAGCGTTTGTAATTAAAGTTTTAAATTTTTACTACTATATGCATGAATTATACCTACAAACCACCCCGTTGACACCCTCTATTTATTTAAAAAAGACATCACAATCTTTTAAGTTGTTTCAAAGATATATAAGGGGATAGACAGCAGCGACTTTGTTTTATCCTATGTAATATATTATATATGAAACAGAAAAAAAATGTGAATTAAAATGTTAGTTTTTTATAACTTAACACTTTTAAATGTCTAATGTGTTGGTAGTGTTTGGATCACACTGTGTATCTTGGATAGATCGCTAATATATTGCGATACATAAACTGCAACTTTCTAGTATTAGAATATCATCATCATCATCATCAGCCTATTGCAGTCCACTGCTGGACGTAGGCCTCTCCCAATGTGCGCCACAACATCCGATTCTCTGCCTTCCGCATCCAGTCTTTTCCAGCAGCCTTTCTGAGGTCGTCTGACCATCGAGCTGATGGGCGTCCTACGCTACGTTTACCAAGACGCAGTCTCCACTCTATGACCTTCTTACTCCATCTACCGTCGGTCCTTCGGCAGATATGGCCAGCCCATTGCCACTTCAGCGAGCTCATTCTACGAGCTATGTCGGTTACTCCAGTTCGCTGGCGGATATACTCATTCCTGAGTTTATCTTTCAGAGATACCCTGAGCGTAGCCCGCTCCATAGCTTGCTGAGCGACTTTAAATTAGTGGACAAGCCCCACCGTGAGTATTAGAATATATCATATCGTAATTTCCAAAAAATCATTAGTGGTCAGTATTAAAATTCAGTCTTTTTAAACGAGAATTTGCCTGGTAAACCGCGGTCTTAGATACCATATTCTGATCATTTATATAGCGATATCATTAAAATATGACAAAAGCTTATTTCAAAGCCAGCTTATAACAAAGTCTAAAGACTAATAGATACAATTTTGTTCAAATCCAATTGAACAACAAGTTCGTTATGAAGAGTTTTAGTTATGTCACATGTTAGTTAACGAAGCAGATAAGCTGTGTTAATCTCTTTCTGACCACTGTGTGTTTAGTGAGTAGGGCTCACACGTGACAGATAACGACTAAAGCTCTTCCGTCACCAGTTATCACCAGATTCACTCTATGATAACTTTGAGTTTGTTTGTTAACTGATTGCCTAAATAGCTCAGACATATTTTGGTCATCCATGTTCAACATAAATATTTGTATTCAGGTGGGGATCAAAACCCGTACAGTAGTCAGTTGTTTTACCGTTGAACCGGCAAATCAAAAAATAATACATTAGTTATACATTTTTGTTGTATATTTTATCTAAACCTATTTTGAAGATCGGTGAGAATTCCTTGCAGGGTAGACAGAAAGAATTGAGAGTCATAAGACTTTCTTACACACCCTACTCACTTTTTTTGCCATTCTTATTGTCATACACGTATGTAAAATGTGAATAAAGGTCCTGGCGCCACATTATACCAATTATTACCACTTTGGCTAAATAACTGCCTGCCATTTTTTCATCTTCTGTTACCATTTTCATCGCTGACACATGTTCTTCGTAACTTTAACAACAACGCTCTCCTTCAAACCAACTCGTTGATTTGTAATGTTTGTTAATTGTGGAATGTTATAATTATTATTAACTTAAGACTTAACAGATAATTTCATAAATGTCAAAGTCAACGCTTTGAGGTAAAAAAAAACTCAAAAAAAGAAAAGAATACATCCGAAATGGTTAAACAATATAATTATTTACATCATACTATAACGAACTGACTAAAATAGAACTGGCTAAAAATGCCACAACGCTTTCACCAGACCAATAAATCAAATCGAACCTTATGCTAATATGATCCATTCGATAAGTTGATATAGTGACTCACAATACCCCACAATGCCCTCATAATCCATCATCACACGTCCGCGAACCACTTTTGTGAATTGAATGGTATTTGTCAACATCGACCGTTTTACTTGAGACGATACTTTAGCATTTATAGTCAGCTTTTCTTTGTTTTTTTACTATTACGGTGCCTAAAATATCCTCTCAGAATGACGGCTCAACCCCTTCCTGTCTTCCCTATCCCACCAATCAAAACATTTCCAAGGTGGGTTAAAATCAGGCAGGCGGCCGGTCATAAAACCACAGCTAAATTTTTTACAATATGGTTAGTCAAAAGGTCATCCGTTGTGCCGATCCCATTTAAAGTGGGGCAAAGATTGGAAAATGATGATACGGTGCCTGAAATAAAACAGTAAGAGGCGTTATGGTGGTGCCTATAGTCATCTGCAATACCGAAAGGGTCACAGTTGCGTTGCCGTCTTTTATGATAGGGTACGGAAAGGAGGTTGAAGAGGATGGACCCCTGCATACTCCAATAGCCGAATGAAATTTGGCATGAGCAACTTTACGTCAAACTTTACCGGAGAGGCTTATTAGCCTATTCATGCATCGAAAGTGCGTGGCTCCGATATTGTATCGTAGAAAGATACTTAGATAAGAAAACTAATACATCTTTCAAACTATTACCAAAGCCGTAATCAATAATGGCGATGTAATGTCGGCATCTTGTATACTCATAAAAACAGTTGTTGTGACATCTGACGTCATTGTCTCGTAACTAAGTGTTTTATGGAGTAATCCATGTTAATGGTTCCATTTCTAGTGTTCAGTGTGTTTATAGCTTTATATTGGGATTGTAAGTGTATCGGCATATCTCGAAAACGAGCGACAGCATCGTTACGTTTCGAAGGATTTCTAGAGGGCGCGAGAGAGCCATAATGGCCGTAACTCTATATCATACTAATATTAAATTTAATTATATAATAATTTGCTTGTGATCTTTGCATATAAAAACTAATGATTCAACTACTGATCACATTTTAGAGGTGTCAGAAGTAATATAGGATACTTTTATTTAAAACCAAATATTATTGTGGTAGAGCCAAGCAGTTTGCTGCATGAATAGGCCGGCTCGATCGGTTAAATACGACCTTTAATATATTAGATAATATATTAAGTTCTTGGATTATATATTTTTCTTATATTCTTTCAATTCAAACCAGTAGTTTCTGATACATACATACTTGAATAACTTCAAGCCAAATCCCTTTGGCAGAGAGAACATACTGCCATAAGGCCCGGTTATTACACGCCTCACTCCCTTAGCTGTTGATATTAGCGGGTACAAACAACCAAGACAATGATAATATTAGCAAGTTCAATTAACGCTTTATAATATTTATAGCAATGCAAGTGGCTTGTCGCAATTTTTTTGTCAACCTTTTGTTCATAAAAAAAGTTTCGCACACCATTGCGTACGTACATATTTGCCTAAGAAACTAATACTTACATTTTGTATTTTGCGATATCTTTTAAATTAAATGTCCGAATTGAATCATTCAAAAAGTTCTGAAAACATATTAAATCTATCTTTTTATTGAAGTAATTTATTTTGAGAAGAGTTAATACCAAGGTACAAAATAAAGAACTTTTAAAACGACAACAAACAAACAAACTTATGATATAAGTATAGATTAAAAACAAAATATTATAAACATCATCTAGATATTGACCCAAGTAGTGGAGTCAAGCAGTACTGCCTGAGTGGGCTGGCTCGACCGGTGAGATACCACGACCTCTCAGAAGATTGACGTAAAGTGGCTCATGCCGCGTTTCGTTTGGTTAGAGAGGGGTACCTCTCTGGCCCACCCCCTTTCGCCATCCTTTCCTATCCTACTCCCATAAAGGTCGGCAAGGCAACTGTAACACGATATGTGTTGTGGGCTGCGCTGCCCACCTATTCCGTAAAAAAAAGTTATTAATTTGTTAACTATTGTGCGGAATGAAGTTGGCCGGGTCAGTTAGTTTTGAATAATTAAACAAATATTTACGTACCCGAATTAAGACCGTTATTGTTTTAAAATGATTAAATAAAAATAACTGGATTCTGGCCACTTCACAAAGTTATTCTAATTGTATTACAACAAAAAACTTATAATTGAAAAAGAGATTTATTTTTGTAGAATTTCTTAAACAAAAGTAGTAATTTAAAGTAAATATAGTATTACAAGTAACTAATTTAAAAAAAAATGCAAAATACATGTCGCTTAAAACACTGCTATTATGGAAACTTCTCAAAGATAGGGATGTTTTAAGCGCCAAAAAAGTGCTCAGATTTAAATGAAACTTGTATCAGTCGACGCAGAAAAATTCGCTGATTAACAAATATGTATATAACTCAATATCGCCCAAAATGTCGCTTAAAGCAAATAGCATTTCACCCCTCGATATTAGAACCCGAGCCTGTGTCGCAGAACTAATTAGTTTTTAAATCTAATTTATATTAGGATGGGGGATATCTATAAAAAATGAAGACATAAATGTTTTATTAAAACACTTAAACTTATATTTGAAGACTTAAATTTATTATACTTTTTTTACCTTTATCATAATTTGTATTTTTTTTTAAATTCTCGTAACTTGTAAAGCTTTAAATATTTCTATTTTCATAAATTCTTCAGTGTGTCCTTGTCGGAATTTAATTTATGTTGACTGCCGTCCCTCAGTCGCTGTCCAAACACACGACATGCTGAGGGTGACAACTTATGTGAGTCTGAATTTATGAAAAAGATATTAAAGTGTAATTATTATTTACTATTACAATGTGTCTCAGAAGAACTAATTACAAAAACAGATTAATAAGAAATAGCTTGAAGTTAGGAAACAATATTTTAAAATGGTCTCGGTGGTCCAGCGGTAGAGCACCCCGCTTCTGAGCCAAGAGGTCGTGGGTTCGAAACCTGGCTCACACCAATGACTTTTCGAAATTATTGTCGGAAGTTATGTGTGAAAAATATCGATGACTGACAACTTTGTGCCCGGTATGGCAATAGGTTCGCCACCTATTCCATTTGGGACGTAAACATAACGGCGAGACGCGGCTTAACAGCCACTGCCTACACCTTTAGATAATAAAAGGCGTGAAGTTATGTTATATTAATTTAAAATTAAGACATACAATATACCTAGTTTTACTAAACTAATTAATTCAGTTCGCGACGGAATTGTGATTAATGGTTAAGTACGAAGCGAACGTTGAAGAAACTGTTTGAACATAATGTTTACTTCCCTATCGACAAAGTCCTTAGCAAGTGGAACTTGGTTACAGGAACGATTACATTGCTGCTATGAAATCAAAGCTAAAACACATACAGTCGACATTCGTTAATTAATTAAAAACTCAAGGGATTCTTAACATATATACAATAACTTCACGTCAAGTGCCTTGCGTATATATATGTAGATATGGCTGTATGCTGTTGCTGTTCTTTCTGCCTACCCCGCAAGGCATGTAACAATTGTGCTTTATGGCTACCCATAAAGCACGATTGCTACATGCCTCACTCGTCGATTTTTAAGGCTCCTGAAATCACACTTTTCTAGGTCTCGTTCTATTTGGTCATGGCATGCGTTGGGCATAAAATTAAACAATCTTTTTTTTCTCACTTTGCTATATTATTGGAACGAAGTTCCTTACGGCAGGCTTGGAGGAGATAGGAATTTTGCTGCGCGACCGAACTGAAAAAATGTGATAGTAAAACCGTAAGAATAAGTCCGTGGAATAAAACCGTTAAATGAGACGTGCGCAGGCGCGACAGTCATATACCGTATACACAAACGATCAGTGTATAATACCATTCCCTTTCTCCTTAATTAATAATTTATTTATTTTAAATTAATAATTATAATTAATAATGTTATTATTTATTTTAATAATCTACTAATAATTTAATTTATCTTTAATTATTTCTATTTCCATGTAATTTTATGTTGTCAAACAAAAATAAAGAGACATATTTTGTTATTTTAATTGATAATTTGCATTGCTTTTAATTTACGCCATTTATTATTTCCTAAAGTACTGAATTTCCTGAATACTTTCCTGTACTTAAATAAAAACTAATCAGCAAAATTTAAGAGAAAAATCAAGAAAACCTATATTAAATTGGTCACGATTTTTTTTGCTAATTGTCTCAATTCTACATTAGCTGAAGGAACTTCGTTCCTACTTGGTGTACCACGACACCACATCTTTTTGTTTGATAAGTTTTTTGACTAGCAGTTCGTGTGGAAACATGTTTAAAATAGGAAAACTAATCATAACAAAAACAAAGGTTCACGTACGTTGTTACCAGTTTGGAAATGTCGCAAAAAAAAATTTCACAATATTTCCACCTCTGTAACTTTGGCTTGTGTTGGTCGCTGAGTTTGAATTCACAAGTCGTTTAGCCATATGTTGGAGGTATCCACAACTATGATCCTCTCAGTATTGCAGATATCATGGCGGTGAAAGTTACTTACTATCAGGTGAACCAGTGCGCTTTTGCCCCTCTATCTCTAAAAATTAACAAAGGTCTTGTTTAAGTGACGAGCCTCGTGGTGCGTTGGCAAAGCTACCGCTTGCAGACTCGAGGTTGGCGGGTTCGATTCCCACCCGAGTACAAGCATTTAGTTTAGCTTAGTTTGGAACTAGAGGGCTCTGTGTGATTTGTGTCCAAGATATTGTTATTATATCTTTATAATATAAAAGTGATGCGGAAATATTGGCTGATTTAACAAACCTCCTGGTATATTTTTTTGGTTTATTGTACCTACATATTACAGGTTTATTTCGAGTTGAGCAGCAAAAGCTTACGTAACTTGATTTGTGGCTTTGGAAAATAACGAAATCTAAATAAAACAATTAGCCACGTTTTCAGCGGGAGCTTTCGTAATTAAAAAAAGCATCCTCGTCATCCTCGTCTTAGGAATGAATATTATTAAGTTTCTTAACAAAATATTTTTATTTAAATTATAAGCAAGCAAACAGTATTTGCCGTCATGGTTTATTCATCTATGGTGATATATTCGTGTCTCACCACCACGATAATACATTCAACCCCAGGGCGTCGGGATGATCTATTTTTAGTCCAGACATGACGACACTAAAATGTGTCTATGAATAATGATTCTGTCGCTAAAGACTTAGTCTAAAAAACGCTTTAATATTGTCTATGGTTTAAAACATTGTGAGGCCATACGCAAGGCCTGAGAGATTAAAATTATTTTGTAAAAAATAATAAAAGACATGAACTGTAAAATAAATAGACACTATAGGCAATATAAGTTTACAATTGTCCCGGTGGTCTGAAGGTCGAGCGCCTCGCTTCCAAATAAGTAGTTACGGGATCGAATTCAGGCTCGTACCAATGTATTTACGGAATTCTTTTCAGAAGTTATATGTGATACAGTACAGCATTATGGCCAGGTGTATGGCAATAGGTTTCGCCAATTCGGCGAGTCGAGCCATTGCATACTTCATCTTCGGGTAGGCAAAAGGCGTGAAGTTATATATTTTATACAAACAAAGTATTTTGCAGTATATCATCTTGGTAATCTGAGAAATATATTTACGAAATTTCACTGAATTACTGAATTATCTTCCAAAAGAATTATAATAATAAGTCCTGTATGATATTAAAAAAAATCATGATCACAAATAAAAGGTTCCATTGTCTTTGTGTGAGCAACGAGCGTAAGTAATCGTTTTATTTCCAAGCCTTTGACTGTGATAATGTTATCATTTATATCATTTAAATTTACCTGAGCGGGGAAAGCGTGGGCGTTCGCGATTATTTTTTTGCTATTATTCTGTTTTTCATTTACTTAGCTTTACGGCATGTCTCTTGCAAGGTAGACAGATCGCCATACGACAAGATCTTAATCACCGCACTCGCTTCTTTGCTTAGAAACCTCCAAAACCTGTGGTTTTTCAGGCTTCTGACGTCAATTTCAGCTAGTATACTATCAATTTGAACATAGGAAGTGTGTCGTCGCCGTCTATGACTATGACATCATTCTATTTTTGCATACTAATATAACATAACATAACTTTACGCCTTTTGTTACCCGAAGGTGTAGGCAGCGGCTGTTAAGCCTCGTCTCGCCGTTATGTTTACGTCCCAAATGGAATAGTGGCGTACCTATTGCCATACCGGGCACACAGTTTTTTGTCATCGGTATTTAGCATTTTTGAAAAGTCAACTGACTTTTTGTAGATTTCTGACTTTATATTTCTATCTAGAACCTTAGAAAACAAAAGTTTTTCATTTCGTTGTTTAATTTTTTTTTTTTTGTATAAGTATACAGAGAATTTGACTGGGATTAATGTATTCTGTGAATTTGTCGAAGAGAAATATATATACAAAAATATTATTGTAATTATGACGGACGCTGGGTATCACTCATCACCCTAGGGAAATTTATAAAATAACGACAATATCTACGAGCTTTATGTTTTATGTAATAGTTATTTATGTTTTTAACGATATTAAGTTTTCTTTTAATTCTATATAATGAATTGAGATATTAAATTAACCGCTGAAGGTTTATCCATCCACTCAATCCCCCATTAACAACAAATAATCAACCATTAAGCAATATTACAATATACAGGGGCCATACAGGACGGACCTTGTGGTGCATTGGTAAAACTACCGACTGCAGCATCGAGTTTAGCGGGTTCTATCCCCACCCGAGTACAAATATTTGTGTTTTTCTATATATTATCTTACCTATGTATTTACAAAACCAAAGTTTAGTGTATATTTATTAATATCCGTTATCTAATTTCCATAACACAAGCATTTAGTTGCTTAGCTTGGAACTAGAGGGTGCTGTGTCTGTTGTGTCCAAGATATTATTATTATACAATAATACATCTATACAACGTGTAGTGTGTGCGGGATAATAAAGTGCGCGTTATTTCCTACGATGCTTTGTCAATCATCCTATTGCTGCGACCAGTTTTAGATTTGTTTGTTACAATATATAAAAGAAATGTGTACAAAAATATAGAATACATATTTTAATAGCTTCAAAACTTTGTCTATTAGAATGTTGCAGCGGCTGTTAAGGCTCTACTCGCCAAAATTTTGCGTCCTAAATGGAATAGGTGGCGTAACCTATAGGCATACACCGGGAAAAAGTTGTCAGTCATTGATATTAATCACACTTAACTTCCGAAAAGAATTCCGAGAAATCATTGGTGTGGGTACGAAATCGATCCCACGACAGAAGTTGCGACTACTGGACTACCGAGATATCAAATTTATTGCCTTTATATTTAAAAATCATATAACTGAACTTGCTATAATATTATGATTAAATTTGTATAATTACTTACATATATCATGTGACTATTAATTATTATTATATATAAATAGTTAATTACGTTTCCGTGAACAACAATTATAACGGTAATAAATTGACAAGTAAATTACTTGCTTTGAAATGACACAATTAACTTTTCTGATAAATTAATTATGAAATAGTCAGAAATGAGTTGATTTAACAGTAATATATGTAATTAGTTTAATAAATGTATCATATAATATTATTACATTCGAAGAATGTCATGTCGTTAGGAGAGTGATGGACAGTAGAGCAAGCCTGAAAAAAGGATGGATGGAATGATGAAGGATGGATGTTTTGTATAGGAAAGATTTGTATTTTTGTATGTAACGAATAAACTCAAAAAGTACTGGACCGATTTTAATAATTCTTTTTTCTTTAGACAGCTACATTATCACTGAGTAACATAGGCTATGTGTAATCATCATCGTCATCGACATTTTGTTTGTACGCGAGTAACCCGTGAGGCGGGAAGCTACTTACAATATAGCGGTACGAAGTTCGCGCGGTCTGCTAGTAATTTATATTTATTATAATCTAATTTATAAGCTGTCTCGGTTGTCCAGTGGTCGAGCTGACCGCTTCTGATTCAAAAATCGTAGGTTCTATTCCGGACTCACACCAATGATTTCTCGGAATTCTTTTCGGAAGTTATGTGTGATAAATATCGATAACTGACAATTTTGTGCCCGGTGTATGGCAATTGGTTCCCCACGTATTCCATTTGAGACGTAACTTTATCTTCGCGTAGAAAAAGGCGTTTACTTTATAAATATTATTACAGACACTTGTGACAGTTATTCCTATCTATATACTAAATTCCAAAATGTCATAACTGGTTGAAGTTCCAGAATTATCGGTGAGTGAACACGACTAAAATGTTTAAGCTTACCTTTATCAAAAGTAGATTATATTATAGCTCAAGATGTACAATATCGACCGCTGTAATCTCTTTAAGGACCTTTCAAGATGACATTTGAATCTGTTAATTGAATGTGAAATGTACTGATACCGTTTAAATTAACTTTAAGGGTTCTCAAGTTAAATTATAAATTAAGTTGCGTGATGTTACGTAACGAATGAATCTGGCTTTCAAGTAATTTGACCGCTTAAATACGATTTTATTACGTGATGTTATTATTGCGCGGGATTTTAATACTTGTATTTTTTTTTATTCGAAAGGGGGGCAAACCAACAACCGTGTCACTTAATGGTAAACAACCAACGCCGCTCATGGACACTTGCAACACAAATAGTGTTACAGCTGCGTTGCCGGCCTAAAATGGGATAGAGGTCAGGAATAGAGGTGTGGATTGGGACGAGAGGAGATTTTATACTGATATTCGACCGGGGGTATTAAACCGGTCGAGCCAGCTCATTCATACAGCGAACTGCGTTTGTTTGATATTTCATTTGATTCATTATCTGTAATTTCGGCAATTATGGATCAATATGCCTAATAATTTGGTCTCTCACAATAGGTGATGAATTATTTATTGCGCGGAACTTAAATATTACTTAAACAATCGAGACGTATGATTCAGAAGGGGGAGGCTAAATCACTATGCTACCGAGACATGACTTGTTTTACTAATTTAAAATTCGGTGAACTAATTAGAAAAGTAATATATGATTTTGATTAAGATTATAGAATCAAATAAACTTAGTTTTTTTTTTACTATATTTTATATTACAAATCCATTTAACAAAGAATATATAGCGCAGAGTTTTTTCACTAGGAAGATTAAAATATTAGAGAGATATTTTTAATTAATTTTTTGCTATTTTAATTTTATTGCTTGTCCTTTCATTAGCGAGAATCTCCAGTAGGTCAGAAGGTCGTAATGTTCGAAATTGATTTTGTCCATGTTGATATGTCAGGACAAATTGTAGGTGTCATTGTGTCCCCTTTAACAAAGTAATACTGTCGTACAGGGATCTGTTTCAGAGTACGGTACAAAGGCTCACTGTTTGTCATTTTTGTAATGTTTGTCATTTTTGTTTGTTTTGATTAACATACATACATAACTTCACGCCAAATCCCTTGCGGGGTAGGCAGAGAGAACAGAGCGCCATAGGGCACGATTCTTACACACCTCACTCGCTTCGTTGACTTTCATAACTCTTTTCATGCACGCGCGTCGGTTTTTGAGGCTCTTAACATCACCTTCCTCCAGAACACGTTCTATTTGGTCTTGGAATGTGTGTCTTGGCCGTCCTCGACTCCTACATCCGTCCGCTTTTGCATTGTATATCTGCTTAGTCAGTCTTGCGTCAACCATTCTTTCTACATGTCCGAACCATCGGAGCATGCCCTTTCTTACTTTTACACCGACACTCTCTTTCAAACCAACTTCCTTCCTTACAACCTTGTTTTCTACGCGGTCAGCGAGAGTCACTCCGCAGATTTTGCGTAGAGCCCTCATTTCTACCGCGTTTATTCTACTTTCATGCACACTCTGCCATACCCAGCTCTCGCTTCCATAAGTTAGTGTTGGGATCAGGACTGCATTGTGGATTGCTAACTGGGCCTTTCTGCTAATATTTTTTGCGCCCAGGAATCTGCCCAACACTCCGTTTACGCTATTTCCTATCGCCACTCGTCTTTCTACATCCGCGGTGTACCTTCCATCTCTGCTAAAAGCGCATCCAAGATATACAATTTCATTCACCTGTTCCAGCACTACATCATCAACCATTATCCTTGCATCTGTTCTGGATTCCTCCCTTTCAAACACCATTACTTTCGTTTTCGTCGCATTCAACTGCAAGCCTTTAATCATGCAATCATCTTTCATAATAGTGACTAGTGTTTGCAGGTCCGACGGCGATTCGGCTAGAAGCACGGCGTCATCTGCGTAAAGCAGGCAGCTCACAACTAGGTCACCCATTCGCATCCCTACATCCATCGATCTCATTCTCTGGAGACAACTGTCCAGGTACAGGATGAACAGTCGAGCGGACAGCACGCAACCCTGTCTGACGCCGATATTGACGTCAAACCAGGGGGACAAGCCGCCGTCAACACGCACACATGCTGTGCAGCCCTCATAAGTGGACTGCACAGCGCGCAGCAGTGCTCCGCTCACCCCGTAGCCTGGGAGTATATCCCACAGATCCTTTCGTAACACTCTGTCAAACGCTTTTTCCAGATCCACAAAACCGCAGAAAACCTTCCGGTTAACAGCCAGTTGTTTCTCCACGATGTTGCGAAGAGAAAAAATCTGATCCATGCACCCTCGTCCGCTTCTGAAACCACCCTGAGCCTCCCACAACACTCCATCAGATATCACCCTCATTCTCCTTTCAATAATTTTCCCATACACTTTTGCTGCTAAACTGATCAAACTAATGGCCCTGTAACTGGCGCACTGCATACGTGATCCCTTACCTTTATATAAGGGCACGATGACAGCGCGCCTCCAGTCCATGGGAACCTTACCCGACCTCCAGCACAGATTGCTCAAGGTCAGGAAAGCGTCCCGGACACAGGTTCCACCGTGTTTGATCATTTCAGCAGACATCATATCAATTCCAGCTGCCTTACCATTTTTCATACTTCGTATCGACCATTCAATTTCTTCCATAGTAATGTCCTCATCAGATGTTGGCGCAGCGGTGTCAGCCGTAGGCTCACTCGCGGCGCCCACATCCGGAACATACTCGTACATTTCCCCAAAATACTCACTCCACCTGCCCAATACATCGCTTGGGTTTGCAAGAATGTCACCAAACTTAGACATAATTTTGTCCATTCTGGATGTTGACGAAGAACCCCGAGACTTTCTAACTTCCCTCCAGAAGAGTTTGTTATTCGCCTCGAAGTTCTCCGTCAACCTCACTTCCTCATTCGCAACAAGTCTTTCACGCTTCTCTTTCACTAAGGCTTTGGTAACATTCCTGCAGCGGCGGTAGCTCTCATACTTTTTCTCTGTCATACTATCATTCTGGTTCAAACTTGAGACATAATCCAACCATGCTTTTTTCTTTCTTTCGACGCTGGATATCACATCCGCGTCCCACCAGGCGTCACCTCTCAGAATCTTATGCCTCTTTGCACTACCACATACTTCTTTTGCACTATTCACTATACTTTCTTTCATTCTTTCCCAGCATTCTTCAACACCTAGGTCAGAAAGACTCGTCTCATTGAGTCTTTTACTGACTAGGCCTACATACATACTCCGTACACTTTCATCTTCTAATTTCTCACATTTTATCCTTTCAAGCTCTCCGAAATGGGTACGCACTCGCCAGTGTCTCCACTTCTTGAAAAGGCCCACGAATCGACTTACCACCATGTAGTGGTCCGTATCAAGAGTGGGGCCTCTGTAGGCTCTTGTATCCCTTAGAGTATTTCGGAGACGACTATCTATCAAAATCAAATCTATCATACTCTTTTGCTCATTCCGTCTCCACGTATACGTGTGAATATCTTTATGACGGAATAATGTGTTAGACACAAGGAGGTTCCGTTCCAGGCATACGTCCAATATCGGCTTACCAGCATCATTCACTCTCTTGTCACCATTCGGACCAAGGACAGCCTCCAGGCCGTCTCGCTTGGTTCCGACCCACCCATTAAGATCACCACACAGAATTATCCTTTCATTTCCCTCAGCTAGATCCAGAATATCCCTAACAGTTTCCCAAAACTCCTCGAGTTCGCGGGGATCCGCGGAGCTAACGGGAGCATAAGCTGCGACCAGGAAAACTCGCGTGATCCCCAGTTTTATTCGAACCCAAAGATGTCTTGAGCCTACCAACTCATAATCTTTCACTCCGGAAGCAAAGCGGGAGGAGAGAACGACTCCAACACCCCCACTGGCACGGACGTCCGGGTCCACTCCGGACCATAGGGCTACCACGCCACCGGGGAGGTCCTCGGTCTCCCTCCCCCTCCGCTTTGTCTCCGTCAAACATAAGGCATCCAGGCATCTCTCATTTAATACATCCATCATCTCATTCATCTTTCTTGCCATGCTACCTCTAACATTCCACGTGCCTATACGGCACTCCCCTCTCCTCGTCCCGCCAGGATTGGCGCTGCGTGAAGGGTGGCGGCCCCCTTCGCCGCATGCGCATGCAGCCGCACCGACGGGGGCTAATCGGTGCCCGTCGCTTACGGGGCACGCCCTAGCAGCCCGTCCGGCTGAGTTTGCTTTGGTCAAGATTGCGTCCCACTGGGACGGCAGGGATCGCGACGTGCACGCTCTTGACATGACCCCCTATTAACATGTTATATACAAACTAAGTTAACCCTCATTAAGTACGGTATATTATTGTATAGTACTGTGTATATACTTTATAACATTATGTGGAAACATCAAGAAGGGTTGATCCTTTTTCTGAGACCAGAATAGCACTTAATGGCGTCTTTGGCGAGAAAATATTTATCAGCTATGTTTTAGTATTATTCAAAAGTACATATAATTCTTACACTTCAGTGGTATGAAAAACAAAAATTTACACAAAATTAATATATTTTTTTTAAAATAAAGCACAAAAAAAACAAAGAATGGGTGGCGAACCTGTATACCGGACCTGTATACCGTATATACCGGACACAACGTTGTCAGTCATCGATATGTATCACACCGAACCCACGAAATCTGAATCAGAAGTAGGCATACTGTTGATGTTTTTGCTAAAAGTAATCAGAAAAAATATCACAAACTATTGTTTAGTCTCTCAATTTGATTATAACCTGTGTAAGATTCTAAAAAGCAGCTACGAAATATATAAATCTAGATACTTAATCTGATTATGAAGTTTAAAGTAATAGTGATACGTGACATTCAATACATGGTTTTGATGCAAATATATGTAAAATGCATATATCCAAATATATAGAAAACAATTCAAAAAGAACTTGGATGTTTTTAGTCCAAAACATGATAAATCAAGAGAAGTTGAGTGGTGGCACATAACATCATTAGTGCAGTATATAGCAGCACCCACTATATATCAAAACATTTTTGAATGAACACGATGGTTACAAACTCTGTTCGTTGGTTATTGGCAAAGTTGGTTAGCAATCAAAATGAGATCATAAATTAATTAACAATTTGTAAATATTATTGTCGTTGTTTCAACAATTATAAAGTAAACACAGATAGAAACTTTGTTTTTAATTAAAACATAATAGCTACATCGAAACAATAATAATAATAATTGTTAACAATTCTTAACAGTTAGTTGTTAAGGAATTTATTATTTACTAGCTCACTCGGCGAACTTTGTTCCGCACCAAAAGTATTTTTTACAACGTTTACAATTAAAGTGCTAAATCTCGAAAATTATCACTTTTTATTTATAACCATTATACATGAATTATACATAAAAAACTATCCATGTATTAAAAAAAACTGCATCAAAATCCGGTCCGTTGTTTCAAAGATCTAAGCATATAAGTGAAAAGACAGCGGAAAGCGACTTTGTTTACTATGTAATGATACTACATATGTAATGATTTTATGTATTATTGGTTTCGATGATTCGGACATGTAGAAAGAATGGATGATACAAGACTGACTAAACAAGATACAGTGCAAAAGCGGAAGGATGTGGGAGTCGAGGATGGCTATGAGCTCGTGGGTTTATAAGGCTCATGACATGACCCATGTCAGGAGCCTTATAAATGAGTATAAGCGTATGACAAGAGTTATGAAAGCGAAAGAAGCTATGTATATGTATAGATATGTAAGAATCGTGTCTTATTGCGCTCTGTTTTCTCTGCCTACCCCGCAATTTGGAATTGTTTGTTGGCTTAATGGGTCAGCTAGTATATTTATGATTTCGCTAACGCGGCTTACGTATTAGCCACTGGAACATAGTTGTTCTTCTTTGGGAGCCTCTACATTATTGAAGGCATTCCACATATTGAATTTATGCCTATCCATAACCAGATCAGACAATTATTTAACGATTTTAATGCCGGTACACTCCCTGATATTCCGTAGCCATGATAGTTTCTTCTGCCTGCTATTCCCTTGCCTACCACCTTATGATATTCAGCAGTCGGTAGCTGTCATGTCTTAACAGATGACATATCCGAAAAATAGTACACCAAGTTTATTTTTAATTGAGTTTATTTTTAAGATTTGGCTGTGGTGTTAAGACCGGCCGTTCATCTGACGTCAACCCTCCTTGGGAATGTTTTCGTTGGTGGTTTGTTCTCCACCAGGAAAACAGATAGATAATTTTGGCCTGTAATTTTGCTTAGTCTCCCTCTTTTAATTGTCTTAACATACATAACATATCTTCACGCCTTTTTCTACCCGAAGGTATAGGCAGCGGCTGTTAAGCCTCGTTTAGCCGTTATGCTTAAGTCCCAAATGGAATAGGTGGCGAACGAATTGCCATGCCGGACACAAAGTTTTTTGTCATCGATATTTATCACACAATTACTTACGAAATTAATTTCGAAAAGTCATTGGTGTGAGCCAATGTGAGGATTCGAACCAGCGACCTCTGCATTTAGAATGGGGGTGCTTGATCACTGGTCTTAGTGTGTTCTAATAGTTAGTTCTTTGCCATGCTATTTGAGGATTCTGTCAATCCTGGTCGTCACGTATGCAGCCCATAGTTTTTGCTTAGCTATCGTCACTTTTTCAATTATTTGTATTTCTGTTCGTAGACTTGTGTGTTATAATGATCTTTTGTATCCTACTTGTAGTAGTAATATCCAGGGCGCCTGTCGCAAGTTTTCCTGGTCAAGTATTTGTGACAAAGGGTCGTGCACGTTCCAGGGACGTGACTTCAAACATATTGTTTTCGCATACAATTCAATAACCCCTCACGTTCTAGGAATTAGGAGATCTTTTCCATAGAATTGAGAAATTATATACTTTTTATTTATTCTACTTTTTTGATAACTTATATTACTATTGTGAGGCAAAGCAATAGCTTTGCCTCACAATAGTTGTTCATCTAGGTGTATTATTAAGCTCAGACAACGAAAGAGTGCAATATTTAGACTTGTAGAAAATGTAGTGGTACATTCTCCGTAGGTACTGATCTAGTTAGGGCTCTCTAGTCTATTACTAAAATATTTATCTACTGTGATATCTATAAAAAAATATGAAAAATTGTGTATATTATTATTATTATTATAAATAGAAGGTGTCCTCTTTATCTAGAGGTTCAAGAAACCCTGCTTCTGATTTAAGATCGAATCACACTGCGTGCTCAATATCTATAGATGACGACATTGTGCCCGGTGTGTGGTAACAGGTTCTGCCACCTATTCCATTTGAGGCGTAGATATTTGGCGAGGCTTAACAACGGCTGCAAATAACTTCGGATAACAAAAACTGAGGAAGCTATAAAAGGGAAATATATATTAATTAATAGTCTCACTTAAGAGAAATGCAATATTCGTTTTCTATATATGTGAACTCTCCTATTTCATTTGAATCGCAAATATATTAATTTATTCTCATTTAACTTATTACGAAATTAGCTCTGAACAAAGCTAAACAGAGGCGGATCGTAGCTATTAATAAAGAACTCTTCCGAAATCATTCGATGTTTTCGACTTTCTTGGTTCGTTAGCAAAGTATTCACAATATTAGCGACATAAAAATAAAAATCTCGGTCGTCCAGTGGTAGAGCACCCCGCTTCTGAATCAAGAAGTCACGTGTTCGTATCCTGACTCACACCGATGACTTTCCGAAAATTCGTTTCGTAAGTTATGTGTGATAAATATCGATGACTGAAAACTTTGTGCCCGGTATGGCAATAGATTCGCCACTTATTCGATTTGGGACGTAAATATAACGCAAGACGAGGCTTAACACCCGCCGCCTATACCTTCGGGTGAGGCGGCGGCATACAAAGGCGTGAAGTTTTGATATGTTACGTTTAAAAATAAAATAGAATAAAAATAAATCAGTAATGTAAATATGATGAGTACATTCTCATATAACAATCGACATTATTTTTAAAGAAAAAGCAATTTCCGAAGTTTATGGTGAATAATGATGGATGACTGCGTTCTAACTTCACAAAAGCCTTTCGCTTTCGCCAAAGGAAATTTTGAGGAAGGAAGGAATTTTGAAATGAACGTTGTGTAATTATCTAAAAATTATGCAGCTATGTTCACCATGAATACGAAATAAACTTACTTGTACTTCTATTGTATAAACTGAATAATATTAATCTTGAAGTAAAGCTTTTAGAAACATAATGGACGAAAACATTCGCAAGGAGGGTTGACGTCAGGCAGGCGGCCGGTCATAAAACCACAGCCAAATCTTTTGACAACATGGATAATTCGAAAGGATGACTGACCTCACTTAAAGTGGGATAAGGGCAGCAAAATGATGTTGAATTATGGTTATTTTTAATAGGGAATTTTACCCGTAGTGTACGAAAAATCAGAACATGCGCATGGTATTCAACAGGCGCATTCACATCTGAATATTCAAGTTGCAGGTAGCAGCTAGTTATATTGTTTTTTATTTATGAGAAAGTCGTAACGATTAAGCGACTCACATGGTAGTAAGCGAGTAGCGCCCTCTATTGACAACAGCAACACTTAAAGGGTCACAGTTGCTTTGTCATTACTTTAACATGGGATAGAGAGGTATTTAGGGGCGGGAAGGGGGTTGGGCCTCTTCTTTTACCAAACAAAATTCGGCATGAAACGTCGTTTTTATGAGATATCATGATATTCATGCAGCGGATTGCTTTTATATTTTGCTACAAATGATATTATTATATGACCTTTATGATTTTCAAGCATAGTATCACCTGTATGACATTAAAAGGTCACAGGAACTGAGATTCGACTTTTTTGATCGATAAGTTATGCATAAACGTAACTTAGATGTACATAACTTCACGCCTTTTTGTAGGCCGCGGCTATTAAAGCATTTACTTGCTGAATCGTTACGTTACCTCCCAAATGGAATAGGTGGCGAATCTATTGCCATAACACCGGGCACACAGTTGTCAGTCATCGATATTTATCACACGTAATTTCCGAAAAGTATTCCGAGAAATCATTGAGATGAGCTATCGTAACACTATTTTTATTTGTAAAATCACACTTACAGGACTTAAAAACTTACCCAGACGCTGTACAATTCTCCTCATCATTAATATTTATACACGGCCAGTGATCGAACTCGTCGACCTCCACTCAGCGTATAGTTTTAACAAATTACTATGAATCCTGTCTCTGTACTTAAGTACTTCTATTTAATATTCATTGAAATTTTACTCAGTACAAAAAAGGGATTTAATTTAATTAGAAAAAGTCTCGGTAGCCCAGTAGTCAAGCACACGGCTTCTGATCTAGAGGTCCTGGTTCGAATCCTGACACTGGCTCACACCAATGACTTTCGAAATTGGTTTTGGAAGATAAGTGTGATAAATATCGATGACTGAAAACTTTGTGCCCGGTATGGCAATAGGTTTGCCATCTATTCCATTTGGGACGAGGACGAGGCTTAACAGCCGCTGCCTACACCTTCGGGCAACAAAGGCGTGAAGTTATGTTATGTTTGTTTTAGAAAATTGACTGTAGTTAGATCAACATTAATCCCCGTTTACAATAATGTATTTATAATGGGTAAACAAAACATTTTATTAAAGAACCTCAAATAATGGTAACTCAAATGATGACAAGCAAATTTTACACCAATTTGTTTTGCCAAGCAGTTTGCTGCATGAATGGGCCGGCTCGACTGGTGAAATACCACGACCTCTCAGAAGATCGACGTAAAGTGGCTCATGCCGCGTTTCGTTCGGTGAGAGAGGTACCCGGAGGCCCACCCCCCTTCCCCATCCTTCCCTTTCTCCTATCCCTTAATGGTCGACAACGCAACAGTAACACTATATGTGTTGCTGGTGTCCATGGGCGGCGTTGCTTGCTTACCATCAGTTGACACGCCTGCTGGTTTGCCCTCCTATTCCATAAAAAAAATTATTGGGAACCCAAAAATGCATGTCCGGGCCGAGGCATGATTGCTTCTGCCTCCATTTGCAGGCATAACAGGTTACAAAAAAAATTAAAGCTAACTTCTGTATCGAGAATAGTATTAAGAAAACAGTCTTGAACCCCAAATAGAATAAATCTCGTCAGGCCTATATAATAATACCTGGTTTCTGGAAAACTCGTTACACTAAAGCGTTTCCAAAATAGCGCCGTTGCCTAAATTTAACGTTTACGACTCAACCTTATACTTAAACCTCGTTGGAAAGTCAAGGTCGAATGTAACCCAATAAAGGGCGCCACCTCGAATAATTGAAAAATGGCTTAAAAGAAAATTTCTCCCTCGGCGGTATTTCACGTATTTTGTACCCGTTTGAAGTCATGCGTAAGTAATTCACACTTAAATAAATGTGCGCTCCATCGTGATAAAATTGTCAAGTGTCTTATCATGTGTAAGGCATATAAATCAGATTTTTAGTAAAATGCATAAATCATTGAGGGATGAACAATAACGTCACATATTCATGGCAATTCCCCTTCGGTGTAGGCAGAAATGAGAGAGTTTTCGTTTAGGGAAAACAGGGCAACCAAGCAAGCAGGTCACCAGAATGACAAGCAACAACCTGCAACACTGATAGCGCTACAGTTGCGTTCCCGATCTTTAAGTGAGATGAGACCGTACCGGGGCAGGGTGGTGGGCTTCCTGAGACCTCATCCCACTAAATGAAACACAGCATGTGCCACTTTACGGCAGTATTCTGAGAGGTATTTCACCGGTCGAGCCGGCCCGTCCATGCAGAAACCTGCATGGCTTTACCAATGTTATTGGACACGATTTTAACAAACTTCAATTACTTTTTTATTTATATAACTTTTATTATAGTTTATAAGGCTTCACCGGTGGCTCTCTGATAAAAAATGACTTAAAAACAACCCTGATATAACCAATATTGAATGTAAATATTTTTTACTTGAATTTTTATTTAGAATTGACCGGGGAATGACTTCTAAATCCATATCTATTGGATTATTTTAACACGCAAAAGCATTTGCAAGCAACTGCCAGTATTACTTAAGGATTTTTACAAAAAAGTCTTAATCTATAATCTTTTAAAAAAAAACATCAAACCTGTCCAGTTGGTTTTGCGTGATTAACACTGAACATTGAGCTTCTCTCGTCTATATTAATCTTATAAAAAATATTATATTTGAATCCCTCAATATAAAAAAATAAAATTGTTTTAATTACAGGAAAAATATGAATAAGAATTATCTAAATAAGAGAAAGAATAAAAAAAATATGGCTTGATTGTGCGAAAGACGCCATGATTAAGAAGGGTGTGGAAGATGCGAATGATAGAGCAGTGTGGAAAATATAAACCTGTTGTCCACTCTCCAATAATAGAACCAGGGCAGAAGAAATATATTATATTTCAAGAGTTACATATTATATAGAGTTTGATAACTGCGCTTATGAAGGAAGGCAATATATCATTACGCTCCTACCTTCCCAAAGGAACTAAACTGTGATCATAAATATATAATAATTTGGACAAAATTTATAGATTCTCAAGCAATTTAAGTGAACTAAATAAACTAATTTTATTTATGTAAATTGTTTGAATATGACATTAATAATAAAATGTAGTAAATTAGTATATATAAAATTCTTAAGTAGGCACGTGTGTTGACAGTGAACTATTACTAAACGAGCGGACCGATTTGAATGCATTTACGTGTGTTTTTAAGTGGTTTCAGGGATGGTTTAGATTAACTTAATAATTAAGATTAGACTCCGGCAGATGGTGCTGCAGTCGGTATCTAGGTTATTTACCTATACTGCAAGTAAACTGCCTATGAATCTAAACAATCATGGAATTCACTTGAACTAAAACCGTCATCTTAACCGTCTCATTAAAATCCGTCTAGCCAATTAGGACAAAATTAAACAATTTTATTTTAATTGCTACTTTTAATATCCTAAATTGCTCATGCTGGACAAGATCTGTCCGGTCCGCTAGTATATTTAATATAGCAATTTCCTTGTGATTTTACTAGTACAAACATTTAAAAGATCATTTATAATCTGAAACAAATATTTCAGGCTGTAATTTCCTCGTTATATTATCGAGGTGAAATTGTTCTTAACATCTTAAATAAATTAATCTTGTTGAGTGTTCCAAATAACACTAGACAAGGCTCTCATTTATCTTGTTGCCTACTTGTTTCTCTCTTACAAATATCCGTCGATAGGTAGTGTTATACATGTGTAGTTACCATTGAAAAACTGTATTTGTAATTAATTGTATCTGTGGCCTAGTGGTCGAGCACACGGCTTCTGAACCAGAGGTCCGGGTTCGATTCCTGATACTGGCTCACACCAATGACTTTTCGAAATTGTTTTCGGAAGTTCTGTGTGATAAATATCGATGACTAAAAACTCTGTGCGCGGTATGACAATAGGTTCGCCACCTATTCCATTTGGGATGTAAACGTAAGGCGAGGCGAGGCTTAACAGCCGCTGCCTACACCTTCGGGTAACAAAAGGCTTTTAACCAGCCTCGGTAGTCCAGTTGTCGATCTCCGCGCTTATGAATCAAAAAGTCGTGGGATCGATTCCGGGCTCTCATCAATTACTTTTCAGAGTCCTTTTCGGAATTATGTGTGTAAAAATCGATGACTGATAACATTGTCCCGGTGTATGGAATGCGAGGTTTCGGGTAAAAAAAGAGTAATTATAAAAACAACGCAACACTAACACTATATGTGTTGCTGGTGTCCATGGGCGGCGCAGGTTGCTTACTATCAGGTGACACAGTTTCATCTCACCTACGCAATAAAAATTGTCAATAGATAATAATAATAACTTATTCCTAACTAAAAATTTTAAGTATATGATTATACTCTAGTGATTTTAACATCATAAAGAAGTTAATTTGAGCGCGCTGATAAAATAAACTAAATACTAACACTAAGTTAGTAAAATAAAAAAAAACAACATAATATATTATACTAAAATTTTATTAGCAATATTTTCCAGCAGGAAGTAATAACTTCCTGTATAGTAATAATAAATTTTGTTATTGCTGTAAAAGCCTCCACTGTTGTGATATGATTTTGTAAATAGTTGAGAACATTGTTTGTTGTGATAATACGAAGGGTATCGTAATGGTTATTAACATAACGTAACATAACTTCACGCCTTTGTTACCCGAAGGTGTGGGCAGCGGCTGTCAAGCCTCGTCTCGCCGTTATGTTTACGTCCCAAATGGAATAGGCGGCGAACCTATTGCCATAACGGGCACAAAGTTTTCAGTCATCATTATTTATCACACTTAACTTCCGAACAATTTCGAAAAGTCATTGGTGTGAGCCAGTGTCAGGATTTGAACCCGCACCTCTGGATTCTGGATCAGAAGCCGTGTGCTCGACCACTGGACCACCGAGACTATATTTTTTTTATGGGATATGAGGCCAAACGAGCAGGTGTGTCACCTGATGGTAAGCAACCAACGCCGCCCATGGACACCAGCAACACATATAGTGTTACTGTTGCGTTGCCGACCTTTAAGGGATAGGGGATAGGAAAGGACGGGGAAGGGGGTTGGGCCTCCGGGTACCTCTCTCACCGAACGAAACGCGGCATGAGCCACTTTACATCGGTCTTCTGAGAGGTCGTGGTATTTCACCGGTCGAGCCGGCCCATTTATGCAGCGAACTGCTTGGCTCTACCACCAAAATTGTAATTACTGATATGTAATGGAAATGTAATGATTATTACTAATTTATTATTAATGTTTCAACAAAAATCCTGGTAACGTTGTAGGCAGTAGTACCTTCAGAGTTGAATGTCCTACACCCACCTAAGAAAAATGTTATGAACATACAGATTTCCTTTGATATCTGGATATATATTTTGGGATATTGTAACAATGTTTAATAATATAAATAATCTGAGGTTGTAAGAATATTTACACGGCTTCTGATTCGGAGGTCCGGGTTCGAATCCTGACACTGGCTCACACCAATGACTTTTCGAAATTGTTTTCGGTAGTTATGTGTGATAAATATCGAAGACTGAAAAACTTTGTGCCCGGTATGGCAATAGGTTCGCTACCTATTCCATTTGGGACGTAAACATAACGGCGAGACGAGGCTTAACAGCCGCTGCCTACACTTTCGGGTAACAAAGGCGTGAAGCTATGTTATGTTATTTTTATAAAAATATTTCATATTTTTATAAGCTATAACATTATTTTAGATACAATACACGTAGCACCATCTTTGACGTAAAGTGGCTCATGCCACGTTCAGCAATGAGATCACGTCCCTACCTACAAGATGGCAAAAAGTTAACCAACAAAATGGCACCTATATACTTTAGACAAATGTAAATAATTTTAACAAAAAAAAACCTTTTGAAATTTTAATTAAAATGCATACACACATTTTTCATAACCAATAATATAGATGTACTATACAATAACACGTCGAATTCACCACACAAATATGGATTTATTCTCCCACATAAACCGCATTTCATTTCCATGTACCATTCGTTCAACTGTATTTATAAATAGGGTGGTGCGAATGTTAGCATAGAATTTATCTCGCAATAAAACCCCATCCGCTATTTCCCGTATGAACTTTCCTATACAGCTTTTAGCTAATCATACTTAATATTGTATTTTATTAATAAATTTACCTATTCGTACTAGAGAAATTATATGTAGCATTTTGAATGCATATACATATTGAAGTGGAACTTCGAATGTCTCTTGCAAAAGCGTTTAACACGTTTAACGCCCCCTCGCGGTTTTAAATAATAATCTAAAATGGTTGAAATAAAACTCGATGTATATGTGAGCTTTTCAATTTGTTTCTTTTTCATCACCGAAATTGCCAACTCTGATTTTGTAGGTATTATTCATACCAAAAAGTTTACCATTTATACAGATTTGAAATCGGACTCTTAGTTTGTTTCTTCTTCTTAAAATGTTATGTGGCTTGACCCAAATAATATATTTAATGCAGGAATAAATCATATAATGTTTGATATTTTCTTTTTAAATGTTTATTTATTTCTTATTTATACCAAACGATGTACATGCAACAGTTCCGTGACACGCTAAATCTTTTTAGTTACATGTAACATATGACGGGACTTAATGCCATATATCAACTACAATTTTGTTAGTGATCAATTTTTTATTACACATTAGTTTGAAAAATATTTTGTGAATATCGTTGATGGATCAACTGGATTCGAAACCATTAGAGCTACGGGGGCTGTAAAATCATAACCTAGGGTAGGAAGGTAGAAATAGAAAAGGGGACAAAAATCAATTGAAATCAATCAATCAATCAAACATGAGATTGTTATAAAGTTAATTGGTTTGGTTGATACAATGTTTTGTTTTAAAATTCCTTGTACTTTCTTGATTTGATTTTATTTGGGTGTTTTTTATCTTTATTTAGGGAGAGAAACACGTTACGCTTGTGGTAATTAACGGGATCTTTTGTATTTTTGCCGTTACATAAATATTTATATTTGGCACATTTTGAATAATTACTTTAATTATTAACGATACAACTTTATTATTGCCTTTTTGAATGATTCGTCAATCATTGTCTCTTGAACTTTGATTGCATCGTTGACAAAAATGGTCATAGACAATACTGAAGACTGGCGATGTAGCATTTAAAAATTAATTAATTACTTTTGGCTTTTAAGATATCACACAGAGACAAGTGTTATAACATGCCCCTGTTTGAGCTGGTGATTGATTATATTAGGAACATTCAATGTCAGTCCATAGTTGAATAGTGAATATAAAGATCACTTCCTCGTTTACGACTCAATTCAATCGAGACGTACTATCGATATTAATGTAACAGTTGTGTCTTTGTATTGAAAATATTTACTAGAAATAAACTAAGGTTGGTAATACTTGGTAATAAAAGAAGACGGCGTGTCCAAGGAGGAGGGGATTGTACAAAATTGGATAGAGTAAAACAGTTACCACCGGTTTGAATGCATACTTTTCTGCTATAAATTAAAAACTATCGAAGGGTCACCTTGTTTAGTTAAAGACTCCTTGCTTGTTGCAACAGCAAAAAAACGGAGTCGTTCATTATAGCGAATCAAAGATTTTCTACAAAATTATGATGTTATAGTTGAGAAAGAATCATTCCAACATGTACTTGTCTGTCTGTCTGTCTGTCTGTGAGAATCTTATAACTATTCCGTTATTAGTTAAATTTGGATCCAGCGTTTAAAAAAAGTAATTGGACTATTTTACTCATGGGTAGAAAAGTTAGATCTTTCACCATTTAAAACGCTGAAGTGCTGAACGTCCTTGTGATTGCGAAAATGTTTACAATACGAAAAATATTAGGAAGATTTAATGTTTAACTCATAGAAAAATAGGTAATTGATTGGATAAGATAAAAATCTATTTAAAATAATAAAGCCAAACAATATCACTCCCTAATTAATACTTTACTGGAAATATAGCATGGCGTATAATATTTTGGTCAAAGACGATATATATAAATATGTCTTGAAATTGTTCTCCTAAATAACTATACCTACTATATTACAAAGTACATGTACATGGATTGTGTTTACCAAACAATCGAAATGAACGGATATTGAAGGACTCAGAGACTGGCTTTGTGTGGATCTACGAGTATATTGCTATGTACAAGTACAAACACATTAAGGCTGTTATCTTCCCCACAATATTATAGTTTCTCGTTACACATCAATAAATAATATATATATTTGACCTAAATCTTGCATTTGGTTTATACAAATACTTGTTGTACCTGGCGAACTTTGTTCCGCATCAAAAGTAATAAGTTACTTTTTGATTTATCACTTTTTCTTTTCTATATCAAACGTGAATTATAATGAAAACCACCCCGTTGACATCCTCTATGTATTAAATAAAACCGCATCAAAATCCGTTGGGTAGTTTCAAAGATCTACGCATATAAGTGGACAGACAGCGGAAAGTGACTTTATTTTATACTATGTGTCAGTGTCAGTCAGTGGTAGAGCCAAGCAGTTCGCTGCATTAATGGGCCGGCTCGACCGGTGAAATACCACGACCTCTCAGAAGACCAACGTAAAGTGGCTCATGCCGCGTTTCGTTCGGTGAGATAGATACCCGGAGGCCCACCCCCTTCCCCATCATTTCCTATCCCCTACCCCTTAAAGGTTGGCAACGCAACAGTAACACTATGTGTTGCTGGTGTCCATGGGCGGCGTTGGTTGCTTACCACCAAGTGACCCGCCTGCTCGTTTGCCCTAAAAAAAAATGTACTAGCTGACCCGGCGAACTTTGTTCTGCATCAAAAGTAATAACTACTGTCCCGCTATGTTAATACTGCAATATCTTCGAAAATATTTGTTTAAATTGCACGCTGTAAAGGGCGAGGATCATCTATGTTACATGCACAATCTATTTAAGACACTTAGTTGGATGAAAATTAATGCTGTAATGTTTAAAATCGCTTCGTAAATAAGCCATTATTTCACGTTAAAAGTAAAAAAATAAAAATGGTCATTGTGGGTTATCCCTAAGAGATAACATAACATATGCCCTCGCGGACTTTTTTGTAGACTTTTCAAAGGTGTATACTAATGTAGTACGTTGTTTTAATTTATCACTTAGGGTTCAGGCAGCGTTTGCGATTAAAGTTCTAAATCTTGATAATTATCACTTTTTTAACTCCACTATACATGAATTATAAATCAAAACCACCCCGTTAACACCTTCTAACTATTAAAAAAAAACCGCATCAAAATACGTTACGTAATTTTAAAGATATGCGCATATAAGGGGACAGACAGCGGAAAGTGACTTTGTTTTATACTATGTAATGATGATAATGATTGAGTGAGGTAGTACCACGCAGTTTGCTGCTTAAATAGGCCAGCTCGACCTGTGAACAACGGCCTCTCAGAGTAGCTTACGTAAAGTGGCTCTTTACTTTTACTTTTATAATATTAGTACGATTAATAAAGCAAGCGGGTCACCTGTTTATAAGCAACCTCTCTGACCGAACCAAACGCGGTATGAGCCACTTCACGCCGATATTCACCGGTCGAACCGCTCCATTTAAACACAGGATTGTGTGGCTCTACCACTCTCAGAGAAGTTGAAATTGCCTATTTTTTTGCTTTATTATGTCTCAAGTTACAAAAGCTGAAGAAATACAGAGGAAGAAATAAAAGAAATTGTCAACTTTGAATCGTTTTTATAACAAGCTCTGTGAAATTTTTGTGTGAAGAAGAAGAATGAGAATAATTTGTATGATGACTACAAAAGTTCACGATAATTTGAGGATTTTTTTTATTGAGATATCCAATTTTTCGGGCTCATTTTCTTTTGATTTTCATCATTATAATTATTTTATCATTTTTTATTATTACGTTTTGGTTAGATATTCCATTTCAATTCAATTCAAGATAGACAATTTTCAATTGAATTTTTATGTAATAATTCTAATATTCATTTAATTCAAGCAAACTATTTTTTTAATTTTGTTATTCATTTATTTATTATAATAACAAGAAATAAATTATTTACATTATTTACGATATATACAATTAAAAAACTACCTGAAATCAAATTTCTCCGCATCACGGTCTACTGGCAGCGTGCCCAGAAGACTGGCCGCATTGCCACGCTGAATGGCAATGCTCATCCTCTGTGCGAAGAATAGACCAGGCCTCTGGTTGCGAGAGGCTTCGATCAGCCTCTTTGCAAGATCTTTGTAAAGTGCACGAGCACTCGGACCCCATGTCCCCAAAGTCTCAACCCCAAACGTCTCAAATACATATTCACCTACAAGGTTTCTGTATTTGTGCCGCTTGAGATTTTCTGCCGAAGCAGCAGCACCACAGGCCACCTCTACCGTGCTTGGAAGATGCGATGGCGTAAGGGTGGCGACCAACCATTTTGTTATTTAGAAACTTATTGAGAATGTTCAAATGAGTGTGAGGAGATAAAAAATAGAATGACTACTCATTTATTTTATCTATCTATTTATGCTATGCATGCTATTTATTTATTTTTAGCAGGCGTGTCACCTGATTGTAAGCAACCAACGTCGCCCATGGACACCAGCAACACATATAGTGTTACTGTTGCGTTACCGACCTTTAAGGGATAGGGGAAAGGGAAGGATGGGGAAGGGGGGTGGGCCTCCGGATACCTCTCTGACCGAACGAAACGCGGCATGAGCCACTTTACGTCGATCTGCTGAGAGGTCGTGGTATTTCACCGGTCGAGCCGGCCCATTCATGTAGCGAACTGCTTGTCTCTACCACTGTGTCTCACGGCATCTCAAGAAGTCGTGGGTTCGAATCCAGGTTCATACCAATGACTTTTCAAAATTCTTTTCGGACGTTATGTGTGATAAACATCGTTGTCTTACAACATTAATAATAATAATATCTTGGACACAAATTACACAGCGCCCTCTAGTTCCAAGCTAAGCAACTAAATGCTTGTGTTATGGATACTAGACAACGGATAATAATACATATATACTTTTCTTTTGTAAATACATACTTATAATACATAGAAAAACACCCAGACGCCACACAAATATTCATGTTTGTCACAAATATTTGTGCTCGGGTGGGAATCGAACCCCCGACCTCGTTGCTGCAGCCGGTAGTTTTTTACCAATGCGCCACGAGGCTCGTCACATTGTGCCCGGTATGGCAATACGTTCGCCACCTATTCCATTTGGGACGTAAATATAAATGCGAGTCGAGGCTTAATAGCTGCTGCCTACACCTTCGGGTTGAAAAACGCCCAACCATAAGAGGAAGTTTGAACGCGAAAAACTGAGGAAATTGGAATGTGTGGTATGGTTATGTTATGAAGAGGGATGACACGCACCTCAAAAACGACGCGCGTGAATGAAATAGTTATGAAGTCAGCGAAGCGAGTGTGGCGTGTAAGAATCGTGCCTTATGGCGCTCTGTTCTCTCTGCCCACCCCGCAAGGTATTTGGCGTGCAGTTATGTATGTATATTTCATATATCTCTTTCAATTAATGTTTTTAATTGTTACTTCAAACTCAGTCGTATCTTATTTCACTAAAAAAAATGTTTTTGTGTAATCAAAATGTTCTTTTAAGAATTCTATGTTATTTTATTATATCAAGATCTTTTTATTAAATTGGTCTGACGATTTCAAATAAACTTTCATTTAAAGTTAATTAATAATTGTTATATCAACATAATATTCTGATATTATCTTATATCAATGTACATAAACAGTATTAAGTTAAATAATTTTTCATGCAAAAACATTAAATTAATTTTTGATATTATGAATTCATGCCTGACCCGCAGTAGTTTTAATTAAAACAAAGGTGTTTGGATAATTGTATAAAGCCAGTAGGGTCAAACCTTCACTCAGTGTGACTCCATAATAATATCAAATTTAAAAGTAATTCAAATAACCTCTGTAAATTAAAAGTAGCTTCATTGAGAAAGACAACATCCTGAATCCTATTTAATAAGATTTTTGTTTAGTTACCTCCAGGTAGAAAACTGTGCAGTTATCTATACTAATATTATAAAGAAGAAAGATTTGTATTTTTGTATGTAACGAATAATCTCAAAAAGTATTGGACCGATTTTAATAATTCTTTTTTCTGTAGAAAGCTACATTATTACTGAGTAACATAGGCTATCTGTAATCATCGTCGTCATCGACATTTTGTTTGTACGCGAGTAACACCATGAGGCGGGAAGCTACATACAATATAGCGGTACGAAGTTCGCACGGTCTGCTAGTGTTTTCCATCTCGAAAGAAATCATTAGGTTCAATCTGGCTAAAGTAAGTGTAGCTTCAGAAAGAGTGTTCGGCTTTTCAATTATACGTTTATTTCTAGTATGAGTGTATGGGTTCTATCCCCACCCTAGTACAATTGTGATAAATATGGCATGTTCTTATCACTTCTGGGTGTTGACTTTCTTTGTATTATAACATAACATAACTTCACACCTTTGTTACCCAAAGGTGTAAGTGTAAGCAGCGGCTGTTAAGACTCGACTCGCCGTTATGTTTACGTCCCAAATGGAATAGGTGGCGAACCTATTGCCATAGTGGGCATTAAGTTTTTAGTCATCGATATCATATATCTATCATACATAACTTTCGAAAAGTTATTGGTGTGTCCCAGGATTCGAATTCGCAACCACTTAAAAGCCGTTTGCTCGGCTACTGGAGCACCGAGACTATTAGAAAATATAGAGAAAGAAAACATAGGGATAAAAACTGAACCCAAAATAGACTAAAAAATATTATAATCAAATTCTGATCAGCGAATTGTGAACAAAACTCATATTTGTCTACCCAAATGATAAACTATGTAAAACAGTATGGAAAATTATAGTGTAAGATCAAAGCTTCGCTAGCTGAATGTGCGGTGAAGCGAACCATTTGTTCATCCTACTGGAAAACCTATACGCATCAAAACAAATACATATATATAAGTAGTGACTTGGTACTGCGTCATAGGAAATTTTAAGTAATTTTACGCCTGTCACACTCGCAGGTGTAAAAGTTATCCGAATTAAATAGGTCGCGAAACCTATTTATTGGCATATATCGTCTAATTTTATTTTGTTGGTATGAGCCCGGATTTGAAACCCAGATTTCTTGATACAAAAGCCAATTCTCCCTTACATTGATATGACAATTTAGAGTAACATTAAAGTGTTGGCATTAAAATATCGTCAAAACTACACAATGCATACAAGAGCTTATTTTTTTTTACAATGTTTACGACAGTCAACTATTATAATTATTTTTACAAATTTACTTAACAAATTATGTTTTTGTTGCAGGTCATGATGAAGTAGCGCCTAAAATGGTAAGTATGATTCTTAATTAAATATCTATTTAGGTATATTATCTATAATAGTCTCGGTGGTCCACTGGTCGAGCACACGGCTTCTAATCCAGAGACCCGGGTTCGAATCCTGACACTGGCTCACACCAATGACTTTTCGTAATTGTTTTTGGAAGTTAAGTGTGATCAATATCGATGACTGAAAAACTTTGTGCCCGGTATGGCAATAGGTTCGCCACCTATTCTATTTGGGACATAAGCATAACGGCGAAACGAGGCTTAACAGCCGCTATCTACACCTTCGGGTAACAAAGGCGTGAAGTTATGTTATATTAATTAGGTATTCTGTTTTTCTATCAAAGTAGATAAAGAGTAAGAGTAATTTCAGTTCTAATTACTGATATTCAGATGCGGAGGCTAAAATAAAATTATTACTATTTTTTTTATGGGATAGAAGGACAAACGAGCACGCATGTCACCGGATGGTAAGCAACTTGAGCCGCCCATGGACACCAGCAACGCATATACTGTTACCGTTGCGATGCCGACCTTTAAGGGAGTGGGATAGGAAAGGATGGGGAAGGGGGGTGGGCCTCCGGGTACTTCTCTCACCGAACGAAACGCGGCATGAGCCACTTTACGTTGATCTTCTGAGCTGTCGTGGTATTTCACCGTTCGAGCCGGCCTATTCATGCAGCGAACTGGTTGGCTCTACGACTGTTAGAAATAGTCATATATATTAAGTAGTTAAATACATAAATTCATTTCTTTTGTCGAGGTTTTAAAATCTGTATCAAAAACTCTTAAACAAACTTACTATACAAAGCAGCATTTCTCTTGTGTATAATACACGAGTAAATATAAACGACTCCGTACGGGACTAAGCGTTGATGTGAATGTCTGCATTTTTCCAGAGACTTCGAAAATGTTACTTCAAAGTCAAATATATTTTCATTTAATGCATCTCACTTTTAGTATGTGGAATATATCTATGGCTCTTTAGAATACACCAGTTGTCTATCTATTTAGGATCCATGATAATCATGGCATATATTAAACATTTTTTTTGGTCTCACACCCAAAAGGCATTGGTTTGATTCGTATGTGGTTCAACAGTGGTAGAGCTACGCAGTTCGTTGCATAAATGAGCCGGCTCAACCGGTGAAATATCACGACCTCGCAGAAGACCGACGTAAAGTAGCCCATGCCACGTTTAGCTCGGTGAGAGTTAGTGTCTGAAGCCTGGACCCCATCTAGCTTCTGACCCCTTCCATATCCCTTTGTAAGGCAGGAGGTGTCCATAGGTGGCGTTTGTTGCTTGCCAACGGACAATACGAATGTTCGTTTGTCACCCATTCGGTAAAAAAATATATAATCATGCTTGAGGCCAATATCATCAGGCATCGATTTTATGACACGTAATTTCTTAAAAGTTATTTGTGTGTGGCTTAGAGAATAAGTTAACAGTGGTAGAGCCAAGCAGTTCGCTGCATGAATGGGCCGTCTCAACCGGTGAAATACCACGACCCCTCAGAAGATCGACGTAAAGTGGCTCATGCCGCGTTTCGTTCGGTGAGAGAGGTACCCGGAGGCCCACCGCCCTTCTCTCTCCCCTATTCCCTATCCTTTAACGGTCGGCAACGCAACAGTAACACTATATGTGTTACTGACCATGGCCATCAGGTGATACGACTGCTCGTTTGCCCTTCTATACCATAAAAAAGTACCATTTGGAGTATGTCAAAAACCTTGTTTACCTTACCCTCGGCTATCTGACTCTCATAAATGAGGTAAAAATTCTGTTGTTCATTCAATCAAACGTTCCATTTCATTTCTACATGGTCTCTCTAGTATATGTATCTCCTTATGAACCAATCCAATATATTTACCGGGTACGAGTTTCTTTAGATATATTTTTTTTATCAAAAGCCCGTAATGATCGAGGCGTAAAATTTCAATCAACATCAAAATTGATTTTATAAATCCCCTCTTAGTAATCTTTTCTGTTATTGTACTAGTATATTATTAGTACAGTTCGAAAGTTATGTGTATATATCGATGACTGAAAACTTAGTGCCCTGTATGGCAATGGGTTCGCCATCTATTCCATTTTGGGGCGTTAACATAAAGGCGAGACGTGACTTAACAGCCGCTGCCTACACCTTCGTGTAGAAAGGCGTGAAGTAATGTTATGTATAATATAGTTTAATTATGTATATATTAATCAGTAATTGAAAATCAAATCCAATCTTAAATTTCAGAGTGCCTCTCACAGCCGTAAAACGTATTATTAATAATTAAATTTCAAACATTTTATCACGATCGCTGCCTACGCTATAATTGAAAAATATATGAAAATATTCTTTTCTCCATGTATGAATGTATATTGTATTGCAACGATGCTTACGAAAAAATCTAATCATTACATAGTATAAAATAAAGTCGCTCTCCACTATCTGTCCCCGTATATGCTTAGATCTTTGGTGGTTTGGATACGGATAGAAGGTCTCAACAGGGTGGTTTGTATCTATAATTTGTGTATGATATAGAAAAGAAAAAGCGACAAATCCGCAATTTACTTATTTATTACTTTGATGCGGAACAAAGGCCGGGTCAGCTAGTAATGCATACAAGGATAGTTATGTGTGTCTAACATATTGTGTGACATCATCTACAATCGATACTGAATCTAAACATATGTTTTTGCCTGTTTGTCTGTACGTTTGTTATGAATAAACTCTAAAAGATGCAGAACTTTTAGAGATTTTCTATGTGATAGGAGGGCAAACGGCCAAGCGTGTTACCCGATGGAGTTTATCCATAAGAAGCTTTTATTTTCATTTTTGGTGTGAATCCAGAGGTATGAATATTAGTAATTTGGGGTGAGAATGGAACCATTATAATGGCGCAGGCATAGTATTTTTGGTGCTTTATGGCGTCCACGCAGACGAAGTCGCGAGCACAGCTAGTTAATAATTGAGTGTCTTAAATTACAATACAAGTCACGTGTTTGTCAAAATGAGTTTCTAATTGAACAAGCTTTGATTAATAAAACAAAAGCTATTGTTCTGTTTATAAACAAGATGGCGTTATTATTAATAAAGATCTATATATATTTTTGTTTATGACGTTAATGAAATACATATTCTAATACATGTACTTGCATAGATTTAGCATAGACTGTGGTAGATGGCACTGGTCAGCAAAAATATACTACTAATCGTCACTGAGAGCGCGACCAAAAAAAATCGAAAGGAAAAAGTGAAGTAAATCGAGTAAGCGATTCTCAGGATGTTTATGATTCAACACATGAATATTATCTATATAATAAATGACACTTGGAACTCTTGGAAGCGCATTTTACGCACACATTGATATATCACTCACACATTAACAACCCTTTTTTGGTCTCGTTGTTTGGGACTATTACTCATAAATCTAGGTACAGTGCGACAGAGTAGAAAATAAATGAGGGCGCCACCATCGAGCAGATGATAACACTGATAATTATTTTTTGCACACTACATTGCGCACAGTGGTAGACAGTGGTAGAGCCAAGCAGTTCGCCGTATGATTGGGCCGGCTCGACCGGTGAAATACCACGACCCCTCAGAAGATTGACTTAAAGTGGCTCATGCCGCGTTTCGTTCGGTGAGAGAGGTACCCGGAGGCCTGCCTCTTTCCCCATCCCTTCCTATCCCACTCCCTTTAATGTCGGCAACGCAACTGTAACACTATATGTGTTGCAGGTGTCCGTGGGCAGCGCTGATCACCTAACATCAGGTGTCACGCCTGCTCGTTTGCCCTCCAATCCCATAAAAAAAACATCTATGCTAATTAGCTTACAAAATGTTGGTACATTATACAAATATATCATGTATTTATTGATAGAATTTATAGCGTGTAGAAAATAGAATTTCACGTAAATATGTCAGAGCGATTAATATTCAAGTCAGATACCGGCAAGATCTTACATTATGCAAATAAGTTTGTTATATTGCGCGGGCAAAAGGATATTTCAGTACATATATATTCGTGTTTCATTCACAATACGTGTAGTCGTGTCTTATTTACATGATCTTAAAACAAATATGTTACAACAAAATTTGTTGTTATAGAATAATTCGTGTTGTCTATTACGCAGTTTAGACTATATTTAAAAAGCTTCAATTTAAATTAATAGCATTGTATGTAAGTATGTATGTTCGGGTGGAATCTTTGCACTCAATTTTTAAAGTTTTAATTTGGTGAGAAAGATACCCGGAGGCACAAATCCTTCCCCTCCCCCCACCCCAATATCACTCCCTAATAAACTCAATTTTCAACGCAATGCAACTGTAACACTACTTGTATTGTATGTGTCCATGGGCGGCATTAAGTCAAATAAATATCTGTGTAGCTTATGAAAATGTTATCGTCATAAGATAAAATACCAGGCGTGGGGAGCTGAGGGCAAAAACTAGTAAATAATATATAGTTATATAATATAATAGGTTGGGGAAAAAGTATTTTCGTATTTTTGTATGAAAAGTCAAGACATTTTTTTCAAAGTTTATTTACATTTATTTACAATATATATGTACCGTTTTGTTGAATAACTTTCTGCCATTTTGTGGGCAGAGACATTATCCCGTTACTGTAGAAACTTTGGGACTTCTGATCAAAAAAACGGGACAAATAGTTTTGGCAGTCCTCTCTTGAGGTCAACCTTACAGAACCTAAAGAATTCTGAAGAGACCGAAACAGGTGAAAATCTGAAGGCGCAAGGTCAGGGCTATATGGTGGATGCACTAGGACCTCCCAGTCGAACTCTCTTAATTTTTGCTGAGTGGCTAAAGATGTGTGTGGTCTAGCGTTATCGTGATGAAAGACCACACAACCCTTCCTGTTGATCAATTCCGGCCGTTTTCTCTCGACTGCTTCCTTTAATCTCATCAGTTGCTGGCAGTAAAGATCAGAATCGATGGTTTTACCGGACGGTAAAAGCTCATAATGAACAATGCCCTTCCAATCCCACCATACACACAGCATCACCTTATTTCGTGTTAGGCCAGGTTTGGCCACAGTCTGTGAAGCCTGGCCAACTTTCGACCACGACCTTTTTCGCACGTTCTTGTCGAACGTGATCCACTTCTCTTCAAAAACGGCTCGGTTTCATTACGTCTCAATAATGAATCGCAAATGAGTACACGGTTCATTAAGTTTCTTTGAGTGAGCTCGTGTGGCACCCAAATATCGAGCTTTTTTGTATAACCAGCTTTCTTCAAATGGGTCAAAACTGTTTTGTGGTCAATTCCCAGTTCTTCAGCTACATCGTAACTACTAATATGCCGATCTTGCTCCACTCTTTCAAAAATGGCGTCCATTTTATTCGTAACAGGGCGACCAGAGCGAGGTGCATCTTTAACATCAAAATTTCCGGACTGAAAACGTTTGAACCAAATTTGTGCTACTCTTACTGACACTGCATCAGGTCCATAAACATCACAAATTTTTTTCACTGCTTGAGTTGCATTTTTGCCTTTTTTATAATAAAATTTTAAAATGTATCGAATTTCTTCATTAGATTCACTCATTTTTACGGAGAGAAAAACAAATGAAAAATAGCGGGAAACAACTTTTTTTTATTTTTTTCTTTTCTTTATAATGTAACCTTTTTAATGTTACCAAAACCAGCCAGACACAAATAGTACAGTCAAAGAAATTTTATAATAAGTTTATACCTACGTTATGCGAAAAGACTTTTTCCCCGACCTAATATAAATATATTTCATATAATAATATATATAAGTATATATATAATATAATATAATTTGTAATAAAGAACTCTTAAAAGATTATATCAAATAACGACCGGTGTAAAAGCTGTTCTGTTCATAATATTAATTTAATATATAAGAAGCGTGCTCCATCGACTTTACACAGAACATTGATGCTAAGAATCAAGATGACTGTAATTAAATATGATCTACGGGTACTTTAGTACCCAATTATCAGCAGCTTAAGAGTTAGTTATAACATAATACTGTGAAAAATAGTTTTCTACCTCTTAAGTGATTTTTTTTAGTTCTAATATTGAGTAATAGTATTGAAATAAGGAAGACGATATTAAAAGAAATACATAGTCAACCTCCATTCAAGACTTTTAGATGTATCCCAAAAATAGGCAAAAACAATATATATCATAGGACACAAATGTTTGCTTACACAATTCCCGACATTTTGAATTCACAAAGTATGATTCAAATGCTAATAGTAGGATTCCAAAAACATAAATTTATTTATTTTTTAGTGTGGTAGCCCAAATTAGTGTGGCAATTACCCTGGGATTTGTGAATTTACTCGGAGTGATGATAATTTGGTGCCTTGCTAGCTTTTGGGTTATTGCTCCTAGTGGCTTTTATGATATATATCGATAGGTATTAAATAGCTGATTGTAGTTTGCACGTTTGAACTCGCTAATCTCAGAAACAATTGGTTCGGATAGGAAACTTATTTTTGTGTTGGATAGTCCATTTATTGAGGAAGTATTGAGCGTATCATCACGCTACGATTTTACTTTTCAGTGATAAAAGTATATATTAGAACGGTTACGAAGTTCTTGAGTTTTTTTATTTCTAAGTGAGACATGTGTTTGTATTTGAACTGTTTCTTTGTTCCAGGACGTACCTGTAGAGCAACTGGAGAAGTTGAAAACTGGTAAATATAATTTATTATACTTATTGTATTAGTCAAGAGAACTAGATTTAGATTAGATTTAGATAGACGTAAAGTGGCTCATGCCGCGTTTCGTACGGTGAGAAAGGTACCCGGAGGCCCACCCCCCTTCCCCATCCCTTCCTATCCTACTCCCTTAAAGGTTGGCAACGCAACTGTAACACTAAACGTGTTGCAGGTGTCTATGGGCGACGCTGGTCACTTAACATCAGGTAACACGCCTGCTCGTTTGCCCGTCCATTCCATAAAAAAAAACTCCTGTGTGTCTCGTGTGTATATCACACTTCGTGGTGTAGACGAATAATTTTAAATTTTTACTTACGTTTGAAGTCCAAAACTTAACTGAAATGTCATATATTCCAGTTTGTCCAGGGTCTCCACTTAGAGAAAAGATATAAAAGTCTTTAAATTTTATAGTAAAACATGTATATTTTTTTATAAACATATTTTAGAGGCAGAGATATAAGACAGTTAAATTAGATATTATTTACGCATTTTATAAACGAAATGGTGGCTAGGTATGAAATTTAAGGAGGCTGTATTTAATAATACCACGTTCAAATATAAGTCACAAATATATATTTTTTCAATGACAAAACAAGGTAGTCCAAGGTTGGTTGGAAATGGATGGAAATTTCCATCCATCCCGCACAATACAATTACGTCGTCTTAATAAAGTCTCAGTAAAGCTTTTAGACACATCGTACTCTCCAATAATTAAATTTTAAATTGTTCATGCCCAGCTAGTTAAGTATATATAGCGATATGTTATTACCTGAGGGTGGAAAATTAATATTGAAATTTAGCATTTTATTGAATTTAATAGCGAACGAGATTAAGTCCTACGGATTGTAGAGATTAAAAACCGAGTTGATAGTTAGCATGCTAATCTATATCTATACTGATATATAAAAGTGAATGTAAGTTTGTTTGTTACGCTTTCACGCGATAACTACTCAACCGATCATCATCAAACTTTGTACACATATTCTTGGAGGTATTAGAAGTAACATTACTTTACACTAGTAACTTTTTTTTAGTTCTTTCTTTAATTGACATATATTTGCACCCGAAGGAAAAACTTATAATATAGTCTACAAAAATATCCTACATTAATACTCTGCATTTATCTAATATATAAAATTTCCATGTCACAATGTTAGTTACCGTACTCCTCTGAAACGGTTTTACCGATTTTTACTAAATTTTAAATGCGTATTCAGTAGGTCTGAGAATCAGCTACTATCTATTTTTCATCCCCCTAAATGTAGCCCTGCCCTATTTTTTTTAAATTTTTCGATATATTTCTGTTTTTCATTTTTTTACAAAACAGAATACAAAAATACATACAACCCTCAATTTTCAACCACCTACGATCAACCCCTATTTTTAAAATTTTATTTTTTGGCAAGACAACGTTTGCTGGGTCAGCTAGTATGTTTATAAAAATGAAAAAAAACTTAATTATATAACATAAGATCACGCTTTTTTCTACCCGAAGGTGTAGGCAGTGGCTTGTTGAGCCTCGACTCGCCATTATGTTTACGTCCTACATGGAATAGGTGGCGAACCTATTGCCATACCGGGCACAAGGATTTTGTCATCGGTAGGTATTTATCACATATAACTTCCGAAAATAATTTCGAAGTCATCGGTTGGGCAAAGGATTTGAATCTGCGACTTTTTGATTCAGAAGCGGGATGCTCGAACACTGGACCACCGAGACACAAAATTTAATAATCTTTTTGTAAATTTGAAATCGTAGCTTTAACATAATTACATTATTATATTTAAACCACGGTTTTTTAATTCATTTGATTAAATCTTTTCGGAAACAAATTGTAACATTTGATAAGTCGAAGAATATTAAGTACATGATCGTTTATTAAATTAAACTTAATATATCTAAAAAAAGCGTTCAAAAAATGCAAACTTCAAGGCCGACCTATGTAAATGGTTTATTGTGAGACCGATTGGTAACAATAAATTGAATAAAAATCACATAAATTCTATAAAAATTTATTAAATGTTACATAGTCTCTAGTATTTTTTTTATTACTATATATTGCCATTTTTTCATATCGAATATGTCTACGCCAATTTCGTATTCGTTTTTATAACTTGACTTCTCTATTGTCTTTTCGGATGGGTCCCGGAACCTATAGTATATAACCGGGCACATTATTGTTAGCTATCGATATTAATCACACACGATCCCGTGATTTTTTGATTCGGAAGCGTTATGCTCGACCCCTAGACTACCGCGAGGACTATCGGAATATTTATTACTAGAATATTTAAGAAAATCAAGGTTTATGCTCAGCATTAACTTCCAGATAAGAATGTCTGGAACATATTAGAAAAATATTTATTTTAATTTAAAAGTCGTAAATTCAAAAATTCGAATATTTGAAAATATATCGAATAACAAAATGGCGGTTATGGCTAATACGCAAATCGCGTTCGCCATAATTTAAAAAAAAGCAAAGTGACTATTAGTCCGGTTACTGTACGAATAATTTGTCATTAGTCATCCGGTCAAATTCTTTTTTGTTTTTTTTTAGGAGGGTTTAGGTTAGTTTAGGTTTTGGTTTTTTTTATTTGTAAGAGCATTACTTACAGAAAAATTAAAATAGAATTTCCTACTGTATTTTTATACCAACAGCTTTTACTGTATAAAAATAATAAAAGCACAGGTTTTATGTTAAAATAAAAGAAATTATTTATGCATACATATAAAATTTCAAAATAGCCGGATAAATAATAACAAATTATTCGTACAGTAACCGGATGAATAGAATCAGCCTAAAATAAAATAATTCGTACGGTATCCGGATAAATAATTACAAATTATTAGTACAGTAACCGGATAAATAATAACAAATTATTCGTACAGCAAACGGATGAATAGAGTCAGCCTAAAAAAACTGGCGTTCATGAGATAAAAATACGAACGCGCGATGCGTGTAATTTCAAATCTGTCACTCACTGTGTGTGTATCTACAGTTACATTTTCCTTTTATCCGATATAGGCTAAAATGTGAAGGGGAAGAATCCAGTGATATCTGAGGTATCGCAAAGCATATATATTATAGGTACATATTGCAGGGCTGCCGATTACTCTGAATGGATATTGAATATTACGAAACGAAATGTTTAAATCTTTGAAAGGATTTTATTACAGTTTTATAATAATTAAAACCAAGAAATCAAGAGGTTTATTAATATGCCAATTTCGTGTGGGTAAAGCTATATATCTGCTAAGTTGGTATATTTTCAGATTCTGTTTTAATGATCTTTTTTAACAATGGTAGAGCCTGAATACGCCAGGTCGAACGGTGAAATACCACGACCTCTTAGAACATACACGTTAAGTGCTTGATGCCAAATTTCGCTCGGTGAAAGAAGTATTCGGAGGCCCAACTCCTTCCCATTCCACTTTCGACCCCTTCCCCATCCGAGTTTAAAGGCCGGCAATGCAAGTGTAACACTATCTAAGTTGCAAGTGTCCATGAGCGGCGCTAATTGCTTACCCTCAGGTGACCCGCCTAATCGTTTGCCTGCCTATGCCATAAAAAATCTCACAACGATCCAATATACCATCCAAATAAACGCTATAAAATTCTTCTTCCGTAAGATTGAGGTCACGTTTTATCAATCACGCAAATAATACATATTTCTTGTTTGAAGAACTAAATATAAAATAAACTGCTACAGGTCAAGCCAATTTTAATTGCAGTATAAAAAGAGCTATTCTATTTATAAGCTTTATAAGAGGGATTTATGCAGTAGACTTTTTATGTGCCGACCATATTAAGCTCGTATGTCAGAATAGAACGATTATATTATTATTGTCAAAGGTACTGTCAGGTTTCTGGGATGATATAAATAAATTGATATTTACAAGTAGGTTGAGCACCGGCGCAAAGAGATATTATATTATTATTAGACCTAAAGTCACGAAAACATGTTTCAGATGCACGCAACCTTTTTTTTCAACATCCTTAGATAAATTTAACATGTTCAAAATATCAACTTCATCAGTTATCTAATATATAAAATTCTCGAGTCTAGATGTGCGTAATTGAACTCCTCCGAAACGGCTTGACCGATTCCCATGAAATTTTATGTACGTGTCGGGTAGGTCTGAGAATAGGACAACATCTATTTTTCATCCCCCTAAATCACAAGGGTAGCCCACCCCTCAATTTTTTTTAATTTTTCGACATATTTCTGTTTCTTATTTTTTTATAAAACGGGATACAAAAATACATGCAACCCTAAATTTTCAACCCCCTACGATCAACCCCTATTTTTTAAATTTTATTTTTCGGCAAGACATCGTTTGCCGGGTCAGCTAGTCTTCAAATAAATTTTAGTAGATAAAGAAAGCGAAATTCGTATTAAGAAAAATATGTTTTGCCTTTGCTCAAATTCAGAAAGGCACTCTCTTGGTCTCTAATAAAATTAGAGACAATTTTAGAGGCTTTCCAGATTACTACTTAATTTTATATTAGATATATGAGATTAAATGAAAGTTTCTTTAGGACACAATGGATGTTGGCAATATATCATATTGTACTGAAAGTTTTTTTTTGGGTATAGGCTGCGTTTTCTCGACTCTGGAATTAAATGCATCATGGAATGATTACGGAATATGTGTCATACCTATTACAATATATTGTCTAAGATTTTTTCATTAATCCTACTGGATTATTAACTCCTTCCGATCGGCTTGATCCTTTGGCGCTTTGGAGAGATGTCGCATCTCTGTATATCATGTACGAGTACCATCATGCAGGAGAGTGCTCTGAGGAATTTACTTATATCTCTGATTTTGGCAATCGTCCTTCGAGCTAGTGCTGTGCCTGCATGTTCTTAATTATTGACGATCAATGATTGTGCTTTTCAGCCTTCTTGACACTTATTTCCGAACCGTTACGATCTAGGAACCTACAAGAAACAAGCGCAACGCTGATGTGATGCCGTTAGTGTTGCGGGTTTCCATGGGCGTCGTTAGTAGCTTTCAACTCTTTGCCTCTTTTTCCAATGATTCGGACGAAAATTAATATATTACCTCTTATTTGCAATCTTCATAGTAAGCTAATCTCACTTTCAGTCTTCATTAAGTTCTACTAATTGGCCTCAACTCTCAGGTAAAACCAGGTCAGGTCTATTAGGACATTATAGACATACAGTAATCAGGTTGCTTTTAAATAGTGGTTTGTAATTAAGGTGAAAAATCTCTTTACTGAGAAACTTTTATGACATCAGTTACTATTTATTCTTGTGTATATCAAATAGATTAGATAAGTTTATTTCCACCATAGTCTTCATCGCGTTTCTTTTCTGTTAAGACATCAAACCCTGTTACTGTAATGATGTGTTAAAATAAAGTTCAGTTCTTTTGCTTCTGATGACTAGGCCCCTAATAGTCTCTATTGACGAATAATACATATGGGAAAATTTAAGATATAGCAATCTATACTAATATTAATGAGGAAAGATTTGTATTTTTGGATGTGGATGTGGATGAAAACTATTGGACGGATTTAAAAAATTCTTTCACCATTGGAAAGCTGCATTCACCCAGAGTAACATAATATATTTAGTCGTTATCGTCATCGCCATTTTGTTTGTACGCGAGTATCACCGCGAGACGGAAAGCTTGTACCTAATATAGAAAAACAAAAACTACACTTTCACACTTTCGGGATCATGACATCAAGACAAAATACTTCGTTTGGGTTAAAAATTCAAAATTATAAAAAACTTGAGAGGTGTCAAGGGACACCCGGATGGAATGAAGTTCCTTTCGATTAAATAGTGAAGGAATTGTAATAAAATTTTATTTTTTTAAGTTATAAAAATATTTTTTTTATTATTAACAAATATAATGTAATATAAACTTAATCAGTAGGCTCAATTTTCGTAAAGAAATTAAAATATCTGGCTTGCTTTCTATAAGAGAGAGAGAGAGAGAGAGCTAAAAAAAAACATATACAAAATATGAAAACATGGAAAATAAATCTTCAAAAAGAGTTGAATTCGAACCCGAGCCCCATGTATGAGAGCAAGGTATCCCAGCCACTAGACCATTTGGGTAGTTATACATTTTTCTAAATAAGCCGATACTTGAAAGTGCCCTAAACATATATAAAATATGAAAACATGGAAAATAAAACTTCAAAAAGAGTTCCGATACCGGGATTCAAACCCGAGCCCCCTGTATGAGAGCAAGGTATCCCAGCCACTAGACCATTTGGGTAGTTTTACAATTTTCTAAATAAGCCGATCCTTGAAAGTGCCCTAGTTTGGCATGGAAAAAGTGTCGTGACAATTTTTTCCGTCTAGCCCCCTTTCACAACGCGCGATAAGGAACTTCGTTCCAAAAATCTGAAAATCAATGTTCTGCTGGGTACAGTAAAAGAAATCCCTTTTCACCTTGGATCTCAACTCTTAGAACTTTGTGCTCTTTCATAGTTATAGCGAAACTGAAACTACTGTTAAAATTAACAGTTCACTGGTTTAAATAAGTTTAAAACACTAAAAAATATAATCGCTAGAAGTTAAATTATCTCCTAAAATGTATTGGCGGTCCAGTGGAGCACCTCTCTTCTGAATCCAGAGGTCACGGGTTTGAATCCTGGCTCAAACCAATGAATTTGCAAAATTATTTTCAAAAGTTATGTGTGATTGATGTCGATGACTGAAAACTTTGTGCCCGGTCGGCAATGGGTTCGCCATTTGGGACATAAACATAACGGCGAGTCAAGACTTCACAGCCACTGCCTACACCTTCGGGTAGAGAAAAGCGTGAAATTATATATGTTATCTCCTAATATATAAAACCTTTTAACATTATGCTTGTATTCACTGTGTTTTTGATATGTGTTGTACACTCGAAAGCTTCATAAAGGTGCTACCTTAATCCATTTAATCAATACATCCTTATCATAGATATGTAGTATCTATTTATATTATGTATCGTATCAGTATTAGTCTCGATGGTCCAGTGGTTGAGCATCCCGCTTCTGAATCCAGAGGTCACGGATTCAAATCCTCACATTGGCTCACACTAATGAAACATCGGGAAATAAATAAAAATAAGTAATAAATAAACGCGATATAATCCATTTGGGATGTAAACATAACGGCGAGACGAGGCTTAACAGCCGCTGCCTACACCTTCGGGTAGAAAAACTATTGCCACACCGGGCACAAAGTTTTCAGTCATCGATATTTATCACACATAACTTATGAAATTAATTTCGTAAAGTCATTGGTGTGAGCCAATGTGGGGATTCGAACCCGCGACCTCTGAATTCAGAAATGGGTTGCTCGACCACTTGACCACCGAGAACTAGCCAGTAGATTTTTAATTTATGTTTTAAACCTTATTATTATAGCTGATTCCGGGCCAGGGCAGTTGAGCAGCGAACATGTCGAATACCACAGCCTCGGTGAGTGCATTTGTCCAATAATGTTGCTGCCTTTGTGTAAAAAAAATGTCAAAAGCATGTTTAATATCTTTTATTGGCACGTTCCAAATAATACATTAATTCTGCAAAGAAACATATACATTTATGTACCGCAAAACTTTGTCTAATAATAAAATAACGCTTGATTTTTACGCATAGATACTGAAGCTATTAGTTTCAAATTCCGGCCATTATCGGTTATCGCAATAAATATATATGTCTGCTATCACATTAACGATAAGAATCTACATAGTACTGTACCTAGATAAAGACCTATTTAATATATTTCCAAATATTAGTGTCAGGTTAAATGTCTTATTAAATTAAGTACATCTTGCAAAACTAATTGAAGTAATAAGCCTTGCAGGTCTTACAATGACAATATATTATATGTTAGATGTTTAAGACGCAATTCGCACAACGTCATCTAGTTAAAAACTTAAGCTTGTTTAGTAAATTTATTAATATTACCCAAACAGAAAAATACCACCCATAAACATACATTTTCGAAGTGCACTATGCCGCAAATATTTGTACTGTAGTGGATATTGAACTAGGCAAACTTAATTCGCCACCTGCATTTACTAATGCACCTGCGTTTACTAGTTGCCTATATTTAAAATACATCACGGGGCCAAAAATAAATTTAATTGTAGTAGGTCGTAGGTAGTGGTAGTAAATTAATGTAGTTATTAAATAAATAAATCATACTATTTCACAGATGCTGTAAAAACCAACGGCGAACTGGTTTCTCGACTTGAAGAGCATGCATCAGCGGATGCAATTGGAGGCGAGAAGCCAAAAGTGCACGCCCAGGTTCAGTTAGATGTTCCCGCTAAAGGAGTTCACAGTGTGCTTGTGCAAGAGGGCTCCCACGTTAGTGTACACGATGCAACGGCCGCCACTACTGTAGCCAATGAGGAAACTACTCCCAAGGTCAGTCTTGAGAAGTTATATGTCAATTAAAGCAGCAGGTCAGAGAAAGGCCACTATGCCTCCACACATTTAGTGAATTTTCTAGTTCTTAGGGTACAATATTTAATCACACCGTAACTTTCCGAAAATTACTGGTCTGAGGTTTTGATCTAAAAACCGGAATGTTTGGACAAGAAGTCGCAGTGCTGAACTACTAGGCTATCAAGTGATGGACCAAATTGGGTGAAATCCCTTACTTGCATTTTACGATACTCATAGAAAAAGTACAAGTAGCACTATTCTCTGAAACGGTGCTACGAGCTAAATGATAAATTTATTACTAGCTGACCCGGCGAACTTTACTCCGCATCAAAACTAATTTTTATGTGAGTGCTAAATCTCGAAAATTGACACTTTTTATTTCCTATATAATGCATGAATTATACATACAAACCACCGCGTTGACTTCCTCTACTTATTAAGAAAACGCATCTGAATCAGTTGCGTAGTTTCAGAGATCAAAGCATATAAGGGGAGACACAGCGGAAAGCGACTTTGTTTTATACTATGTAATGATTATGTCTAAGACTATACACTAAAAATAGAGAGATTAATTTTGCTAAAGATGATCTAGGTGTTACCCTACCACTTACATATCAAAGGTGCCGATAACGAGTACGGAAGAGTAACGGCGAGTATTCATGCATTAATGATTAAGCTAATATAAAAGTATATTTTATCTTTATATCAACTTTGTGCAAACAAAAGTAACCGTTTCCATTAAACACGAAACATGTTGTCATCATTTTGGAAACATCCATCACTCGGATCCAATAACAGTATCTCTGACGTGTCCCCAAATTAATACATACACCGAGGTTCGTGACCGTTCTATTTGAAGGTTATCCATTTATTTTTGTTGTTATTTTAATATAGTCTACTACTATAGTCGTTAAAGAATTGTAATTCTACTAGTAAATAATAGTAATTCTCCTATAAATAAGGATTAAAAACATAACTTGAAACGGGATCCCTTGTGAAGTAGACAGGGAGAACTCGGAACTACAAGTCTTGATTCCTACATCTTTCACTGGCACCTTTGAAATTCGTAACTCATTTTATTATTTTGCTTTGCAAAGACAAGAAAAGTTAGTTTTGATCTTCTTCGACCTGGTAAGTCATTCCGCTAATATTATTATTATATAGGACACGTGGTTTCCAGGTATTCCACGGCGCAGCACGTCTGGTACAGCCAGGATCATCGACAAACGGCAACCCAGCAAGTACTCATACTGCAACACGCCGAGCATTCAATGCCGATATTACAAAGGAAACTAAAAATAACGTAATATTTCTCTGCATTCCCCAAGTTTCCCGGCTACATAACTTATCTGATCTGAAGTTAGGAACGATCAATTGGATTTTCTAATATAATCAAAGATGAACATGATTTTGTCTTAGTAAAAAATAAAAGTTACATAACTTTTTAAGTTTGATAAATAATTTGAAAATATTTTATTCCAATTTTACGTAAGATTAAATATAACCGAATCCGGTCCAATAGTTTAGGAGCTGCGAGGGTACTGAGGCGTACTACAAATACACTTAGAACTAACACTATATTATGATCATACATACATACACATACATACATAACTTAACGCCAAATCCCTTGCGGGGTAGGCAGAGAGAACAGAGCGCCATAGGGCACGATTCTTACACGCCTCACTCGCTTCGTTGACTTTCATAACTATTTTCATGCACGCGCGTCGGTTTTTGAGGCTCTTAACATCACCTTCCTCCAGAATACGTTCTATTTGGTCATGGAATGTGTGTCTTGGCCGTCCTGGACTCCTACATCCATCCGCTTTTGCATTGTATATCTGCTTAGTCAGTCTTGCATCAACCATTCTTTCTACATGTCCGAACCATCGGAGCATGCCCTTTCTAACTTTTACACCGCCACTCTCTTTCAAACCAACTTCCTTCCTTACAACCTTGTTTTCTACGCGGTCAGCGAGAGTCACTCCGCAGATTTTGCGTAGTGCATATTATGATCATTCGTAGATTATTTAAGATAGAACACCTGAAATTAGATTTTGGTTTTGTTTAGATGGATCACTACGCTGCATATACCGGTGTACAATATTCCCCATTGGATATGGCGGAGTATGTGTTTTGGACTGGAGACGAGCGTGGTGTTACTACCGCCATAGAGGATTTCCTCCAAGAAGGAATGGTAAACCATAATAAGAGAATTTTTAAATAGTACTTTAGACCGCTTTGTTGAGTATTTTTAATTATTGTTAAATTTCCCGTGACAATTTTGAAAAAACTGTGCAAATCTGTGTAATAAACATAAATAATAAAAATAAAGGATTGGATTTTTTGAACGTTCTAATCTCAATAATTATTGGTTTAATTTGAAAACATGTGTTGGATAGTGCATTTGTTGGGGAAGTTTTTGGACTATATATGATCACGCAATGTTTTTAGTGGCAAAATTATATAACATAGCGGCACGAGTTTCGCACCAACGCCTAGAACATAATATAAGCTGAAATTTCTGCCAGTAATTCTATAATTATTCATAGGCACGTTTTAGTGTAACCTTGAAGTATGTTATAAACAACTAATATTGCATAACGAACTAATACTAACTCAATATTAGTAGGTATATATTATGTAACTTGTTTTGATGAGTTATCCGGACTTGTAAGATCTTGTCTATCAGTTGTCATATTAGTTGCTTCCTACAGCTCAAAAAGTAATAAAAACTGTAAGAATATCGGGAAAATATATATGTTTTTCAGAATGATAGCTGTGTTTGTAGTTTGTATAAATAAATTTCATTCACATACTTTACGGTGGTTGATTTCTGTGCGGTCACATTAGTTTTTTTTTTTTAATTGAATTTAGGTTTTAAACATGATTACGAGTTGAGTGAAATTGTAGAAATATTTGTATTATTTCTGCTTGGTGACTTCTACTTCTCCTTATCCCTTGACTTTGTAGATATTAATTTTACATTTAGAAATTTCCTTAATCTATTTCAGATGACTAAAGAAGAAGCAATTGCTTTCCTTCAAGAGATCAAGTTCAATATTGACTATCTTCGTACTCATTATTCGCAAAATTTGAGGGCGGCTGAGGAAAGTGCTCAACAGGAGAAACTCAGGAACTTGCTTATGGAACAAGCTAATGCTAAGGTAATTAGTTAATTTAAAAAAAAAACTTATTTAAAATAAGTTTTTGACAGTGGTAGGGCCACGCATAACGGATCTACTGGTGAAACAGCACAACCTGTCAGAATATTAGCGTTTCGCTCGTTAAGGGAGGTATCCGCAAGCCCAACCACATGTTTCTCTCCTCCCCATCCCAGTTCCGGAACCTTCCTGGTAAAGGCTGGCAAAGCAACTGTGACACTATGTGTGTTGCAGGTGTCCATGAGTGGCATTGGCTGCTTACCATCAGGTGATACGCCTATCCTTTGCCCTTGCCCCCTTCCCCATAAAAAAATATTTGTTTTGCATTTGTCAAAGTATTAAAGAAATCTTGAAAATAAATGCATAAAAAACTTGCATGTGTGTGTCTGTGTAGTCCGGATTTATGTTCTATTTTAAAAGTAGTTTTTTAATTGTTCACGTATCAAGATGTTGATTATTTTATAACTTGTAACAGTGGTCAATGGATATTTCAAAATACATATATTAAGTAACCAGCCAGAGTCACTATCTTACAATCTCGCGTGATCAATAAACGTACGGAGTGACTGAGAACTAAACGAACCGACCGACTTCAGTAATTATGTTTAAAATCACATGTTAAATAAACTGTTGAATCTAGGTCATTTGAAGTTGAAAACTAGGTCAGAGATTTAATCATGAAGTATAATTGAATTTAGTACCTGACCTCAATTTGTTTACATAACGAATCACGCAATTAAATTTTGTAATTAATAATACAATCATTTCTTTATATTACCCCAATGTTATCCAAAAATGATTTCTTTCTTAAGACGCTTTTTACACAGCTTTGGGTAGTGTTGAGCGATCGAATCAAATATCCGAAACACACCTAACAAGCTTAAATGGTATCCCTATTATCTAATGATAGAATTTGTTCAAACGATTAGAATTAAAACCTTATTAAAACACTAAATCATTATTTTTAAATTGATGTAACAGAATGTCTGCGAGTTAAAATGTAGCAGCCGCTGCTCACATCTACAGGTAAAACAGGCTTGACGTTTACAAAAAAAGAAATGAATTTCAAACAATTCAGCATTATTTTAGCGGAATGTTTAGCTTTGTAATTAAACTTCTCTTTATTTAGCAGCCCAGCACTAGAAATATATTTAAGTTTTGAAAGGCATTGTTTAAAAGTGAATGCTGAAGTAATGGAATTGTTTTAAACTTCTGGGTTAGAAGAGTTAAGAGTCGGGCGCCAGTATGTATTTTATAAATTGAAAAGATCTTAGTGAAAGCAAGAATTGACTCTTATCCAGAGTTAAAACAACCATTCAATGCTTTGCTCACATAATTATTCGTGTAGTCTGTCCTGTTGTTTCGCGGATTCAGTAAGATTCAGGTTCACATTACCTGGCTGTATCGCAATAAAAAATATCTTGAGATAGAGTTACGTTCATCACCCTCAACATTCTAGAGCTGTATAAAAGTTCTCCCAATTTTAACCTACACTTATTCAAAATATTAGATGCTACGATCTTTTCGTAGCAAATGCTACGAAGCCATACAGTTGGCTACGAATTATTATGAGACGTGATTACATACGATCCAGATGAACCAGTTACTAAGGAATATGTAATTATTATTTATTTTGCAACTCCAGGCCTTGAATAGCCAAAGGTGTAGGCAGCGAGAGTTATACATCGATAGGCCAACCTTTTTAGGGACTTCTGATAGGTAGGACACTAACATCGTTATCACGTGGTGGTAGAGCCAAGCAGTTCACTGCATAAATGAGCCGGCTCGACCGGTGAAAAACCGCGACCTCTTAGAAGACCGACGTAAAGTGGCTCATGCCGCGTTTCGTTCGGTGAGAGAGGTACCCGGAGGCCCACCCCCTTCCCTATCCTTTCCTATCCCCTATCCCTTAAAGGTCGGCAACGCAACAGTAACACTATATGTGTTGCTGGTGTCCATGGGCGGCGTTGGTTGCTTACCATCAGGTACCACGCTTTGCCCTCCTGTCCCATAAAAAAACCTAGACATTTCCAAAGGGGTTTCCGAAATTCTATCTTTTAAATAGAATCACTGAATAATATTACATCTGTAATATACGTTGGCTCTTAAACAAATTTATGGATCACAAAATATTCAAGATATACTCTCGAGAGCAATGAATCCGGGTCACTTAAAGAATGTTAAAAATCTCGGAAACTAAAAATGATAGGTTAATGCAATAAATTGTATTTAATAGACAATGTAATACTCCTTAAATGAAAGTAAAAAAATATGAGTCACCATACATTTTATTAACACAAAATTACATAAAGAAAAAATCTGCTGATCTCTCCTTAAAACAAAAATAGGAAACATGAAATTTTTGAACTTTATTACGATTTTCTTGAATTTTAATACTTCGTATTGCCTCCTCGTGCTTCCATTACTGCGTTTACGCGGTTTGGCATGCTGTACACCAAGTTCCTTATACGATTTTGGGGAATATTCTCCCATTCCTCTGTGAGAGCAATTTTGAGCTCACGAAGCGTGATTGGGGGAGGGTTTCGTTGTTTTACGCATCTGCCTAGCTCGTCCCAAGCATGCTCGATCGGGTTGATATCCGGGCTGCGCGCTGGCCACTCCATACGAGTAATGTTCATCTCTTGAAGGTAGTCATTCACAATCCTACCTGTATGAGGTCGGGCATTGTCATGCATAAATATAGCATCCTCACCTAAATTGACCATAAATGGACCAACGTGATCATTGAGGATTTCTTCCACATATCTTACGCTAGTTAAAGAGCCGTTTTCTATGATCACCAGCTCTGTGCGACTTTCAGAAGAAATTCCGGCCCACACAAGTACAGACCCACCACCGTAGGCTACTTTTTCCTCGATGCATGCTTGCTTGAATCTTTCCCCTGGTCTTCGATACACTCTGTGTCTTCCATCGTGCTTGTAGAGCATAAATTTTGATTCGTCGGAGAACATAACTTTTGACCAATCTTCAATACTCCAATTTACGTGGCTCTGGGCATATCTTAGTCTTGAAATACGATGCCCACGCTCCAGTTTAGGGCCGTTTGCAGGTCTAAGGGGTTTTAAGTTAGATTCAGCAAGCCGACGTCTTACTGTCCATGCACTTGGGTTACTTCCTCCGAGGCGTCGAAACTGATTGGTGAGTTCAGTTCCTGTGAGAAAGCGATTTCGAAGCATGGTGTTCACCAAGTATCGGTCTTCTCGTGCTGTGGTATACCTGGTTCTGCCCGTTCCTGGTCTGCGTAGGTTAGAACCAGTTTCTTCGTAACGTCGGAGAACTCTTTGTACTGTTGACAGCGACACACCAACAGTCCTGGCTGTATCGCGCTGACTCCGGCCGGTTTCCAGCATTGTAAGTATTCTGGTGCATTCTTCAGGCGTAAGCGACATAATTTCAGCTTGAATAATGAATATAGAGCACTATCAACATGGTTTATGTACCCACATAAATGACAGATTACAAACAAAAGCAAAACCAAATGCTGTAATTTCGTAGTTCCATCTTCGAAAGTGGCCCTTTTTCAAATTTGATTTTTTTATGATATAACTTTACAATAACTAAGAAGTTTTAATACCTTCATTTAAGGAGTATTACATTGTCTATTAAATACAATTTATTGCATTAACCTAGCATTTTTAGTTTCCGAGATTTTTAGGATTCTTTAAGTGACCCGGATTCATTGCTCTCGAGTGTATTTACTTTTATGAGGTTACGTATGTGAGAAGATATTTTTTTTAGTAAAAAGTTAACTCACTCATGATAAACAAGTTCAGGTCTTCAAATAATGACAAACTATTACTAAGAAGTACATACATAATTTCACGCCAAGTCACGTCCGTGGTAGGCAGAGAGAATTGAACGCCGTAAGGCACTCTTTTACTGAGAAGTTTTTAAAATTCAAAATTCTTAGACTTTACAAAGCACTTAGAATCGCCATTCAAAACGAATAATTAAAATACGCGGAGCTTAGATTCCCATTCATCACCTAAGTGAGGTCAAATGGACTACAACGGAATATATTTACTTAATTTGATCAAGTCAGGAAACACACCACAGTCAATACATCTATTAAATATCAGAATTAAAGCGGGGGCAATATTGTTAAACAAAGATTTTATTATGTGTACAGAAATGTCCCATAAATCAGTAGTCTTCTTATTAGGAATGGATTTGAAGGCGATATTTAGTTAATTTTTATCTTTTATTTTAAATCTAATGATTTGTCCAGAATGATCAAAATCTAATTTATTAATAATAATTTTGCTGACATTATTAGAAACTATATCAGATAGTAAGTAAAAAAGTTTAATAATAATTATCCAAGTTTCAAAGTATATTAGCAAACTCAAAATAACTTCAAGACACGACTGTATTGAATCATGTCAATATAGTCCGCCATATTGGTTTTATCATATATATTATATACCAGGTTATAGTAATAATGTTGTCTTTTCCTCAACAGGAATACCAATATCGTAGTCCGGCTCTCCAGTCGTTCCCATTTGGTAATAGTCCTGACATTCTCCGAAGCATCACGTCTAAGAACTGGGAGTTAAGCAACAATCTTTCTCCGGTACCATCACTGCCGGTCACCAGCGACCTTCGTCCGGAGCCCATGAAGAGGACATATGATCCCATGTTGCAGACTAATATTATTGGTAATTCACTTATTTCAATTTAAAATGAAATATATATTTAATTCTAAACAAACTAGCATTATTATATGGAAAATGTCAGTACCAGTGGAATAGTGGGGCTTGCTAGTACATAACAACTTTGAAATTAAGTCCAAAATCAGTAATTGTAACATAACATAATTTCACGCCTTTCGTTACCCAAAGGGCAGCGGCTGTTAAGCCTCATCTCGCCGTTATGTTTAAGTCCCAAATGGAATAGGTGGCGAACCTATTGCTGTACCGGGCACAAAGTTTTTCAGTCATTGATATTTATCACGCTTAACTTCCGAAAACAATTTCGAAAAGTCGTGTGCTCGACCACTGGACCACCGAGACTAACCACCGACATTTATTAGTCTCAGTAATTGTAAAGTACTCTAAAACATTTTAGTCACAACTGTTCTTTTTTTTCTTGGAAAGATTATGTTATTTACACTAAATTTCCCAGAAAAATTCTACTTGAAATTGAATGAAGTGACCAGCAAAATATAGTGCTACTTTCATTAAAAAAAATTGTTACTATTAAAATATATATGCAAATGTTGTAAATTCTCTCACAGGCACATCTGATTATGACCGCGACGGACAGATCATCACGGAAGAAGAGTATGAAGAGATGATGGACAAGCTGAAGGCGGCTGATACACTTTACACTGAATATACACTTGAAGAGATTATTTATCAACTTGCAAAGGTAAATTACGTAATTTTCTTCAGCAAGCAGATTTTTTCCACATGCAACAGGAACACGGTTTGGTACCCAGTACTTACAATACATTTCTCTACTAATAAACTATTTAATCAACAAAATCAACTCATTGTTGAAACTGGTCTATAGCGTAGTCATATAGACGTAAAATGCTGTTAGTGTATTTATGTATCAATACATACATACATAACTTTACGCCGAGTTCCTTCCCTTGCAGGCAGAGAGAGCAAGGCGTCATAAGGCACGATTCTTAAACGCTCCAATCGCTTCTTTCATACCAACTTTCATAACTCTTGTCATATACGCTCGACGGTTTGTAAGGCTCATGACATCATCATACTTATACTTAAGTAATCGTTGAATTGGGTCATGGAAAATGTGTCGTGGCCGCCCTCGACTCTTACATCATTCCGATTTTGTATTATATTGTATCAATAGACCTCGTTAACTATTCAGGTCAGATAGCAAAAAATAGTTAATTTAATAGTAAATTTTTAATAAAAAAATAATTAGAAGTTTGTTTCGAATTAGAAGTAGTTTTAAAGTAAAAGTAGTAGTAGTAGTAGAAGTAGTAGTTTTAAAGTAGATTGTTTTAAATTAGAAGTGGTAGATTGGCGTGGTATGGCCACATTATGAGAAGGGACGAAAGCCATATCACAAGGAGAACGATGAGAATGACTGTGGATGGACACATTAGTAGAGGAAGGCCAAAAAAAAAGAGATGGATGGACTGTGTTAAAGTTGATATGAATATGAAGGGAGTAAGTGTGAATACGACGAGCGACAGAAGAGAATGGAAAAGAATGACATGTAGTGCCGACCCCACTTAGAGTGGGACAAGGGCAGGAAAATGATGATTAAGTATTGTTTTTATCATAAAATTGAAAAGAATAGATTTTATTACAAAACTATATACCGCTTTTTAAAGTTAAAATTGATTGTGGATTACAGATGATGTTCTCTCAGTCGTTGTCTCGCGATCCTGCATCAGCCCGCGCCGCCACTCAACGGTTCATGGCGTTCCTTGAGCTGGAAGCCGAGAGAGGACAATTGTCCCGGACTATTGAGAAGAAAGTGCTCGGTACATATCTCAAACACTTACCATTTGAGCTCTTAAAACTCTCTGGGTGACTAAAATCACTCTAAAATAATACAAAATATTTTTTATATTACAACAGTTCGGAGTTGTAAAATGAATTAGGCGAAATATCGTTGCGAAACAAGCAATACGTAAGTTTAATATTTCGATCCCTCCAAGTCCCTAAGTACGACTACGTACGAATTACGAATAATAATAAGAACTTAGAATATAGTCTAATTTTAAATTAGGTAAGTAATTATAGTAAAATAAATACTATAATTCTCAAGGAGCGTTGAATTCCCTGACGTCAACTCTCCTATAATACCACAGCCATTTATGTCTTTTGACAACATGGATAGTTCGGAAGGATGACACGTAGTGCCGACCCCACTTACAGTGGGATAGGGGCAAGAAAATTATTATTAAAATAAAATAATAATTCATTTTCATTTCATTCAATATTTCAGATGTGATGATTGCAGCGCTAACAGATACTATCGGCGATCATCCAGAATTGCTCCAGCCTCATGATGCAATGGGAATTAACCCAGCTAACAGGTATTAACATCATTACCATTCGTATCTAACTTATTATGGGCTTCTTATACGAAACGCAGCATCAGCCACTTTACGTGGATTTTGTGAAAGGTCGTGTCATTTAACCGTCGAGTCAGCCTACTCATGGCGCAAAATGCTAGGCAAAATTTTCCTATTGTTATTTTTTTATACAAAACTTTCAACAGAGAACATTTTCAAGGGGACACGAGCAGGCGTGTCACCTGATGGTAAGTAACTAACGCCGGTCATGGACATCTGCAACACAGATATAGTGTTACAGTTGTGTTGCCGGCCTTTAAATGGGATAAGAAAGGGGCCGGAAGTGGGATATAGAGGGAGACGGGAAAGGGTTGGATATCCGAATACCTCTCTCACTGAGCAAAACGCGGCATGAGCCACTTTACGCTGACATTTTGAGAGGTCGTGGTATTTTACCGATCAAGCCGGCCCATTCATGCAGCCAACTGCGTGGCTCGACCACTGTACTCTATTTATAATAGCCCGATATATTTCTGATTATTTCTGAAAAACCACATGGCGTAGAGATAAAACCATTATATACCATGAACAAAGGTCGGGGTTCGTTTTGGACCCAGTAAAAATATTGGTCTTACAATTTAACGTATACTTACTGTACTTTAAGTCTCGGTGGTCCAGTGGTCGAGCAAACGGCTTCTGATCCAGAAGTCCGGGTTCGAATCCGAGCACCGTGCTTTTGAATCAAGTAGTCGCGGGTTCAAGTCCTGGCTCACACCAATGACTTTTCGGAAGTTAAGTGTGATAAATATCGATGACTGAAAACTTTGTGCCCGGTATGGCAATAGGTTCGCCACTTATTCCATTTGGGACGTAAACATAACGGCGAGACGAGGCTTAACAGCCACTGCCTACACCTTCGAGTAACGAAGGGGGGGAAGTTACTGTAATAAAGGCGTATACTTACTGTAATACTGTTTTTCTTCTATTCAGACTAATGCGACAATTCTTCGAGACCAGCGCAGCTGAACCGAGCATGTCCCGAGCGATTCTCGCTGCTTACAAAGATGAACTTCTTAAAGGGCCACCGATGCACAAATACGCTTTCCCTGAAAGAAACTAAATAATTACGAATGGGTTATGTATAACTACGAAGATACCAGTTAATATTTACCCCAACTCTATGGTCTTGGGCGTCAAAACTCTATGGAATGTCAGAGTCAACTCGAAGCCAAAACTCAAGGACAACTTTTTTTAAATTTATAGTATTAAAAAAGTTGTTTTTTTTTTTAAATATAGTAACGGAATGCACTAATTTCCACATTAAGTATCTACTTTCGATACAGGTATCTTCGTAGCTATTATCAGTCACATAGTACCTCTTTAGCTATTTATATTACTATTAATTTAAACTATTACTATACTATTACTATTAATTTAAATTAAATGGTAGATATTTATTTTTATCTTTTTCAACCTTGGTTTCTTTAATAAGTGTCGTAAAACAAAATATTATTACATTGTCGTGAAAAGTTTTTTTTGCGATTTTGCAATATTATTTTGGTTAAACCGACATATAATAACATTTTATTTACACTACAATACTGGTTTTTAACTACGTAGTTTGGATCTTCAAGATATATCTTAAGTAGCTATTTCTGAACTACAAATGCGAAATATGTATTACTGGACTGGCATTTCTCAACATATAGGCATTTCTATCGATTAAGGTAAGGTAATTTAATTAGATAAAGTATACAAGATAAATAAAATAAATATTCTGATATATCATCCTATTTCCAGGTTAGCTTAAAGTTATACCTTACAATTAAATACCACGTAAGATGTTAAAAATTTACCTTTCAGCAAGGGGGCTGATATGCCTTGCGCTAGAAGAAAATGGCAGCACTTGAATTCGATATTAAAGTTTATGAGAATATCTGAAGCTTGTAGGTACCTATAAGATTTTTCATTTTGTAAATAAAGTAGTACCTACCCTATTAATCTATGGACCTCAAAAGACTTATCCACTCCTGTATCAAATTATAATGATTTTACAAAATATAAAAAAATAAAAAAGTTTAGCTTTCGCTGTATTCCAATCTTGTTTAGCTTGTTTTATAATTATTGTTGAAATAAATATAAGTGCTAAATGTAAGATAATATTATAATTATTATACTAATTGAATAGTTAGAGAAATGTCCCTTCATATTTTTCTACCAAATATTGTGTATAGTAAGCCCAACAAGACGAGATAAAAACTATAAACAAACAGACCCTTACCGAGCTATCTTGCGACAGTTAGCGATTGACACGAATATCCGAGCGATTGATATCTCTGTCCTTGTTACTCCTATGCAGTAAAGACGTCACTTAGTCGAAAACTATCGCTATCGTTGCGCACTTCGTGGTACATGATAGCAGTTGATACCGTGGTCGTCAACAGTTGGTACCTACGCAATTTTGTTAACAATTTCACTCCTGTATGAAAAGCGTTCGAAGTGACTCGTATTTTCATTTCCCGTATTTGGTTGTTTTTTCTCGTAATTAATCCGTTAATGTTTTATTTCTCTTGTTATTTTTTGCTGTTATTGTTATTATTGTTACTAATAAGTTGTTGGTTATAATTAGGGAAAAATTATAAATGTTTTGAACCCCTGAAAATTTTGTTTACATTTTTAATCTCGTCTCGTTGGCTTTACTATAGATTATTCTACGATTTTGTGTTGTATTAAAGAAAATAATGTCTTCCTTGAAAAAGAAATCGAGCTTACATCCATAAAAGAGCTACGGGAAATGCATATCATTGATTGGAAACATATCTTTCATCTTGCATCTTCATAGATGTTGGTATCAACAAGCTCAAATTAAAATGAAATGATATTTCACATCACATCAACCAAGCTACGAACATTTCCTGAATGAAAATGGAACTAAGATAAAAAGAACATATATTCTCGTGAAAATTGCCTCTAAATGTTTGATTTTAAATTACAATCTCTAATAATACTTTCACCTCTAAGAAGATAACACAGTTTTCGTCCATCTTGTTGTTGTTTACTTTTGAAAAAACCAGTGTGATTTTAATAATATCTTAACACTTATTTAGGTACATTAGTCAATGCGCCTGCCGTTAAAACATTTTAGTGCGCCAATTCAGATTAGGGACGGGAGAATTAAAGATAAGCAGATATTGCAGTATTCAGATGTTTATCGTAATTCAATTAATCTGTCATATTATTAATATATAATTAAGGTAGGCAACACAAAATCGTAAAATGTACCTACTTCTTCTATGTTTTATCACCGCCGACGATTAGAGAGAAGGAAGCAGAATGAGAAGATAAGGATTGGATGCAGGCCAAACGCTAATAGTTCTGATTAATTTAGCATATTTCAAGAGTAAGGGAGACCTATGATTATTTGAACCATTTTGCAGACAATATATAGAAATTATGTCTAAGAAAACCTGCACTTATAAATACATTGTTAAACTAATTAAAACTATTGTGCATTCGCCAGTGTCGTTGACGGTGTGACTGGTTTGTAACTACATAAACGCAAAGACAATCTAAAATATCTATGTGTTTCCTTGTATTGTCTATTCGGTAGATGATTATAGAATGATTGTCTATTATTTTCATGTGATCACGTGAAAAAAATATTAATAAAACAGCATACTTTTTTATTTTCCGTAATCATTTCATATTTTGAATAATTTAAAAATGTTACTAAGAGATCGACGCTTTATATAAGCCTCCATCGGCATAAGCGCTATCACTTGTTGCGTGCTCTCGCTCGCACGCAAGGCTCAGGTGAAACGTGACAGCTTTACCGAGCGTGTGGCCGACGTTTACTGATTTGTAAGACGTTATCAAGTGTAAACTTATGAATTACACTTCAGACAAACAGTTTTTTTTCTGACATAAATTTTCATTTTAAACATAAAAAGTTTGCTTTAAGTATTTTTCAAAGTTATTTCAATTTTATGTTAATATTGCGTGCCAACACGTTTAACAAAGACAAATAAGGAATATCACATACAAAATTATATATATATATATATATCTATATATCGATCGAGTTAAGTGGTACCTATATAAAAAAAAACTGTATAAAAACTAGTAGACACTTTTTACTTAGAAAACCCTAAACAAATTTATAACTATAAGTATAAAACTATATAATATTCAGCATTGTTGTATAGTAAGACAATGATGGCAAAATTTATTATATTTATATTATTCTTTGAAATATATTGTGGATTTAATAAAAAATGTTTTAATGTCAGTGCATTTTTATTAATCCCCATCTATTTTTATCTACCGCAACAGCATGGGTACCTAATCATAAATAGTGGCATGTGTTAATTTCATTTTTATTTAGTCTCGGTGGCGCAGTGGTCGAGCACACGGCTTCTGATCCAGAGGTCCGGGTTCGATTCCTGACACTGGCTCACACCAATGACTTTTCGAAATTGTTTTTCGGAAGTTATGTGTGATAAATATCGATGACTGAAAAACTTTGTGCCCGGTATGGCAATAGGTTCGCCACCTATTCCATTTGGGACGTAAGCATAACGCCGAGACGAGGCCTGACAGCCGCTGCCTACACCCTTGGGTAACAAAAGGCGTGACGTTATGTTATGTTAATTTCATGGGTGAAGTTATGAACTTAGTGAAATAGACCTTTTTACACGTTTCGAATAAATACGATATAATACAGCAAAGAAAAGGTAAAAGTAAGACAGGGCATGCTACGATGGTTCGGACATGTAGAAAGAATGGACGATGCAAGATTGACTAAGCAGATATACAATGCAAAAGGAGTTGAGGACTGTCACGACACCTTCTACAACCAAATAGAAAGAGTTAAGGAGGAAGGTGATGTTCGTAGTCTTAAAAACCTTCGCGCGTGCTGGCTTTTCAAGTTATGAAAGTCGAAGAAGCGAGTTACGCGTGTAAGAATCGTGCCTTAAGGCGCTCTGTTCTCTCTGCCTACCTCGCAAGAAATTTGGCGTAAAGGTATATAAGTATTTATGCAAAAAGGCGAAATTAACTTTTTTTATATTGTTTATTTTCGTTGAAGATAAATAATTATAAGCAACCACAATTATCTACGTATGGAAATAATTATTTAACCCACTTATAGAATTTTTGGGTTTAAAAAATTATATACATCGCCTATAGTTTTACCTGTTCTCGTCATTTATACAAATTCAACCTATGAAGCAGAAGCAGAGTGCTGAACCACAAAGACTGAATTCTTATCAGGTGAATACAAACCTTCAAGTTTATTCGATATATTTTATTCGGCACATTCTCGGAGTTTCTTGCCCAGTATGATTTGACAGTGGTAGAGCCGGCTCACTATTTCACCGGTCGGCTCGACCGGTGAAATACCACGACCTCTCAGAAAACCGACGTAAAGTGGATCTTGCCGCGTTTCGTTCGGTGAGAGAGGTACCCGGAGGCCCACCCCCCTTCCCCACCCTTTCCTATCCCTTAAAGGTCGGCAACGCAACAGTGACACTATATGTGTTGCTGGTGTCCATGGGCGGCGTGGGTTGCTTACCATCAGGTGACACGCCTGCTCATTTGCCCTCCTATCCCATAAAAAAAAAGTTGTGAGCCCAGAATCGATCCCACGACTTTCTGATTCAGAAGCAGGCCGCTCGATTACTCGACGCTGGTCGAGTAATCGAGCGGCCTGCTTCTGAATTGATGATTGGTAATGACTTAAAAATAATACTCTAAAAACTTTAAGATTCTTTGTAGGTACTAAAAATACACGTGATGTTGGACGGGGGGGGGTAAGTTTTAAATGTCCCCACGTATCACCATGGGGAGCGGGGGTCAAAAATCAAAAATTAATCACGTGATTAATGGACGGCCCCTTAGATATTTGAAACTTTGAAACTATGCAACGGATTTTGATGCGGTTTTTTAATAAATAGGGGGGATAGATATAAGTAGAAATGGGGTTTGTATGTATAGGTAATTCATATAAAATGTAGTAAAAAAGGGATAATTAAGATAAAACGCTGGCTCATCACGATAACTCTGGAACCATAAGGCGTAGCGACTTGAAATTTGGTAGGATTATTCCTTTCGCCGAGTAGAGGTCAGCTAAGAACGGATTTTACGAAATTCCACCCACAAGGGGGGTTGCACCCACAAGGGGGTGTTAACAATGGAAAATTCCCATTTTTAACCTATAGCTGCTATCGACTTCAAATTTGTCGAAGATATTGCAGTATTAACATAGCGGGGCAGCAGTTATTACTTTTGATGCGAAACAGAGTTCGCCGGGTCAGCTAGTTATACATACACGTTGAAAAGGTCTGCAAAATAGTCCGCGATGATGTATGAGGGGTAACCCAAAATAGGAGACTATTTTTAGCCGACTTCGAAAAAAGGAGGAGGTTCTCAATTCGTCTGTATGTATATTTTTTTTTCTTATTGCTTCTGAGGCGTAATAAAATTCGTTGGGTCAACTAGTGTAATAATAAAATAAATACCCGATTATGAAATGCGTTTATTTACTCACTTTTCATGTTACATGTTGTCATTTATGAAACACTGGACAAACTCCCAGATACATTCTGGAGAGGACATTAAAATATATAATTTTGAATGTTGCACAATACATGGTAAATCATCTTGATATACATTTGTTGTTGCCTTCGTGTTACAAACTGAACATTATAAATTTTTGGCACTCAAATAGATTGTGACAGGAAGGCAACAAACAATGAAAACATAACTTAATGCCTCTTTCAACCCGAAGGTATAGACAACCAAATGAAATTGGCGGAACCTATTGCACAAAGTTGTCAGTCATCTATATTTATCTCACATAAACGACTTATGTATTAGAAGCAGGGAGCCCCAACCACTGGACCACCAAGACTACAATACATACCTCAAAGTTGGAAATTTTGTCTGCTATCGGCAAAGACGAATTTTACATAAGTTATTTATAACAAAACACAGAACTAGATACTAGTATCTCCTTTGTTTAGAATCGAATATGACACGAATTGCACATCATTTTTCAGACATAATAATCAAGATCGATGAAATTGTAGTGGTTGCATTCCAATTCATTATACCCCCCTGAGCTGTTTGGTGCACAGAGGACCAAAGGTAGGCTTCACAAAATCAAAATTAATTAGATAAAATCCACCCTAACCTACCTTTGATTAATTGTTGAAATATGTTTTGCTAAGCAATTCTTAAGTTGAAGTATATCATTGAGTTTTGTAGGTAGAAAATGTCTTTTTACAAATAAAAATAGCTTTTTGTACAACTGTACTCCAACTGTGGTCTACACCACAGATAAAAAGTTGTAACATGTACTTATCTGATAGAAGCTATTAGATAGCTTATAATGTATCCTGATAAATAAAGCTACAATAATAATTGTTACAGAGGAACATAGTTATTGAGCAGTTCACTCTTGTCCTTTTTCATCTTCGCTCGGAGATCTCTTTCTTGTTCCTCAGCATTTCTTCTTTCTTTATGACTAGTAGGTAAATTAGTGAATACACATCTATAACAGTACTCTATGCTAAGTTACCTTGTGGTCCGAAATATAACAACGAAATAAATATTATTTTACTGGACTATCTTAATCCATAATTGTGTCTTGAATATTATATCTAGATCAATGGGAAATCTCGAGTTATGTACCTTCATCATTATAAATTAATCTAAAACTTTTGTCGCATCACCTCAATTAAACATTTTCAAATTTTATATAAATGTATTGAACACTTAGGTATACAAATCGATCGAAGATCTATGAAGAAATTCATATGAAGTCCGGCAGACTGTTATATCAATACAAACACAGCTAGAAAGTTTGACGGGTGATATCATATCTGAGGTATTCATATAAAAGGATGTACATATTTCTTCAATGGAGGATACAGCCAATCATCTAGTTGGTAATTTTGCATTGTAAATAATTCAAACTATGGTAATATCAAAGCTTGATAGCGGTGGAAATGGATTCTTCTTACTTACAACAAGTATTTGATGTTGATATGATATATATCCTTTTATTATGTTATGATAAATTAAATGGGCTGCAATGCATTGGGTCTCGTCTGCATCAACGTCACCTTCTCCCATCATTTGTAGAGCAGCCTGAAACTTTTTGATATCAATTTGATGGGCTTTCGATGGGTCATCTTGGATTTGTCTCTCGTTAAGACATACTTTCCTAAACAAATTCCTACGAGCTATTATTTTCAGTTTCTCCACAATCAGATAAATGCCAGCATTTTTAAAGAAACTGTCATGTTCATCCATTACGTTATCGATACCTTTGAGATTGCCTTCCTTGACAGCAGATACCAGCTGCCAAAATTCCATTAAATCATACTTCTCTAACAAACGCTTTGAAGGCATAAGACCTAGAAGCATTTTCACCGGAACTAAGTATGTGAGGATTAATTGTTTGTTTTTGATGCTCTCTTTGTGACATTTTTCAAATGCAAAACTTAAGTATTCATCTGCTGTACGATAGTCCGAATCAAACATAGCTTTACGTCCAACAAAATACCTATAGGTAACCTGTTGTGCTATCGGAAACTGATCTTTAAAAGGTGATGAATCAATAGCTCTGATCAACGGTTTGCATAACTGAATTTTGTCAATTTTAAAATACACTTTCAGAAGTTGGTTAACCAGGTTCAACATTCCAAGCTTCTTGGTGTCAGAGTCTGAGGCTCGATTGTCAGCTGCACATACTCTAAAGCAGGCCAAAAGGCTTTCAGCTGCCTTCTCCAATATCTTCCCACGAGTTTGTGCTGAAAAGTGGGTATGATAATGAATATCTTGTAGAGTGATACCAAATAGAAAGAAATTTAAAGAAAGATTTCATAGTCTTAGAATATAAAAAGTTTTAAAAATAAACTGTCTTTTCAGCTTTTTATTTTATCTTTATTAAAACAAATTAATAATGTATTATTTAAATTTGCATAATTTCATTATATCAATGAGTATAGGAAACTCTCTCATCCAATATAAATAATTAAACCAACTAAACCAGTATTTATTTATGTTAATCTTCTGACAGTTAAGTAAAGCAGTTAATTTTAATTTAGTATGTAATATTTGCATTATTAATAATTTATATTTTATATGCATTCTTTTATTTGAAAATACCTTTAATTAACCTTTGGTTATAGAGTACAGCATATTTTTATAATTGTTAGACATCTATAAAAATGAACTTTATAAAAAAAAGTGCATATTGCTTACGGGTACTAGAGACAGCATCAGCTTTTTGCGCAACCAGTCTCAGATCCAAGCAGACAGTATACATGACAGGCAGCCCCCAATTGACTTCTTTTTGTGCTTGTAATAATTTGACGACACAGGCCACACACTCACTTTGACGATTATATGCCTCAACATAATTTTGAGCAAACAATGCCTGAAATGAAAAAAGTCTGAATCATTTCAAACTCTATTACAAATTAATTCAAAATATGGCATGTTAAGTAAATTTATAAAATTCTATACATCCACACATATCGTGTGGATACTAATACAGGGCAGGGCCTAAACAGTCTTCAATACATTTTAGAAAATTTTGGCGATAGTTTTTTTATGAGTGGTGGACATTATTTTAAAATTCTGGACTTGCGTTTCTTAAAAATGGTAGGGGTACAACCTGCAAATTATTTATCCTGTAGGCTATTTGTAAAATGAATGATCCGACTTACTTTCACGCACAACAAATGACTGATTATAATTTCATCTAAAGGCGACACACAGTTGCCTTCTACTAAAGTAGTGATATCACTTGAAGCACTTAAATTCTTGTTAAGAACATGTTCATCACGCAATGATAATAACCGCGAAAGTATTGTCCCTTGAGATGTTCTAAAAATACGTTCAACAAACTGCGTGTATTGATTCAGAGTGCCGGTTACTGACATTTTGCAGTATTCGTCTTTTATGATGGTTTTAACAGTATAAAATTAATTTAAACACTGTTATCTTAATCTCTTATCTTAACTTAATGTTGTGTTTCCATATATACGAAAAATATAAATATACTACTACTATAGCGAAAATCTGCGAAATAAATATTGAGTAAGGTATGGTTTTTTTTTAGGTTTTAATGACCTGGTAACTAAGACCACAGAGCATATAAATAACTTAAGACTAAGACCTTTAAGTCAAAAGGTATGGATGGATGGTATTGGTAATTTTTTTTTCTCGTGGAGTTGTTTGTGGACGTGATTTTTTCTTTCTAATTTATTGTATGACCATGGCTGCTGTACAAACAGTTCTAGCAAGCGGTGTCTCCAAGTCTCCACCACAGTCTGGTAGCATATCATAACATAACACCACCACCACCACCACAGTCTGGTTTTCTGGTAATATGAGAATATGAAATGTATAGATAAACTTTATTGTTAATCTCTGTAAATATATTTTTGTGGGCTATGCAGAACGTAGAATAACAAAAGAAGAGAAAAGTTGCTTTTTATATTTTTCCTAACCGAAATATGTAATTATTAAAATGCTAGCCATTATTTAGGAGACCATATTCCTACTCTTATACTATACCAGTGAATGAGTTGTATAGTATGGCTTCCAGGCTTTAGCTTGTTTAAATTCGACAATAAATGAGTTTTGGTGTGAACATAAAAGAGTCACGTCCGTTCTTTGCAATTTTATAAAATTGGTGTTTCAATGGATATTATTGAATAAAATTCGTGGCGTTTTAATTGTTAAATATTCGTGTATGAATGCAAATGTGGAAAATGGTGTAAATTTCGTGGGTAGCATGCTCTTCGACACAGTGGTTAAAACTCCCTTGGAACATCATCCATAAAGTGCCACGACTTTATTGATGTATAGGTTAGCGTAAGTTAGTTTAGAAGTTATTAGTTTTTTAGTTTATATATAATTTTAAATTTGTTTACTTCCAAAAAATTAATACGTCAAATAAGGCAGTACGGCTTCAAAGCTTTAGCCTGTCCAAAACTGGAAAAGAAAAAAAACCAGACGAAGGAAAAAAATGTAAAAAAGAGGTTATAATTTTAATGAATTTTTAAGGCAGTAAATAATCTTTAGCAGGCTTAAAGATAATAGCAATTAAAAACTCAATATGGAAGAGAATGTAGCCTTAGACTCTACAAAACAGAAGAAATTTGTTAAATCTTTAAAAGGAATAAAGAAATTGATCAAGGTATATTTTTGTTCAGGAAAGTGTAGAAATACAAAGTTAGGTTATACCTAACATGTTTATTTTATTTTGTGCAGAAAAATAAGAAGGATGAGGTTAAATCTGGATCTCAAAAGAAAAATGAGCAGGTCAAGCCAGAGAAACCGTTTTCTATGCGTCTTAAAGACGGAACAACTAGAAAGAAAAAGAAGAAGCCGTTCCAGAGAGGGCTTGTTTATTTGGGACATATCCCGCATGGATTCTATGAGGTTAGTACTTTAATTTTTGGTACGTTTTCGTCACAATTTTCCATCCAGATTATATGTTAGTACAAAGTCTGCAAAGTTGTCACAGGTTTACTCAGTATTTAAAAATTATATATTCCAAGGAAGTGGATGATATGGAACATAACAGCTTTATAAAAAAATATGTCATATTTATTACTTAATTTTAAGAGAGACAATTCATATTTGATTATCATTTACTACTCACTGTATTGTATTCTTTAAATAGTGTATAATAAAGTATTTTCTATTGTATTCTAATATTCATAATGTGTTACAGCACCAATTGACTCAATACTGCAAACAGTTTGGTATGGTTACAAATGCTAGAGTAATCAGATCAAAACACACTGGAAATTCCAAGGGATATGCCTTTGTTGAGTTTAGGGAGGCATCTGTGGCTCAAATCGTTGCAGATACCATGAACAATTATCTTATGGGGAAGCGATTGATTAAAGGTAAGATTGAACACATTTAAGAAATTAATATTATTTATTAAAAAACATGGTGAAGCTCATGTACAAAGACCTTTTCATCATGTGAATGTCAAGGCCACCCAGCTCCTAGACAATACAGGTCTGAGCAGACTCAAAAGGGTGAAGCCTTTTAAATTAGTTTGTTAAAGTGCATGTGATTGTGCAGTGAGTTCTAACTACAAAGAACAAGAAAACAATGTGACTTCCCCTTAATAGAGACAGAATAAAGTGTTAATGTACACATTCTTAATATTACTCTACATAGCAATTTAAGTTATATTTATATTACCTATTAGCTTCTAAATGCTAGATTGTAATGTCAATGAGGTATTTATCAAATCAGAGATGCTTCAGTTTAGCAAAAAAAAAAAATCTTAAACATGTTAATGATTCATTATTTAAGATTGCAAGTAAAAATCTTGAATATCCTTGGTAATGATATAAATATTTTTTCGAACAGCGTGTGTTATTTGCTGTATACTCAATACAGCAAATAGCACAGGCCTGGTCTACCATACCCATCACAGTTCCAGTTTTCTTAAAAGTCAATATCATAAACTAACCATAAAATATTCATATCTATTAATCTATTGTAGTGCCACACAATTAAAATTCCTCATGTTTTGTCTCATTTAAAATTAATGAAACAATTACACACTTTGTGGAACTTTAGTATAGTATTTATTATTTAGAGAAATAAGTTGTTTACCGTAAAAAACTAATAATGTAAATAAATAATATTTCCAGCTGCCTATATCCCTTCTGAAAAAATAAGGCGAAGAGCATTCAGAAAGAAATGGAACCCTGTTAATAACCCAACAAATCTAAGAAGAACAAAATTAAACAAAGTTAGTAATATTTACATTTTATGCAATCATCTGGCTATAGCTAATGGGTGTTTTTTTATTATATGTAAACTGAGGTTGGTCACTTGTCCTAAGAATATTCTAGAACAAAATATTTAGGCCTTTAATAAATATGTAAATAAATATTGTGTGTACATGACTGCTGTCATTATTTTCATAAAACATGCCTGTATATTTAATTTATCTGATTATTACTCTAATGTATCTATGTATAATCATTTGAATTAATAGATCTTTTTTTCAGGAATTCAATGCAGATAAAGATGATAAAGGAGACCTGAAAAAGGCAAAGAAGCTCTTAGCCAAGTAAATATATTTTATTGATCTTTTAGTTTATCGAGTCTTAAGCCCGAATACTGAACCACCAAACCGTCAAATTGGAGCAGTACGTAGCACTTTATTGATTGTTAGATTTGAGTGGCGGTTCAGTATTCGGGCATCCAAGTTTTATATTTATTTTTTGAAATATTTAATTTAGAGATTAATTCAGAGCCAGTGCAATTGGTGATTGAAGTAATTGTATGATATTCCTACATACATAACTTCCACACCAAATCCCTTGCGGATTACGCAGAGACAACAGAGGCACTATTCTGACACGCCTCACTTGCTTCTTTGACATTCATAACTCTTTTCATGCTCCCGCATCAATTTTAGAGGCTTCTAACATCACTTTTCTGTGTGTTGGCTGTCTTCGAGTCCTACGTCCATCCACTTTTGCATTGTATATCTTGCATCATCCATTTTTTCTATTTACTTCATTCTTTCTATATATATATATATATATATATATATAAGATATTCCTGTTCTTACTATATACATAGTTCAACTACCATATATTAATAGCATGTGTTTGCATGTTTTAGTTTAAATAAAACTAAGAAGAGACTAAGTGAGATGGGTATAAATTACGATTTCTTTAAGCCTGTAGACATCCCAATGGAACTTTTGCATAGTGTTTTTAAAACAGAGAAACTTCAAGATGAAGTCAAATTAGAGGATGAAAGTAATTCTAAGATTGACAAAAAGAAAGTAAAAGAACAGAAGACAGAGAAAATCGTTAAAAATGAAAAACAGAACATTGATAATAAGACAATCAAGAAAAATAAGAATACTGACAAAATAAGTAAAACAGTAGAAGTTGAAGTTAAACAGGGAGCTAACAATAAAACAATAACAGATAAAAAGGGAAAGAACCAGACTAATGTAAATGAAAAACTGCAAATTGAAAAACTAAATAAGTTAAAGGAGGCTGGTGTTAAACCCTTAGAGGAATTCATCAGTTTAGATGCTGAAGATCATGATGAATCTGATGAATATGAGTTTGACTCTGATGAATATGAAAAAATGTTAGAGGGCAGCGATGATTCTATTGATGAAAATGAAAGTGATGAGTCTGGTGATGAATCAGAAACTGATGATGATGAACAGTCTAATAAGGAAGAAGAGAGTGAAGATGAAGCAGATGAAAGGTACATATCAAATTGGGTTGTTAGTGGAGGTTTACTTTTATGGTAGTTTTTTAAGTATTTAAATTTGCATAATATTATATTTTTTGAACTTATTTTCCATTTAATACTCAATATTTATTTGTGCATATAAGTCAAATGTCAATATAATGACTATGAAATAAATACCGAATCTGTACGCCTATGTGTCATGGTCTAATTTTGTTTATTTTCCAGTGATGATGTAAAAATGCCAGTTTTAAAACCTAAACTGGTAACAGCCAATAAAGTTGTGCCACCTCTTCATAAAACAAATAAAGCCAACCAGTTAAAACAAGAACCTAAAAAAGCACAGGATTTTAAAAGGAAGGTTCCTCAAAGTAAGTTATCAAACACTAAATGTTACAATTTATATGCACAACAATTTCTGAGCCTTGAGAATTAACACAAATTAAAATATGATCCAAATTCTCAGTCTTGGTAGTCCAGTGGTCAAGCACTGAATCAAGAAGTAGCGAGTTCGAGTCCTGGCTCACACCAATGTCTTTTCAAATTTATTTTCGGAAGTTATGTGTGATAAATATTGATGACTGAAAACTTTTTACCCGTTATGGCAATAGGTTCGCCACCTATTCCATTTGGGACGTAAGAAAAAGGTGACCCAAGGCTTAACAGCGGCTGCCTTCACCTTCGGGTTTCTACCCGTTCTTCTATCAATTAATATCTTCACGCCTTTCTAGGCGTGAAGATGTTAATTGATCATTAGAACTGAAACATATGTAAATTTATTTTTTGGGATATCTGATTTCGAATGTTATGTTTCTTTGGGCATTTTAAATCATCATTTTCCTGCCCTTGTCCCATTCACTTAGAATGGGACAAGGGCAGGAAAATGATGATTCGGGTCGGCACAACATGTCATTTTTTTCCATTCTCTTCTATCACTCGTCGTGTTCACACTCCCTTCATATTCATATCAACTTTTACACAGTCCATCCATCTCTTTTTCGGCCTGACTGTGGATGGACACATTTGTGGAGTAATGTGTCCATCCACAGTCATTCTTATCGTTCTCCTTGTGACATGGCTTTCGTCCCTTCCCATAATGTGTCCATACCACGCCAATCGACCACTTCTAATTTTTTTCCGTAATTGGTGCTACTTTCATGCTTCCTCTTATATACTCATTTCTTATTCTATCCCTTTTTGTCACACCACACATCCATCTTAACATTCTCATTTCTGTTGCATGTACTCTCCTTTCATAGGCCAACGTTCAGATCCATACATTACGACAGGGCATTTTAAAATAAAATCTAAAAATTATGATCGCGTTCAATTCAACTTAACCAAAAGCTCATTATTTCATTTACACTAATGTATTTAGTCTTTAATAGTGTCCGACCGAAGCTTCGGCTTCGGCCACCTTTGGCCAATAATCCATCTTGGCGAGATCTTCGGTTTCGGCCCAGAATCCGGCCGAAGGTTCTCCGACACAAGATGGTCAGAAAACAGTCTGAATTAACCGAACTGTTACGAAATAGTGAGTGACTGACGGACCGGACTGCACTTAGTTCAGTGCGGATACCTCTATCACCGAGAAAAAAGCGACATGAGCCACTTACGCTGATATTCTTCTTAAGATGTGGATAATATTGAAGAAAATTATTAAATTACTAAGAGTTTATAAGGTTGTGGAGATTGCCGATTAATCGGCTTCGGCCAAAAATAGACCTTCGGTTAACTAACTCTACTATAACATAATAATCCGTTTAAAATGAAACAGTATTTCATGTGAATTAGTTTCTCGTGGAACTGACTAATATTTGACCTGTTTCCGGTTTAAAGGAAACTTTTGGCGCCAAAACAGGTTTTTTTAAAATTCCTTTTTATTTACAGAACAACCAGTAGCTGCCAAGAAATCGAAATTCGAGAAACAAACGCAGTCTAAACCATTAAAGAAACAATTCAAAAAGAAATAATTGATTGATGTTTAAAAAATAAAGTAATAAATTTATAGAGATGTTATTTTATTTTTTGCCTAAGTTATAAAGATTTAAATATTTATTTCTAAGACTTTCGCGAATCTCACTCATTGATTAAAACAACTTTTAGGATTATATCGCGTTTATTTATTACTTATTTATATTTATTTCCCGACGTTTCGAACTCTTTACTCGTGAAAATGATCTCTGTAAAGAGTTCGAAACGTCGGGAAATTGTTAGCACCGATGTTTCGGTCATGTAGAAAGAAGGAATGATGCGAGATTGACTAAGCAGATATACAATGCAAAAACGGATGGATGCAGAAGCCTAAGACGGCCACGACACACTTTCCATAATCAAACTGAACGGAAGGTGATGATGTCATGAGCCTTAAAAATCATGAGCGCGTATGACAAGAGATATGAAAGTCACGAGAAGAAGCGAGTGAGGCGTGTCAGAATCGTGCCTTATGTCGCTCTTTTCTTTCAGCTTATCCCCCAAGGGAGTTGGCGTCAAGTTGTGTGTATATTTATTAACGAATTAGGGAACTCGTTAATAAATATACCACAGTTACCAGGGGGTAAGGATGACCTGTGTCACTAGCAGTTAGCGACGAATCACAACACTTCATAGATTTACGCACGAAATAGTCAGTCCTATTTAAGGCATTAGCCAGCACAAGCTTCGGTAAAAAAAATAAACTAATTCAATAGCATAGTAGGTAGAGCGCAAGGTATTTTATACCTAATTCTTCAAAGTTTCTAAGCATGGATATCAAAAAAACTCACTGACTAGTAATGTTGGGATTTGGAATAAAAAACAAACCACTTTACAGGTACCATTTATTGACTTGTAATTCGATTTGATATTAATAAACTAGTTTTATATATTAAGGGAATACAAATATAATTTCTCCGTAATTTGTTGCTCAAATTTGTCATATGGACTACCGCAACACAAATATTTGTGTTAGGAAAATACATGTTTTGAGCCTTCGTGTCTTATATCTAGGTAGTAGGTACACTATTGACATCCAACTACACTAAAGCTGGCTATTTCATCAGTTTTATTAATTCTGTCAGAACAAGAATAAAAAATATTTGATTATTATAAATTTGATATAGCAATTCTTCTTCTATCAAATAGTCACCAAATTTAGAATGGTCAGAGGCAATTTTTTTTTAATGGGATAGGAGGGCAAACGAGCAGGCGTGTCACCTGATGGTAAGCAACCAACGCCGCCCATGGACACCAGGAACACATATAGTGTTACTATTGCGTTGCCGACCTTTAAGGGATAGGGGATAGGAAAGGATGGGGAAGAGGGGTGGGCCTCCGGGTACCTCTCTCACCGAACGAAACGCGGCATGAGCCACTTTACGTCGGTCTTCTGAGAGGTCGTGGTATTTCACCGGTCGAGCCGGCCCATTCATGCAGCGAACTGTTTGGCTTTATCTTAGTCATGATATTTTAATAACAAATATATTTATATAGTTTTTAAGTACTATATACAATATATATATATATAATATATCTTGTTTCTATATTAGGTGAATATAAGAAAATTTGCTCCCTAGTTACCATTTTCAGGCTTATTAAATAGGCAAAAAAAAACGCGATAAAATCTATACGTTTCGTTATTAATGTTGTTCCTGGAAAATTAAGGAACAAATCTATAAATTGTATTGCATATATTTCCAATTTCTAGTCGAGGCATATCTGCTGCCTAGTTCTAAGTAATCCTAACATTATTTTTGTATCAATAGAGATGACATTTTTGTAATTTCTCGTCCTATTCTCAGCCGCAGCTACGCCTCGACTAGCAGAGTTTTTAATTGCGAATTATAATTTATTAAAATTTGCGGTTTGCTTAGATACCAACCTGTAACACCACTAAGAATGTACACCCATCCCACTTTTTTTTGGAGTTATTATTATCATACGCACATATTTGAGCAACAAATTCAGGACACATTTGATAGTTAAAAACAGTAAACTTGTATGTTACCTTGAACACTTGGACGTAGAATTCTATTAAATTAGATTTAATAAAGTTTATTAGATTTAAAAAAAATTCCATTTTAAATATAATGTACATAGTACACAATTATAAAGACTTGAATCTACATAGAAAATTGTGCCAGGGATAGAATTAAAATTAGAAGATCGGTTGATAATCTAAATTTACTAAGATCAAGAACATAAAAAAAATGTGTTTTATATTTTCTAACTAGTTGACCCGGTGAACTTTGTTTCGCATCATGAGTAATAAATAAGATAATTTTGGATTTATCCCTTCTTTACTACATCATACATAAATTATAGATAAAAACCACCCCAGTGACAACCTCTATCTATTAAAAAGACCTCATCAAAATCCGTTGCGTAGTTTCAAAGATAAGCATATAATGGTACAGACAGCAACAGATAATACATATTAGATACAAGGCAGTTGTTAACATTTTTAGAACAGAATCAAGTATCAATTACGACACAGAAATACTACACATATGCCAGCCTCAGCTACTGGCCATGCCATGTGAATGCTTAAATCTGACCCCCGACTCAGGCAATTCTGACTCTCAATAGTACAGCAGAGGAGTCAGACATTTCACTGCACACTGAGTAAATTCACAAATATAGCATTACCTGTCTGTAGTCTGTTTCCTAATATTCTTAGATCTTTTAAACTAAGCAACGAATTTTAATGCGGTTTCTTTTAATAGATAGAGGGGTATCAACGGGGTGGTTTTCAGCTATAATGCATGTATGAGGAAGTAAAGAATCCAAAATTTACTGATTTATTACTTTTGAAGCGGGACAAAGTTCACCGGGTCCTAGCTGACCCGGTGAACTTTACGTAATGAGTTTCAAGAAAAAGTTGTAAAATGCTTTTTTATCTGTTTGCTCTAAGTTTACCGGTCTGTAGAATGCGTGTCCGCCGCCTCTAAATCGCCCCCTCAGTATCGTCGGCATTCTACATTTTTTTTGCTTTTGACATTTGATTATCACTATTATCAGTTAGCTTTTTTGTCTTATTTCAAACCAGGTGAGTTTCTCGGTTTGAACTAAGAAATGTCTGGTGTTGGACGCAATTAATGTGTCCAATTTTTCCAAATATTTTTTATTAATAAAAAAAGTTTCAATTTTTTGCTGACGCTACCCTACGAGTGATGTGATATCGCAAACAGCAAACTTAGTGGGACGGATAGTAGGTAGGTTTTAATTAAATAAATAAATCTTTTACCTACTTCCAATTAAAAGTTGTATTGCAAGATTTTAAATAGAGTAAATTGATCTCGTATCTATTTGTATTTTAACAACAATTAAAGTTCAAATTGATTATCAACCGTTCTTCTTTTTAAATATTACACCGTCACAATAATGCATTGTAATGATTTAATATAATATTATCGTTATTATCATAAACAACGTCTTTGGGAATCTTACCTTACACAGTTCCAAGTCGAAAGAATTAAAATACTAATCACAAAAATAATCTATTCAGTTTGATCTAATTTTACTATAACCGGCCTCTCATCTTCCTCGTCAGCGTCCAATCCTGTGAAGTCCCACTGCAGTTTGTCTGTCAAATTATCTTTGAATCTCTCGATCATGGTCAGAAGACGACCATCAACTTTGCTCACATACGCGGTACGGAAGAATTCACGAAGCTTCTTGTAAACTAAATTTTTGTTCATAACAATATCGGCTAAGAAGTCTTCTGGCATCTCATCTATTTGTACCTCAATTGTTCTGATGAAATGAAAGAAGACACTGCGATACTTGTGTATGGCGTCGTCGCAGGAACACATCAGTATTACCAAGTTTTTCCAATGCTCAAACGCATCTAGTGAATGCCCAATTAGGAAGCATAAGAAGGCAAATTGCAGCTCTCCGATTATGTGGAGTGGTCTAAAAATATATATCAAATTTCACTAAAAAACAGCGGCAGTAGCTGCTAAGACTCGTCTCGCTGTTATCTTTACGTCCCAAATGGAATATGTGGCGAAACCTATTGCTATACCGGGCACAAAGTTTTCAGTCATCGGTATATATCACACATAACTGCCGAAAAGTCATTGATGTGAGCCTGGATTCGAACTCGCGACTACTTGATTCTGTTGCGAGGTGCTGAACTGGATCACCGAGATAGTCTTGGAATTAAATCCTAGCTAATATCTTTTCGATAGTTTGTATGTTAAAAATATAGATTTATTGTAATACATACATACATAATAATAATATCAATCTGGCAATTGGTGGCATAATAGCCACTGTCTACGCCTTCCCGTATTAAAGACAGTGCACACGTACAAATTATTATTTACATAATTTGAAATATCAAAAATTTTACTCACTCATCATGTTGCGCTATCATCAGTTCCAAAGAATACGACTGGTCCAAATAATGTTTAGTAATTTCCTCCGGCGTAGAACCAGGTGGATACTTATCGCGCGGTATCTCCGTGAATCGCATAGACATTCCTTGAAAAAAAATCAAAATAACGACGGGCCTCGTGGCGAATTGGTAAAACTCCCGGTTGCAGCAATGAGGTCGGGGGTTCGATTCCCACCCGAGTACAAATATTTGTGACAAACATGAATATTTGTGTGGTGTCTGGGTGTTTTTCTATGTATTATAAGTATGTATTTACAAAAGAAAAGTAGATATGTATTAATATCCGTTATCTAGTATCCATAACACAAGCATTTAGTTGCTTAGCTTGGAACTAGAGGGCGCTGTGTGTATTGTGTCGGAGCAACCCAGAGGAACAACCCCTTCCGTCCTCCCCTTCCCATTCCATTTTCTCTCTTTCTTCTATCCAATCAATGAAAGCATTCCCTTGGGTTGACGTGAGGCAGGCGGACGGTTGTAAACCCTATGCCAAATCTTTTGAGAAAATGGATAGTTCAAAAGGATGACACGACTTTCTATCTATGGTAATCTAATTTCAGATATAATCATCTTATTACAAATATGTTCAAAAATGATTTTTAGCAGAAGGAATCATATTTTCCCTTGATTCTATATAAAATGTAATCAATTTCAATGTAGGAAATGCAGATTTTCTATTAATAAATGCGACATTCTTACTCTGCTTCAATTACAAACATTTTTATTTAAGCTTATTTGATACAAGACAGAGTTATGAAGGAATAAATATACCTGGTGCAGGTTTTAAATTTGGTAGCATAGAATCTTCTTTTTCTTCTCGAGTGATTCTCTTAGCTCTTTTAGCATCAGATTGTCCAGCAGATTCCTCTATTCCATCGCCTGGGTCTCTCGAAGATGATTCAGTGTTTTCTTGGCCTTCCATTGAGACATCAGATTTGACACCTCTCGGCCTGTCTTCATCAGTCATAGATAACAGTTCAACAGATGCCCTGATGACACCACTTTCTGGAGATAGTTTAGCTGCGAGTTCAGCTGCAAGTAAAATGATGTGTATGAAATATATGTATTGTTTTAATCAGGTAAAGGATAAAAACTTAGTTATGCTTATCAAAACTCCAAATGGTACTTATGGGGTACTTCCATTAACATCTTCAACTATGATTTACTTGAAGTTTTTAGCGAGTAATATTGTAGACTCTTGGTGGTTTAGTGGTCGAGCACACGTCTTCTCATCCAGAGGTCCGGGTTCGAATCCAGCCACTGGCTCTCATTAATGACTTTTCAAAATTGTTTTCGGAAGTTAAGTTTGATTAATATCGATGACTGATAACTTCGTGCCCAGTATGGCAATAGGTTCATCACCAATTCCATTTGGGACGTAAACATAACGGCAAGATGAGGCTTAACAGTGGTTGCCTACACCTTCGGGTAACAAAAGGTGTGAAGTTATGATATATTGTAGACTAAAAGCTCGTAATATAAAACATTTATAATGGGGATTCACTCCAGGTCAGTTTAAAACTATATATGGTCAAAGTTACCTGTAATTTGTGAAGATAACAGTTTCCATTTCTGCCATATTTCATATGGATATGGAGCAAGATGTCTGTCCAAGTTCAGCAGGTTATCTTTCAATCGTTGTATACTTTCTTGAGCTATTTCATCTCTGCTCATATCTTCTGTATTTTTGTCCCACATTTTGACTAAGAATTCTTTCTTATGAAAGTAGTGCATGAAGCCTGATCTAAAATTCATGTAATAAATTAATATTAATTAGATTTATGGCTGTTCTAAATAATAACGAGAAACAGACAAATAGTGTTGATTAAATAACTATTATGTTGGTCTGCTAGTATATTATATAGTAATAGTTTATACATAAAATCTATGTTTATAGTATACAACACTTCTTCAACTACTGTACTAATAAACTAGAACTTGTTGATAATCAAAATTTCTTTTTGTTTTAATTCCTGGGAGTATATAGAGCTTATATATTTATAAATGACCTTGATTATTTTTTTATTAATGACACAAGTTAATGAATAATCGATTGATCATGGATAGATGTGATGAAATAATTATTATGCAAAAAGTAACTTTCCGTTAGCATTATTTAAAGCTTAATTATATTATACCTACTTGATGAATACATACATTTCAGTATTTAAACTAGCACCATCCATTCAGTATTCATAAATTTTTACACAGATATTTTGGTTTCAATAGAGTTTCAACGAATAATGTCATTAGCATACACAAATTAAATATATTTATACAAACTTAAGCAGTATTCAGGCTCCTAGTAGAAGTTAATATGTGTAAAATACACATATTAATTACTTGATTCATCATGATATGTCATAAATGCCGTATAAAGAAGAATGTTGTGTGTAATGTATATGAAAACTTGAAAGAAGAAAGTTTTATTTTCAAAGAAATATTTGAAAATTATTAACAAAACTACATACCGTGGAGATACATCTCCAGTGCCTTTACTCACACCTGAATAATGTACATAATGCAATCCTGGCGGGATCATTTTTACTCCGCGGAAGTCTTCGTCAGTATTCCAACATTGCATATCAAGTCCGAATTGTGTTTCTTGAGGGACACCAAGAAAAACAAAAGTTCCTCCTTCAACCAGTAGCTTTTTAGCTGTTTCTTGATCCATTCTGTATAACTGAGATAAGACAAATAACGAAGAATCAATATATTTTAATTAAGTTACAACGTAATAAATCCAATAAATGTTTACACACAAATTCACATAAACACAAATGCACAAATGAAATGACATAAACGTGAACTACGTGAAGTACGTGAACGGAACGTCAATTCGGTACTTTTTTTCTTTTTACGCAACGATCCATTCAACTTTGTTTCTTTGGCTAATCAATTTGAAGGCTATTGAGGCCAGTGGACATTTTGTTTTTTAGTCTAACAAATAATTTTAAAAATGTAATAAACTATGATAAAATATAACCCATGATAAAATTAAAAGGTTATTAAGCACCAAAATTCACAAATATTATATTGTGGAAGGGATGGTCCAGATTTATAGTAACTTATTACATTATTTGAATAACCATTAGAATCTACTTATAATACTACATTAGAATCTAGTTGTAAATTGTAATAAATACTACACTTCTACCTATAACAATTGTCGTAGTCTAGGGTGTTTTGATTTTTCTTTCTTTTCACGGGGATTTCTCACACCATGGGTTATATACCACCCAATTAGCATCGTAATTGATTAATTGGCATAATTAATCGCACTTACGTGTCAGCAGATAATAGGTAGGTACCTATTTATAATGGCATTCTCAGTTTTCCCGCTGTGTTGTTTTGGGTAATTATACAAGCATTAACACATTGACATATCGTTACAATAGGCACTCATCCCTCGAGTGGTGAATATGGAATACCTGATCTTTTTTACGGAATATAGAGTTTGTCATTAGGTATCGTATGTCCACCCTAATCTACGAATCTACTTACTTGAGAATTATATAAAAAAATGCTAATACTCGTCAAGATTCGTCTGATTTGTAATTTTGTAAGGTCATACCACAGAAATAGATCAAGATAGAACGGCCGCAATGTCATATTTCCATACATTTCGAGCGTGTCACTTTTTTGAAAAACCACGCCCACAGCGTGACGTCATTTTCATTGTGAGCCGGGCGACTAGTTAGGAGACACACACATTAGATTATCGATGTTAATATCGGCAACGTGTGTTAATTTTATTATTTTTATATTTTACCAACTTTATTGATTTTGTGTAACGATAATCATAGAAAGTAAAACATGTTAAATACTTTAATCCGACATATTAAAACCTAAAACATATTTTTCCAACAGTATATAAAATTTAATTATAAATATTTTACTGTCCTTGAAACTATACATATTTATTAAATATTTGCCTTTTGGTAAGGGTTGGCCTCACAGTCCTGGTTAAATAACGAAGCCGAACGTCTACATATACCTCGGTTACTGCCCGTTTGAGAACAACGAGATGATTTTCCATCGGCGATTGGTCAAATTGGTGAAAACTTATACTGTCAAATAAACTGCTGCCAATGTAATTACGAATCACTTTGGTTGAAATTTGTGGTGTTAGAATAAAGTAGTGATTCGAATGTTAGAGATGGGCACTCCATGTATCGTTGAGTCTTAGGACTTATCGATAAATTAATTCAATAATAATTTGAGTATCAGCTCATGTCTTGCTTTGTCCCTACTTTATTCTAACACCACAAATTTCAACCAAAGTGCTTCGTAATTACATTGGCAGCAGTTTATTTGACAGTATAAGTTTTCACCAATTTGACCAATCGCCGATGGAATATAATCTCGTTCTTCTCAAACGGGCAGTAACCGAGGTATAGGTATATGTACGTTCGGCTTCGTTATTTAACCAGGACTGTGAGGCCAACCCTTACAAAAAGGCAAATATTTAATTAATATGTATAGTTTCAAGGACAGTATAATAATTATAACTAAATTTTATATACTGTTGAAAAAATATGTTTTAGGTTTTAATATGTCGGATTAAAGTATTTAACATGTTTTACTTTCTATGATTATCGTTACACAAAATCAATAAAGTTGGTAAAATATAAAAATAATAAAATTAACACACGTTGCCGATATTAACATCGATAATCTAATGTGTGTGTCTCCTAACTAGTCGCTCGCTCGCTAGTCGCTAACAATGAAAATGACGTCACGCTGTGGGCGTGGTTTTTAAAAAAGTGACACCGGTGACACGCTCGAAATGTATGGAAATATGACATCGCGGCCGTTCTATCTTGATCTATTTCTGTGGGTTTTTGTATACGAGCGTTGAATGCGGACAGCAATGGATATTTATCATAACGAAAAAATATACAACTTGTGATCGTAATTATTGAACATAGTAAAAGTAAAACAATAATTTATAATCTCAAAAAAATACTTTCTACTGATTTTCTGTACTTACTGATCATACGAAATATTTCCTTTTTTCATATTTGATTCACTACTTTTGTTTTTACAATTTGCCACAGCATAATAAGGCATATATGTGACGTTTTAGCTATTTTTTTACGTCCTGAACGCATGGCAGGAACGCTCGTTGCGTAATGAGAGCGAGTTTCGAAAAGCATGCAATATAGTGCATGGTTTTGGCACGCTTGCCACGCCTATTCGCCGTTCTATCTTGATCTATTTCTGTGGGTCATACACAGCAATTGAAAAGATTGATTAAATATTTTAATTATTGGTAAAAATAAAATAAAAAAACAAATACAACCACCCGCTTAGTTGTTTTGTAAAATTTAGATTAGTTTAATCAACTGCTGACGACATTGTTCTGGTGGGAGAGGAAGCGGCCGAGGTAGAAAGTAGGCTGAAAAGATGGCAGAATAAGCTAGAGAGAGTCGGTTTTAAGATCAGCCGCGATAAAACTGAGCACCTTTTCTGTGACTTTGGTGGCTCCTCTGGCTTTTCCTCAATATCTTTGGACGGAAAAAGCCTCAAAGTTACGTCAAACTTCAAATACCTTGGTTCGCTTATTCAATGCGATGGCAATATTGACCGGGATGTGAATAACAGAATGAATGCGGGATGGATGAAATGGCGACAGGTCTCAGGAACAGGATGCGACCCACGGATGCCCCTTAAATTGAAGGGGAAAATATACAAATCGGTTGTCAGGCCTGTCGTATTGTATGGGTCTGAATGTTGGCCTATGAAAGAAGTGGATGAAAGGAGAGTACATGCAACAGAAATGCGAATGTTAAGATGGATGTGTGGTGTGACAAAAAGGGATAGAATAAGAAATGAGTATATAAGAGGAAGCATGAAAGTAGCACCAATCACGGAAAAAATTAGAAGTGGTAGATTGGCGTGGTATGGCCACATTATGAGAAGGGACGAAAGCCATGTCACAAGGAGAACGATGAGAATGACTGTGGATGGACACATTAGTAGAGGAAGGCCGAAAAAGAGATGGATGGACTGTATAAAAGTTGATATGAATATGAAGGGAGTAAGTGTGAAAACGACGAGTGACAGGAGAGAATGGAAAAGAATGACATGTTGTGCCGACCCCACATAGAGTGGGACAAGGGCAGGAAAATGATGAGATTAGTTTAATCAAAGTTACTATTTAAAGACATAAACCAGACACATGTTTATGGTAGCAGTTTAGGTTTATATTTTTTATTAGTTAATTAATTACTTTTGTATCCATTAGCGCTGAACTAATTTAATTAATAAGGCTGTAACTAATGCTTGGTGCGCGCCGATACAAAATGGTCCTAAGTGCGTTTAGGTAGATTTAATATATAATGGAGATATTATAGTGATAGTTTCGATCATTAATGTGGGCATTTTAAGTACTATTAAGTTAAACTTTTCTGTAAACCGCTCTCATCATAATTTAATTATCTCTGTGGTCTGCCTCTGCTTTTTCTCATTCCTACTTGGATGCCATCTTGTTACAGGAGTGTATTTTTGTGTGATACTAATCATTAGGTAGATATATTTAAATAAAATTGGAGTGTATTTTTAATTTTTTTATAGGATAGGAGGGCAAGCGAGTAGGCGTGTCTCCTGATGGTAAGTGTCCATTGCCGCTCATGTACATCTGCAACTCATTTAGTGTTACAGTTGTGTTGCTGACCTCTATTCGAGTGGGATGGGAAGGAATGGGGAAGGAAGGTGGGCCTCTGGGTACCTTTCTCACTGAACGAAACATGGCATGAATCAGTTTACGCCGAACTTCTCAAGTCTGTTTGTAATATTGCTGTAGGCGTCACGCAAGAGTAAATAAACAGCCGATGTGGTTAAAAAATACTATTAAAAAACAAAATAAAATAACAATAGGGAATATAAAAGCGTACTTAAGAGACAACGCAATGAAAAAAACTGAGAAAAACAAAACACTATCTCCTAAATTTAAAATTATTTAAAAATAAATTTGTGCCTCTCAAAAAGGTTATAATTTTTACTTAAATCCTTCTTAGTAAAGATTAATATTGCGTCGCTTACAATTGCAATAACAGCTTTTAATTATCTGCATATGAATATATATATATATATATATTTACGATAGGTACATACACCAAAATAATATTTTTTACAATTATTGTCTCTGAAATGTCTGGTCCGACTTCGGCGGGACTTGTATTGGCTGATAGCTGATTTAAGGAGTAAATTAGTTACGCATATGTTACAAAAATATTTAATTTATTAATTTATACCTAAACAAAATTCGCCGAGCCAACTAGTCAAAAATAAAATTAGTATAACATAAAATACGGTGTTAATTATTTATTTCCGAGAATGTCACTGCAAATATTTTTGTATCATTTTTACACTCAAATATTACATAAGTTGGTAGTAGGTACTTACAATCAAATGATTGCCTATTTGTTATCTTTAACGAAAGAAAAAGAAGCACGAGTACTCGATTCCCCAAGATAATATGTATCTTGCCAATTTACATTTTTATAACAAGTGAAATTCAATCATTTTCCTGTTGAGAAATGACTTATATTTTGTTATGAAACAGCTCAATAATACCGTGAGCTTATTAGTAACACATAAATTTTAATGCCCTCACAGATTTATGAATAAATTCTTACTAAATTTTGGGTATATTTTCTATTTAAATTTTAATTTACAAACATTCAATCAAGATTTTTTCCCATGGGGGTAGACAGACTAATTTTTTTGCATTTACTGCGATCCTGACACACATTTCTTACTTCCTCCACTCTCATTATCGCTTTCGTATTGTATTTTTAGCTTAATTTTAATTTAAAACCAAATATTATAAACGCCTCTTTTCATATTACCTACTATTTTTTTCGAAAGTTTTCTGCAAAATAATAATAATTACATATACTTACTTTAAAATTAGTATGCATGTAGTATGTAGTAGCATTAGTGATGTAACGAATATTCGCATTCGCGAACATTTGCATGTTTTTGGGTATTCGCATTCGCATTCGCAAGAAAAATTGCGAATGTTTGGCGAATGTTTTTAATAACAAAAAATAAAGAAATTATATATAGCAAGATGATACGAAAAGTGAGCTTTGTATTTTGTTTAATACTTTACCCTCCTAGATTAGTATAATAAGTATTATATTATGTATCAGCCATTAGTTTTATAAAAAAACTGCATTAAGTAACTTGCGGGTAGGCAAGAGAACAGAGCACCATAAGGGACCATTCATACACGCCTCACTCGTTTCTTTGAGTTTCTTAATTCTTGTCATACACGGTCGTCGATCTTTAAGGCTTCTGACACCACCTTCCTCCAGGACTCCTTCTATTTGTATGTCGTGGCGGTCTGCGTATCCTACATTCATCCGATTTTACATTGCATCATCTGCTGGGTCAATCTGGAATTATCCTCTCGTTCTTTAATTCAGAATCATCGGAGTATGCCCTTTCTTATTTTAACATCGACACTCTTATTCGATACTTCTTCCTTCCTCACAACCTTGTTTTCGACGCGGTCAGCGAGAATCACTCCACAGATTTTGCGCAGTACCCTCATTTCGGGTCCGTTTATCCTTTCGTGCAAATCCTGCCATACCCAACTCAAATCGATTTTAATCAGATTTACATACCGTACGCAGTTAGATCCAACATAAAAGTTCCAGTTTATTTTTTAACTCCAACCGCAAGATTGAACACGAGAGCGTTCCATCAAGAAAAGACACGTTTTATTAAGTATGAAACTTTATCAAAATAGTCGTCTACGTGTGATTAATCATTAAATAACTACACCAATATGGCTTGACCGAATTAGATGAAATTTTGTGTGCATTTTAGGTCTGAGAATCATTCGAATGCGTTTGCAAAGGCTTTTATGAAATATTCGCATTCGCATTCGCGAATGGTTTTAAGAATTATTCGTATTCGCATTCGCATTCGCGAATGTCCGAAATCCAACATTCGTAACATCACTAATACGCATGTATCTTTAGGTGCATTTTCAAATTGTAGGAAATTCAAAGGATCGAATCAAGATATAATCCTATAGACCTAGTCCTAATAGAGGATGGTACTTTTTGTAAAAAGAATTACAGTTTTACTTATAATTTGTTTGATTGGATGTAGCTTTTTATAACGAATTGTTCTCAATTTAGCTCTTCTTATCAGTTGACTGACAGCAATGTTTTGTGTGTATGATTCAAACCGTTTGATCTATTTTTTCTTGACACGGCCCACGAATAGATTCCCAACATGTATGCTCTTGGGAAATTAGGATGTAAACTTTCTTTTGTACTCTCCCTAGAACTTGTACTCTTTGTTTTATCGAGAATTCAAGGATACGATACGAGTATACTCCTGGGTATGTCGATATTAGGATCTATGTATCCCGTCGCCGTAGCTGACAAAGAATTAGGAAATATTATTATAGAAAAAAACAACAAAAACTACCGTTATTTTTAGAACCCTTATAGCTGTTATCAATTTTCAATACACATGCTCCGATATAAATATTGATTGAGGCTTGTAGAATGAGTTAAATTTTAAAATTTTCGTAATCCGCTTTAATTTGTGGTTTTGTTTACGTGAAGTTTCTTCTTGTGGACAGCTTCTCGTTGATTGTAATGAATTAAACTAAACTGCAGATGTTTGTTTTATAGCAGAATTGAATGCAATGGTGGTGACTGGTTCACCTTAAAATTTAGAGTTAAGATTAGAGTAGGTATTTGAATAGTTCTCAGACTTTGGCCTATATTTTGTATATTCAAAGAATAAGCCCTAGACAGACAAATAATTATTTGCTTGAAATTTGGAATAATTAATACTACAATGATGATACTTTTGAGATGTTTTTCTTTATTTCACTTAAAATAAATAGTTATACAACATATAATATAACATAAAATAAATTATGCGTTAGTGTCGCATATACTATTTTATTGAAGCCCAAAAGTCTTTTCAGATAGGCTTCGACAGAATTATTTAAAAAAAAATAGCAGTAGTACAGTTCCGTAAATAAGTTTTTACACTTTTTTTTAAAATGAGAACTTATTCATTCTATTTCAAATGCACGGTAGTGAACTGAACGTAATCGTGTTTCAATCCGTTACTACTGTCCTGACAGAGGTAGAGACAGCAAAAAAGGAAACAAAACAAAGCAACTTGAAACTAAAGGAACTAGATGGAGTTAATTAGTAAGAACGTTTTATAGAAGGCTAATTCTCTATATTTAACGTCGGTGGCCTTTTGGAGGCAGAGTTAAAGGAGATGTTCTCGTTAATATTGAATGGTCTGACGCTGGGCAGGTCTTTTGTGTTTCGGATAATGCATGATAATTTTATTGGCTATTGTGATAAAAGTACTATATAATAAAGAACATTGTATCAAGAGCTATTATTGGCTTTATGGGTCTTTTTTGACAGCGAGGAATCTATACAAATTAATAGTAGACTATAATAAATAATCAGTTGTAGATTCACAGAAATTAGTTTGACAAATAACGGCTTTAATTCAAGATATTTTTGTGGTTCAACGTTACAGTATTTAAAAAAATATAATATAATATTAATATTTAAAACAAGTTTCATTCATTTTTTTGTGGTTCTTGGTGCATTGGTAAAACATCCAACTGCAGAATCGAGGTTAGCGGGTTCGACCCGCACCCGAGTTCAAATATTTGTGACACGGATGAATGTTTGCGTCGCGTCTGGGTGTTTTTTATGTATTATGTTATGTAGTATGTTATTACAAAACTTTAGTCTCGGTGGTCTAGTGGTCGAGCATACGGCTTCTGAATCCAGAGGTTGTGGGTTGGTATCCTGGCACGGTGGCGAACCTATTGCCATACCGGGCACAAAGTTTTCAGTCATCGATATTTATCACACTTAACTTTCCGAAAACAATTTCGAAAAGTCATTGGTGTGAGCCAGTGTCAGAATTCGAACCCGGAGTTCTGGATCAGAAGCCGTGTGCTCGACCACTGGACCACCGAGACTACCTGTTATTATTATATATTATTTAAATGTGCCGTGTATATAAATTACAATGCACGTTATATATGTGTTTGATTCTTTCTCACAATGCAGACGAATAGAATGCCAGCGGATATACACCTGGGAAATTAGGATGTAAATTTTCATTCGTTCACTCTCGCGAACGTACATTCACGAATTCTTTGTTTCATCGAGAATTTAAGGATACGAAATCCTTTGGGCATATCCATGTGTTGATAGCCGTCCTGTAGATAGGGATGACACAAAACTTTGAAATATGTAGAATATTTAACAACCAGATTATACGTCTTAGTTAAAAAATTAAAATATATAAAAAATAAATAGGAAACGAGTATGATATAAGAAGCTTCAAAGTTGCGCCGATAACTTAGAAGGTATGAGGGGATTGCCTTGACTTTTTAGTGTGGAAGAAATGAAGAATGCTTGGTATATCGTAGACTGATTTTAAGACAAACGCCTCGATCATTCAAGAACTAGACATCAAGCAGCGTCTATCCTCCGTCGTCCAAGCTCACATTCTTACTTTCTTCGGCCACGTCTCTTGTCTGAGAGATATTTCCCTGGAGCGCCTTGTGGTTCAGAAAAAACTCGAAGGCACTAGACCGCACGATAGAGCACCACTGCGATATGGACCGACCAAGTGAAGGCTGCCCTCGACGGCCCTCTACATGAGTGCACCTGAGAGGCAAGTGTAAAAATTTAGAAGAAGAAGAAGTGTTGAGGAAGTGAATAATACGGAAGTATGAAAAAATAAACCTTTTGAACCGACCCCAAATAATGGGAACAGGGCAGGAATATGATGATTATACGTCTTCGTTGATTTACTATTAATATGTGAGTTACTAATAACGTTTATTGTTATATCAATAAATACTTAAGAACTGGTATTGCCAAAGAGCATGTGTGTGAGAAAAATAAGGAGGGTATAGTAAAAAGCTTATTTTCCAATAGTGAAGTGCCTTCTTCTAAGAAATCAGTGGCTTGTTTTCTTTGCCTGAACGTAGATGCTCCGTTGGATTTTCTATTTAGATATGTGTTTGCAAAGAAAAATTGAGTAACATTAATTCCTTCACTGTATTGGTATTAATATCAAGGCCTCTCAGAATATTGACGTAAAGTGGCCCATGCCGCGTTACGTTCGATGAGAGTGGTATTCGGAAACCCATCCCTATCCCCTATCTTTCCTATCATATTGTCTTAAAGGTCGGCAACGCAACTCTAATACTATCTGTGTTGCAGGTCTCCACGTGCTCCGGTATTTGCTTACCATCAGGTTACCTGCATGCCTTCTCACCATCTATTCCATAAAAAATTGAGAATTATGAATTCACTTTTAATTTTTCAAAACGAAAATTACAAATATTATTGTTTGACAACCCTAGACGGGAACCGAGTCAGTACTCTTTCTTTAAAACTGCTCAAGTGAAAATTGATCTTGCCATCTTACAGGAAACTAATCGCAAATATCATTAAACATTAAAGTAAGTAACCTATAGTCGTTTAGATACAGGGATTGCTGATACTCCAAGTCTTGGATGGGTATTAGGAATTGATTTGATAGTGTGATATAACTGGATGCCATGGTGCAATCGTTTCAAGAAGTAAGGTTAAGAGAGCAGAAACGAAAAGGTTTTATTACACAAAAGTGTTGTATTTATTCGTGAGTTTTGGTGCCCATTTAGAGAATGGTTTTTTGCACCATATTGTTTTGATACATAATGATGCACAATGAATTCAATAATACCTTTGATGGATACCTTTCTAGTATACTGACTAATAGAAAAAAAGACACCTAAAATAGTATCGAGATTAAGTTTAATTGAATTTTCCTTGTAAATAACCTGCAGTCAGATGGTAAAGTCTGATGATGGAGTAAGTAAATGAAAAGATTTAGGCCGGAATGAAAATTTAAACATATATACATAAAACATAACTTCACGCCTATTGTTACCCGAAGGTGTAGGCAGCGGCTGTTAAGCCTCGTCTCGCCGTTATGGTTACGTCACAAAGTTTTAAGTGGTCGATATTTATCACACTTAACTTCCATAAACAATTTCGAAAAGTCATTGGTGTGAGCCAGTGTCAGGATTCTAACCCGGACCTCTGGATCAGAAGCCGTGTGCTCTACCACTGGACTACCGAGACTCAAATTTCAAACAGGAAAATAATTGAATTCGTCTTTTCTTAAAATTAATTTACTCGCGAAAATCTAAGAAATAAATACGTCCTTTTCTTATCAATTACAGTCGGCAGAGATGAGAAAATGATTTACAATTGAATATTTTATCAGTATTAAAAGTGAAGGTGTAGTGTCTAGTATTATTGGCTGTTGCATAGTATTTGGCAGGTTCGATGTCCTCCACAGGAGAAATATTTGTATATTATATTATATATTTCTATTATTGATGTCGTTATTCTGACAACTCTTTTTAAGTATAATCTAGTTTAATTTATGTTAGATTATGCTATTTCATATTATCTACATAGGGTGGTCGAGCATTTCGCTTCTGATTCAAGAAGTAGTGGTTCGAATTCGGCTACACACCAGTGACATTATACCCGGTGTATGGCACATTTGGGACGTAAACAAAACTGGGTAAAAAAAAGCGTGAACTTCTGCTGTTACAGAACTATACAGCCCATTTTCAAGCACTCAAAATATAAAGAAATTCTTTTTCGTATTCAAAAATAGAATACAATCTATTCTCACAATATATTCTTCCAGATTTTTCTATTGCAATAGAATAAATATATACTGCTGTATGCGCATGGATATATTCTATGGAATTTCGTGAGAGTAAGCAAATGAAAATTTATTCTCCAATTTCCTTAGCTCGTGTCCCACGAGAATATCTTCGTCAACAATATCAAAATTTTGCACGTATCGGGCTTGCATATAACTTTGCTGGATCAATATAATAATAATACATTCATTGTTGCTAGGAGATTTTGTGGTCGAATTTTAATCAGGACAATGTTTACACAATACCTTATTTTAGACGGGCCTCGTGGCGCATCGGTAAAACAACCGGCTGCAGCAATGAGGTCGGGGGTTCGATTCCCAACCGAGCACAAATATTTGTGACAAACATGAATATTTGTGTAGTGTCTGGGTGTTTTTCTATGTATTATAAGTATGTATTTACAAAAGAAAAGTATATTCCTCGTTATCTAGTATCCATAATACAAACATTTAAGGTTTTAGTTGCTTAGCTTGGAACTAGAAGGCGCTGTGTGTATTGTGTCCAAGATAATATTATTATTATTATAATTGCGTATCTTTTATAGAATTCTTAATGCAGTCATATCAACAATTTTTTTTTATAATTTTAAATGCTACCCTATGTTTGATTACTACATTTTTGAGATATTTGTGCCAGACAAATGTTCACTGAATCAATTATCTCATAGTAGGGTAACTAGACCAGAAAAAAATGACTTAAGTAGAACACACACTAGCTAAAGTTAAACCAGATAGGTCAAACCATGTCCTAAATGAAGGTTTTCATGCCAACGGCAAAAAATAGCATTTCGTAAGTGTTAACTATGTTTATTACTAAGTCTTGAAAGAGACTTATGATGTATTAACTAAATAGTTAGCAAAAAAGAAAGAAATACAAAGTTACAAAAGTTAGTTACAAAAAAAGAAATACAAATAAAAGAAACAATTTTTTTAAGGCTACAGATTACTGATGTCAGTGTAAAAGTAAGAAACGGCATGCTCCGATGGTTCGGACATGTAGTAAAGGGGTGATGGAAGATTGACTAAGGAGATATACAATGCAAAAGTGGATAGATGTAGGAGTCGAAGACGACCAAGACACAATCCGTGACCAAATAGAACGTGTTCTGGGGGAACGTGATGTAAGGAGCCAGTCAACGAAGCAAGTGAGGCGTATAAGAATCGTGCCTTATGGCACTCTGTTCTCTCTGCCTACCCCGCAAGAGATTTGGCGTGTCCAAGTCCAAGAACCGACAGAAGTGTGTAACAACACACTTAAGAAATAATTCACATCACATTCTGTACTTTTGTTTACATTTTAAAACACGAATTTATATTTTGAAAATGTTGTACAATTTGTGAAACGTGTGCTGTGGTTCTTTTGAAACACTTCTGAACTCTGAATAAAATCCACTGCAGCAAGTTTAGAGGTTTTCTAGACTATAATAGCGACGTTGTAAATAGGTCTTTTGGGAAATATAAGCGGCATGTGAAGCTAAAAGTACTTTTATACTACCTAGGTACCTATATACTGGCTAGTAGTTTTGTACATACAAGGTTGTTTGTAAGTATATTCATATATATCTAACTAGTTCATCAGTCAGATTTCAAGTTAAGAGGTCTTGAGTTCTTCTGTTCTCACACCTCACACCAATTTATTTATTTATTTTTATTTATTTTAAAACTTTATGCACAAAATCGTACAACTTACTTAATGCCTCAAGGCATTCTCTACCAGTCAACCTTTGGATGGTGTATAAGAGCAACAGAAAAATAAAAAAATAAATAAAACAAAAGGTTCATAGTAAATAGATATTGAATGAATAGATATATACATAAATATATAAAGATATTTATATAAATGCATACAGAAACGATCTAATACATACACAATACACATGTACAGATAAATATATACATATACAAAATAAATAAATACACACTAGGTACATATATAAATAAACACAAATATACATACATATATACATCTGATAGGGATAAATATACTATTAAGTGATAGGCAATATATCCGGACATTATGAAGCTACGTCTTGGTCGAAAAATTACTTACCCGATCTTCTGTGTGTGTGATACATAGATGACGATAATGCCAGGTTTATACTAAAAGGGGACATAAAATTAGCTGACACAGCAAACGTTATCTTGCCAAAAAATTCAGATTTTAATAAACAAATAAAAAATAGGGGTTGATCGTAGATGGATCAAATTTATGTATTTTAGTATGTCGAAACATAAAAAAAACTAAAAAGTAAAAAAAAAATTAGGGCTGGACTACCCTTAACATTTTGTTGGATAAAAAATCGATGTCCAATTCTTAAACCTACCTGAAATGCCCACAAAATTCAATGAGAATTGGTCGAGCCCTTTCGGTGGAGTTCAATAACGCAAACAATAACTCGAGAATTTTATATATATTTGCTAAAGTTTATACTCTCAGAAGACCGACGTAAAGTGGCTCATGCCGCGTTTCGTTCGGTGAGAGAGGTACCCGGAGGCCCACCCCCTTTCCCCATCCTTTCCTATCCCCTATCCCTTAAAGGTCGGCAACGCAACAGTAACACTATATGTGTTGCTGGTGTCCATGGGCGGCGTTGGTTGCTTACCATCAGGTGACCCACCTGCTCGTTTGCCCTCCTATCCCATAAAAAAAAAACTTAATTTGACATTTCAATGAAATAATTATTATATTGAACTGTTATTCTTTCAGACGTAACGTAAGACTCTGCACAACGACAAAACACAAAAAGCACTAACAAACAAAAAAACCTTATTAAACATCCAATAACAAACAGTAGAATGTAACAAAATTCTTATTTTATCATATTTCAGCATTAAATGTGTACCACGTATAGTTTTCCTATCTCAGTTCAGTAGGTATCTCGTAGCAGCTAAAAGGAACTTAGACTTTAAAGTAATTTAACTTCGCCGAGGACCTGTCCACGGGACGTGGAATAAAACATATCTTACATCACTATACAAGTTGAAAACTGTTGTAATTTTAAATTAATAGCCTCTTGACTATAAACTTACCAATGTTTAAGCTGGATAATTCTCAATGAAAAAAAAAGCGCGTCTGCCGGGACATATAAATTTCCATGAAACAGTAGAAATTAAACTATATAATAGTAGTGTTTTAGTATACTAACACGATTTTTTATAACGGTAAAAAAATCATACCTGATTTACCTTTACTGCGTTTACTATCAATGCGTGTCTTGAATTCTCGTAATATTTGGCCATTTTATTTGGCATCTCTCCCCGATTGTACCGAATAATCGTCAAATTTCTACATTTGTATGTATATATATTATTTATATTTTTATTGTATATATATATATATATATATATATATATATATATATATAGTTATCTCAATCCGTCATTTGTTGATCATGCGTGCTGTATGGCGAGCACTTTGTTGATCCGAAAACCTATGTTGATCCGGGTGGTTTTTGTTGATCCAATATAATATTTTTCATACAAATGTGGTTCCGGACGGATCAACAATTTACTCCGTCGAAGCTTAGGAAACCCAACCGAAATGTTGATCCGATATACGAATCCACTTCGATAGTTGTTGATCCGATTCAAATGGGCCAATCAGAAGGCAAGTCCTCCTACTGTCCTGCTGGACATGTATACGGATTTTGCACACATGCGCTATGCGCATGTGTGCGAAATCTATAAAGCGCATATTTTTTTTTACGAATCTTAATGTTTTAACTTATTAACCGACTTCGAAAACAGGAGGAGGTTCTCATTCCGTCTTTATGTTTAGTATTTTTTTATGTCTGTTCACCGACATTTTCGTCAATTATGAACAGATTTCCATTTTTTTTTTGGATAGTGTTCACCTCCAAGATGGTCCCATTTTCACCAGGTCAGGATCTGATGATGGAAACCACGAGAAATCGATGCAACTACTGAAAATCGTGTACGAGTATGGTGTTTTTGTTACGTAATAGGTCTTAAGGATATGCTTTAAGCTGTCAACATCTGATTCTGCTGTGCTGATGAAGAAGACACATAACTCTTAAATGGTAAGGAGTTCGAAGAAAGTACTACAATTGGTAAATATTATCTACTTGATACTATGTAGGGCTAGCTTGCTGCTTATTAGGTATGCTAGAATCTACAGCTGATGCTGCTGTGCTGATTAAGAAGCCATAGAAGTCCTAAACGGTTAGGAGTTGGACAGTACGGTAGTCGATTGTAGGAAACTGTTTAGTAGTATACAGGACTAATGTGTTGCTTGGGAGGTATCTGATACTACTGTGCTGATGATGAACCTACAGAACTCTTAAACGGTTAGGAGTTAAGACATACTTATGAATTCTGAAAAAAAAATCTGCAATACTTTCCAGGCTAGGATTGCCCTTCATACGGGCTGCAGTGTTATTGGGTCTACTCATGATTATAATAAATATAAAAATTCATAATAAGTTTTATTAAACTATATTACCTATTTCCACTATTCTAGATTTTCTGTACGAAATCTTTCATTTGATGGACGCCTATACAGGCTGGAATCCAGTCATATGTAGTAATTGATACCAGATGTAGATCATAATTTCAGTAAACGTTGTACAAAATATTAAGACGATCGGTACAGTAATTAGGTCAATAACGACAGTTTTCATTTTCATGTAATTGAACACTCCCTATAAATGTATGAACTGGAATAAACTCTTCTCAGCTGTTCGTCCTGTCAAGGCCGCTTCGACTTTGTCATAAACGAAAAATACATGGTAACAGAGTACATAATAAAAGGGATCAAGTAGGCACCTACTTTTCTGACTCGAAAATTAATTTTATGTAATATTTAGTAATAAACACTACTGCTAATTTCGTTTAAATAAAGAAATATAGCGGACCGACGGCGCGGGCGTCGATGGGTTCAAGGTCAAATGGCCTCGGATCAACGTTAGTTATAATAATAATAATATCTTGGACATAAATCACACAGCTTCCTCTAGTTCCAAGCTAAGCAACTAAATGCTTGTGTTATGGATACTAGATAACGGATATTAATACATATATACTTTTCTTTTGTAAATACATACTTAAAATACATAGAAAAACACCCAGACGCCACACAAATATTCATGTTTGTCATAAATATTTGTGCTCGTGTGGGAATCGAACCCCCGACCTCGTTGCTGCAGCCGGTAGTTTTACCAAGGCGCCACGAGGCTCGTCGAGTTAATAAGATTTGGCAGGAATATGAATATAAAACGGATGCACATTTGACTCGTCGGTATAATTTTTGCGACCGTTACGGATCAACAAAAAAATGTTGTTTTTGTACATTTTGATGGCAAGTATGTTGCAAAGCGACCTTGTTGAGAGAGAATGCTGCTGCCCATTCTTCCAGCCTTTTCCCTTTGTCGCCTTTTACGACACCCACGAGAAGAGATGGGGTGGCGGTATTCTAAGCCGGCGCCCCACAGCATGATTTTCTATTTACGAAATCTTTAATTTGATGAATGGCTATAGAAGTTATAAATATAAATGCTAAAGTCTCGGTGGCGCAGTAGTCGAGCTCACGGCTTCTGACCCAGAGGTCCGGGTTCGAATCCTGTCACTGGTTCACACCAATGTCTTTTAGAAGTTATTTTCGGAAGTTAAGTGTGATAAATATCGATGACTGGTATGGCAATAGGTTCGCCACCTATTCTATTTGGGACGTAAACATAAAGGCGAGATGAAGGTTAACAGCCGCTGCCTACACCCTCGGGTAACAAAGGCGTGAAGTTATGTTATATTAAGTTAAGCTTCATGCTAAATATAAATCTATTAATATTATCCATTAGACTCTATGCATATTATTGACACATTTATTAATTAGCGCAAGTATTTTTTTTATTAATTTTAATTTAGAAAATTACCTCTCCGCGCTTATTGTGATGTTAATGCATACAGATGTGAAATTATTTTATTATATACCTTCAAGCAAGTTCAATTCAAGCATCGTTATTTAGAAAAAATACTTTTAAAAAAAGTCAGCTAACTTAATTAAGACAAACAGACGACAAAAAAGTACCTACTAACGTAATTAAAAAGCGATAAATAACGCAAACAGTTTAACTACTTAATACAATATATTATAAAACGTAATACTATAACTAAGTCATCTTTAACTATAAATATATTTACATAACAAACATAACATAACTTCACGCCTTTTGTTACCCGAAGGTGTAGGCAGCGGCTGTTAAGCCTCGTCTCGCCGTTATGTTTACGGTCTTACGTCCCAAATGGAATAGGTTGCGAACCTATTGCTATACCGAGCACAAAGTTTTCAGTCATCAATATTTATCACACTTATCTTCCGAAAATAATTTCGAAAAATCATTGGTGTGAGTCAGTGTCAGGATTCGAACCCGGACCTCTGGATCAGAACTCAGAAGCCGTATGCTCTACCACTGGACCACCGAGACTGTTAAATATATTTACAATTGTCAGTTATTATTGGAGTCGGTGCCAGCCTAGGTAACGTAGTCTATTGTGTTGTATGATATGCGCGGCCGTCAAAGTCACACGACGAAATAGAATACGGGGTAACTTTTAACCAACTCCGACTTCAATAATAATAGATGATGATTGTAAATATTTTTATAGTTAAAGATGACTTTTTTATGGGATAGGAGGACAAACGAGCAGGCGTATCACCTGATGGTAAGCAACCAACGCCGCCCATGGACACCAGCAACACACATATAGTATTACTGTTGCGTTGCCAACCTTTAAGGGATAGGGGATAGGAAAAGATGGGGATAGGGGTGGGCCTCCGGGTACCTCTCTTACCGAACGAAACGCGGCATGAGCCACTTTACGTTAGTCTTTAGAGAGGTCGTGGTATATCATCGGTCGAGCCGACCCATTCATGCAGCGAACTGCTTGGCCCTACCACTGCTGGCAGACAGTTAAAGTAGTTGACTTAGTTAATTACGTTTTGTATATTGTATTAAGTAGATAAATTATTTGCGTTATTTAACGCTTTTTAGTTACGTAAGTAGGTACTTTTTTGTCGTTTGTGTTCTTGAAGTCGGTTTGACTTTTTTTTAAGTAATTTTATTTCTAAATTATTAGTTGTGTTTATGAGTTGTGAACTTAAATAGATGTTCGTGTTTATTTACTGCTAAACTGCTAAGTAGTTTTCATCGACTAATTGTATTACTGTCTCCCAACTCGTAATCGTAACCAACTCGTCAACCTATCATCTCCTCCTATACTCCTATCATCAGCACAGCAGCGTCAGGTGTTGATTCAAGCATACGTCCCAAGCAACAAGTTAACCCTACATACCTTAAGTAGTTTTTATAGACCAATAGCAATTCTGTTTCTAAGCTCCTAGCCGTTAAGGAGTTCTGTGAGCATCATCATCAGCTCAGCAGCATCCGATTTTGATACCTTAAAGTAAATACCCAACACACACGCAACAAACACACTACACAAGCCTAAATTTTTTGGTGGTCGCCTTCGATTTCTCCTGGATCCCATTATCAGAAATTGACTTGGTGACAATGGGACCATCTGGGAAGCATACCCTTTCGAATAAAAAAAGAATTTTGCAAATCGGTCCAGACGTCTTTGAGTAATCGCTGAACATACATAAAAAAAGATCCCGACGAATTGAGAACCTCCTCCTTTTTTGGAGTCGGTTAAAAAAAGACTAGAATTATATAGTTACTTCAAAAAAATCATCGGGGCTAATGACCAAAGAATCACTTTGCACGTCCGAAATGGAATAGGTTGCCTATTTCCATACACCGCGGACAAGATTATTATAAATATATTAAAATTATATTTATCACACATAACTTCCGAAAAGATTCCGAAAAATTATTGGTGTGAGCCCGGAATCAAATCCATGCAGGGCCGCGCCGGAAGTGTTTAAGAGTTATATTTACTAGCTGACCCGGCGAACTTTTTTCCAGATCAATAATATTTTTTGACTAATTTTATTCCTTTACTTCAAGCTCTTGTTACCCGAAGGTGTAGGCAGTGGCTGTTAAGCCTCGTCTCGTCGTTATGTTTACGTCCCAAATGGAATAGGTGGAGAACCTATTGCCATACCGGGCACAAAGTTTGTCAGTCATCGATATTTATCACACATAACTTCCGAAAACAATTTCGAAAAGTCATTGGTGTGAGCCAGTGTCAGGAATTGAACCCGCGACTTCCGGAATCAGAAGCTGGGTGATCGTACTTTAGTTATATATCTCTATGTCAAAAACATGAAAATAATGCAAATAACATTTATTATATTAACAGAGTACTTAAAAGGGATCAAGTAGGCACCTACTTTTCTGACTCGAAAATTAATTTTATGCAATATTTTGTAATAAACACTACTGCTGATTTCGTTTAAATAAAGAAATATAGCGGACCATCGGACCTTGAACCCATCGACGCCCGCGGGCGTCGATGGGTTCAAGGTCAAATGGCCTCGGATCAACGTTAGTTAGTAAGATTTGGCATGAATATGAATATAAAACGGATGCACATTTGACTCGTCGGTATAATTTTTGCGACCGTTACGGATCAAAAAAAACATGTTGCTATTGTATATTTTGATGGCAAGTATGTTGCAAAGCGACCGATGCAGATCCACAAACAACCCTTCCATTTCAAATTTGGATCAAAGTATATCAGTTATATTTTTAAAGAGCTAATTATACACTGCAAAAAGGTGGATCAACATTTCTTTTAACGTCTTACTGGATCAACCTTTACATAGAACGGATATTTATATATATATATATATATATATATATATAATTTGATCCGTAACGGTCGCAAAAATTATACCGACGAGTCAAATGTGCATCCGTTTTATATTCATATTCATGCCAAATCTTACTAACTAACGTTGATCCGAGGCCATTTGACCTTGAACCCATCGACGCCCGCGCGGTGGGTCCGCTATATTTCTTTATTCAAACGAAATCAGCAGTAGTGTTTATTACAAAATATTGCATAAAATTAATTTTCGAGTCAGAAAAGTAGGTGCCTACTTGATCCCTTTTATTATGTACTCTGTTAATATAATAAATGTTATTTGCATTATTTTCATGTTTTTGACATAGAGATATATAACTAAAGTACGATCACCCAGCTTCTGATTCCGGAAGTCGCGGGTTCAATTCCTGACACTGGCTCACACCAATGACTTTTCGAAATTGTTTTCGGAAGTTATGTGTGATAAATATCGATGACTGACAAACTTTGTGCCCGGTATGGCAATAGGTTCTCCACCTATTCCATTTGGGACGTAAACATAACGACGAGACGAGGCTTAACAGCCACTGCCTACACCTTCGGGTAACAAGAGCTTGAAGTAAAGGAATAAAATTAGTCAAAAAATATTATTGATCTGGAAAAAAGTTCGCCGGGTCAGCTAGTAAATATAACTCTTAAACACTCTTCCGGCGCGGCCCTGCATGGATTTGATTCCGGGCTCACACCAATAATTTTTCGGAATCTTTTCGGAAGTTATGTGTGATAAATATAATTTTAATATATTTATAATAATCTTGTCCGCGGTGTATGGAAATAGGCAACCTATTCCATTTCGGACGTGCAAAGTGATTCTTTGGTCATTAGCCCCGATGATTTTTTTGAAGTAACTATACAGTATGTTAGTTTAAACGAGGGACATATTCAAACCCACAATAGTGTATGCTTATATGAACCTAACAAACATATGAACGAAACAAATACACTGATAAATAACAGACAAAACAATAAACAAAAATTCGCAAAAGTCTCAAAAAGTATATGCACCCTAGCGCCAACGCAACGATTTAATATTAACGCAGATATTGATGTGCGCGGGGCGCGGGGCGCGGGTCAACCGGGTGACGTTAGGTAGAATACATTTTTCCTTCATACTTTAAACCTGGCTTAGGACAGGCAAAAATGTCTAGGTAGGTACTAAACGAAACATAAAAAATTTACGTATTTTTGGCGTATTAAAAAAATGGAATCACACCCGTTTACAATGATTAACTTGATTGACTATTTACAATAATTAATTTGATTATTTACACAATAATTTTTAACTAATCTTAAAAACTGCTCAAAATGCGCAGCTCCTCGTGATATGCAGAGTTCAGCACGTTTTCGCATATTGTCTTTAACGCGATTAAGAACAAACGGATCACTTCTTACACTATTAAAAGCGTTCGTGATACGTACCTTTAACTCTTCCCGGTTTGAGTACTCCGTAGCGTACACAATTCTTTTCACTTCACCCCATAAATAAAAGTCTAATGGAGTGAGATCCGGGGAGCGAGCAGGCCATGGCACTGGCCCACCACGACCTATCCATCTGTCACCAAAATTATTGTGTAAAAACTCACGTACGCGCACCTGATAGTGCGCGGGCGCTCCGTCGTGTTGATCAAAAAGGTTTCGGTAAACACTAAGAGGTACATCGTCCAACATTTCATCCACCACACTATTTAAAATGGTATTTAAGGTATGAAACACTGTCAAGTCTTCCGTCAATAAAGTACGGGCCTATTAAGCAATTATTTAAAATACCCGCCCACACATTCACACAAAATCGGTGTTGATAAGCGTCCTGTCGTATAACATAGGGATTTTGATCACTACACCAATGTTCGTTGTGCACATTAAATATCCCCATTCGTGTAAATGTGGCTTCATCGGTAAATAAAATGTTTTTGTCTAAATTAGACGAAAACCAGCGGCAAAAGTTCACCCGTGGCTCGCGGTCGTTGACCCCAAGTTCTTGAACGGATCTAAAATAATATGGGTGCATCCCTTCTTCATGCATCAGCATCCACACAGTCCAGTGTGATACGCCGAATCGTCTTGCAACGTTTCGAGTGCTTTCTTGTGGGTGATGCTCGAAGTATTCCAAAATGGCTTCTTGGAGGTGTACTGGGTATGGCTCCCTTCCTCGTCCTTGGGCATGTGTCGGTACGGTGAACTGACCAAACGTTCGCAACCGTTGGTTGACACCAAGCATAAGGTTGTACGACGGAATCTGGCGGTCGGGAAACATCTCTCGGTTCAAATTAATAGCGCCTCGTACACTATCGTTCGACAACGCGTAGGCACGAACCATATCCCAATATTCTTCATTGGAATATTGATAAGACGGCATTTTTGACACGTTACGTACGGAACACACTAATCGCGAAGCGGGGTTGTTTTGAGATACGCGGAAGCGCAATTTACATACGGAAATAGCGGCGCACTCGCAAAGACTGCGGTCGGCGGTCAGCGCGGGCGCGCGGGGCGCGTGTCCTGTCGGCGCATCGGGACAACACAAAGAAAAGGGGTGGGGCTTACGCGCGCTCTATCCTTTTCGGCAAGATCGGCGCGTGCTTTGCAACGTGACTTACTTTAAGTAGGTACTGTTTCTAAGTTCGCTTGTTGCGCGCTCAGTGTCCATGATGATTTATTTTATTGGACAATTACTTCAAAAATTTAGGTTGTAGGTTTTTCACATATTTAGGACGAGAATCGAATACTGAACACCCTCCTTCAATATGTCCCTCGTTTAACCTAACACACTGTATAATTCTAGTCTTTTTTAACCGACTCCAAAAAAGGAGGAGGTTCTCAATTCGTCGGGATCTTTTTTTATGTATGTTCAGCCATTACTCAAAGACGTCTGGACCGATTTGCAAAATTCTTTTTTATTCGAAAGGGTATGCTCCCGAGATGGTCCCATTGTCACCAAGTCAATTTCTGATATTTTAATGGGATCCAGGAGAAATCGAAGGCGACCACCAAAAAATTTAGGCTTGTGTAGTGTGTTTGTTGCGTCATGTGTTGGGTATTTACTTTAAGGTATCAAAATCGGATGCTGCTGAGCTGATGATGATGCTCACAGAACTCCTTAATGGCTAGGAGCTTAGAAACAGAATTGCTATTGGTCTATAAAAACTACTTAAGGTATGTAGGGTTAACTTGTTGCTTGGGACGTATGCTTGAATCAACACCTGACGCTGCTGTGCTGATGATAGGAGTATAGGAGGAGATGATAGGTGACGAGTTGGTTACGATTACGAGTTGGGAGACAGTAATACAATTAGTCGATGAAAACTACTTAGCAGTTTAGCAGTAAATAAACACGAACATCTATTTAAGTTCACAACTCATAAACACAACTAATAATTTAGAAATAAAATTACTTAAAAAAAAGTCAAACCGACTTCAAGAACACAAACGACAAAAAAGTACCTACTTACGTAACTAAAAAGCGTTAAATAACGCAAATAATTTATCTACTTAATACAATATACAAAACGTAATTAACTAAGTCAACTACTTTAACTGTCTGCCAGCAGTGGTAGGGCCAAGCAGTTCGCTGCATGAATGGGTCGGCTCGACCGATGAAATACCACGACCTCTCTAAAGGCTAACGTAAAGTGGCTCATGCCGCGTTTCGTTCGGAAAGAGAGGTACCCGGAGGCCCACCCCTATCCCCATCTTTTCCTATCCCCTATCCCTTAAAGGTTGGCAACGCAACAGTAATACTATATGTGTGTTGCTGGTGTCCATGGGCGGCGTTGGTTGCTTACCATCAGGTGACACGCCTGCTCGTTTGTCCTCCTATCCCATAAAAAAGTCATCTTTAACTATAAAAATATTTACAATCATCATCTATTATTATTGAAGTCGGAGTTGGTTAAAAGTTACCCCGTATTCTATTTCGTCGTGTGACTTTGACGGCCGCGCATATCATACAACACAATAGACTACGTTACCTAGGCTGGCACCGACTCCAATAATAACTGACAATTGTAAATATATTTAACAGTCTCGGTGGTCCAGTGGTAGAGCACATGGCTTCTGAGTTCTGATCCAGAGGTCCGGGTTCGAATCCTGACACTGACTCACACCAATGATTTTTCGAAATTATTTTCGGAAGATAAGTGTGATAAATATCGATGACTGAAAACTTTGTGCTCGGTATAGCAATAGGTTCGCAACCTATTCCATTTGGGACGTAAGACGGTAAACATAACGGCGAGACGAGGCTTAACAGCCGCTGCCTACACCTTCGGGTAACAAAAGGCGTGAAGTTATGTTATGTTTGTTATGTAAATATATTTATAGTTAAAGATGACTTAGTTATAGTATGTATTACGTTTTGTATATTGTATTAAGTAGTTAAACTGTTTGCGTTATTTATCGCTTTTTAATTACGTTAGTAGGTACTTTTTTGTCGTCTGTTTGTCTTAATTAAGTTACCTGACTTTTTTTAAAAGTATTTTTTCTAAATAACGATGCTTGAATTGAACTTGCTTGAAGGTATATAATAAAATAATTTCACATCTGTATGCATTAACATCACAATAAGCGCGGAGAGGTAATTTTCTAAATTAAAATTAATAAAAAAATACTTGCGCTAATTAATAAATGTGTCAATAATATGCATAGAGTCTAATGGATAATATTTAATAGATTTATATTTAGCATGAAGCTTAACTTAATATAACATAACTTCACGCCTTTGTTACCCGAGGGTGTAGGCAGCGGCTGTTAACCTTCATCTCGCCTTTATGTTTACGTCCCAAATAGAATAGGTGGCGAACCTATTGCCATACCAGTCATCGATATTTATCACACTTAACTTCCGAAAATAACTTCTAAAAGACATTGGTGTGAACCAGTGACAGGATTCGAACCCGGACCTCTGGGTCAGAAGCCGACTACTGCGCCACCGAGACTTTAGCATTTATATTTATAACTTCTATAGCCATTCATCAAATTAAAGATTTCGTAAATAGAAAATCATGCTGTGGGGCGCCGGCTTAGAATACCGCCACCCCATCTCTTCTCGTGGGTGTCGTAAAAGGCGACAAAGGGAAAAGGCTGGAAGAATGGGCAGCAGCATTCTCTCTCAACAAGGTCGCTTTGCAACATACTTGCCATCAAAATGTACAAAAACAACATTTTTTTGTTGATCCGTAACGGTCGCAAAAATTATAATTTTTACCGTATACCGACGAGTCAAATGTGCATCCGTTTTATATTCATATTCCTGCCAAATCTTATTAACTCGACGAGCCTCGTGGCGCCTTGGTAAAACTACCGGCTGCAGCAACGAGGTCGGGGGTTCGATTCCCACACGAGCACAAATATTTATGACAAACATGAATATTTGTGTGGCGTCTGGGTGTTTTTCTATGTATTTTAAGTATGTATTTACAAAAGAAAAGTATATATGTATTAATATCCGTTATCTAGTATCCATAACACAAGCATTTAGTTGCTTAGCTTGGAACTAGAGGAAGCTGTGTGATTTATGTCCAAGATATTATTATTATTATAACTAACGTTGATCCGAGGCCATTTGACCTTGAACCCATCGACGCCCGCGCCGTCGGTACGCTATATTTCTTTATTTAAACGAAATTAGCAGTAGTGTTTATTACAAAATATTACATAAAATTAATTTTTGAGTCAGAAAAGTACGTGCCTACTTGATCCCTTTTATTATGTACTCTGTTACCATGTATTTTTCGTTTATGACAAAGTCGAAGCGGCCTTGACAGGACGAACAGCTGAGAAGAGTTTATTCCAGTTCATACATTTATAGGGAGTGTTCAATTACATGAAAATGAAAACTGTCGTTATTGACCTAATTACTGTACCGATCGTCTTAATATTTTGTACAACGTTTACTGAAATTATGATCTACATCTGGTATCAATTACTACATATGACTGGATTCCAGCCTGTATAGGCGTCCATCAAATGAAAGATTTCGTACAGAAAATCTAGAATAGTGGAAATAGGTAATATAGTTTAATAAAACTTATTATGAATTTTTATATTTATTATAATCATGAGTAGACCCAATAACACTGCAGCCCGTATGAAGGGCAATCCTAGCCTGGAAAGTATTGCAGATTTTTTTTTCAGAATTCATAAGTATGTCTTAACTCCTAACCGTTTAAGAGTTCTGTAGGTTCATCATCAGCACAGTAGTATCAGATGTTGATTCAATCATACCTCCCAAGCAACACATTAGTCCTGTATACTACTAAACAGTTTCCTACAATCGACTGCCGTACTGTCCAACTCCTAACCGTTTAGGACTTCTATGGCTTCTTAATCAGCACAGCAGCATCAGCTGTAGATTCTAGCATACCTAATAAGCAGCAAGCTAGCCCTACATAGTATCAAGTAGATAATATTTACCAATTGTAGTACTTTCTTCGAACTCCTTACCATTTAAGAGTTATGTGTCTTCTTCATCAGCACAGCAGAATCAGATGTTGACAGCTTAAAGCATATCCTTAAGACCTATTACGTAACCAAAACACCATACTCGTACACGATTTTCAGTAGTTGCATCGATTTCTCGTGGTTTCCATCATCAGATCCTGACCTGGTGAAAATGGGACCATCTAGGAGGTGAACACTATCCAAAAAAAAAAATGGAAATCTGTTCATAATTGACGAAAATGTCGGTAAACAGACATAAAAAAAAAACTAAACATAAAGACGGAATGAGAACCTCCTCCTGTTTTCGAAGTCGGTTAATAAGTTAAAACATTAAGATTCGTAAAAAAAATATGCGCTTTATAGATTTCGCACACATGCGCTATGCGCATGTGTGCGAAATCCGTATACATGTCCAGCAGGACAGTAGGAGGACTTGCCTTCTGATTGGCCCATTTGAATCGGATCAACAACTATCGAAGTGGATTCGTATATCGGATCAACATTTCGGTTGGGTTTCCTAAGCTTCAACGGAGTAAATTGTTGATCCGTCCGGAACCACATTTGTATGAAAAATATTATATTGGATCAACAAAAACCACCCGGATCAACATAGGTTTTCGGATCAACAAAGTGCTCGCCATACAGCACGCATGATCAACAAATGACGGATTGAGATAACTATATATATATATATATATATATATATTTGTATGTAAGTAATATGTGAGTCTTGTACTATGTATATTTAATTTCTGTATTGCGTGTAATATATGTATGAATGTTTATGTATATGTATATTTAGTATACATATGTATTTATTTATTATGCCTAATTATATTTTATTTTATTATCTAATTTTTATCTCCAGTTTTTCTGTGTTATCTTAACTTTTTTTTGTTTTTTTTTTGTACTTATTAAAAATCTTTCTCTTTAACCCTAAGGTCAACTGGTAGAAAATGCCTCATGGCATTAAGTTCGCCTTATGTACTATATTTATGTGCATGAAGAATAAATAAATAACACACACATGCACACAAAGCACAAAAAGGTTCTTAAAAAAGGTTGTCTATTGACTACTGCAATATTCCATCTACATCATATGATTCTACGTGAACGGTATATCTCTGATTATTATAAACATAAATACACATTCGGGTTCCTGTCCACTACAACATTTCAATAAAAATACTGGACGTCCATAAATCGTTTCCAGGTCCTAATTCGATATCCAAAAAAAAGGTTTCTCTTTCCACTTTAGATCTCGTCAGATGAGTGAGCACACCACTCGTTCAAATAGTTTTACGTCCATGGAAATTCGCGGTAAAATATTCGTCAGATTTTTTTCTATTCGTCAGATGAGAGGTTAACACAGAGCAGCTAGATGTCGAGTATTATGCAGCACCTGTATTTTTGTTTTGCTGCCGATATTTTTTTTGCCTAATTATTTTTCAACAGGTGACGAATTTTCAAGTCTCGAGCACCACTAACGGTGACGAGACGGGCGGCAACCAAAAAAGCGCTTAGTTTTACTTGGCGCTCGCAATTAGTGGAGGTTTCACATGCAAATAGACGATATTACTTTAATGGATTTTTTTTTCGGCTCAGTTTTACATTTTTAATTATTCTCCAATGCATTTTCTAATTGGAAATGTCTCGTTTTTATTCTATGAGTGGTATTGGGACGTGTTGTCAGCAACGATTCGTATTTTACAGTTTTGTAAATAGATGTTACGAAACTCCTTAATTAAACCCGAATTTGTGATAAGTAATGGGTTTTGGTTAGAATGAGACTTTGCATTAATAATTTCTCGTAACCATCTGCCTGCTATTTGAATTCTAAGGATGTATAAGGGACTTGTAATGCTATCTTGATTTTTTCATTCACACTTTTTAGAAAGAGAAAAGGCTTAGAGTCCTAAAGTCTGCATATTATGCAGACCTTAGGATGCCCTCCCGCCGATGAGTCGCGAAGGCGCACCTCCCGCAGGTGCGCCCGGGTCCCGGCCCAGGAAGGATGAGCCCCCGGTACGGCCGGGAGGGTCGTCGGGGGCGCCGCTGGCCGCGCGCCTATACCCTGGACCACCCCAACGCTGGAGGAAGGCCGCTGCGTGGTTTTAGTGGGTAAACCTAGGATCGGATTTCAGTTTACTGCTTTGGGAGTCCCGCACTACCTCCTGCCGTTCCTAGGCGGGGGGAGTGCATAATGCATTTTCTCGGGTAAATATAAAAGGTCTGCATATTATAGTACCAAAACCTTTTTACAGTAATATCTACGTAAAGTAAGTATGAAATTTAACGAACTTTCGTTATTATTACAACCGTTTATTAAAAACGTTGCTTCGTTACATCTTTGAACACCAAAGAAAAAAATATAGAGCAGTTTTTCTTTTAAACAATATTGTCATTATTACAGATATTAAAATTTTACTTATTTATAGAGATCAAAAAACATCAACTGTTTCAAAGAAAGATATTTTTATGTTAATTCTCGATTTCCAAAGCTAATTGGTATTTTGCCAATAGACATTTTTTACGAGTGAAATTCAATCATTGTCTTGTACAGAAAAAAAAACTAAATTGTGTTGCGACACAGCAAAATGGCAAAATATATTTTACCGCTCACGTTGGTGAGAAGATTTTAATTTACAACAAGATAACATAATTTCACGCCAAGTTCCTTGCTTCGTAGGCAGAAAGATATTAATATTTTAAACCTAAAATCGTCTACTACACATGAAAGAATAGAGTAGTGATTACATTACCGGGTTCTGTAGGTACATTTTATTTGCTCGATTTTATCGATATTTCTGACGAGTATCCTGTCGAGAAATGCACTGGGGAAATTAGGATATAAGTTTTCATTTGCTCATTCTCGCGAACTTTAAATTTCGCGAATAGTTTGTTATGTGAGGATTTAAGGCTACAATTCTCTTGGGCATATTCTTATGTATATAAAAGCCTCTTGTTTAGGATTAATGATAAATTTATACGAATGAAATATTGATAATAATATGCCAGAAAATTAAAACATTTAATTAATATTTATGAGTTATATTCTGGTATTTATTTAAATGTAAATATTATTGTTTACAACTTATAAAATTACTACTGGATTATGAGATTAAATTTCAAATATTATTTCGCAAATCTTTTCTTAGCACCAGCCCAAATTTGTTAAGATTGCAAATGTAATAATGAGCTATTAAAAAAATCTTTGGCAACTTTACTACGAGATTTTAAAGTATGTTTCTTTAAAATTCTTTCACAGATATTGTTCAGTGCAAGTACAATTTGAAAAGTCAGAAGAGTATCTTAAATGAATGAATGAATCTGATCGCAACTAAAGTTAAACGTTAAAGTAAGCTGTATTGATTTAGATAGAAGAACTGGTACTGAAGATCTAAGTATTAGATATTGATAGATAAAATAAAATCAAACTAGGATTGCTTCAAGACTTAGGAAATTGAATGAAAAGATTCAGCCAGATTTAGTTCAGAATTTAGAGAGAGAGTTTATAATATTTCATGATTTTATTTTTATTTGTATCGAATAAAATTTAGAAAATGAATTTCGAAAATATTGGTTATTAATTATATTAAATATTATTTGTATTTTATTAGTCTCAAGAGTTGTCATCAGAGTTTCACGTTTATTACTGAATATGTGTTCTAATGTTTTTCTTATTGGGTCCATTTCGTGGTTTGTTACTAAATGTCAGACATATCCATAACTTTTTCTACACGAAGGTGTTGGCAGCAGCTGTTAAAGCATCGACTCGGCAAATCGTTATGTTACATCCTAAATAGAACAGGTGGCGAATATTTTGCCGTTACACCAGTCACAAAATTGTCATGTCATGATATTTATCAGACATAACTTTCGAAAAGAATTCCACGGAATCAGTGATGAGAGTCGAACCCACGATTTGTGAATCAGAAGCAGGGAGCTCGACCCAGCAGTATATAGAAAAAAATGGTTTATCCATACGTATACAAAATGATATTATTTAATTATTAATTTCGCTGTTCCCTTTTTCTCAAAAATATCAAATCGCTTCGTAATAAGGATATTAACTGTGTTCCCTAACAACAAATGGTGACCATTCGTTTTTGTTAGATATTGTCTTAAGTCATTTACTTAACCAACCTTGGCCGGAAGCATTACCTACTGTTCTGTTGGAAGTATTACACGTTATATGAACATTAAATAGGATTACAAAGTTCTTCATTGCCGCAAAAATAGCACTTCAGGGGCCATTCTGTGTTTAGTAAGGTTGGAACATAAACTCGTTGTGTCGCTACTCTCAGAGAGTTAGCTAGAACTTTTAATAGTGTTTCATGTCGCCAAAGTGCTGAGAGATGTTGAAGTACATCGAACTATTTAAGGTAAGGTTATTATATAGATGTACTTGTACTTAAAACTTTGTATACTATATGTCTATAAGAGCTGTGATTAAATATGCAAACTAATATTATACTTTTACCTAGAAATAACTCCAATATATATATCAATGAATTTTTTTTTTTTTATATTGCACTTGTTTTTATTAAAACCCGTTACCGCCATATTGCTGTATCCATGTTTAGTGCAAATAGATGTTAACTGTCAAAATCTTATGATCTGTCATAAGTTTTTGATCAATTAAAAATGGTAAACATTTTTAATACCGTCTGAAAGATCGTCGAACTGATTATTTTTTTTAATTGTATGGAATGTCATTTGCTAAAATGTTGTTTAGTGGAAATAACACAGATATTATGAAATAAAAATTAGCAAAGCACATAGGATAAGCTATCGATGTTAACATAACATAACTTCACGCCTTTTTCTACCCGAAGGTGTAGGTAGCGGCTGTTAAGCCTCGTCTCGCCGTTATGTTTACGTCATAATATACGTCAAATGGAATAGGTGGCGAACCTATTGCTATACCGGGCACAAAGTGTTCAATATTATCGTTGTTGTGCATAATTTTATCCTCTTATATTGAAAATCTGTCTGCATATCCAGGTTTGCTGTGAGAAAACTCAACAAGCTAAGCTCGCTTATGTACCTTTTTTTATGGAATAGGAGGGCAAACGAGCAGGCGTGTCACCTGATGGTAAGCAACCAACGTCGCCCATGGACACCAGCAACACATATAATGTTACTGTTGCGTTGCCGACCTTTAAGGGATAGGGGATAGGAAAGGACGGGGATGGGAGGTGGGCCTCCAGGTACCTCTCTCACCGAACGAAACGCGGCATGATCCACTTTACGTCGGTATTCTGAGAGCTGGTGGTATTTCACCGGTCGAGCCGGCCCATTCATGCAGCGAACTGCTTGGCTCTACCACTGTGTAAACATCAAACATCAAATTTCAAATTTACGTATAATTTTCAAAATGTCCCTATACAATAAAGTATAAATAAATAAAGTCCGGGCGATATATAGTCATTTTCAAAAATGTATCTGTTAGCGGCTACGCGGCCATGTTTGAAAGTAATACGCTTAGTAAACAACAACAACTTAGATAAATCACAATAAACATGAAACCATAAGTTCTTTTCAACTACCGTATTTCACATTAGGTATGCAATAACTGCAAACTGGCTGTACTGTACTATGTATACTACCTACTATAGTATCACAGTTACATTGTTATAATTATAATATCACGGTCTTTCGATAAAACGACGTAAACTGGCTCATGCAGCGTTTCATTCGGTGAGTGAGGTGTCGGGTAGCCCACTCTCGCCCCCTCTCCATTTTCATCTTACTCTGATTATGGACGGTAATGCAACCGTCACACTATCAGTGTTGCATGTGTTTATGGGCGGCGGTAGTTGCTTAGCATCGTGGTCCGCTCGGTTCCTTGGTCCTTCTATTCTATAAAAAGAATATTTGATAACTTTTCACTTTTTTTATGATGATTATGTGAAATGTTTGTAAGGCAATTGTGGAAATATTGCGATTTAATAGTAAACGTCGAAAAATTACTTTTGATGCGGAACAAAGTTCGCCGGGTCAGCTAGTTTTAAATAAAATTAAAGTTTTTTCTGTAATTCTTACATGTTCGTTAAGGTTCCATTTGCCATTAGAAAAATATAAAGAGTCTCGGGGAGAATAGCCACAAGGCTGGATGCCTTTTGTAAGAATGGATATTTCCTAATAGGGCACACAAATAGCAATATTTGCTTTAAAAAGTTGTTGTTAAAAGCAATTACAAGTTTCATCATTTATCTAAAACAAAAACCTCACTACATGTTATTTTTATCCCATTTACAGCCGATGTTCTAGGCAGCAGCAATGCTTCTATAGATTGTGTACAGTAAAAGTAATTGATACTTATCAAACTGGAAATGATTGTGAAAAATCTTTATCTGGATTCGAACTTACGATCAAAAAAGAAACTGACAAACCACTAGTTCTAGTCCTAAGGCGATGGAGTCGACATTTATTTATCATTTAATTCACGTCAGGAAAAGAGTCGAAGGCAACAACCAACTTACAGATAGAATCGGATATTAACAATCTCTTTTCAAATCCACTTAACTCAGTCTATTTAGATGGAAAAATATAATTTCGTTAGGAATTTACAGTTTTATTTAACTTATTATTTTTCTTTTTTTAAATCGTTCTCAAGCTTCTGAATTGCTAAGACGTTTATTATTTACCCGTATAAGATATATTGAAACTTCTAAATCATTTGATAGTAAAACTTTTTATGATATGATATTCAAAAGCCGTAAAGAGTTATTAATGCTATTAATACATTTCATTTGTCTCGGTGGCTCAGTGGTCGAACACACAGGGACGGCTTACACCAATGACTTTTCGAAATTGTTTTCGGAAGTTATGTGTGAAAAATATCGATGACTGAAAACTTTGTGCCCGGTATGGCAATAACGCCACCTATTCCACGTGGGACGTAAGCATAACCGCGAGACGAGGCTTAACAGCCGCTGCCTACACATTCGGGTAACAAAGGGCGTGAAGTTATGTTATGTTATGTAATAAATGATAATATTTTTTTAGATTTAATGAAAAAAAAAAGAGTAGTTGGCACATGATTTTCTCGACCGGTTATTATCATGACACACATCCGGAATCGGGCCGCTCGTAGCAATTGCATCCGTGTTTTCTTGTTCCACTGAGACACTTTCCTGAAGCGCTCGTATTTTAATATGGAATTTAACTATAATATTAAGTTTAATCTCTGTATTTCTTGAATAATTTTAAATCTCTCTGAGAACCAATGAAAAAAGAGAACATTTTTGTGTCATTCGGAAGCTGCGTTATGTAAGTGTAAGTGTTTTAACAGAGCCTTTCAATTGAAGAAAAGGTAAGGGTTACCTTTCTATTTACAAAAGAGTGGTAGTGAACTGTAAGTAATAGAATTTCAATGCGCTAGTTCTGTTCTGACAGAGTTAGATACTGAAAAACACGCAGAAAAAGTTAGAAGTTCTTCACGAAGTTGATTAGTACGTAGTTACGTACGTTTTGTAGAACATTAGTGGTTTTAAATATTTATACTTTATTGCACAATAAGATCACAAATAAATATATAGTTTGAATAGCTTGGGGAACTCGATTTACAAAAACGTGGCACAAAGGACCCCACGCTTTTAAAAAATATTTTACACTTTTTAGTTTGTTTAATATGCATGTTTTCTAGTTTTAAACTGTATTTAATTTTTTGTAACTATATATTTAATTGTAATTCTTTACTGTATGTAACATAATATGTAAATTGTAATCTATGGGTCTCGGCGATCCAGTGGTACACACGGCTTCTGATCCAGAGTTCCGGGTTGGAATCCTGACACTGGCTCACACCAATGACTTTACGAAATTGTTTTCGGAAGTTATGTGTGATAAATATCGATGACTGAAAACTTTGTGCCCGGTATGGGAATAGGTTCGCCACATATTCCATTTTGGGACGTAAACATAACGGCGAGACGAGGCTTAACACCCGCTGCCTAAACCTTCGGGTAACAAAAGGCGTGAAGTTATGTTATGTTATGTAATCCATGGGTAATTATTGCCTGTAAATATTGTTTACATTTTAGTGAAGAGCCGCCGGAATATAACAAAGATATTATTATAACATATTATAACATAATTAATATTATAACTCAATAGAATGCGTACGGGATTTGTCGGTATATAGATGAATGTATAAGAAGTCACCTTTTCAAGATAATATCTATTATTCTCCTGGTTAATGTTTGTTTTTTTTTATATAAAAGGTGACCTTTGAAATACAAAAGACAAGCTAGATGGTCTCATTAGTGTTGAATAGTTTGACGGTACAAATCTTTTGTTCTTCTGATAATGCATATTAATTTTATTGCTACCCAGCATTCTGATACTGAAGTAAAGTGTATTATATAAACAACATCTTGTATAATACAATTACTAGCTAAGAGCATTAATTAAGAAGCTAATGATGATAAAGAATATAAAAGAAGTTTGAGCTCCCGGCTTCTGATTCAGAAGTCGTGGGATCGTTTCCGGGCTCACCAATAATTTATCGGAATTCTTTTCGGAAGATATTGTGATAAATATTGACTGACAACTTTGTGCCCGGTGTATGACAAGAATTTCGCCTAACATTAACTTAACATAACTACACGCTTTTTTGCCCCAAGGTGTAAGGTTGTTAAGCCGGAATAGGTCCATTTGGGACATAACGAATCGAGGCTTAACAGACGCTGCCTACACGTTCGGGTATAAAAGGCGTGAAATTACAAAATAACTTATTGTGAACTTAGCTACCTTTTTATGGTATAGGAGGGCAAACGAGCAAGCGTGTCACCTGGTGGTAAGTGACTAGTGCCGCCCATGGACACCTGCAACATATATAGTGTTACAGTTGCGTTGCCGACCTTTAAGGGTAGCAAAGGATGGGGAAGGTTGGTGGGCCTCCGGGTACCTCTCTCACCGAACGAAACGCGGCATGAGCAACTTTACGTCAATCTTCTGAGAGGTCGTGGTATTTCACCGGTCGAGCCGACCCGACCCATTCACGCAGCGAACTGCTTGGCTCTACCACTGTTGAATGTTGAACTGTACCTATATAACTTATATCTCTATTAGTCAAAGGATGTGCTGGTGGAAAACTCTGTTATGTTTTTTTTATTATTTTGTAATATCTATCTTTGTATACAATAAAATATAAATAAATAAATGACTAGCAATAATCAACATAATTTTCTGACATAATCAGGTATACCAATAGAAATAAAATGTCCATATACACTTTTATTTACGGTACGCGCGTAAAAAAAAGAAAAATTTCAAAGAATAAATACATTCACCCACAATAATCTATTAAACAAAACCTTTGTAGGTAGTATCATTACGGGGTAGTCATAGTGCTGACTAACGAAGTGCCGGGTAAGCAGGAATGAATGTATTGTAACGTGGCGTCATTAGGCACACGTTGGATTCACACGTGCCATATAGAAAAAAAAATCTATAGAGCCTTAAGACAGGCTTCCAGTATTAGAGCCTTTGCTATTAATATATCTCGGTGTCTAACACTTTTATCTATAGTCTCTATAGTCTCGGTGGTTCAGTGGTCGAGCACCCCGCTTCTGACTCCAGAGGTCGCGGGTTCGAATCCTGGCTCACACTAAAGACTTTTCGAAATTAATTCCGAAAGTTATGTGTGATAAATATTGATGACTGAAAACTTTGTGCCCTGTATGACAATAGGTTCGCCAACTCTTCCATTTGGGACATAAACACAACGGCGAGTCGAGGTTTAACAGCCACTGCCTACACCTTCAGGTAGGAAAGAGGGGAGAAATGTCATGTCATGTCTAACAATTTTCCCTAGTTTGGACACTGAGTTAAATATACAAGAGGAGCAAACCTCATACAAATGCGTCAAAAAATGTGTGTCCACTTTTTAGATGCAATGACGTAGCTTTGAAACCACTAGACATTTAAAATTAAACATATATCTATCTCAGTCACACAAATGTCAAATACATTGCCGTCACTTTGATTAGACAAAGATGGCAATATAAATTTGCAATGGCGGTGTGGGGTGGTCAGCCCATGCGAAATTTTACCCAACTTTTTCAAGCCATGTACTAGTAAAAATATTTAATAAATATAAATTCAATATTTTACTATTACTTATTAATTTCTTATCAGATGTATTACAAGATAACTGAAATAATGAATGGATCAACGATCTCTGTGTACTCCGTACTAGATCGGCTGTTCCGAAAAAAATTGGATCACACTCATCTGTACCTAATTGTGTACACCTGCCTTAGAGCAGCGATTTAAACCGCTGTAGGTAAGGTGTACAGTGTGTGTAATTAGGTACTGATACACAAAATAGTGAAAACGCTTGAGTAGTAAAATAATGTACTTACATTCATTATATTGAAAGGGAATTATTGTATTTAACGTGGACAGGGCCTAACAGCCGCACGGGTCGATCGATCTTAAGGGAACATACCCATACTACGTGACCTATTTTTTAAGATTTTTCGACCCCTCCCTCCCATCGGTGACCACTCGTAGTATATGCCAAGATCCCCCCCTCCCCCTTTAGCTTTCACGTAGTAATTCATAATTATGATTTTTATTCATTTCACAGGCAAAAATCGAAAAAAAATAATTATTTGGCTCTTTATTGGATAAGACTGCATGCATACTTAAATTACTAGTGAATTATGTATTATGAAAAAGAACAACTTTAATTGTGAAAACATATTGCTGTACAGTATGTAACTTACAGTAACTTAATTTACGAACACAACAATTATTTTCTGTTTAATCACATTAATATTCATCTAGGTCGAAAAAATACGAGATTTCTCTCATTAAAATCGACTACGTGACAAAAACCTGAGCCACCCCCCCGCTCCTGTGACTAACCGTAGTATTTTAAAGACTCCGCTGCTCCCCCCCCCTAAACAGGTCACGTAGTATGGGTACGGTCCCTAAAGTTAAGGAATGCTTGGCGCGGTCGATCCGTGGATGGGTGACCATCTTATCATGACGAGTTCCTCCGTGTTTCGAAAGGCACGTTAAATTGGTGGGTCCCGGCTGTCATTTGAACATCTTTGACAGTCGTTACGGGTAGTCAGAAGCCAGAAAGTCTAACAACCAGACTTACCAAGGGGGATTGTGTTGCAATTATTGATTATACACTACTAAGTTTTGTATAAAATTGCCTTTTAGTCTCTTTTTTATAAGTCTGAGTGAATAATTTGCTTTCGTGATACAATCTTATTTTTAAGTATTTATTAATTATGGCATTTATTAATATAAGCGAATGATCAACTTGAATTGACGATAAATGATCTCCCGGGTGTAGGTAGCCAGTCAGTTTCTTTTCTCAGCAATCGGATAATTTTCACCCACTTGTCACGGCGTGCTGCATCTTTAGGCACCCTGCAGCGTTATTATTATAACAAAAAATATTTAAAATCTCCTTTTCCATAAATTAATAACTCTCCCACAAAAGTGGGAAACTAAAACTAAGTTTTTAGTGGTATCACTGAAGCTAATTATGAAAATTCAACATTTTATCTATTTTACTGTATTTTAATATTAATGTAAACATTAATATTACGTGTGGAAAGTAATTCCGGTTAATTTCTTATGGGTTTCCGATCTTGAATCGCACTCTTTTACTACGCATTTACCCATTTTGTACCTATTGTTATTCGGCTCGAGTCTGACAGATGACTGAATTGACATAAGCTTCGCATAAGCCTGTAGACTTATGGCCGGTGGTCACACTTTTAGAAGGTTACTACAAGTCTATATCATATAGGTCAATGAGTTTGGATAGATATGAGTGACAGAATATTGCATTAGATGATACGAAAATATAAGATAAAAACTAACATTGCTTCTCTATAATGCAGCCTGTAGTATTAGTATCATTTTAATTAAACTTTTATTATGCTTTGGATACACTTAGCGCCATCTAGTTTTACATTTTAAGCAACTTTATGTTTCCAGTAGTAGATCCACAACCAAGTTGCACAAGACGTGTTTTGTTCGGTGAGAGGGGTATCCACATCGGTTCTTCTCTATATAAACTATAAGTGTGTAAAATTTCATATTCCTCTTTAGGGTTACAAAGTTTTCGCTTCATATATTAATTTAAGATTATTGTATGTTTTTTTTAGTTACTAATTACAAAGTAAAACACCCAAGCGCCAGATCCATAGTTATTAAAAATATTTACTGACTGTACTCGGCAGTAGGTGGTTTTTACAATTACGAGGCCTGTCGAAAATTAAAAAAAAAACGAATATAAGAAGATATTAACTGAGAATATTGTTATTTTATACTTTACGTGTGCTACAAGACTTTCGATTTGTTCTTGTAGACGCGGTATTATTAGCGGATTTCCACTTGAAAAAATAATAGCTTTGTAGACTACAGTAATTACTACTACTTACTACGAATTTTTACTTGATATTTTAAAAGTCGTAGATTTAAATACCGCTATAGTAGTTCATAGTTGTATTGTGTGTTAGCATTTATGTTAGTAGTTAATAATTTTAATTAATAACAATTAAAACTCTGATTTTCACGTAAACTTAAGAATTAATCGAAAACAAAAAGTTACCAAATGTCAGTATGATTTTAGTTGCAATATTAACAGCAGAAAATATTTGGCAATATTGTTCCGTTAACGTGGCGTAAGCATATGAAAATGCCTCCGAGGCTGTATGCCACTTCAGTAGCCGGCTGCCCCTTGAGCCATCGGTCTGAGGATGATAGGGCACACTTTCTCTGTGGCTACCCCACTTCACTACCCCTTATTATCCCCTTTTGTCTTTTTGACTTTGCACCTGTCTAGCAAGTGACGTGTTAAAATGCAAGTACCGTTGGCGTAAAAGTTTTGTGAAACGAATCATTTTATTACAGAAAATAACTTGACTGGAATTGTAACAAATTATTTCATATTTCTCATTCTCTAATGATTTAAACATATTAATATTAACAATAAATAAACTGTTATGATATTGAATTTAATGTTAAGATCTCATTTTATAAATTTTCTACATGACGTCATTGAAGATATTTGGTTGCTCATGAAAATAGGTTAAAGTACACAACAGCTGTAATTCCCGGATAAATATTCCAATTTATAATACAAATATTTTACATGAGGATCCATGATACTAAATTCTGCACGAGGACGTGTACAATTGTTTGTCAAACTCCATAATATTTATAAATTAATATTTCATTAGTATTTGACGCTTTTAACGCTCCTCTTACTCCGTTATTTGTGACTATTTTCGAATAAAATCTATCATTTTCCTACCCTTATACCACTCTAAGTGGGGTCGGTATAATATGTCAATCTTTTCCATTGTCTTCTATCACTCGTTATCTCCGCATTTAATTGCTTTACTTCTAAATCATATCAACTTTTATACAGTCCGTCTATTTTATTTACGGTCTTCCTCTACTAATATATCCACAGTCATCCTCATCACTCTCTGCGTAACACGTCTTTCTGATTTTCTTTTCCAATAAAATCCGAAAAAAAAACAATATTTCATAACCATTTGAAAATCCTAAAATAACGATACTTATCACGTTTAAATTGTAGAAACAATACAATAGCTCTAACACAAAAGCATTGTTCCTGTTGTTAAACATAGTATCCGCTCTACAAAGCTTAGGAAAACCTTTTGTTCAGTGTAGTGGTAGAAAAGAAAATACGATTTCAATTTACAATATATATTTTTTTACCTTTTATAACAAGACAAATTTACTTTATATGTTATGCAAAGCTACTGGTTATTGATTGTTTAAATAGAAAAAAAAATGATTTCTTTTTATAGTTATTTATTTATAGTTACAGTTGAAGGTAAGTCTGAATTACGATGAATGTTGCTGCGATTGACAGATATTTTTTTCATTTTTTTATTTTAAGCCTTTATTTATTTCCTGGTACAATCAGATAAGGTACATATACATTTTAACTAATTCTAATTTAATATGTAGTTAAAATAGTATCCATCAGGAACCCGCTCCGGTGAACGCCTCCTCCAAGGAATTTTTCGTATTCTTCGGACTTCTCTTATTATTGTAGTTTTAGTATATCGTATTTTATGTCTTCTAGGGTTTTTTGTATTTCCAATTTTTTTTTCATATAATAAAAGTGTTCCGCCATTATGACGGGCCTCGTGACGCATTGGTAAAACTACCGGCTATAGCAATGAGGTCGGGGGTTCGATTCCCACCCGAGCACAAATATTTGTGACAAACATGAATATTTGTGTGGTGTCTGGGTGTTTTTCTATGTATTATGAGTATGTATTTACAAAAGAAAAGTATATATATATTTATATCCGTTATCTAGTATCCATAACACAAGCTTAGTTGCTTAGCTTGGATCTAGAGGGCGCTGTGTGTTTTGTGTCCAAGATATTATATAAGATATTATATTATAGGTTACTATGTAAATATTATTGTTTTCCATCGTGGCTTGTTTTATGTGGTACGATAATGTCCTTGGAGGGTTGTGGGGATTGACAGATTTATGGATATATAATTAAGACATAAAAAATCACAGTTTTTTTTTACTAATAATAATATCTCATGGACATTACATAAACATAAAAATTCAGAGAAATATTCTGCAAACTGTCTGCTATGGATTAATGTCATTTATCCAGTTCATGTCAAACACTCAATCTATAAGTATTATATATTTTTATTGCATATTAGTAGGCCCGCGCGAACTTTTTTCCGCAGCAAAATTATTAAAGGTAATTTTTGGGTTTACCACTTCACTGCATTATACATGAATTATAGATAAAAACCAGCCAATTGATACAAACACCCATAACTAGTAAAAGAACCGCATCAAAAACGGGTTGCGGAGTTTTAAAGATTTATGCAGATAAGGGAACAGACATCGGAAAGCCACTAGAGATTTTATACTATGTAATGAAGTAATAAAAATATTTGGATAATTTTTCGTCAAAATGGCGCTATCGAAATTGTTTGCCCTAATTAAAAAGAAATTAATCTTCAAACAATCATTTACCTACCTGCTCATTTACATACTTGCTAGAAATACGAAAACCTTATTGATGCCATATTTTTATTAAATTATTTTCTTAAAAAGTTATAAAAAAACTCAACACCACAAAAAATATCAAGTAGACAAAAAGTACCCACATAATAACATATTTATGTGGCTTGTATATGGGTGGATAAAAAAAAAGTTTCCTTTACCCTCATATATACAATGTTACGTACCTTTACATTTTCTTCCACCCGTAATCCACATTGTCATTCAAAGCACCTGGACTGATTCCTTCCTTTATTACTGCCAAACAGTATCTTTGGGTGAAATATTGAATAGATAAATAGTATTGTGTCCCAGTTTGATATAGAACGTCGTTGGTTATACAGGTCCCGCTTATCTGGCCTCATTTTATGACCGCGTAAATAATGAAGGTATATCTAAACAAAATTATATACAATTTCCTCTGTACTATCTACTACATAGAAAAGGCGATGTTTTAAAGAAAATATTACGAGAATTCGTTAACACTTTTACTGAAATTATATCAACATAAATAAATAAATTCACGCCAAATTCATTTCGCTTTGATTTGTTTTCTTTGATTAAGCAAAGAAAACAGATCGCCATAAGGCTAGATTGTAACACCTAGTATATATATTCTTATACGCCTCACTCGCTTCTTTGACTTCCATAATTCTTTTCATACCCACGCGTCTATTTTTAAAACTCCAGACATCACCTTCCGCCGTGGCCATCCTCGACTGCTACATCCATTTGCTTTTGAATTGTATATCTGCTTTCTATCTTTTTCGACCATTATTTCTATATTTATAAATTACATACACATACATACATAACTTCACGCCAAATCCCTTGCGGGGTAGGCAAAGAGATCGGAGCGCCACAAGGCACGATTACATACCTTACTCGTTTCGTTGACATTCATAACTCTTTTTATGCACGTGCGTCGATTTTTGAGGCTCCTAACATCACCTTCCTCCAGGACATGTTCTATTTGGTCACGGAATGTGTGTCTTGGCCGTCCTCGACTCCTATATTCATCCGCTTTTGCATTGTATATCTGCTTAGTCAATCTTGCATCATCCATCCTTTCTACATGTCCGAACCAATAATAAACCAAATATAAATTAATCAAACCATTTATAAATTATATATTAAATTATTTCTAAAGATTTGTATTTTCTTTGGACCCAATGTCATAATTAATAATATTTTTTTTGTAGTTATAATTTGTAGTTTGTTTACCTTTTGATGAAGTTTTGTCGCCAATAATAAATAAATTTACTTTCATCAGAATCTTATGCCTGTTGAGAAAGTTGTTGTCACTAGACAGATTTATAACTAGAATAAACTAATATATTTTACATCACTTATTCATTAAATCTCAGCTCTACAATAACAACGGTATTCTGAAGACAAAATTGACTGTTGCAATTTAATTTAAAATCTAGTTGTACCGTATAACAAGATGAAGAATATAACCGAGACAGTAGTTACTTGGTTCCACGAAACCAACTGGGAAATTATATAAAGCACATTTGTAATTGGTTTAAAACAGTAATTTTCCTTGATTAATAATTTACTTGGCTATATTTTCAAATTTGAGTAACGTAATATGATTAGTTTTAAGGGGCTTTTTGTCAATTTGTGTATTATAAATAACGGTTTTATGATTAAAATTGTTTATTGACAAGAACGTAGCTTTTAGCCATTGCTTGTTAATAGCGGCTAGTTTATTAAAAGTTTAAAGACATTTACATAAAACTTAAATAAAAAATGATCGGTGTCTCGGTGGTCCAGAGGTCGAGCACCCCGCTGACTTTTTAAAATGATTTTTAAGAGTGAAATTGTGAAAAATATCGATGTCTGAAAACTTTGTGCCCGGTATGGCAATAGGTTCGCCACCTATTCCATTTGGGAGGTAAACATATCGCCGAGACAAGCCTCGTCCGCTGAAAGAAAGTTATGAAATGAAGTTATTTTATGTGTTAAATAAACAAAATGCGGTTTAAATAAACAAAAGTAATTTTTACACGGTTGGCAGTATTTTATACCTCGATTGAAATAACTAGACCTCAGAATTCAGAAGATAGAATCAGTTAAATTATTCAGTAGAATTCCGAGCTTGTATATTCAATTGTTAACTAGGCTTTTCAGATGCCTTTTTTATTATTTTTTTTAAGCGAGAAAATGCTTTGTGCACACCCTCCGCCTGGTACGGCATTCTCTTATATGATTCCCTACGATTTCGACTTAGATAAAATCTATATAATCAATCTTATGTCGTACTAGTTGACCCCGCGAACTTTGTTACGCGTAAAAATTAAAGAAATCTATGTGGTTATTGTGGCGTATCCTTAAATAAAGACATACACTATACTGGACTTTTTTGTAGCCTTTCTTCAGATGTATAATAATGTACTGCATTATTTTGACTTGGAGTTCAATCAGCGTTTGCAATTAAGTTCTAAATCTCGAAAATCATCTCTTTTCTTGAATACAATATACTTGAATAATAGATATAAACTACCTTGTTTATACCCTCTAATAAAAGCCGCACCAAAATGTGTGGCGTAGTTTCAAAGATCTAAGCTTATAAGGGGACAGACTGCGGAAAGCGACTTTGTTTTATACATGAAACTTGCTAGTGAGTTGAGAGACGTGAGCACTAAATTTTTCACTTATATGTCATAAGTGCAAAATTGAGTGGCTGTAAAATTTATCTAACTAATTTAAATAATTAATATTAACTATGCAATAAATATATTAATTTGTTGTTCTCGTGAATAAGTCCTATCAGCCGTTGAGGCTATAGCATAGCTCGAAAAACGTTATCACTTCTATCGGATCGGGCAATGAAGTATTAAAATAAATAGGCAGAGATTCAGTAGGAGTTGTCGTTGAGATACGCGAATGTACTCACAGAACAAATTGTGCGTAATCTTTGCGAGACCAGAACGCGGCGGAAAAAAAGGTGAGCTTCCTTCATTATGAATACTTCCACAGCCCTCATCTAATTTAACTTGTAAACATTACAATTTAGCCGCCCATCTCGGCTTGATGCCTCTGAAAGTGCTATTCCCCTACCTTTATTACCGGAATTTTTATTCCGTATCTTGCTTTTTGTTCGCGTTTTGTTATTTTTTTATGAACAGCTTCGTTTGCTTTTCCGCTACAAAAGGTATTTCAATAGCATGTTTTTTTATATTCATCCGTAGACATTTACAGATTGTATACAATTACTGTTATCAAACAATATTCTATTATTATTATTTACACACAATTTAATATTTTTGTCGATGGCGGTGATATTGTTAAAATGTCGCATGGACACCATTGCCCGTGAGCTAAGCAAATAATCCAATAATAAAATAGATAGATGAAAAATAATAGAATAGATGAAATTTACAACGCCTATTTTCTATATTTAATTTTATTTTAAGAAAAATTTAGATTATGCCTATACTTCAATACGTGAAATGATTCTCAGAAAATCATCGTGAAGTGGCTGATACTGCGAGAAGTGGAGGCCTACGCTCTTTTACTGCTATTCCCTATGACATCCTAAAGCATGCTCACCAAACTATGACCCTCTTGGTGTTGCGGTGCTAATCGCTTACCATCAGGTGACACACTTGCTCGTTTGCCCCCTTTTCCAATAAAATACCGTCTTAAGCCTCTTAACCATTTTATTTTTTCAAGAACATATACGCGAGCAGAACCACTGATATGAAAATATAGGTTCCCTGAAATAAAACATGCTGACCTGCTTGTAGCTAACTGCACGACCCATCTATAAATTGGATATTAGAAATACCTGCCTCTGTGCAAATTGGCTTTCAGCTTTGACAATAGTTCGTCGTAGTCAGCAGTAAAGGGTGTAATTGCATCCGTTTCAGAGGATAGACCGAGATCTATGACCTTTGTTGAGGGATGCCATTGTTAGAAAAGGTCAAGCTACAACAGCTGTTCCTGCACGATCCATAATTCATAGTGTGAATTAAATAGATTTTAATGAACCCAAATTTGTGAATTTGTAGAACAAGAACCAGAATGTTTTATGTTATATTAGTTGACGCGGAGAACTTTGTTTCGCAACAAAAGTAATTTTTACAGCGTTTACAGTTAAATCTTTGCTATGTTATTCATGAATTGTACATGAAATCCACCCAGTTGACACCCCCTGTCTATTAAAAAAATTCGCGTCAAAATCCGTTGCGTAGTTTCGAAGATCTAAGCATATAAGGTGACAGACAGCGGAAAGCGACTTTATTTTTTACTATGAAATGATTCTTTTTAAAATATGATAGTGTAAGACAAATGCGGCTCGAATGGGACGTAAATATAACGGTGAGTCGAGGCTTAACAGCCAATGACTACACCTACCTGTAGAAAAGGCGTGAAGTTATGTTATGTTTATCGTCAAGACTGGTAAAAACATTCATTCAAATCATTCATTAATCTAAAATATTAAAAGTAAGCAATTTATTTTCCTATAATATTTATGAAGCACATGACTAAGGCTCACAATATTTACTATATTTTAGTATTCTAGATAGTGTAAATGCGGAGACGGTTACACAAATTCAATTTGGTCACCTCACCTCAGAGAGCTCCGCAAATTGCTTCGTCGCCCAACGAATGAAACTAAATCCTTTGACGGCCGATCACCTTAGTCGTTTCATCACACCAACACTGTGGGTGCTTTGAAAGCTTCATAGATTGCTAGCCAAGGAAAAATAATTTGTAATTTAAAATTTTTGATTTGATAACTGTGAAGAATAGATGGAAATTTAATTACCTTCAAGAAACTAGCGTAATTTTATCTTAAAGGCCGGCAACGCTGGTGTTGCAGATGTCAATGGGCGGCGGTCGCCATCAGGTGACCCGCACGGTCGTCTGTCCCCTTTTTCTCATAAAAAAATAAAACCAAAGGACACTGCAGTCTTGGTTCTGCCCATAATAGCGACATGTCTAAGTTACAACTAAATCAAGTTTTAGTAGACTTAATGGAAGGATGGGGTTGGTCTCCCGAATTTTATTATGGGATCGGTGGTGAAACGAGCAGGCGTGACGCCTACAACACAAGTGTTATAGTTGCGTTGCAGACCTTTAAGTGAGAGAGTAGAATGTTGGAGGGGGTTGTGCCTCCGAATCCTTCTCTTACCGAACAAAACGCAGCACGAGCCACTTTACGATGATGTTCTGAGGGATCATGATATTTCACCAGTCAAGCCAATTCATGCAGCGATCTACTTGGCTCTACCAGTAACGTGCAATACGCGACATTAGCCACTTCGTCTACTCTTAAAAGTTGAGAATAAAAGGCGAATGGTTATAGGAAATATACGAAATATCAAAATAAATAAAAATTTATTTTACAAAATATAACCTCTATAAATAATATTAATACATAAAAATTGTAACATAACTAGGTAAATGTATTTCATGTCATATCCTTTGGTGCATATATTATTCTCACAGTGTCTGCTGAACCCGATCCATGTTTCCAACCGCAGAGCACCAATATCGGGTCACCGATTCGTACGAATCCTCTCTCCATTGCGAATTTTAAGCCAAAATTTATACGGTTCTCGAGATCAAGTGACCAATCGGAATCAGGAGTATCTAAAATGAGTAAAATAAAACGTTTATCAATAAAGCTATTTTCATATATAACATAATATAACTTAACGCCTTTTGTTAGCCGAAGGTGTAGGCGGTGGCTGTTAAGCTTCGTCTCGCCGTTATGTTTACGTCCCAAATGGAAAAGGTGGCGAACCTATTGCCATACTGGTCACAAAGTTTTCAGTCATCGATATTTATTACACATAACTTCCGAAAACAATTTCGAAAAGTCATTGGAGTAACCCAGTGTCAGAAATCGAACCCGGACCTCTGGATCAGAAGCCATGTGCCCAACCACTGTACCACCGAGACTATTAATTTCATATTAATTTTCATATACAATAATAATAATATAGTAGACACAATACATACAGCGCTATCTAGTTCCAAATAGCTTTTGCTATGGAAACTAGATAACGGATATTACATTTATACTTTTTTATACATACTTAAAATACTTATAATACATAAAAAAAACATGTCATAAATATTTCTACTCCGGTGGGGATCGAACACACCAACCACGACTCTGCAGTCGGTAGGTTTTATTAATATTGAGGAATAGTGGTAAGTTATTATAAGTGTTAATAATACTAGCACTTAGAAAGATACTGGTCTGGTTATCTCAATTTTGCAAACCAACCTTCATATATAAGGGGCATAATACCCCTCCACAAGTTTAACTGTCTGGCTATTCCCCCATACCTAGTTACAGCAATTATGGGACACCGTGGTTTAAATTTGGCCACCATCTTTGCTGACTTGCCAGTTGTTGTAATTAAAATCATTGCTGATGCCAGACATCTTTGTGCTGCCAACACCGCTGCCATGGCTACGCTTGACACTTGACCAGATGGCATCGGTGTCTAAAAATACAGTAAATTAAAAAGAGGTAATGTTTTTTCATCATCAATAGATAGTATAAAATAGAGTCGCATTCCGCTGTTGCATGCTTATTATCTTTGAAACTACGAAACGAATTTTGATACGGTTGCAGACAACGGGATGGTTTGTATGTATATAATATTCTTTTGGCAAAATAGTGAAGGTCAGCAAATAATAAACATGTGTTGCTCTGTTAACAAAAGATTTTTATTATAACCTTTTTTACATAACTAAAACATACACAAATACCTAAGCACAAGTAATAGGACTTACCTGTTAACAAAAGAAACGACATTTAAAGTTTATTTTTACTTAAACTTTCCTTCACCATAAAACACTAAACGACAAAACAATTTAGAATACTTTCGCCATTTGCATATGTCAAGAAAACCTAACTACCTTTACCGACATTAATATAATCATAGATAAAATATGACAATACTCAGATCGTACTTTATCGACTTCGCCTAGCGCGGCAATATTCAAAAGAAATACTATAGCAATTTCTTTACATCTCCCTCCCTCGAGGAAGAAAATGCACCTGTATTATTTTTCAAAACGATAAAAGAAATCTTCCTTTGACCCCATTAACTTTTTATGGCATTCTCTAGTATGGGTACAGGAATAAGTTTTACAATATGAAATAGATTTGACTCTGTTTTCTTGTGTCCAGTGTCGATTCTATAAATTGATTGAGAAACTTTTTCTTTAATCTGAAAAGGCCCAATTTTCAGCTCCTCTAATTTTTTCCTGTTTAATTTGTTGCCATTTTCCACGTATACCATGTCTCCAACATCAAATTCGTGGTATTTTCTATTCTTGTCAAATAACATTTTATTGTAGCTGTGTGATTTTATTGTATTTTGTACAGCTATTTTCCTATCTCTTAACCAGTGATCTTGCGGTTTTTCTCGCTTCAGTTCTTCTGGTAAGATCGTAAAATCCGTACCATATAAAAGATAACTTGGCGAAAATCCAGTTACTGAGTGAATAGTTTGATTATATTTATCCACACATTCATGCGCTGTTGTGGTCCAAGCTCTTGTATTGCCATCCTCGTTAATTTTACATCTTATTTTGTTCACTAATGTTTGGTTCAGTCGCTCGTTTAGACCATTCGAAAAAGGTGCATTTACTGCTGTGAATATCAGAAGAATCTGTCGTTCCTCTAAAAATCTCTTGAATTCTTTAGAATTTATCCCTGGATACTGGTCAGTGAGAAGCATTGCTATATTTTCTGTTTCTGATATGGTTTTAACCAGTTTAATAAAGTCGTATGCACTCTGAGTTTTTGATGTCAGGATAAATGCATGTCTAGTGAAATGATCTACTAACAGGTGTAGATACTTTTTAGTAGATCTTGAACCTCCAAATCCTCCTATGGTGTCTATAGAGACTATTTCAAAAGGCCGTGTGGCTGGACCTAGGTGTGACATAAATCCAATTTTCGCCTGGCCTCTTGACTTATTTTTTATACATATCTCACATTTTTTATTTATTTCTTTAATATTCTTTGTTAAGTTTCTAGCTATATATATTGAACTGAGTGTTTTTTGCATTTGTTGAATTCCAATATGACATAGGTTCTTATGTGTATTTTTTATAAGTTTTATACTAAATTCCTCTGTTAAAATAATTTTTTCTTTATTTCTGACTTTTTTATAGTATACATTTTGTCTTTTTATTAATTTATCTATGTTATTCTGTATTTCTTCATTATTATTCTGATCCTTTAAAATGTCTTCTAGACTAATAAAGTTTACAATCTTTAATTGCTCATCCTCATTTTGATTACATTCTAGTACAGGATTTCTGCTAAGACAATCTGCTTCTAAATTATTTTTTCCTGGGGCATATTTTATTTTAAAATCATATTGTGACAGGTAGTACATTAAGTCGCCTAGTTCTTCATCAGTTCTTGATTTCAAATTCATGTTTTCAAGTGGTTTGTGGTCAGAATAAACTGTGAACGATTTGCCAATTAACCAGTATTGCCAGTATTTCACTGCCTCTTTAATGGCTAAACATTCCAGATAAATGGCTTTTTTCTTTTTTTTTTGAGCTATATTTAACTTCTTTGAAAAGTAAGCCACGGGTTTTACTTTTCCATTAGGCTGCACTTGTTTTAAAATAGCTCCAATCCCCTCTATAGAAGCATCAGTATAAATGATTATTGGTAAATTATTATCATAGATTTCTAAAACTGGTTTAGAGCATAGTATTTTTTTTATTTTTTCAAAAGCTTCTTGACATTTATCAGACCAACAAAATTTTTGATTTTTCCTGAGTAAGTTGTGTAGTGGATCTAGTATTATTGCGCTCTTTGGGATGTATTCATTGTAATAATTTATTTTTCCAAGAAATTGTCTGACGTTTTTCTGAGTTTTAGGGATAGGAAAACTTCGTATAGAAATAAGGTTATCCTTCAAAGGTTTTATAGAGTTATTCTGTATTATATGACCCAGATACTTAACAGAGTCTGATGCGAATGTGCACTTCTTAAATTTTAATTTGAAGCCTTCTGCTTTGAGAGCTTCTAACAGCCGTTTTAGGTGATAAATGTGTTGATCAAACGATTTGGAGAATATTAGGATGTCATCGATATAATTTACAGCAAAACCTGTAAGTTTGTACTTTCTAAGTATATTGCTTAGTATTCTTTGAAATATAGCCGGTGCTGTTTTTAAGCCAAATGGTAGGCAGGTCCATTCAAAATGTCCTTCTTGTGTCACAAATCCTGTTTTTTTTCTGTCTTCTATTCTTAACGGTATGGACCAAAATGCAGAATTTATATCTAGGGTTGAGTAATAACTACAGTTTCTTGTTTTAGTCATAAGATCTTCTATTAATGGAAATGGTTGTGCTTCCGGTACTACTATTTTATTTAGTTCTCTGAAGTCTATACATAATCTTGATTTTTTGTTATCCTCTTTTTTAAAAGCCAAGGTGACCGGAGCAGCGAAAGGGCTGTAGGATTCTTCTATCAATTTACTATCTAATAACTTTTCTATTTGTTCCTCTATTTCTTTTTTATCTCCTATAGAACATCTGTAAGGTCTTTTACTGCAATGTTTTTCTACTAATAAGTCTATTCTTGCTTCATATTTACTAACAGTTCCAATATCATATTTATTTTTTGCAAATATTGAGTTATAGTCATTAATTACTTTATTTATTTCCAATTTTTGGTGCTCAGTTAGATGATCAATTTTTATATCAAAATCTTCTTCTATTACATGTTCATTGAAATTAATTTCGTTTTTTCCTATATTTTTGTTTTCAATATTTTCTTCTTCTTTAACTTTCATCTCCAATTCTTTTTTGTCTAACTTTTTTTGAGTTATTGTTAAGTCTTCGTTTTGTATTAGTTTGAATTGTTGTATTATGTCTAATCCTATCAAAAAATCATATTTAAAATTTTTTTCTTCTATAATGTACACTTCCATATTTTTTTCTATGTTAAATATTTTTATTTTTATATTTGTCAAACCACTTGTCTTTTGGACACCATTAATTGTTACTAAATTTGCTTCATTCATATTGGTACTTTTACCTCTTACTTTCAATAACTTGGAATTAATCAATGAAACATTTGAACCCGAATCATAGATCCCATGTATTTGTAACAAATCATTTAATAGCAGTTTGACTTTTATTAATGGCGTCATTATTCGTTTTTTTGGTTGTTGTCATTTAATTCGGCTTCTATAACAGAGTTATTGACATGTTTAATATATTTCTCTTTTATTTTTTCATTTTCTTGTGGTTTAAACCAGCATGCAGATTCAGGATGGTAGCGAGTTCCTTTGTTTAGTTTTTCACAGATTTTACATTGATCAAATTTTTGTTCTTCATATTTGATGTTTTTTCTTGGATTGCCATATTTTTTGTATACTGAACTATTCTTTTTAGTCACCATATGCTCATATTTTCTCAACTCATTGAACAAATCAACTGTATCTTTCAATTTTTCTCTATCAATTTTGGTTAGTATGAATTCTGGTAAACCAGCAGCAATAACATCTATCATTGTCCCCGTATCAATTGAGTTTCTCATGTCGAGTAACAACTTTTCTTTCTTTATAGCGTAATCTAGCAATAAACCATCTTTATATTTAAATGCTAATGCATAAGTAATTTGATTCCAGCCTCTATTTATAAATGATGAACAGAATTTATTTTTCCATGTTAACCATTCTGAATCTATGGTTAATTTTATCATCATAGAACTGTACCAATCTATACAACTTTTATCCATAAATAGTCTTAATATTTCAATTTTTTTCTCATCGCTTGTCACATTGAAGCGCAAACATTCTTTTTCAAATGTGTCAATCCATTGGATGGCATTTGAATATTTACTTGTAAACTTTTCAATCACAAATTTTTCTGCAATTTGCTTTATGTTCTGTTCTTTTGTATTTTCTACTAATTTCTCAAATAACTTTTCGAGTACACCTGTTTCACTATTTTGTGTGCTCATAGATTCTTTTTGGCCAATTTCCTCCAGGTATTGGTCTCCAAATTGTAGATTGCCATCCTCATCTAGATAGGTATTTTTAAGTTCATCCGTCATCGTTATCCAAACCTTTCTTGTCTGATATCTTTTCTTTAAACTGTTTTTTACCTTTGTATAGATGGTTGTCTTTATCAGCTCTTTATGATAACTAACGGGTTGAAACTCATTGGGGATGGAGTATATTTTATCTTCTTCTGTGGCAATTGAGGTTATACCAATAATATTCGATTTGCCGTCGTTTGATGGTAAGACTGCAAATTCAAAGCGAAGTTTTGCCATTTTTCTTGTTTTATTTAACTTTCATAAACAAAATGTCGTTTTATAATATTCTTTTGGCAAAATAGTGAAGGTCAGCAAATAATAAACATGTGTTGCTCTGTTAACAAAAGATTTTTATTATAACCTTTTTTACATAACTAAAACATACACAAATACCTAAGCACAAGTAATAGGACTTACCTGTTAACAAAAGAAACGACATTTAAAGTTTATTTTTACTTAAACTTTCCTTCACCATAAAACACTAAACGACAAAACAATTTAGAATACTTTCGCCATTTGCATATGTCAAGAAAACCTAACTACCTTTACCGACATTAATATAATCATAGATAAAATATGACAATACTCAGATCGTACTTTATCGACTTCGCCTAGCGCGGCAATATTCAAAAGAAATACTATAGCAATTTCTTTACATGTATAATCCATGTATGATATAGTAAAGAAAAAGTGATAAATTCAAAATTTACTTATTTATTACTTTTGATACGGAACAAAGTTCGCGCGGGTTAATTAGTTTTAAATAAACCCAGGATCAGACTGAACTGACTGAATGTATTGAAGATGTACAGGAATGAAACGTAGGAGTCTCGAAGTTTATGGTCGGTAGCATTATCGAATTACAAATATTTGTGCAAACCACATGGACCTTTGACCTTTCCCCTGGGTAGGATAAACAAGAAACTTGTTTTTTAACCTGATTTTGATTCGACTTCATTTATGTGAGCACAGCTGCCGGTAAAAACCTAGTTTATAATAAGAAACAAACCTTGTCGACAAAGTCTAAGAAGATTTGCTTCGACCAAATACATGCTTCAGCTTCTTTACAGGCATTGGCCAAACAGGCCACAGTTTCAACAGGATAGAGTCCAACAGCGGTTTCAGCACATAGCGCCAGGCAGTCAACCCCGTCAATAATGCAATTCGCTACGTCAAGTAGTTCAGCTCTAAGTGGATGGCAGAAGAACCTCATGCTGCTTAGAATATTAGTACTTATACATACCGCAATATTAGCCTGGAGAAAATAAAAAAAACACATAAATGTATTAAAACCTTATTGCTTTTAACATCAGAAGGTGTAAGCAATATAACTATTTGAGGACTCAAGGAAAGTCCTCAAATAGTTATAATTAATTAAAAGTTTACTCAATAATTTGACTCTATGACATTTTTGACGCGCCCTTTCCACCAAGTCACAATTGAGAGTCTGCTAAGTTGTCAATAATAATCAAAGTCATTATCATCATCAGCCTTTTGAGGTCCACTGCTGGATGTAGGCCTTCCCCATAGAGCACCACAACTGCCGGTCCTGTGCAACCTGCATCCATCGGCCTCCCGCGGATTTCACCAGGTCGTCCATCCACCTAGTGGGGGAACGGCCTACTCCGCGTTGACCAGTACGTGGTCGCCACTCGTGCACCTTTCTATCCCAGCGGTAATCGGTTCGTCGAGCGATGTGGCCAGCCCATCTCCACTTGAACGTGCTAACCTTACGGGCTATGTCGGTCACGCCAGATCTCTAGCGTATCTCCGTATTGCGGATTTTATCACGCAGAGAGACTCCAAGCATAGCCCGTTCCATAGTACGCTGAGCCACCTCGAGCTTCGTCATGAGGCCAACGTTCAGAGACCACGTCTCAGCTCCGTATGTCATCACTGGTAACACACATTAGTCATAGACCTTAGACTTCAGGCACTGTGGGATTTTGGACGAGAAGATTTCCCTTAGTTTCCCGAACGCTGCCCAACCGAGTTGAATCCGTCGGCTTATCTCTTTCTCGAAGTTGGCTCTACCTAGCTGGACTGTTTGTCCTAGGTAAACATAGTGGTCGACAACTTCAAGGATCGCATCGCCAACAGTAACCGGTGCTTGAATGACATGGGCATTGAACATTACTTTGGTTTTGTCCATGTTCATTCTGAGACCTACTTGTTGGGAAAATCTGCTGAGATCCTTGAGCATTGTACCAAGGTCCTCCAGTGACTCTACCATGACTACGATATCGTCGGCAAATCGAAGGTGAGTGATGTATTCGCCATTGATGTTGATGCCTAGTCCAGACCAATCCAGGAGCTTGAATACGTCCTCCAATGCAACGGTGAACAGCTTCGGGGAAATTACATCCCCTTGTCTGACACCTTTCTGCAATGGAATGGGATTCGTACTCCCAGACCCAATCCGGACTGTCATAGTGGCGTTTCTATACAAACACTGCAACACTTTGATATCATCATCATCATCAGCCTATTGCAGTCCACTGCTGGACATAGGCCTTTCCCAATGTGCGCCACAACTTCCGATTCTCACACACTTCGATATACCGATAGTCGATTTGGCATCTCCGGGGGGACTGCAGCACTGCCCAAGTTTCGACGGAATCAAATGCTTTCTCATAGTCCACAAACGCCAGGCACAAAGGCTGATTATACTCTTCGGTCTTTTGTATAATTTGGCGTAGTGTGTGTATGTGGTCTATGGTATTATACCCTTTCCGGAAATCGGCTTGTTCGGGAGGCTGGAAGTCGTCGAGTCTGCGCGAGAGTCGATTTGTAATGACCCTAGAGAACAGCTTATAGACAAGGCTCAAAAGCGCGATGGGTCTATAATTTTTCAAGCGGGTTGTATCACCCTTTTTGAAAAATAACACCACCACGCTCCTGGTCCATGCCCCTGGAACGTCACCCTCGAGCACGACAGAATTAAAAAGTTTCTGAAGGGCCTTAAGGATCGGTGTACCACCCGCCTTCAGAAGTTCGGTAGTAATTCCATCGTCACCTGGTGCTTTTCCGTTCTTTAGCTGTCTGAGAGCCATTCTGATCTCGAAGTCATTAACTTCGATTAAAAATGAAAAATAGTATTATACCTTCACGCACGTAACGCGAATATAGACAATGGTGTTAAAACGTTTTATGATCTCTTTTAGTACCTTGGAATAACTTGTAAGTTTTATTTTATTAAGCTAATTCTATAATTATGGCGAGGTGGCGCAATTTAGTTGTACATTATAACATAACTTTACGCCTTTTTATACCCGAAAGTGTAGGTAGAGGCTGTTAAGCCTCGACTCGCCGTTATGTTTACGTCCCAAATGGAATGGAATAGGTGGCAAATCTATTGCCATACCGGGCACAAAATTTTAGTCATCGATATTTATCACACAATTTTCGAAGTTAATTAAGAACAGTCATTGGTGTGTGCCTGGATTCAGAAGCAGTGTATTTGACCACTGGACCACCGAGACTTGTACAACAATATGCAACAGACGTAAGAAAAAGTTACTTAGCCAAATGAATAAAAAGCAGGCTCGTTTACTTGATTTGCTCGTGCAATCATATTTTTCTGCGCGACAACCAATTTTTTCGGTGTAATATCCGAGCCGAGTTCTTGTCGGGTAATTAGAATTGCATCCACTACCTAAAACATGATTAAAACTCTGTAACCTAATAATTCAATCCCAGAGTATATTTAAGTATATTTAATTACACATATAAGACATTAAATTATTTTGCATGTATGGGCCGGCTCGACCAGTGAAATACTATGATCTCTCGGAATGTTGTTGTGAAGTGGCTCGTGCCGCGTTTCGTTCGGTGAGAGAGGTGTCCGGATGACCGACCTCCTTTCCCCTCCTACTACCTTATAGGTTGGCAACGCACCACGGTGTTCTTGAGCGGTGAGAAATTGCGTACTATCAGGTGACCCACTAGCTCGTTTGCCTTCCTATACCATAAAAAAACTTCAACACAATCGATTAAAAAGTCATGAAAGTATTGGAAATTTTTTAGAAAACCTCCCGTCGTTAAGTAGTCTATATACTATAAGCTGGAGTACTACTACTATAAAAGGTTTTCACTGGTAACTGCTCATAGTTGAACCCGAACGGATCATACGATAAATTACAACAGTACAGAGTTAGATGGAACTTGGGTGACGGACATTGGCTTTAGCTATTTGATCCATATAACACTTTCTTTATCCCATTACTGGTCAGATCAAAATTAAAAACAAAAAGAAAGAGACAGCTCATTCGTGTTCTTATACAAACCTCAAGAATATCAGTAAAATTATTGTATCCCTCTGTAGTTTGTATATTCGCCATTATCATTATCTTTTTTCCCTTGTCTCCCAACAACTGTCTCAATTCAGCGATAATACTTGGTGTATTCACGAAAGATGGGATCACAATGTCCACCTGTGTATCAACTCTTTTACTTAGCTTGTTTATTGTTTAGCCCAATTATTTATAAGAAGACTGTTGGTATCATAATTGCTACATAAAACGGAATATAAAATTTTTCATCTCCGTTAGAAATGTTTCGTTCATTGTTAGGTTTAAAGACTTTATTCACAAAAAGACTTACATTTTGTCACTTGTATGGGAACCACATTTATCTTAAATTTAAATAACAGTGGTCGATTATAATACAGTTTTAAGAATGCTTTGAGCTCATTCGTTCCACTAAGTCAGTAAAGAATAATGTGAATTATGTTTCAAGCTTAAAATAATAACGTTAATAACGGTTTCAAGTGAATAGTGAACGTTTATCTAAAATATGTTGAGTAAGGGTAGACCCAAATAAGACAAATGAGCTAGTATTTCTAATATAATAAGTGCGTCGGCAGAGCATTATATATTGTTCGTGATATTATTTAAAAGTTACCTGATTATGTACAGCCATTTCAATGTTTAACTTATCTTTATCAGAAATACTAGGCATTTGTAAGGCAACGTTAGGAACAAACACGTCCTTGTATGATCCCAGAAATCCACCACGTTCCACTTTGCACGTTAAAGTTGTACCAGATATCATCTCCACTTTCATTTCTATAGACTCATTGTCCAGCAAGATAGTGTCGTCTTTCTTTAACTGTTCAGCTAAATACATAAAATCTATGTAAATAGTGAGAGCTGAACATCTATCTCGATAGGTTTCATCCGGTGTTAGTCTTATATTATCACCTTTTCTCAATTCCACTGTCTCACCATAACTCTGTAATATGTTAATTGTAATCAATATAAAATTCATATCAGAATCTTCAAGTTTTTCCAATTAGCATTCGTATATACTCGTATACTCGTGTATACTACATAAGCCTTTAAAAATAGCACAATATTCCCCTTTCTTTATTATCGTTAACGGCAGTTATAGGTTACCTACCGTTCAAGTCGCTACACTCTTGCCAGAGGGGTCGTGGTTGTCACCTACCGTACTTATATCTATTGTCTACGAGTTAAAAAACTCGTCTCTCCGAATGCAATATTTTGATCTCAGAGAACAGGTGTTAAGCTCATTGTCAGTCTCATTGCTCATCAGAAACAATTTGTTTAGTCATCAGTAAATAGTTATCTGAAATATTTGTGAAAAGCCACTGCCATCAGGGCTTAAACTGCCCTAACCTAGCAAGGGGACGATTAACGATAATAACATAACATAACTTCACGCCTTTTGTTACCCGAAGGTGTAGGCAGCGGCTGTTAAGCCTCGTCTCGCCGTTATGTTTACGTCCCAAATGGAATAGGTGGCGAACCTATTGCCATACCGGGCACAAAGTTTGTCGTCAGTCATCGATATTTATCACACATAACTTCCGAAAACAATTTCGAAAAGTCATTGGTGTGAGCCAGTGTCTGGAATCGAACCCCGGACCTCTGGATCAGAGGCCGTGCGCTCGCCCACTGCGCCACCGAGACTGAACCGAGAGAATAATATTATAATATTTCCGGAATAGAATTCACTAAACCATATTATTCCATACCGTTATATTGTACGAAAGAAAATTATTGTCAAACTAAGTCCTCACTTCGGCAATACGGCCGGTTCTTATCTTTTTACCAGATAGACGAATAGCGATGGCTAGGGGGTAATTTTTGCCCATCATGACGCTGTGGTTCTTGGCTGCCTGACGAAGCATTTTTATAGTTTCCACGTGTTCGTCTCTCTGTCCAAATGACGTATTCAGGAATGCAATGTTCATACCCGCCTGCATCATTTTCTCCATGGTTTCAATATTGTTTGTGGAATGACCTACAATTTAAGATCTTATCAAGATTACACAAGTCTTTTCTATAAACGTAGACACGAAGGTAAGCTACCAACGTCTTGAAGGTTTGAAAAATGAAGAAGTTTTTTTATTGAAACCAAGATTAGATTTCACTAGTCAACGTGGAGTAGGATAGTCCCACCAGGTGAACCAAAAATCTAGTGAAAATCGCTGGAAGCCACTGGATGCGTATAGCACAGCATTGGGAGCGTTCCGTGGGAGAGGAATGATGATAATATTAACTCTACTTTTATAAGGGAAGGAGTATACAAGACATTATAGTAAGCTTTTCGTGTTGTCCATGCGCATCTATAACACCGGAGGGGCCACGCCTGCGTTACTGGAACAGTCCTAACGCTTTAAAAATACCACTGCCTATAGGGTATATAGAGTGTTAAAATTACAAATAAATAATATTTTATTTACCCATCGATGCCATAATTCCCGTAAGTCTTTGGTAACCAGCAGGTGCCTTGAAATCCAAATTTAACTTATGCTCCAAAAGTGAATTAGCATGAGCGGCAGCCAGCTGTTGACCTGGCAACGGCATGGCATTGTACTGAAATTTCAAGTCGGTTACTAAAGTTGTTTGTATAACCATAGATTTTATTTAGCACGTACATAAATAATCAATTATATTAGAAAAAAGCTTATGGAATATAATTAATGGCACACATTTCTTTCTGCCATTTCTACCAAAGAATTGAAATATGTAAAATTATGCTGTAGATTTATCGCTTAGAGCAATTATCACAAATAACAATTTATCGAATTCAAACGAATAAAATTTTCAAAATAACTTACTTCATTCAATTTATTATCAAATATTGTCGGCCACGTCATGTTTTTTAATGATTAAACTTCATAAAATATTGCTACAACATATCATAATATTCTTTATGAATTCTTTAGTGATAAAAATAATTAATACAATACGAAAATGTAATCTGTGGGCTTGTTGCTATAGATACAGCATTTTTTATGTCAGATAAAAGCTTTAAACCTTTTTGGTTTAAATATTGAGGAATAAATATTGAATCCATAGATATAAGAATAATAGATCGGCAATAGTCACCCAAACAACGAGACCAAAAATGGGTTGTTGATGTGTGTGTGACTTATCAATGTGTGCGTAAAAAGCGCTTCAAAGTGTCAACTTTTACATATTTAATGTTCACGTGTTGAAATGTAAATATCCTGAAAATCTAATATACGCGGTTGCGCTGTCAGTGATGAATATTTGCACATTTTTGCTGACATGTGCCATCTGTTATAGTCTATGCTAAATCTATGGTTAAATCACTTGTTTGTAAATTCATTCATTGGAATTGCTATTATTAGTTTTACTATAAGTAGGACAACAGGTTTCTAAGTTCATTTTCTGGTCAAAATTTATTGATTTATTTGACTAAAATAATCATAGAATACCGGAAATTTCTTTAATAATATAAATAAGTAATAATAAGCACAACGTTACACACACACTAGTATAATAAACTCAAATGTTTAATGGACGGTATAAAAGTAAGAAAGGGCATGCTCCGATGGATCGAACATGTAGAAAGAAGGGTTAATCAAGATTGACTAATCAGATATATAATGCAAAAATGGATGGACGTAGGAGTCGTGGACAGCCAAGACTCACATTCCAGGACCAATTAGAACATGTTCTGGAGAAAGGTGATGTTAAGAGCCTTAAAAATCAAAGCGCGTACATGAAATGAGTTATGAAAGTCAACGAAGCGAGTGAGGCGTGTAAGAATCGTGCCTTATGGCGCTATGTTCTCTCTGCCTACCCCGCAAGGGATTCGGCGTGAATTTATGTATGTATATAATAATGGTAAGTAAATTATAAGTATCGGATTATTATAAACCATACAAGAAGTATAGAAAGTTTATTTATCAAAAATTTTTATCAATTGTAAATATTAACTAAGATTTGTAGGCATATGTAACTTTCATAGTATTAGTGTATCCATGTGAGCCATGTTTTCGTCCATGTATTATTATGATAGGATCACAGTTTCTAACAAATCCTTTATCCATCGCGAATTTAAGGGCAAAGTTGCTTCGGTTCTCTAGATCAATGGTCCAGTCCTCGACAGGAGGTTCTGAAATTTCAATGAAAACTCTAGTTTTAAATTACACGAAATAAAAAAACTAGTGAAAAAATTACTTAAGTTAAACCGACTTCTAGAAACGTAAACCACAAAATCTGTATGTACCTACATGAAAACAGTACCTTCATAGCTAAAAAGCGATAAATAACGTAACTAACTAATTTGTATACTGAATACAATCTACAAAACATTATATTTTAATAAAGTCATCTTTAACTATTAAAATGTTTACAATTGTCACTCATTATTGAAGTCGGTGCTGTGTGGCGCCGGCTTAGAATACCGCTACGCCATCTCTTCCCGTGGGTGTCGTAAAAAGCGACTAAGGGAAAAGGCTGAGAATGGGCAGCAGCATTTTGTCCCAATAAAATACAGCCTACTGCGATCGCCAACCCGCCTGCCAAGCGTTGCGAGTATGGCAAAAACCCCCCATGATGGAACAAACAAATATTACGTTGCACAGGACCGGCAGTTGTGGCGCTCTATGGGGGAGGCCTACGTCCAGCAGTGGACCTCTAAAGACCTCTGATGATGATGATTGAAGTCGGTGCAACAAAATAGAGTAGGTTACCTAATTGGCACCGACTCCAAAAATAAGTAACTATTGTAAATATTTTAATAGTTAAAGATGACTTTATTAAACTATAACGTTTAGAAAAGGACGCAATGGTACAAAACAAATAATGATATAAATTGTTCCAATAAACCTTGATAATAAAGAGGTACGATTCCTTTAAACATCTGCAACTGCCTCGCCACTGGCAAATATCTTGTCACAGTAAGTATTGGACATCGTGGTTGGTATTTAGATACTGCTTTAGCTGATCTACCAGTATTGCTAATCACAATAATGGCAGTTGCTAAACACTTATGTGCTGCAAATACTGCACCCATAGCCACAGCAACCAACTCATTGCGTGGTTCTCGAGTCTGTCAAGAAAATAATATGTATTTTTGTTATAAAATTCGATAAAACTCGTATAAATGGGTAGTGATTATTCTATTCTCATCATAATTTGGACACATATGTATTATCTTTAATATTTTGAATCATGCAAATATCAAATATTTTATCAAATATCGGCGGTATATTTGAGCGAAAATGGTTCATAAACAAATTTCAGTAATATTACTTAATTTGAACAGGAATGGAATTCAAAAAAGTTTGGGAAATATTTCAAAATAAAAGTAAAGATTGCATTTGTACATGTATGTAAAATACTTAACAGCCCTAGGGTCAAGTAGTTCAGCAAAAATTGTTGTGTCGAGACTTTTTGTTAAAGCGTTCATCTTCAGGTATAAATACCGTGAAGCTAAATTTTCACAAATTTCTAGTTACGACAGCAAGAAAATTCTTGAAATTGGCTATTTTAAATTCTAGCTAACCTTATCAATTTCATCAAGAAGTTTTTGTTCTGACCAAATGCATAATTCAGCTTCTTTGCATGCCCTGGCTATGACACCTATAGCTTCAACTGGATCTAATGCTACCATGATATCGGGAGAGAATCTGATGCAATCAATGCCATCTAGAACATAATTAGCGAGATCGAGTAACTCAGATCTCAGTGTTAACGGATTTGGCTGTAGGTCATCGCATTGGGAGTTCACTGCGAGGAACGCAGGAACGTTTGCCTGCAAAGATAATACAAATATCACTATAAGTTTTGTCAATAATCGTCCATTATCACAAAATGTTTGAAAAGACATATGATAGCCACTTCGTGTATACGAAGATTCATCAGGACATTTCATATAGTGCCTGTGATAAATTAGTAGGCTCATCATTTCCCCGCCCTTATTCCACTAAAAGAGGGGCCGGCACACCATGTCATCCTTTCGAACTATCCATGTTGTCAACACCCTCCTCCATGTTTTTCGTTTTGTATTCATTTGACTAATTTGCCAATTATGAAGAATGAAAAAAATAACTTACGTGGTTTGTACGGGCAATTATATTCTTTTGTGCTATTACAAGTTTATCTGGTTTAATGTGCAATCCTAATTGTTTTCGAGATATTAATATCCCATCGGATATCTGAAAGCAAAATTGGAAGTTATTCAACATTCCTAATTTCCACTATCTATTTACAATGTATGAAAAATGAAAATGATGACCCCAGGCTAGTTACAAGTAAACAACGTTTCAATAAACTTTTTTTGACGAGAAATACCTGATGTCACAAATCCTCATTTCACATGCCTGTTTAAGCTAATTATCTTTAATGCCCTTCATGCTCGAAAATTACCTTTACGATATCCTCAAAATTCCTGATCCCCTCTTCTTTTTTAATGTTTGCGACAATAGCCATATATTTTCCCTTTTCACCTAGTTCAGATCTTAATTCTTTTACAGTTTCTGCTGAATTGACAGTAGATACTACAACGATATCAACCTGTTATAAGAGATACAGAAATGAATGCATAAGATTGATAATATGATGAATATTAAATAATAAGCCGCGATGATGGCGATAAAGAAGAATTATATCTAACTAGAAAATTTGTGGAGTAAACTGGTATTTTCAGGGTCGAGCTTGCCGATGATCTCCAGTATCTCGCATGTGTGTCATGGAGAAACATTAAACTTATTTCAACACAGTGAAGACAAGTAGGATTCAAAAGAGTACTGTACAGAAGACAAAATTTTAATATGTGAGTAATCCTTCGAAGGCTAATGGACAAGTTTTGTTATTAATAAATAATGCTGTTGTTTTTTCAATTTGTTTGTATTTCTTCTTCTTTTCGTAGTTTTGGTCTCTCATACACAAAGCTTAACGTATTTTTTTACTGGGATCTTTTTAAATAAGGCTCTATTTGGAATTTTAAACTAAACCATTTATAAAAGCACGAAACAAACTGCTAAGGAAAAATCTAATTGGAGGATTTTACTTAAGCTGATTAAAAATTTATTTTAAAGAAAAAATATTCTTTAACTAACACCAGCTTTTATTGCCATCTTAATATCCAGTTTATCTTTTGGCGAGCATGCAGGCATTTTCAAAGCCTTATTTGGCACGTACACGTCTTTCCGAGATCCAAGGTGGCCACCGATCTGCACTCGGCATGTCAGCGTGGTTGACGATATAAATTCAACTTTCAAAACAATTCTTGCATCATTCAGCACAACAACGTCACCTGGCGCTAATTGGTCTGCGAGGCCGCAAAAGTCTACGAAGATGGTGGTCTTCGAACATATATTCCTGTATGTCTCATCTGTGGTTAGTCTAACCACATCGTCGCTTTTAAGTTCTATACTCTTACCTAGATTCTGGGGAAACAAGTTTTGTTTTAATCATATTCTCACTAATTTATGTAAAAGTGAACATTCTTAGATATTAAATCGCTATTCAACATTTACAAACGGTAGTCAGTTAGCTGATAAATATTTTGCATCTATTTCTCCTAAATAATTATAATTATTTATTAAACACAATTCTCTCTTATGTCGTCAATGCTTTGCTACTTTTATTCGTTCATGCTTTACCAACTAACTTAAATATTATATCAACAAAAATATAGGCACAAATAATATTAGTTATCTAGTCGAAAGTTATCACAAGATAGGAACTTTGTACAACTTCACAAAAAAATAAATAAACACATTTAATAATATCGTTATATGTATTATGAGAAGAAAAATTTGATACATTTTCTGAAAATGTGGAAAAATCTCTTATTAAATTAAACATAGTAGTATTTGTAGAAGAACCAGAAGAGACATTTCAGTTCATATCAATCTAAAAAAAGCGAAACGTATTGCATTTTCTAAAAAAAAAACTGAAAACCAAACGTCGGTTATCATGAAGTGATTAGAACTGCATATCACTACTGTAGAATATTATTATAGAACAGATCCTCACTTCAGCAACACTGCCGGTCTTAATCTTTCTTCCAGATAAACGAATGGCAATTGCCAAAGGATAATAGCTTCCCATAGTGATACTATAGTTCTTTGCAGCAGTTTGCAGTTTATTTATAGTTTCAATGTGTTCTTCTCTTGTACCATATGACATATTTAGTGAAGCTGCATTCATGCCTGCCTCCATCATCTTTACAAAGGTATCAACATCGTAATCGTATTTCCCTGAAACATGTTTAATTTTAAATCAACCATTTTACCCTATACCATCATCTTCAAAATGAAGGCACTACGCAAAATCTACGGAGTGACTCCCGTTGACCGCATCGAAAATAACGTTGTAAAGAAGGAAGTTGGATTGAAAGAGAGTGTCGGTGTAAAAGTAAGAAAGGACATGCACCGATGGGTTGGACATGCAGAAAGAATGAATGATGCAAGATTGACTTAGCAGATATATAATACAAAAGTGGATGGATGTAGGAGTCGAGGACGGCCTAGACACACATTTCAGGATCAAATAGAACGTATTCTAGGTGTTCTACGTGTTCTAGGAAGGCGATGTTGGGAGCCTCAGAAATTGACGCGCGTGCATGAAAAGAGTTAGGAAAGTATACGAAGTCAGTGAGGCGTGTAAAAGCGCCTTATGGCGCTCTGTTCTCTTTGTCTGTCCCGCAAGGGATTTGGCGTGAAGTTATATATGTATACTATGATCTTCTCTATTTACTGTGCTACCTATCTTTTCTGTAAGCTATCCTATAGGCAACATAACTTTTATAGATCTGAGGACCCATGAAATAACTGTTCCATTTTTACGTTACTTGAATGATTTTGATGTAAGTGCCTAAACGCAAACAAAGCTGTGGATATCTAAATAAAACCTGGTAAAAAATAAAGACTTACCGACACACACTAATATTCCCGTGAGTCTTACGCATCCAGGAATACTATATGGACTTAAATTTAACTGATAATCTAGCGGTCTGCTTGCCTGAGATGCACCCAACTGCTGACCTGGCAGTTCCAAACGGTCATACTGGAAATTAGCAGGAATCAGATACACCTAGTACAGTGCTCAGTTATATAAATAAATTCTAAGTAATGAGCTCATTTGAATTATGTAACATATACATAATGAAAAAACCGTAGCAGAATTTAAGGCCTATAAATTAATAGCAATAAGTAATTAAGTTAACATAATACTGCAAAGCATATAGAAAAGAAAATAATTCTTAATCCCAATAAACACAAAAATTCTACAACGGAATCACAGTTTTTACTCACATTTTCCAATCGACTATCAGATATAGTCGGCCAAGTCATAATATATCGAAAGATTATAAAAATTTGTTAATATACTTGTAAAATATATTATGAATAATGAAAATATTTCAACTAATATAATGCGACAAACTTTGTTTATTATTATTGACATTTGAAGACGTTTTCATAGATAATTATTTTATTACATTAATACATATTAAAACTCTTTGAAACTGCAAACGTAAAATTATAGATACCTACTACGCAAAAATCAATGTTAACAAGGCTTGTGTGAGATTCATTGAGTGCCCTTCAGGCTCTGCAAAGATTTCCCTTTAATTGCAAAACTATTTATCCTGTTTTGATAGAAATAAGAAATTTACTTTTTCAGTGTTTACAAAAGAATTTAACTGTCTCTTTTGTTTGGATACCAGGCCATTGTAACATTGCCGGTAATGTCATGGCGGACAGACTTGCTAGAGAGGCGGTGAATTCTGGTGATATGTTTCCTTATAAAAAATTTTGTCATGACTTATCAGCCCTACCTAAAATTAATCTAAAAGAAGCATGGGATAAGTCTTGGTCTATTAGTTCACAGTCTAAAGGCAAATTTTACTCTTTGATTCAGCCAAACATTCCCAATAAGCCTTGGTTCTTTAATAGGAAACTAGGTAAGCATGCATGTAGTATCATAACTTGAATAAGACTTGGTCACACATGTGCTCCTGCTCATCTCTTTAAATTTAAAATTATTCAAACCGATAAATGTGTCTGCGAGGAAGTGGGTGATATAAATCATATTATTCTTTCCTGCCCTTTATATGATCATTCCATACTTTTTTCATCCATTATTTCCTTAGGCATTCCTCTTCCAACATCTGTTCCTATTTTATTGTTCAATAACAATATTCATATTTATAATGCTCTTTCAGTATATATATCTTCGAATAACATCAAATTGTAGTCCTAGATCCTATAATTATTTTTCTTTACCATTCCACAACAATTTCCTAGATATGCTTCAAAATTACTATTGTACATAAATATTTGATTCCTTACCTTTTGAAACATGTCTTTGGCAAATACCCAAGCCGAGTGAGCCAAGAAAAAAAATAAGGCTTGTGTGAGATCGTGACCGCCAGACTTAAAGGCTGAAAGTTTTTTAGCTCATAGTCCCAACACAGGTAAGAACGATGGCCAAATATTATAGCCAAATATATAGTTTGGCTTATGGTTACTTTGGCAGGTGCCGTCACGTATAAACGTTAAGCTTTTGATATTAGCATCAGAATATTATTATAAGCCACCATTTTAATTGCCGGACAGTTAACATGGTTGCAACCCCTTGCCGGACAACTATAAAATTCATGAGATTATAGATGTCCTGCTTCCGATCGTCTTTCGTTAGAGCATAATGCTTCATTTTAGAATTTTACCTTCAGGTTATTATTAAAAATGACATTAACCAAAAATATACACAAAAAAATATATTATAATAATAATGCAGATTCGTTATAAAAAAGATATCAATTTTGCTCAAAATAATTACAAACCATATTTTATAATTAATCTTCTCTAAACCAAATCCCTATAGATCAGCAAGATTGTGCTTAAAATGTTTACAAAAGTCAGGTGGATCAGGACTAAGTCCCGTTTGTCGAAAAGCTCAATGGTAAACAAGCACCAAAAGCTGTCGTGAACAAGGCCGACAAAAAAATAAATAAAGCCTTCGTCGGATAAACAATGTAACTTTTCTTTGTGGTGAAACCATTAGGATAGCAGATAAAAGCAAATATTATTATTGTGCGCTGTTCCAGGGTGAAATTTCTGGGTACGTATTTATTAAATTCTAGCTTTTTGCTTCGCGGTGTTACTCGCGTACAAACAAAATGGCAATGATGATTAAATATAGCCTATGTTACTCAGGGTGAATGCAGCTTTCCAGTGGTGCAAGACGTTTTGAAATCGGTCTAGTATTTATTTCATAAACTTTCGCGAATAACACTCATAAAATTAAAACAACTTTTCAGGATTATATCGCGTTTATTTAGAACTTATTTTTATTTATTCGTGATAATGATCTCTATAAAGAGTTTTCGAACTCGTCAGGAAATAAATAAAAATAAGTTCTAAATAATTAGTATTGACTCAAATAAAAACTGGACAAGTACGGGTTAAATATGTACTTGTTACATTGGTAGATTGCTTAAGTTACAAAAAAATATGTTTAGTAACAATTTATCATTAAGTTTAGGAGATTTTGGATTTTAGCAGGACAACTGAGATGTTTATTTGTAAAAAAAACATATTGAAAAGAACTTTTTCGGATTATTGGATGATATGCAATCGCGTTAATTTTTTATTTTAATTAGCTCGAGAATTATAGGTGAAAACATTATGAATATTCTAGTTGTTCAGGCAGCGCCATCTAGTTTTTAATTTGACCAATTTAAGCGCTTGCCTTAGATCACTTGTTTTATAAATATATATGTTTTTTATATATACGAATTTTAGTAAATATAAAAATGCTCATATTTACACATTTATATATTGTTCTTCGTTTCGACTCCTCAAGGGAAACGTAGTCTACAAAATTCCACTCTTTCCATTGTGGAACTAGTATTTCTACACGATGTATCCCTAAGGCTCACATCAGTCAATTCAAGTCATATTATATTCTCGTAAGTCCATTACATATTTTCAATATATATTTCCTACTTTTGAAGTAAATTTAATATTAAAGCGCTGTTTTTTGTTTGTTTGTGCGTAACCGATAATTTCTTAATGAGCCGGTTTTTTACCGTCAACAGGCTATTTTAAATTAGACCTTTAACCCTGTATTGATTTTTTAAATAATTAGACGTCGTCAGTCTCGGTGGCGCAGTGGTCGAGCACACGGCTTCTGATCCAGAGGTTCGGGTTCGACTCCAGACACTGGCTCACACCAATGACTTTTCGAAATTGTTTTTGGAAGTTATGTGTGATAAATATCGATGACTGAATGGGGTTCGCCACCTATTTCATTTGGGACGTAAACATAACGGCGAGACGAGGCTTAATAGCCGCTGCCTACACCTTTGGGTAACAAAAGGCGTGAAGTTATGTTATGTTAGACGTCTTCAGAGAAAAATAAAAAATAAAAAACCTTTAATTACGATTGCCTGGAAAAGATTAGATGTATTCCCAGATCTAATCTTTTCGAGGCAATCGTTTTGTTATGTTTCGTAAATATTTCTATAAATACTGTTAGCCTATGATTTTTAAGTAAATAACCAAGCAGTTCGCTACATATTTTTTTATGGGATAGGCTGGCAAATGAGCTCGTGTCACTCGCTTTATTTTTACCTTTACTTTATTATAAAACAAAACTATAATAGAAACAAAATATACTTTTATTATTGACAAGGTCTACTTCAATTATATTATCAATCTCGCTGTTTGTGTTTGGTTCAATTTCCCGAAAAAGTGTGCTACACTTCGTGTTGCTTGTTACTTGCTTGATATCAACTGATGTCCGCTAATCTGATCGGCATAGCAGCTGGTCATGTTACTTTTCTTAAGAACGACATAGGGCTCGCCGTATTTTAAAATTAGTATTTTTTCACAGTAGTCTATAGCAAATTCAATACGGGCATTCATTTCATTAGTCCAGTTCGATTCTGCTGGGTCTAAAATATTAAATAAATAAATATTATTTAATTGGAATATGGCAAATGGAAACTATATAACGGATACATAGGAGATACATACATATGGCCGGTTCAACCCGTGAAATACCACGACCTCTCAGAATATCGACGTAAAGTGGCTAATGCCGCGTTTCGCTTGATGAGAGAGGTATCCGAAGGCCCAACCGCTTCCCTTCAGATCACGGGCGGCATATGTTGCTCGCCATCGAGTACTAAGCATGCGCGTCTGCCCACTATTCCATAAACAAATACATAAATGAAGTGACGTCAAGTTCCTTGTAGGGTAGATTTGCCAATTTGGTCATAGAAAGTGTGTCGTGGCTGCCGTCGACTCCTACTTTTGGAATTGTGGACTGCTTTTGGAATGAGACGAACTAACTGTTTCAGCAGTTTAGTTGCCCTGATTCCGCCGTCTTGACTTAAATGGCCGAGTTCAGTCTTTCCTAAGGAGAGAGTTAAGGTCAAAAACTGTTGCAACAGATTCAGCATAAAACTGTAGTTCGAACATACCGTCATATAAAATAGAAATGACTCCTCTATACAACAGCAGCTGTCCAGCAACCATAGGATTCGTGGTAACAGCTATTATGAACAGACCCTCACACACCACGTGGCTCAACTGTTTCACGGTTTTACCAGTGGAAGTTGGTACAATTATGACCCTGGCACCCATTGCTTTTGCTGTAATAATACTGGCCTGGATACATGCTTCTGCTGCGTTCAGTGGCACCAGGTACTTGAAAAAATAATATAAGAACAAATTGAATAACTGAGAACAATAGTAAGGCTTGCGTGGTTTGCTGCATGAATCCTCGACTGGTGAAATACCACGACCTATAAAAAAGACGTTAATGCCGCGTTTTGTTCTGTAATGTGTCCGAAGATCCATCCTCCTCCCTCATCCCTTGATTGCCATCCTCTTCCGCTTAAAGGACGTCCACGCAACTGTGACCATCTCGGGATGGCATGTCCATGGGTAGCGCTATGCTCGCAGCCTGGTTGCTTACCACCAAGTGACCTGCTACCTTATTTGTACCGTTTCGCTTAAAAAATGTAGCTTGAATTGATATGATAATAGCACACTTTACTATACACTTTACTTTAATACCTAATTATACCAAGTTTTTTTTTATGGGATGGGAGAGCAAACGAGCAGGCGTGTCACCTGATCGTAAGTGATCAGCACCGCCCATGGACACCTGCACAACACATAATTATAGTATTATAGTTGCGTTACCGATCTTCAAGGTAGTAGGATAGGAAAGAATGGGGAAGGGGTGTGGGCCTCTGGGTATCTATCTCACTGAATGAAACGCGGCATGAGCCACTTTACGTCAATCTTCTGAGGTCGTGGTATTTCACCGGTCGAGCCGGCTTCATTCAGGCAGCAAACTGCTTGGCTCTACCACTGTTAAAATAAATAATATAACATAAATATAAAATGAAATGATTTTATAAATATTCCTTAATTAAAGGTATGGTTCAAACATATTATGAAAATTATCAGTTGATTTTCACAAAAAGAAGATAAATGTTAAATTAGCAACTATATAACCTATTTATTAAGCAAATAACAAGACTCAAACCTCTTTTGACAGCCTCCAGAATTCATGTATTTTGTTTGAACTCTGTGATGTTTCCACATTAACACAAATTTCATTTAAATAACCCAATATTTTGGCTGTATGACTAGGGTCAATATAATCCCTGAGCATGAAGCCTGCGCCTTCCAAAACGGCATTGGTTATGTCATTCAAGTCAGAAGGAGTTAAAGCATCATTTTGCATTGATCCTTCTAACAGATTACCCGATATGATGAAGGGTTTGCCACGCTGTAATATTTTTATATTTGTTTTGTTGATTGCATAAACAACTGATAGTTTATAATTAACATTTTTGTGTCAACATAGTATAATAATGTAGACATAAATATAACCAGTGAGAACTTTGCAAACCTTCATGCGTTTAATACATGAAAGTGTAGGCAGCGTTCGTGGAAAAAACTATACTGTTGACGGTATATGGAGTAAACTTTAATCTTGAAGCGTCCGAAAAGGGTTTTTATCGGGAATTCCCAAACAGAAGATTAGTGTAAACTTGGGGTCTTTTATTTTATTATTATTTAAACGATGAATCTAGATCTTTGCATTTGTAATTGGATTTGAGACGTTTTTTTAAATCACGACTACTTATTTATTTTCCAGGTAATAGAGTACTTACCTTAACTCATTATATCAGAGTGAACGTTTGGTAAAAATAATTACAATATGTTTATATATAAGTTTTATAATAAAGTAATTATACTTACGGATCTGCACTTCGCGTTAATTACTAACTGAATCATGTGTATCCGGTCTACATTCTCTATAGTGAATGACATATACTCTCTTGCAAATATGATCCCATCAGAGTCCTGAAATATCATACAATTAATATTCAGTTAAATTATTTTTGAAGTGAAACTTCATATGCGATGTGCAATCGTTTAACGCATTCATGCTGGATTAGGTTTTCACAATGTTACAGGGAAATTTATAGTGATAGAGCCAGACTGTTCGCTATATGGCCGTTAATGGGGCAGCTCGATCGATGAAATATCACGTCCTCTTAGAATACCGACATAAAGTGGCTGATGCCGCTTTTCACTCGGTGAGAGGCAGCTGGTCATACAACCACAGCCAAATTTGTTGACAACATGGATGGTTCGAAAGAATGCCATGTTGTGTAAACCCTACTTAGTGGAATAAGGCCAGGAGAATAATGATGACAGGGAAATTTGCTAAGGAAATAATTTTTCCTTTTTATAGCAGCAAATTTCATAGTTATGAAATAATGTTAGAAAATAATTGAATATAATAATATATATTTTAGGTGTACAAATAAAAAAATGCGTATACTTTTATTATATCGTCGATGTTATCCAAACCTTCTTGTTCACATATTTCACTGAAAATCAATGGTGCTGCATGATTTTTGTATAACGATTTAATTTCTTTCAGTATTATCGGAGACCTCACACATTGTACAATCACCATATTGAACTGGAACCAGTAATAAATCATTATTTTCAAACCGTATTTATTAAAATTTTGAATAAAAATTTCAACATACCTACATAATTGGTGTAAAAGTAAGAAAGATACATCCCGATGGTTCTGACATGCAGAAAAAATGGATGATGCAATAGTCATCATCATCATTAGCCTATTGCAGTCCACTGCTGGGCATAGGCCTCTCCCAATGTGCGCCACAACATCCGATTCTCTGCCAATATTAACTAGACAAAAATTTTTCAATGCAAAAGCAGATGGATGTAGGAGTCGAGGACGATTACGACTCACCATCCATGACCAAATAGAACGAGTTCTGAGGGAAGGTGACGTCAGAGGCCTTAAAAGTCGACGCGCGTGTATGAAAAGAGTTATGATAGTAACACAAGCGAGCGAGGCTTTTTTATGGGATAGGAAGGCGGACACGAAGTATCTTTTGGAGACATACTGTACGCCATGTTCAGTTCATTACTCTGCATGAGCTTTGATAACTTCAGTGGTTTTCAAGAGGATGCTATATCAATATACTCGATAAGATTTATTAAATAATACCTATTTAAAGTAATTCCTTACCTTGTACGCTTTTCCAAACTCAAGTATGTCCAAATTATCATTTAATAATGATGGTTTTTTTAGTTTTACTCCTCTCAATAAAACTATATCTCGATTTGAGAGCGGACCTTCTTTAGAGACTTTACACTTTATAGTCCCTTTATCCAGATGTTCGATACAATGCAGCGCTACTTTTCCAAAGTTTATACATATCTCTGTTCCAACAGGAATCGTGGGCAAAGTGTACGGATCGTCAATGTAAATTATTTTTGAATCGCATTTTGAATAATACTGCACATCGCTAGTTAACTCCAATATAGTATTGGCTCTCAGATTGACAGGTTCAGTTAAATTCTGCGAGATTTAAATAGATTTTTAGGCAACTCCAAAATAACATGTATAAAATTAGATTGTAATTTAAGTTATCTTCTAGAATACATAAGAGTAAACCAGTAATAATATTAGTGGCGCGACACAGTGCATGCATGCATAATGGGATAGGTGGTTGAAATACTAGAAACTCTAAAAATATTGACGTAATGTCGCTCATGTCGCGTATTGTTTGTAGAGCTGGCCATAACAATAAAATTCGGACTTCGTCTTTGGAGAATTATTTTCAACTCAACATAAAACTTACTAACTTCTGCAATCAATCCCGTTCTGATGCAATTGTCTGCAACATTCGTACACAAGCCAATAGGCCACGATTTCAAATTGTATTTTTCGCAAAAAAAGTGTATTGCATGCTTTAATAATTGTAATATTTCAACTACATCTTCAGTTTCCATTTCTGGCATTGGGAACCTCACTACAGTCAGGCCATGCTCGATATATTTTTTTATGTCGTATTCTGTCAAATTTTTATCACCTGTAAAATATTATTACCTATAGATAACATGACAACAAGCGGGAGAGCGAATAAAATATTAGTAATTTGGATTTAACTTATACTACGCCATCTAGTTCAAAAATAAGTAACTAAATTCTAAGATATTGTTATTTATGAGATCATTCATATAAATATCCTTATATTATAGATGCCTTAAGTTCAAATAACGCAGTATGGATACACGTATTTTTGATCGAATGGCCTCCATTTAGCCCTCGCGCGGTAGAGGACGCTTTCCTTCGAAAAACACTCAACTTTTCAATCAGTCCGTCCAGCGCAGCTAGCGATAGAAAAGAGAACTAAGATCTCAGTTTGTTATTGTGTACATGAATACTATGGAAACATTTTTACTGTTCGGACTCCTGTGTATTTATACTTCGAAGTTTAAATAATCATTAAAATATTTACTCACTCAAAGTTACAATGATTTTTGTCATTCTTTTGAGGAACTCGGAGGATTTTTCAAAGTTATCGGCACACTCAATATTCATTATCTACATCAATAAATCAATATATTTTTTAATAAACTTCCAATTCATCGTCCTCGTAGTTCAACAAACAAAAATGAAGATATTAGAGAATTTTTATCACACAATTACATGACGTCTCCTCGAAATCTTAATATCAATGAAATAATACTTACTAAGAATAAAAACAATCCTTATACAAGTATAAATAACGTATAAAATGAAAATGGTATTAAATTAATATCGATATTTTGTCAATTAGTTATTTACAAAATAAACCTATGTGACATAACGTCAATTTGCGTAATGTCAATTATACTGATTTAATATTTTTTTCCAAGTTTATGATTAAATGAGTAATAAGTTCTGTTTAGAAAATTTATAATACAAATAATTGAAAAAAAAATTGTAAAATTAGGTGGTAATACCTTCTCGCTATAATTATTAAAAAAAAACTAGTTCTGTAACGTCTAATAAGTGAAATAACTGCTATATGTTCCGTTGTTTATCTAATTTGGAACGCAGTTGTTTACCGAGTCGAGGCGCTATATCCGCTGACGACACTTTCAAATAGAAGAAGGCTTGTAGTTACAAAACTTTTTGTACATTTTAATATTAGCTTGGTATTTAAATAAACATGTATTACATTCTACATTTTGTAATGGTATTGATGTACCTATCATTTAAGGAATATTGATAATCAAGTCATAATAATCCGAATCATATCAGACGAGCTTTTATTACTTATCACGGAATATATACAGCGGGTGGTACAACACCACCACGGCACTTATTATATTAAGGTTGTAGTATAAAAACATTGTGGATGTCTTTGTCAGCCGGTTTATTCTTATTTGCCCGGTTAGCGGCAAGCTAATGGGCAAACAAGGGGCCGCGCCAATGTTGATTTTCAGTTAGACCGTCCAAAGAAGTTTTGTATCTTATGAGATTTATTTGTTCTGTCCTGAGCTGAGGACTTGTCTTTGTATTTTTAAAATCCTCGGCAATTTTTATATTATGCAGTTCTTGTAATGTTTTTTATTTTTTGTAAGAAATAAAGCAAAAACGAATAGCAGAGTTCCATTGTTATGATAACAGACGGTTTGTTAAATCATTAAAGTATATTTTGTAGATATTTCTAGTGAAATTGTTTTATCTTATATCCTAATTTAATAAATTTGATTTCTTATCATCAAATAATTAAATGAAGTCTCGGTGGCGCAGTGGTCGAGCACACGGCTTCTGATCCAGAGGTCCGGGTTCGATTACAGACACTGGCTCACACCAATGACTTTTCGAAATTGTTTTCGGAAGTTACGTGTGATAAATATCGATGACTGACCACTTTGTGCCACCACCTATTCCATTTGGGACGTAAACATAACGGCGAGACGAGGCTTAACAGCCTCTGCCTACACCTTCGAGTAGAAAAAGCGTGAAGTTATGTTATGTGTATGTTATGTAAATTTTAAGTACATGTCGGGTAAGTCTGAGGACCTAGGATCGGAAGACCGAATAGAACATCATCTATTTTTCATCCCCCTAAATGTTATTATTTTTAGTTGTTAAAATTAACATAACTAAGAAATTGTGTTTATTAATTATATTTCCTCATTATAGAATTAATTTTAATTATATAATTAATGCTAATATAAACAATCACTTAAATATAGAATAAGTATCCTTTTAAAGTGGAAATATTCAAAAATAGTGAATTGAAATTCGTGAAATTCCATATGGATTTTTAATTTTAATTCTAAATAAACATTTGGATTGTTTTGTTCCCAATCTCTAATAATTTTTGATCATTCTTTTTCTTAGTTAACTTAGTAAAGACATTTATATTTCTTTAACAAAGTATGTACGTAGCGAACAACTCAAAGAAAATAATGAAAAAGTTTGATTACAATTCTCGATCCCTTTTTGCCATAACTGGCGGCGATACTCCTGTAGGAATATATAGGATAGCGTCTTGATCTTCGGGATAAGTTTGAAACCTTAGGGACAGTGTTTGAACTATTTTCTTGGACAGAGTGACGAGTTTTGTTGTTTCTTTAAGAATAATAGTACAATACTAGGATAGTGTACCACCCACATTTTCTTTCCATGGGTCTCCATGTTGTTGACCATCTCTCGTACCAAACGTAATTATGGATGGTACACTATGTCAAGTTCTAGTTCAGAAGTACACACAAATGTTTTACACACAAAGAAAATATTTTAATGTACAATCATATAATGCTGCATATTATTGTGTACGTAATCAAATTAAAAAGCTTTGTGTGGAGGGAGTAGCAGATGTGTGTCTTGACTTTGCTTCTTGTTCACGAATTAGGGCATTAAGTTCCGCTACCAATTACATTTGGGATGTATAAAGTAAGTGAATTAAAAAAAATTGGCATAAAAATTATAATAAGCAATGTGCCAAAAAATGTACTTTCAGTGAACGAATTAACTATAGTTCCGCCCTACAATAACAATAATTTTTAATGTTACTTACGTACATATAATTACAACAGTCTCTTTCTTTTCTTAAATAATTTCTTAGAAATAAGAGTATTTTATTAAAATACTCATTTTTCCTCGATACTGTTAAATATATATATTTTTAATATAAACCGTGCGTATCAAACTGATATTTGATCACGATAGGCTAATTAAATTTTTAATATAAACGAAAGAGAGTCACGTCGTAGTTGATTCTAATATTGGAAATCTTGTTATTTCAATTTACTTACAATCGCTATGTAGAGTGAAATAAGAAATAATTTCGTAAGGTTACATTTAGGGTAATATTTTACAGTGGTAGAGCCAAGCAGTTTGCTGCGTGAATGGGCCGGCTCGACTGGTGTAATACCACGACCTCTCAGAAGATCAACGTAAAGTGGCTCATGCCGCGTTTCGTTCGGTGAGAGAGGTACCTGGAGGCCCACCCCCCTTTCCCATCCTTCCCTATCCCCTATCCCTTAAAGGTCGGCAACGCAACAATAACACAATATGTGTTGCTGGTGTCCATGGGCGGCGTTGGTTGCTTACCATCAGTTGACACGTTTGCTCGTTTGCCCTCCTGTCCTATAAAAAAAAGGTATTGATTTATTGGACCAACTATCTTGAACTTAATTGCATAAATAAATAGGTAAGACTTAATAATATTAATAACTTTACATTTTCATTGTAACAAAACTATAACATACTAGCTGACCCGGCGAACTCTGTTTCGCATCAAAAGTAATAACTGCTGCCCCGCTATGTTAATACTGCAATATCTTCGACAAATTTGAAGTCGATAGCAGCTATAGGTTAAAAATGGGAATTTTCCATTGTTAACACCCCCGCAACCCCCCTTGTGGGTGGAATTTCGTAAAATCCGTTCTTAGCTGACCTCTACTCGGCGAAAGGAATAATCCTACCAAATTTCAAGTCGCTACGCCTTATGGTTCCAGAGATATCGTGATGAGTCAATATATAGGTGGAAATCTCTTATATACTCGTATATATAGATATAATATTTTTTTTAAGGGATAGGAGGAAAACGACCAAGTTGGTCACCTTGTGATAAGCAACTTTTCACCGTCCATGAACACCTTGGTGCGTTCACGTCCATTAAGGGAGCGGGCGGGGAAAGGAAGGGGAAAGGGGATTGGAATTTTTCGAAAAGTAATTGACGTGTGATTCGTATACGAGACCTCACCGATTGAAACTAGAATGAGTTATGTGGATGGATGTATGGTTTTCCGTGAGCAATATAGAGTACCCTTATCGAGGTCTAAAACTTCTCACTCTGGCGAAAGAACAACAATTTCTGAAAATTAGAAGCTATATATTGACCATTACATTATCTTTGGCAGTGTGGTCCAGCCATTTCACAGATTACCCAGAACAAACTGACAGACAAACAGACAAATATTGAGTTTTTTTTTATTTTGGTGTGTGTACTATATGTATATTATATATATATATATATATATATATATATATACCGTGACCTGAAAGTTTTAGAGAACAGTTCATTGTACAGTGAAATTCAACGGTCAATTGACCTAATGGGAGAAGTGGAAGGCTTTATTACAAAACTTATAGCCTAAAAGCTTGACCATATGAACATAAACCGTAATTAAAACTTGGAACAGGGTTTATTATGGTCATTATATTATCTTGCTTTGTATGCTTATATTTGATAGTCGAAGTTACGAAAAGTTGTGTATTATGCCAAGAATTGGATATTATTAAAGCATATCTAGAATAAAATGAATGAATGAATTTTAACACTAAAAAGAAATAAATGTCCGAGCCTTTTGAATTTCAGATTTTTGTAGAAGTTAAAATTTTTAGAAAGTTCTAACTTAGTTTTTGTGAAAATTTTGCGAGTTTTACGAAATCATAGTTTAGCATTTATTTTAAATATGTTACATAAACAAAAAGAAACCTAGAGATTTTTTGAGTAATTAAAAGTTTAGTAGAGTTTAGCAAAGTATTTTCCGGTCATATTAATATCACGCCAAAATAAAACAAAAAGAATTTAAATTAAGATAAATTTTCAAGTGCAAATAGAAAACATACTACAGGATATTTGGTTTATGAGTAACGTTTATTTTTAAGTATTTTCTAGGCTATTAAAATAATTAAACATTAAATCTGAATAAAATAAAATTAAAGATTAACATAAAAAATTAAACGTGAGAATTTAAATATCTTCTGAAGTGTATTTATTTTATATAGGCTAGGGCAAAATGAATTCTATTTCTTTGATTAATTATAATTAATTTCAATAACAGTTTTTACCATGCATTAGGTCCTTTTTTTACGCGAGGAAATGCTTTATGCACGCCCCCCGCCTGAGAACGGCAGGGGGTAGTGTGGGATTCCCAAAACAGTAAACTGCAATATCGGATTGCAGTTTACTACCTAGGGTTACCCACTAAAACCTCGGGGCGGCCTTCCTTCGGCGTTGGGGTGGCCCAGGACAGTGCGTCAGCCCTCCGGTCCACCCCGCCGTCGCTCCCCCTCTGTCACGAGGGGGTGCTCATCCTCGGGAAGCCTCGATGAGGCTCCCCCGGGCAGGGCGACTCCGACCGCGCGATGCAAAGAGGCGCGCGGCCGGCGGCGCCCCCGGTGACCCTCCCCGGCCGCACCGGGGAGTCATCCTTCCCAGCCGCGACCCGGGCGCACCCGCGGGGTGTGCGCCCTCGCAGCCCGTCGGCGGCGGCGATCACTGACCTCGCCGCCGCCGCCTTCGAGCGGGATCAGCTCTCTCCCGACCCCGCTCGGTGGCCTCCTTCTGGAGAATCACAGCTTCGCAGAAGAGACCACAGCCCTCCACTCCTCTTCGCCGCCAGCATTGCCGCGACCAACGCCGGCGGGGACAAGTCTCGCCCGATCCTGTGGACCAGGCCGGGCAGACCTCCAGCTTGTGCTGGGCCGAGTCCAGGTCGGATGCGCAATGGTGGCATCTCGCCGTCTCTTCACGTTTTATTCGACTCGGATAATCACCGAAGCACCCGTGCCCGGTGAGTATCTGAGTCAACCTGTAGGTGACAATGCCCCATTTACGGAGCACCCAGACCTCGAGGTTGGGCAGGACGGCCCCAACGGTGCGCAGACGCGCGCAGCCCGGACCCGCCGGAAGGCCTCCCGCCTCCGCCCTTCGTGACCCCGCGCGTCTGGGTCCTCACCTCCCCGGCCGAGATCGTACGCGGCTGGCAGAATGTTGGTGTGTAAAGACAGCGTAATGCGGCGGTCTATTACCCCCTACCTTCCTCTCTGGGGACTTATAGTAAGACCATAGAATAGGAGAGTGTAGACAAATAATTTTGCTGCATGAATAGGCCGGGTCGACCGGTGAAATAACACTGTAAAATGGCCCATGCCTTGTTTCGTTCGGAGAGAGGTATCCGGAGGTCCACCCTCCTTCACTCTGACTTCCTATCCTACTCCCTTAAATACGATAACGCAACGTTGCTAATTTCTATGAGTGGCGGTAGATGCTTACCACCAGGGACTCTCTTGCTCGTTTGCCCTCTTATTCCATATAAAAAAGGTCTGTCTAGCGTTCCTTGGTTTAACAATTGTCTCTTAATAGCTTGTAAAAATATTTATCAGTAGTTTTTCTAAGTTTATTTAGTTTAATGGTCTCTGTGGTTTAGTGATCGAGGACCCCGCTTCTGAATTTAGAGGTTGCGGGTTCGAATCCTCACACTGGCTCACACCAATGACTTTTCGTAATTCTTTTCGGAAATTATGTGTGAAAAAAATCGTTGACTGAAAACTTTGAGCCCCGTATGGCAATAAGTTCACCACCTATTCCGTTTGTGACATAAACATAACGGCGAGACGAGGCTTAACAGCCGCTGCCTACAACATCGGGTAGAAAAAAGGCGTGAAGGTATGTTATGTTTTATATAAGTTGTTTTAGAAGCGTTATTTAGCAAAGCTTCTTTAATCTCCAATCAAAATCAAAGTGTGTTATCTAGATATTCTGGGTCATCACTTGTTTCATTAAGGAACAATCTCACAAGTAGATGTTGGTCATTGTAAAGTTTTGTAGCAGTAAGTCAACTAGACGTGTTATCTAAGAGTTAAGTCTGCATTTTAGTTGTTTGTTTTTATATAATCTGATTTATCGTGACAATTTTGTATTAAAAATTAGATTAGTTTGTGTGATTCGTTTAATCTTTTGCTCTCTTTTAATTGTTTAATAATTGTTTTGCTTTCTTTTGTTTAATGTTTTGCTCTCTTTTACTCTTCTAATAATTACTTATTATTTCTAAATATGACTATATTTATATATACTATATTTAACAGTTGTAGAGCCAAGCAGTACGCTGCATGAATGGCTCGACTGGTGAAATACCGTGGTATTTCACCTCTCAGAAGACCGACGTAAAGTGGCTCATGCCGCGTTTCGTTCGGTGAGAGAGGTACCCGGAGGTCCACCTCCCTTCCCTATCCTTTCCTATCCCCTATCTCTTAAAGGTCGGCAACGCAACAGTAACACTATCAGCCTCGACTCGCCGTTATGTTTACGTCCCAAATGGAATAGGCGAACCTATTGCCATCCCGGGCACAAAGTTTTTTAGTCTTCGGTATTTATCACCCATAACTTCTGAAACTAATTTGGACAAGTCATTGGTGTGAGCCAAGATTCAAACCCGCGACTTGTTGATTCGGAATTGGGGAGCTCGACCTCTGGACTGTATATACAAATACAGAACAGATTTAATTTGATTCCAAATTTAAATAACTAATACCAAGACAGAACTAATCTTCTGTTTGTTATTTAGTTTAACGCGATGCCTCTTTAGGCTTCTACGGCGACGAAATTGCTATTAGCGAGATTCACACCTAATTGAAGCGCAATTGGCCGCCTCGTGAACTAATGGACAATTATAACGATGGATATTGTATGTTTTATGAATTTTATTGTCTATTTAAACTCCAATAGTGGTAGTCTTGCAGTTTGCTGCATGAATGGGTCGACTCGACAGGTGAAATACTACAACCTCTCGGAATATCAGCGTGAAGTGGCTCGTGACGCGATTCGTTCGGTGAGAGAGGTATCCGGAGGCTCGATCCCCTTTCCTCTTCCTTTTCCCTCCTACTCCCTTAAAGACGGCAACTCACCGCGTTGTTTATCGGGCGGTGAGTAGTTGCTTACCACCAAGTGACCCGCTTGCTCGTTTGCCCTCCAATCGGATAAAAAAGTTTTTGTGACTATATTAACAAATCATTTAATTAATCATCATACGTTTGTACTACTTGCATGCATACATACATACATACATACATAACTTCACGCCTTGCGGGGTAGGCAGAGAGCGCTACTTGCAATGCTATCTAAAACAAATTCTACGGAAAGAAATTGAAATTTAACATTGTTATTTAAATTATTGTAAAAATATTTGCAAGATCTAAGCATACAAGGGCACAGACAACGGAAAGTGACTTTATTTTATTCTAAGTAATGATAATGATGATACTTACATTACATTACATAACATAACTTTACGCCTTTTTCTACCCGAAGGTGTAGGCAGTGGCTGTTAAGCCTCGTCTCGTTGTTATGTTTGCGTCCCAAATGGAATAGGTGGCGAATCTATTGCCATACCGGGCACAAAGTTTTCAGTCATCGATATTTTTCACATATAACTTCCGAAAAGAACTTCGAGAAGTCATTTGTGTGAGCCTGTGTGAGGATTCGAGCCCGCGATTCAGATGCGGGGACTACTAAAAGCCGATCATTATAAAATAAATACAAAAATAATTCATCTAGATTTATCAGTATGCAAGAGATCAATATCGCATATCACTGTACTATAAAATCAGTGTATCTGAGTAAAGAAGTTGAGAGCTGTATCCACATTGGATGTTTGCTAACTCCGCTGTGTGCATAGATCATTCGTCATATTTGATCTGCTAGAGTTGTGGAGAGGATATCTGATACAGGATTTGAAAATGTTTGATACTAAACAGGAATAGCTGATATTAATAGGAATAGCTATATACTCTCGAGAGCAATGAATCCGGGTCACTTAAAGAATGTTAAAAATCTCGGAAACTAAAAATGATAGGTTAATGCAATAAATTGTATTTAATAGACAATGTAATACTCCTTAAATGAAAGTAAAAAAAATATGAGTCACCATACATTTTATTAACACAAAATTACATAAAGAAAAAATCTGCTGATCTTTCCTTAAAACAAAAATAGGAAACATGAAATTTTTGAACTTTATTACGATTTTCTTGAATTTTAATACTTCGTATTGCCTCCTCGTGCTTCCATTACTGCGTTTACGCGGTTTGGCATGCTGTACACCAAGTTCCTTATACGATTTTGGGGAATATTCTCCCATTCCTCTGTGAGAGCAATTTTGAGCTCACGAAGCGTGATTGGGGGAGGGTTTCGTTGTTTTACGCATCTGCCTAGCTCGTCCCAAGCATGCTCGATCGGGTTGATATCCGGGCTGCGCGCTGGCCACTCCATACGAGTAATGTTCATCTCTTGAAGGTAGTCATTCACAATCCTACCTGTATGAGGTCGGGCATTGTCATGCATAAATATAGCATCCTCACCTAAATTGACCATAAATGGACCAACGTGATCATTGAGGATTTCTTCCACATATCTTACGCTAGTTAAAGAGCCGTTTTCTATGATCACCAGCTCTGTGCGACTTTCAGAAGAAATTCCGGCCCACACAAGTACAGACCCACCACCGTAGGCTACTTTTTCCTCGATGCATGCTTGCTTGAATCTTTCCCCTGGTCTTCGATACACTCTGTGTCTTCCATCGTGCTTGTAGAGCATAAATTTTGATTCGTCGGAGAACATAACTTTTGACCAATCTTCAATACTCCAATTTACGTGGCTCTGGGCATATCTTAGTCTTGAAATACGATGCCCACGCTCCAGTTTAGGGCCGTTTGCAGGTCTAAGGGGTTTTAAGTTAGATTCAGCAAGCCGACGTCTTACTGTCCATGCACTTTGGTTACTTCCTCCGAGGCGTCGAAACTGATTGGTGAGTTCAGTTCCTGTGAGAAAGCGATTTCGAAGCATGGTGTTCACCAAGTATCGGTCTTCTCGTGCTGTGGTATACCTGGTTCTGCCCGTTCCTGGTCTGCGTAGGTTAGAACCAGTTTCTTCGTAACGTCGGAGAACTCTTTGTACTGTTGACAGCGACACACCAACAGTCCTGGCTGTATCGCGCTGACTCCGGCCGGTTTCCAGCATTGTAAGTATTCTGGTGCATTCTTCAGGCGTAAGCGACATAATTTCAGCTTGAATAATGAATATAGAGCACTATCAACATGGTTTATGTACCCACATAAATGACAGATTACAAACAAAAGCAAAACCAAATGCTGTAATTTCGTAGTTCCATCTTCGAAAGTGGCCCTTTTTCAAATTTGATTTTTTTATGATATAACTTTACAATAACTAAGAAGTTTTAATACCTTCATTTAAGGAGTATTACATTGTCTATTAAATACAATTTATTGCATTAACCTAGCATTTTTAGTTTCCGAGATTTTTAGGATTCTTTAAGTGACCCGGATTCATTGCTCTCGAGTGTATTATCAATAGTAATAGCTGTATCGATCAAAACATTAAAAGCGATTTGTTAGGGAATTTTTAGTAGTAATTGTCTTCATTTATTGGGCATGTTGTATTGAACGAATATTAATTATTAGAATTATTGGATTTTATTCAAGATATTTATTTAAAATTAGTGTGCTAGAGGAATTGATGAATTAATATTGATTATGAAAATATTTTTATACATATTTTCCCTCCGGATTCCCTTGTTTAATAGATGAAAAACAAATTAAATTCTAGATTATGGGTTAATTCCAATTAAGTTGTAGAGTAGGTATATCTAAAGTTAAATTTTAAATGATGAGCATTTTTTCTCCTTAGTGGCGACTTAGCAATAGTTTCAATGAAATAAAGAAACAGATAGTTAGTCCCATTAACTGTGAATGACTTCCTTTTCCTGTGAAAGCAAAAATACTTTATGCGTCCCAGTTGGTCGATACGGAATTCTTAGAAACTGAATTATCCACTGGGGAGTGAGGGTAAATAAACCCACCCCAAAATAAATAGGGCTAACAACGTACACGTAGGCAATCATTTCGTTAAGAAAGTACGAGCAAAGTTATTTCTCTTGGGTGTCAGCGCGGCGGGGAAGTGAAGCAAAGTTGAGTCACAAATCACTATTATATTGCTTTATACTGCTAGTGGACGCAACCATACAATGTCGTCTCGATCAACTACCTAGATGATCTAGTAGTTTTTACCCTCGAATTCTACAAAAGAAGTTCCCGAGTTCGAATACGGTTACACAGTTATTTTTTTGTATATACACATAACTGCCATCGATCAAAAATAAAGATACACCTTAAAATTTAAGCTCATTCGTATTCGAGTATCAGCTCAAATTGAGTCTAAGTAGCGTTCTCTATAGACAATACTAGTATTTATTTTTCTTAAAAGTAAGCTAATCCTATGTGTGAAGGCGCTCGTTTAAGATAATAATGGATATAATTACCCTACCTGCTTCTGGGCTAGATATAAGCCTAACTACAACTAATTACCTTCCCAACGCTTCTCCAAGTCCATGTGCCAGTTACAATGGATGGTCGAAAAAGTGGACGTTTTATTTTCATATTTTTTTCCTAAAGTTGTACTATTCAAGTGGTACAACAGTTTTCAACAGTGGTAGAGCCAAGCAGTTCGCTACACGAAGGGGCCGGCTCGACTGGTGAAATACCACGGCCTCTCAGAAGACCGACGTAAAGTGGCTCATGCCGCGTTTCGTTCGGTAAGAGAGGTACCCGGAGGCCCACCCCCTTCTCCATCCTTTCCTATCCCTTAAAGGTCGGCAACGCAACAGTAACACTGTATATATTGCTGGTGTCCATGCGCGGCGTTGGTTGCTTACCATCAGGTGACACGCCTGCTATTTGCCCTCCTATCCCATAAAAAAAAAATTCAAGGCCAGGTGATATCAAATAATTACTGTTATTTTTTATTTATGGTATAGGAGGGCTAACGAGGAAGCGGATCAGCTGATGGTAAGCAAATAGCACTGCCCAAGGACCATGGATAAGCACATATAGTTTACAGTTTCGTTGCCGCCTTTTAATGGACTAGGATGGAAAAGGATAAGATTAAGAGATGGGTTGCTTCCAGTTAAGTGAGATTCGAATAATCAAATACTTAAATCAAACGATCAGGATCTACAGTCCATTAAAAAACTGGCAAAGTCAAGATAATGTCATAAAATTGACCGGCTTTAATGCAGCTTTAATGTGCAGCTAAAAATGTGATGTAGGTGGACAGGCGGAACTATATGCCACATCCAAATTATTTTCTTTAACACTTGGACCACTACGTGAACCTCGACCTCCTAAGTGACACAAATAGAGTGCCAGCTCCGGATGCCACAATATAAAACGTGCCCCAACACTTATTACTTTAGATATTGCACTTGCCACAATGCACTATGATTTAGCTGGATTATAATTATCATTTGAGTGAACTATGAATGAAAGAAAGTTTTTTCAATAAAGAAACATTTCAACTTTTCTTTCTAGTTTATGAACGAATAATGACCTGGCCGAAAACAAATTAAAGGAGAATGTAATGTAAAGTAAATAAAAGTGTAGAGTACGCGTAAGAACCAGTCTCTTAATGAAATTTTAGCGATTTATTTAATAGGTCTTTATATACGAAATTGCCGGTTTGTAGTACTAATTTGTTTGGCTAACAATTATAATTTCAAATTTATTTTATTTAAAAAACATGAATTTTTTTCTATTACCTGTTTATTGATATTGTGTTACGCGATCGTACAAAGACTTCAGTCGACAATGATGATTTAAAGGTGACTGTGGGAGCTGATGATACTAAATTTACGGCTGAATTAGCAGCAGCTGTCGACTTCGAATTTACAAAGTTAAAAGCTTGACAAGTGGGTGCCCCACGAACTCAATGACCGCCAGCGCGAAGGACACGAAGTACGTGTCTTACACTGTTCTACAGACACACATGTGAAGGAATTTGGAATCGCATTGTTACCTGCGATGAAAAATTGATTAATATTGATATTTAAATCGCAAACGCTCAGCATGTTGGTTGGATACCAGTTTAGCACTTAAAAACGCTCTAAACAAAAATTTACCTCTAGAGAAATGATGATCACTTGTGTGATTCATTACAACTTCTTACCAAACGGGATGAGTAAAGAATTCAACACAATGATGGAGAAGCTGGCACATCTCCAACAAGTATTGGCAACCGCCCTTCTTCGCTGCTCCTGCATGATAATGGGCGGCCTCATACTGCACAGTAGACGGTCTGCAAGTTGCAAGAACAGGGGTTAGAAGCTCTCCGTCATCGGCCCTACTCACCAGACCTTGCGCCTACAGACTACTATCTTTTCCAGAATTTAGATAATTTATTTGTGGGAAAAAAATCAATACCCGAGAGGCAGAACAAATTGCATGTGAAAAATTTGTTGCCTCCCGTCCAGTTGATTTCATAAAGAAGGGCATCAATAAATTGCCACTGCGTTGGTACATATACATCAAAATTGATTGCATTGGTAATTAAATAAAAAATGTATGAAAAAAAAATTGTTTTTTTCACCCGAAACGGCAATTTTATAGACCCAATATTAAAGTTACCATAACATAACTTCACGCCTACCTACACCTTCGGGTAGAAAACTACCCGAAGGTGTAGGCAGCGGCTGTTAAGTCTCGTCTCGCTGTTATGTTTGCGTCCTAAATCGAATAGGTCGCGAACCTATGGCCATACCGGGCACCCTGTTTTCAGTCATCGATATTTTTTACACATAACTTCCGAAATGAACTTCGGAAAGTCATTGGTATGAGCAGTGTGAGGATTCGAACCCGCGACCTCTAGATTTAGAAGCAGATGCTCGACCACTCAACCACCGAGACCTGATATTTAAGTTAAAAAGAACATTTGCAATTCCAAATTAAAATTTGAATATAAAATCATTTACTTTTACAAAACCTAGTCATACTTTTGATCTCACCTAGTTTGTTAAAATAATATGGTTTGGTGATTATAATTGCTTAACTAGGAGACCGCTTGTGAGTTTCAGTTTGGCAAATAGTCTCTGCTACCCATAACACGGCTTTGAAAGACCTTGGTACGTGGAAGTTGCACTATTTTGAAGAAAGGTTATAAATACGTGTTATTTAAAAAAAATACTGTCCTGAATCTTCTTAAGGTTGATCAAATTTCAGCAAAAGATTGTAAATATATAAAAAAGTGTTTATTTATTTACATAATATAAAACATTCACAAATAATGCGCTATGTCACATCAGACAAAGGTTTACTTCCTAACAATTTGAAATTCCTTTATCTATATACCTTACACAAACTTGGGCGACTTTACCTAGACACCGTGGCAGAGTTAGAAGCCACAAATTGCTTAGAACTTACTTCAGTGACTGACAGGAACTTTGTGTCGCTTATTTTAGACTTTAATGAATACCCGAAGCTTCTTAAGACGGTATTACTAGCCGATATAGTTTATATTATAAATATAAATTTGACAGCTTCACACCTTTTCATACTGAAAAGTGTAGGTAACGGCCTCGACTCGGGGAAATCTTACGAACCCAATTATATATGTGGCGGAATATATTGCATAGGAGTGTGACTTGTTTTCTGACAAAGATATTTGTCACGTATAACTTTTGAAAAGTAATCCAAAAAGTCTTCCTTAGAACCGATCCCACTACTAGACCACTAGACTACCGAGATTATTTAATATTATGCCACACATATTTCGTAAAAATTTAATAGATTCTATTGTAACTGATTCTAAAACTACAATGACACTTATAAGTCTAACTTGTTATGGACTATATTTGGTCTGAATCAGTATATAATTTATATTATCAAAGTCTAATATATATAATTCTCGTGCCATGGTAATTGTACTCTTCCGAAACCGCTCGACTGATTCTAATGAAATTTTGTTTGCACATGTTAGCCCTCCCCTATATTTTTTTTTTAATTTTTCGATATATTTCTGTTTATAATTTTTTTTTATAAAACAGGAAACAAAAATACATACAACCCTAAATTTACAACCCCTACAATCAACCCCTATTTTTGAAATTTAGTTTTTGGCAAGACAACGTTTGTCGGGTCAGCTAGTAATCTCTAAATATTTAATTAAAAAATGTGGATATGTTTAACTTAATTAAATACTATGTTTTGATATTATTTTCAGATTGTATCTTATTTGTATTTTATTTTGTATCATTGTATTTCCATTAAACACAAAATGGGATCTACAACATTATACAAAATAATTTACCACAATCCGAACCCGTTAAGCTTTTAAGACAGTTTAAGTTTAGTTCATTAAGAGGCTTAAAACTTTTCGTAACATATGAGATTAAATAAAGGGAGCCTTTGATAAGATATTGTACTGTAGCTATTCCTTACATAGTTTTGGCGGGAGCTTATCTTTTGAGAAATATTCGTGAAATCTTTAGGAAGATATTCCTCGGCGTTACTTGTTTTCGGGCACTTTCAATCGATGTTAAAGTATCTTCTTAATTAAATTTTTGCGTGAACTTGATCCTGATTAAGTTATAATGATTTTTCGGGCGTTCAAGATTCTTTACTTATTTTTGCATTTGATATAAGAAAAGCAATTTAATAAAACGCTTCCAAGTTATTTGCTATTTTAATATACAGCTATTGAGATTTTATATTTATTTTTTAATTATTTAAAAAAAAAATAAAAATTTTATCATAAGGAGGTTTTATTAAATTTGTAAGTCTTATTTCATTTTTAAAAAAAGAATACTTACAAATTGAATGTGAATCTTTTTAAAATTCAGCTAGCTTAGCGAGATAATATGTTGTGTATAAATTCAGCTGCTAGAATTATATATATTCCGTTGTATTTTCTGCTTAAATGAAATAGCAGTAAATACATATATTGTGTTTATTTAGCTTCATTATAAAGGTTATTAAACCCTACAACGAGGGTCCCTTTCAAAACTTTTACGAGCATCCAAAGAGTACGTAATCAAAGAGATTTGATCAAACATTTACATGTGAACTTTCATGCGGGTATGTACATGTATATCATTAATTACTACTGACTGTGCATTCAAAGCTTTGTAGTGTAAAGAAGAATAAAATATTTAAATTATCTTTGTTATTATATGTATGTAACTAAAATTGTTTTATATTTAAATTTTCTTTTATACATGTTAAAACAAAAATCTAAAACCATTCCTTTTTTAAATATAGACAACGCTTTAGTAACTAACTAAAGCATTGTCTATGTTTAAAAAAAGAATGTTATCAGATTTTTTTTTAATTTAGCAAGAAATATATGGCTGTAGATAAAGAAAGGATAAAATTTAGGAGTCAACAACTAGCGTTCTAGCGGTTTAAATACTAGACGGTGATTTTAAATGTATTAGTATAATTTCTTAAATCTACTTATAATAGTTATATAAACATAACTTCATGCCTTTTGTTACCCGAAGGTGTAGGCAGCGCCTGTTAAGCCTCGTCTCGCCGTTATGTTTACCTCCCAAATGGAATAGGTGGCGAACCTATTGCCATACCGGGCACAAAGTTATCAGTGTTCGATATTTATCATACATAACTTCCGAAAACAATTTCGAAAAGTCATTGGTGTGAGCTAGTGTCAGGAATCGAACCCGGACCTCTGGATCAGAAGCCGTGTGCTCGACCACTGCGCCACGTTATATATAGTATAGTTAAATTAGTTTTTTTGTCAAATGTTTATTCTTGCTTATTTACTTATAAGAATAGATTCCAATGTATTCTCCATTTCTAAGGAATTACTACTGTGGTTCCTTTCGCAAGTTTATCAAAAATACCGAAACACATAATGTATATATATATATATATATAGTTTCTATATACCAATAACCAAAATCATTATATTTTCAATGCATATAAAGGAATTAATATCCAAAAATGTTGTCAGCTGTAATTATGACTCGACAATCGATGTATTTTGCCAATTAAAAATAATCATATTTATTTTTATTTATTTTATGGGATAGGAGGGCAAACGAGCAGGCGGGTCACCTGGTGGTAAGTAACCAACGCCGCCCATGGACACCAGCAACACATATAGTGTTACTTTTGCGTTGCCAACCATTAGGGGGTAGGGGATAGGAAAGGATGGGGAAGGGGGTGGGCCTCCGGGTACCTCTCTTACCGAACGAAACGCGGCATGAGCAACTTTACGTCGGTCTTCTGAGAGGTCGTGGTATTTCACCGGTCGAGCCGGCCCATTCATGCAGCGAACTGCTTGGCTCTACCACTGTTAAAAGTTAATTTGATTTTAATCTGAAACAGGGCGCTGATCCACTACTTCAGGCTACCGAAACTGTTCGAGAGGAGTTCTCATCTTAATTTATATTGTTACTCGTTGTGCAAGACGATGTGCCTTCTCATTTAACAGAATAAGACATAATAGAGGTGACAAGTATTATCATTTACTGGTGTACGGAAATGACTGTTTTAAACATATTATGAAACGGTCTGGGTTGTCCAGTGGTCGAGCTTCCGCTTCTGATTCAGATGTAGCGGGATCGCTTCCGGGCACACACCAATGACTAGATCAGAATTATTGTCGGAATTCAAGTGTGATAAAAATATTTACTTCTGATAACGAATAATTTCTGACAACTTTGTGGTATGGCATTAGGGTCCGCCACCTATTCCATTTGTGATGGTAACATAACGAATCAAAGAGACGAGGTTTAACAGCTGCTGTCAACGCGGAGTAAAAAGAAAACAACGCCACTGTGTCAATCTTGATGGCTCTTGGATCTGAGAGACTGTTTGAAGTTTCTGCTGCTGTGTGGCGCCGGCTTAGAATACGGCCACCCTATCTCTTCCAGTGGGTGTAGTAAAAGGCGACTAAGGGAAAAGCTAGAAGAATGGGCAGCAGCATTCTCTCTGAAGAAAATACATCCTACTGCGATCGCCAACCCGCCTGTCAAACGTGGAGATTAAGGCAAAAACCCCCCATGATTGAGTGGACCGGTCGTTGTGGCGCTCTATGGGGGAGGCCTATGTCCAGCAGTGGACCTCAAAAAATAAAGGCAAATGATGATGATGATTGATGAACATCAAAATTGGCCGGATTTACTTAGATTATTTGTTATAATAATTACTACAAAATAATACATGTAATCGATCTAAGAAGAATATTTATGCAAAATATAAAATTGATATTAAAAAAAAAAAAAAAATATTTATAGCTCTATCCGACTATTTTCAGTGAGGAATTTAGCTAATTAATTTCTGCGAAGTGCGTAAATAAGTTTTGAGAGGGATTAAGTGTAAGCTAAGGTTTCCAACAATACAGTTGCAATAACTCATAACATTACACTTGCAATAGGTACGTGAAAAAAACTCGATGCCGCATCTAGAACATTCGTCACAATCACAAAGATCTCAAGATTGACTGATTTAATATGCATCTTAGGTGTTCGAGGGATTCAACGTTTTAAATTGACTCGCAGCATTGAATACCAATTACTCTTTCATTACATATTCACTAGTTATCCATAGTTCTTCACGCGTGAAATACTGTTGCTAAGAGCCACCACCCTTACTTTGACCTTGCTTAGTTCAATTATATACATACATTACTTCACGCCAAATTCCCGCAGGGTGAGCAGTGAGAACAAAGTGCCATAATGCAGGATTATTAATAACCTCACTCGCTTCTTTGACTTTCATAACTCATACAAGTCATACAAAGCTTGTCGATTTTTAAGGCTCCTGACATCACCTTTAGAATTTGATTAGTTTGAATAACTAATAATTATAATCTTGCATTTTATAATTTCATCAATGATAGTACGAGATGCTGACAAAGGAAATAACAAATGAATTTTGTGCAAAATTTAATTAAAGAAAAAAAAAACATGCTGCAAAAGTTTTTATGTCCTAAATAAGAACAAACAGACAAACATTTCAAGAATCAATTTGGCTTGTATTATTTGAAAAGTTAACCTTCCAAACAATCTCTGTAAAATTTTAATTGTAAGTAATTAAGTATATAACAAATATTAAATTTATTATCCTGCCAATCAATAATACCCAATAAATTTTACTAAGAAATTATCTTGGCATTTTTAATATGGTGAAAAGAGAATAAGGAAAAATTAATGTCTAATAAGGATTGAATTAATAATGAAAATATTAGTCTTATTATAATATTGAAGTATCGGATTATTAAATATTTTTTATCAAAACTCTCGTCAACCTTGTTTTTGCTATATAGCAATTCTGGCATCTCAGATTCGAGTCTTGGAACCATTTTAGAAACCATTTATTTTTTAGAACCCATTTATTATAATACTAGTTGATCAGGCGAATAACAAAGAAATGAATTTTGGATTTATCACTTTTTCTTAATACATAATGCATGAATTATGGATAAAAGCCATCACGTTAACACCCTCCAACTATTCAAATAAACCGCATCAAAATCTGTTGCGTAATCTCAAAGATCTAAGTATATAAAGGGTCAGAGAGCGGAAAGTGACTTTGTTTTATTCTATGTAATGAAGTTAAAAATAAATTTAGTCCCATATATAGTAACAGGAACCCAAAAGGTCAAACAATTTTTGTCACTGCGACAAAACTCGTATCTACTCGATTGGATATTAAGACCGTGAAATTATAAGTGATAACATAACACATAACATACCTTCACGCCTTTGTTACCCGAAGGTGTAGGCAGCGGCTATTAAGCCTCGTTATGTTTACGTCCCAAATGGAATAGGTGGCGAACCTATTGCCATACCGGGTACAGCCATTTTCCATTCCACAATTCAATTGATGTGTCAAGATATATCGCAACAGTCTACATCTTCCGTTATTGATGGAGTAAAGATACACTGAATTAAATTATAAGATACCTCTTTTATTACGAAGATATTAGAAAGAAAGAAAAAACAAGATAAATATAAATACCCCCAAGGGTTTATTTAATAATTCCTCAACCCGTTCACATCGATATTGTAGTAGAGAGGCTCTAGAGAACGGAAACTGACATGAAATAGATTTCTCGATGGAAAAATAATATGCTTTTACCAAGAACAGATATGTAAGTAGTCCCCCCTTTGATGTTCATTGTAATATTGCTTTTCTTTTTGCTACGACTACTTAAAGATAATATATTAAGAATATAAATCAAAGCATCATATTTGCTTAAACTATTTTTTACATACATACACAACATAACATACCTTCACGCCTTTGTTACCCGAAGCTGTAGGCAGCGGCTGTTAAGCCTCGTCTCGCCATTATGTTTACGTCCCAAATGGAATAGGTGACGAACCTATTGCCATACCGGGCACAAGTTTTTCAGTCATCGATATTTATCACACTTAACTTCCGAAAACAAAAAGTCATTGGTGTCAGCCATTGTCAGGATTCGAACCCGGACCTCTAGATGTGAAGCCGTTTGCTCGACCACTATGCTACCGAGACTGTTAAATTATTTTTAACTAGACTATTTTTTCGTTATTATATTAAAACTTTGTGACTGGTGTGACAATAGGTCCGCCAACTATTCTATTTGGGACGTAAACATAACGGCAATCGAGTCTTAACAGCCACTGCCTACACCTTGAGATAGAAAAAAGTCGTGAAGTTATGTTCCTTTATGTTTATTTTTCATTATTATGAGTGTTTAGGGTAGAGCAAAATGAGTTCATCTTGCCTTAAATGGAGCAACCAGTTCTAGTTTTTACACCAACCTTACACAGAAACCATCGCTTTCAGAATTCTATTTTGGTAGCATTATCCTTTCAGGGGAGTAAAATTCCGGGGTTTTTATAAGGATGCATTATGTTAGTAAAAAATAACCAGTTTTCTATTAGCAGCTAATATAGTTGATCCTAAACAGTTTAAGTGGTATAGAGACTCATGACTCCACTTCTGATTCAGATATCTTGAGTTAAAATTTGGGTACACTCCAATATTTCTTTGAAAGTTATTTCTTTTAATAAACACCGATTGATTTGAGCAATTGTCCGAATCAAACCAAGTCCAATTTATAAATCATTCATGAGATGAAAAAATAGAGATTGGTAGAGTGGTTCAGCCAAGTAACAGTAATCAGCCAGTAACAGTGGTAGCGCCAAGCAGTTCGCTGTATGAATGGGAAGGCTCGACCAATGAAATACCACGACCTCTCAGAAGATCGACGTAAAGTAGCTCATGACGCGTTTAGTTCGGTGAAAGAGGTACCCGGAGGCCCACCCCTCTTCCCGAACCCTTCCTATCCTACTCCCTTAAAGGTCGGATACGCAACGGGCGGCGCAGGTTGCTTACCATCACGTGACACACTTGCTCGTTTGCCCCCCCTATACCATAAAAAAGTACATGAGATTTGGTGGCAACATTCTCTATAGCAGTGTCGTAATTTATTTATGCTTCATTATGGAACAACTTAGTTAAACATTAGTATAACTGAATGTAACTTGATGTGTATGTGCGTAATCCTAGAGTGTTGGTTACACATTATCAGCACAGTCATGTCACGCCAGATGACTCGACAGTTACAATATAAGCGAAACACAGAACCGCACTCACTGTCTACTTGTAAGCGCGGGGTCTATTCTGTAGTCACTCGATAAAAGATCTCTATATATCTATCAAGATCTTGTGATAACACTTTATTTGCACATCATAAACATAAAATTCAATTTAGAGTACAATGAAAATACGTACTAATACGTACTACGCTAAGGGTTTTATTGCTAAAAACAAATTACGTACTATAATTAATTGTAACCGTTATACACAAAAACAGCTACTTCTACATGAATTAAGAAATGAAATAGAGAAAAAATATAAGAAGATCGGCAGTTTTAACACATTTTATAAATTGATAAAAACAAAAAAATGTTTGTAATTTCTTAACGTTCAATTACATTAGTATACAAATTTTAATCAAATTATTTTTAATAAAATAACTTAGATCAAATCGGTCTATGTCGGGATTTGGTCTAAGTTATTTCGTAAGCGTATCTTTTAGTGCAAGTTGCATTAATTAAGATGGGAGTAGTAGAAACTGATCTCGCGACCTGAGGGCTGGTCTATTATTCGCACAGAGGATTAGCATTACGATTCAGCGTGGCAATTCGGCCAGTCTTCTGGGCACGCTGCCAGTAGACCGAGATGCAGAGAAATGCGGATTTCAGCTAGTTTTTTAATTATATATATTAAAAAATAATGTATTTAATTTGTTTGTAATAAATAAATAAAGATCGTTTTTAGATGGGAGTATTCGACTTATGAAAAATTAATTCAGCATCACTCGTTAAATTATACTTCTTTAAACTTTCTATTGCTTTCAGAATTGTATACTCTTTGTACGTGTTTCCAGGGAGGCAAGGAGTCCGGACATAAATTCTGGGACGCAAACTGAAGCCAGCTGTTTCGCTGTTTTGGGGAAATAAATACGGATTAGAGCCGCCACGGTAAAGCGGAGTACACACCAAACGTTGAATTATTGATCGAACCAGTTTTAGTTAGACTTTTAAGGCTAAGTTTTCATATTATACTTATACTATACAAGGAATTTGAGTTTGACTTTTTAAAAAATATTTTGTGTTTAAAGTTTTAAATGAATATATGACTATATTATGATAAATTTTTAAAAGTACACAGACCTTAAGCTGTGTTTTCATCAATTATAAGCTTACAGCATAGTACTTTAGCACAGTTAAAGTATAATAGAGCTATGCAGCTTGCTACATTATTAAGCCGACTCAACCTGTGAAATATCGACGTGAAATGGCTCAAGCAGTAAAAATATAAAAAAAAAAGTTTGCTCTCTATTACATAAAAATAAACAAAAACTAATATATCATTTTTTTTCTGATGTTACTCTACCAAACAACTGTGACAACTCTAAAATTTATTCACTTCATTGTCATTATGTACTTTTTAAGTGTATGAAATTCGTTGAAGAATAAAATTCTTCACATAGCCAACATTCCGAGACATTGTTAACTAAAAAGACTGTTGGAAATAAAAGTTCCTTACGTCAGTATAACAACAAAACGGCGTTTATTCTGTCCGCTTGCTACGTAAGTGTTAAAATAAACTAAGTATTTGAGACATCGTAGACACGTAAAAGTATCTTCTACGAGGCTACGCGTCAACAAGATTTATTGCTACGAAGACGCTACGAAACGCTACGACGCTACGTTCGTAACTCTATTGAGAATTGGATATCGCTAATTGTTACAATAAACTGTTTATTGACAGTAAAAGTCCTTTTCTTTGATAGATTAAACATTTTGTCGTTGGCCTTTGTTTCTTTTTATTGCACAATAGCAAAGCTTTGTTGTTATTGCTCGTGAAATTGAAATATAGCCTGCTTGATTGAAGTTGATTAAACTGTGAAAAGTTATTTATAGCATTTCTCGAATTTGTTATCAATTTAATTGCTGTTAAATATAATAAGTTACGTCTTTAGAAGGTTTTCTTTTAGCAAAACCTTGACAATGGTTGGAATATTATTACAAAGCATCAGAAAAGTTTTCTAAAATGTGTGTGCATACATGGATTTATCTACTCTTACTCCACTAGGACACCTAATGACGACGTATTAGATAATGCTGATTGTTTTGTCATAGTTCGCTATTCCTAAAACTGTATCTCTTTTGAAGGAAAGGACTTAAGGAAAGGAGATATAAAAAAAATGATGTCAAGGTGGTAATGCTGCCTGTTATTTTAAAATGTATATATAAAAAAGTCGTAACTAATATATGGCATAGATATTTAGGGTAGAAAGTGAAATCTAGAAAGGGAGAACTAAGCTGCAGTGTGTTGATTTATTGTATAGAGAGTCGAGTTTACTTTGTGTTTCTTTCCATTAACAGAGTGACAGAGAAACTTTTCTCTTTGCAAATTGTATGAAGTTTTGTGTTTCTGGAAAAAAATATTCGCCAACTGACGACAAGGATATTGAGAGTTTCCAGCTGACTCTGGATTTAACAAATCATCTTACGTCCACGTTGCTTAACTTTTAGGTAAAGGTAAACTATAATGGAAAGATTCTGTTTTCACGATAGTCAAGTGTCATTGATATGTATCCAGATTTAACCCCAAGTCTGTACATTGGAATATATATAATCTATATATATAAGAGATTTTCACCTATATATTGACTCATCACGATATCTCTGGAACCATACGGCGTAGCGACTTGAAATTTGGTAGGATTATTCCTTTCGCCGAGTAGAGGTCAGCTAAGAACGGATTTTACGAAATTCCACCCACAAGGGGGGTTGCGGGGGTGTTAACAATGGAAAATTCCCATTTTTAACCTATAGCTGCTATCGACTTCAAATTTGTCGAAGATATTGCAGTATTAACATAGCGGGGCAGCAGTTATTACTTTTGATGCGAAACAGAGTTCGCCGGGTCAGCTAGTATGTTAATATTTGGCTAATGAGGCAAAAGTCACTATACTAAAATTATATTTTAATTCTAAATTGTAATCCATTTAACGGTAATACGTAATATTACAGCTACATGGATTAAATTGGATAACCATTTAGAATTTGCACTCAAATTATAACCTGGTATAATGGTAAAAAAACGGACTATTGAATAGAGGTGGGTAGGTTCGATCTCCACTCGAGTTCAAATATTTATAATGAATATGAATGTCCGTGTATATTTTATCTAAGTACGCACAATAAAACTGTGTTGCCTAAAAATTAACGTATTCATATTAGTTGCTTAGGTTTCATAACATTAGAATTTCGTTGCTCAGTTCACAATACTAGACGGTATTGTTTGTATTGTGCTAAAAATACAATCTATTTAATCAACTTCGAAATGGGATTACAAACAGGTATTTATTTAAGCATAGGGATGTCAGGGACCAGGTTCAATTCTATGAGAACTTATGACATCATTCACAGTAAAAAGTACCTAAAGTACAATTTATTTATTTATTTTAAAGATGTAGATGCCCCATTCGCTGATTACTTTCACGCTGTCCAAAGTCAAAGTCAAAATAAGTTTTATTTTCATAGGTCTTCACAGGCACTTAAAAATAGTCAACAAGTACAATTTAACTTTATTATTTTAAATTAACTACTTAACACGAGCGCTTGAGGAAAGTGCGTCCGTGGAACAAGAAAACACCGACGCAATCGCCACGAGCGGCCCGATTCCGAGTGTAGGGGCTATCATGAGAAGAAATCCTAATCATCTCCTACTATCATGACATCTGTGCTGCTGAGTTGGCGAAAAAGGCTTGTCCCCGACAAAACTTACCAAAGAAGCCATGACCAGCATCAGGATTAACAATATAAGGAGGGCGAGGAAGTACAATTTACTACAGACAGACAGACGTCTTGGTGATGGAATATTTGTTTTTAGCAGCTTTTTGTTATCATATTTCCGATATGGCAAGATATGGTGCCCGGTATGGGAATAGGTTCGCTACTTATTCCATTTGGGACGTAAACATGACGGCGAGACGAGGGTTAACAACCGCTGCCTACACCTTCGGGTAACAAAGGCGTGAAGTTGTATTATATATCAGATAGTAATAAAATAAAAATTAACCATACTTTTGCACTTCTGATTTGATCAGTTTAAAAGTTGAGTTGGGAAAAAAAAATTAAACAAACTTTTGTACTATATTACAACAAATAGTGATTGTCATTCATGACTATCTCAGGCGTATTTATTCTCATTCTAATTTAAATAGTTCTTGGCCCCGCAGTATTGGACTGAAACAGCGAGGCTTTCCTCAATAAATCACCAGACTGAGACTGCGGTCTGGCGTTTAAAAAGTTAAGCTGAGATGTTCCAGTATTCTTCGTTTTATTAGCTCCGGCTAGATGGTCTGTGTTTTCATTCAATTGAATTTATGCGATTAAACTGACTTTGTTAATGGATGAACAATCTACTATCTTTACTAACTAGTTTTGAAGCTTTTAAGCTGTATGTCATCCCGATATGATTCATAGTACGGGAGTACTTTTTTGTGGTAGAAATATAAAATAAAGGGGTATGGTTTGCGAAGCTATTGAGACAAAATTCGGTTATATAATAATAATTATCTATGGCGCGACAAATTTTCTTACGTCTAAATATTTAATTTAATTCTCCTCGACACCGGTCTGAGATTAAGTTAATTTCAGCTCTCCTAAAGGCGTTTTTTAGATTCAATCTTTATTTTGTATGTAAGAACATTATAATCTTGATTCTATAATCTATTGTCTATAATCTATATATATATAATAAAGAGGAGTTTTATCTCTTTATTATTATTCATTGTCTTTTTAAGAGAATTTTCATATCTCTCGTTTGCATGATTTCGCTCAGAGATTTAATAATAATTTAGATTTGTTTTGAACTGAAATTAAACCTCTTTTGGCGCGTTTAAGAAAAAATCCGAGATTAATATTTTTACGATTCTGTCTGTCTGTCTTAATTGACCGTCAACTAAAAGTGATTTTATGTCATATTTCTGATGAAAACTATTTTGTTTTGTAAATAAGTTTAATTTCTGTAACTAAATAAAAATTATATATATTATTTCTTGGATTTATATCTGTGTAATGTGTATACACACATATATTTGCTTGTTTTCGACTTGTTGGCTATGAGATAGTCTTATAGGTTTATAGTCAACAAGTCCCTAAAAATTTAGTAACCAAATTATTGCTTACAAAACTAGTCAAAAAATATACAAAAAATATGTGTTTATTTTCGAGTACGGAACTGCTATTGGAATTTTATTTAGTTGAGATAAAGAGAAATTCACTAACATCCCCATAGGGGCATTTATACATCGATTACGTCAAGTCATGCCAAATGAACAACTTTTTTGCCCGGAACTGAGCATACATTTCTCATGGGAAAACATGGTTTTCATGTATTTGAACTAGGAAAGAAGCTGGTAATTATAGTACTCACAAACTATGGAACTATTGTTCTCTAGTTTTCTTAAAGGACAAACGGCATTTTAATGATAGCAAATGAGCAGGCATGTCTCTTGATGGTAAGTAACTAACGGCGCCCACGGACATATATTGTTACACTTGCATTGTAGGCCATTAAAATGGAATAGGGACGCGGTCGGAAGTGGAATGGGGAGGAGAAAGGGAAAGGGGTTGGGCCTCTGGATACCTCACTCACCGAGTTAAACGCAGTATGAGCCATTTTACAATGTTATTCTGTGAGTAGTGTTATTTCACCGATCGAGCCGACCCACTCATGCAGCGAACTGGGTGGCTCTACCACTGTTAAAAAGTAGTTAATTTATAATCGTGTTATTATTTTAAGAACAACAATAAACAGAGACTTACGTAATTCTATAAATATTGTGACTATAAATAAATTGACAATTCATCGTTTCTCATATTTTAAATAGAATCAGAATAGGCACAAGATATTTAATATTATTATAATAATAATATCTTGACACAATACACACAGCGCCCTCTAGTTCCAAACTAAGCAACTAAATGCTTGTGTTATGGATACTAGATATAACGGACATTTATACTTTTCTTTTGTAAAAACATAAAAAAACACCTTTATTACTATTTTATTACTTTATACTTTTTTATATGTATATGTACACGCTAAACTCCAAAACTTTTAGCTGGATTTCTTAACGTCATTTTGAAACTAATTGAGTTAAATTTTAAAACAAAAATATATATGAACCGATAATAATAACCGATAATAATATCTTGGACTCAATACACACAGCGCCCTCTAGTTCCAGGTTAAGCAACTAAATTCTTGTGTTATGGGTACTAGATAACGGATATTAATACATATATACTTTTCTTTTGTGAATACATACATATAATACAGAGAAAACCACCCAAACGCCACACAAATATTCATGTTTGTCACAAATATTTGTGCTCGGGTGGGAATCGAACCCCCGACCTCGTTGCTGCAGCCGGTAGTTTTACTAATGCGCCACGAGCCCGTCATTATTATATATGAATGATTTATAAATTAAATAACGAATATTTTTTATGGCAGAGGGTACACACGAGCAAACGGGTTACCTGGTGGTAAGCGAATAACATCGCCCCATCGACATCTGCAACACCGAGAGGGGCACGACTGCGTTGCTGGTCTTTAAGATGGTACAGATAGGACAAGGGCTAAGTTAGGGTTTCCGTATTATCGGAAAGGTCATAGTGTCTAGTTTCCGCGAATGGATAAATATAGAAGAAAAGTCTTCATAATCTAAAATAATTATAATGAACTGTAAACCAGATAGATTAATCAAAAATAAAATATACAATACAGTGAACAATTTTGTGAACGCGAACAAAAAGTTATTTAATTAATGTAAAATTATTCTCAAACAACACCCAATCCTATTAAAGGTCGGGGGGGTGATATCAGAAATCTTGTAACTTTTCGCCTTAAAACTTGAGAAAAGAAAAACGCTTAGAAATTCAGTCCGAATATAAGCTTCTCGGTTTCGCGTGGATTACCATAAAACTTGTTTAAATGGTAATATTTGAGGACGTCACTCGCCGCAATCGTCTCCCCTGGGATTTTATCCAGATCTGTCTCAACAAAAATACATACACCATTTATCTGTCTACAAACATTTATACCTACTGGCATTTCCAACAAATGTTTCTTTGCAATTTTTGTATACTGTGGCATTCTGATATGTCAATTTTTACGACTTAGGATTTTTCTATTTCAAGGTGCCCGGTTTCGTAATGTCAGCCTGACGAGGGACTATCAGGGATCTATTTGATTTTTAAGCTGAATGATTTATGTTAATAGTATTTATTGTCAGTGATATATTGTTGATGCGCTGATAAATATGACACATATTTATTTGAAGTCTAATTTTAAATAGTATTTTTTTTACGTAACCAAAGTTGTCAGTCATGGATATTCATCAGTCATAACTTCCGAAAAGAATTCAGAGCAATCATTCGTGAGTCTGAGGTTGATCCCATGACTTCTGAATCACAAGCAGTGATCTAGACTACAGGGCTACTGAAACTTTTTCATGGCAATTAACATTCTTCAATGAGAACAGGCGTGCGTTTCTACTAGTTAAATTTTTGTTTAGTGAAGCCTTGGTTAGTGATTATATTAATAAAATACTTAAAAGACGCCGTAAATCGTCGTTAAACGCCAAAAAGCACTCAAGAAAAGCATTCGAAAAGCAAAATATTAAAGTATTCGAGATTTTGGACAAACCGATACGATTAAATTACTTACCTAAATTATGCTTATATACCTTACCTCTTTTAACTTAGATATCCCTTCTTATATATAGATATCATTACTCTTAAAAATCACCTGTAAAAGAATCTATGACATCTGTTAATAGACCAAGTGCTTTGTTACTTTTTTTAATCGTGACACCTGGTGGTAAGTGACCAGCGCCGCCAATGGACACCTGCAACACATTATTACAGTTCCATTGTCCACCTTTAAGGAGTAGGATAGGAAAGGATGGGTAATGGGAGTGAGCCACCGTGTACCTTTCTCACCAAACGAAACGCGACATGAGCCACTTGACGTCGATTTTTCACCGGTCGATCCGACCCATTCATGCAGCAAACTGCTTGCCTCTAAAACTGTTAATACCACTGTTGCCATAATTTATCTCATACTTTAATCACAATTCTCAACTCTAACCTAGTATAATACAATAAAGCGTCTTTATAACATTTAAATATTGTAATAAAAAAAAACCCTTGTCACAGTGGAGAATTAATCTCGCCGTCTGTCCCAATGAATGGGACATTATGGAATTGGGTCAAAGGTGTACTTCTATAAGAACGGTCATGATTTGAAAAGGATTAAATATGGTGGATGGTGAGTTATACCTGAGTTATAACTGAAGATGTAATTCGGATATTGTTATATCTAATTGGAATTGCTACTTTATCATGTGATTAGAAATAATTGAGCCTTTTTATAGCTATTATAAGCATAAAAGTAGAATAAACGCGGTCGAAATGAGGGCATTGATTAAAATTAACGGAGTGACGCTTGCCGACCGCGTCGATAACACAGCGGATTTAAAAAGATTGTGGATGTGAAACAAATTGTTGATAGAAGATTGACTACGCAGATATACACTGTGACATATAGTAGACGGATATAGAAGTTGAGGATGGCTAGAACCAAGTTCCACGTGAGGTGACGTCAGAAAGTGTGTAAAAATAATTCCTTATGGCGCTGTGTTCTTTCTGCCTAGGCATTAGGGACTTAGCGTGGTATTGTGTATGTATACTCGAGTCGCCGTTATATTAACGTTCTAAATGGAATAGGTGGCGAACCTATTGCCATACCGGGCACGAAGTTTTTAGTCATCGATATTTATCACACATAACTTTCGTAACAAATTTCGAAAATTCATTGGTGTGAGCCAGGAACCCGCGACCTCTTAATTCAGAAGCGGGGTGCTCGACCACTGGACCACCGAGACCAAATTACTGTTTACTTATAACTTTTGAATTCCTATAATAATATATACTACTGACGTCTCGGTGGCCCAGTGGTACGAGCACACGGCTTCTGATCCAGAGGTCCGGGATCGAATCCTGACACTGGCTCACACCAATGACTTTTCGAAATTGTTTTTGGAAGTTAAGTGTGATAAATATCGAGGACTGAAAACTTTGTGCCCGGTATGGCAATAGGTTCGCCACCTATTCCATTTGGGACGTAAACATAACAACATAGACGAGGCTTAACAGCCGCTGCCTACACCTTCGGGTAACAAAAGGCGTGAAGTTATGTTATGTTATGTTTTTATATATACTATTTTTTGCTCTAAATTACGATGAAAAATCATCGATAGCTTAAATATTCCATGTACTGAGTTAGCTGAACAACTCTTACAGTTGCGATCTCTTACAAGTTTGATTAAAGACAAAATGTTAAAGTTGGATAATGTAATTCTTTTTGAGATATATAATTTCGGGCAAAAGCGAAATACTTTCATATAAAAAGTACCAACATTTTTATTATTCTATTGCCCAGGAATGTTACTGTAAAAGCTACAAATTTACCTGTCATTCACCAGTCTAGACTCTCTGACTAAAAGGATTGTCTTTATTTAGACAGACCTTTGTGGATTTGAATAAACAATAAGACACGCGATTAATAAATTCGAATCTAGGAAGATAAGATTTAAATAAATAAATAAGTTATATTGTTCACACTACTGACAGCAAATGCGAGGTCGCCGGGTTCGATCCCCACCCGAGTACAAATATTTTTGACTAGCTTGAATCTTTGTATGATGTCTGGGTTTTTTTCTGTGTTATAAGTATGTTGGATGGAAAGAGTATATATATATGGTGTAAAAGTAAGAAAGAGTCCATGGTTCGGACATGTACAAAGAATAGATGAGGCAAGATTGACTAATCAGATATACAATGCAAAAGCGGATGGATGTGGGGTTTGGGGACGGCCAAGACACACATTCCATGACCAAATAGAACGTGTTCTGGAGGAAGGTGATTTTAGGAGCCTTAGGAATCGACGCGCGTGCATGAAAAGAGTTATGAAACGAAATAATGAGGCGTGTAAGAATCGTGTCTTATGGCGCCCTGTCCTCTCTGCCTACCCGCAAGGGATTTGGCGTAAAATTATGTATGTTATGTATTTACAAATGAAAAACATATATGTATTACCCTTTATCTAGTATCCATAACACAAGCATTTACTTGTTTCGAGGTGGAATTGGAGGTCGCTGTCTGTATTGTACCCGAAACAATATTATTATTAGAAAAAAAATCTGGTTGCCTGTAAAGTCGGTTTTACGGGCGAAGATTTTACGTGACAACGTCTTTTTCTCGGTAGAATATTTATTGATATGAATATAATTAAATTGCACAATAGGAACAAGGAATTGAATGAAAATAAGAATTGCACAAATTTTAACTATAGAAATATATTTTGTTTACTAAAACATTGTACTTCGGCGGGCCTCTCTCTCGTTCGGTGACTCATCGTAACGTTACCGAGCGTTACACTTTTTCATAAGTGACTCCCAGCCGCAACCTAATTTAAGACGTTGTCACGTCAATAAATTAAAAACATGTCTGAATGAATGAAAATATTGTTTAAATGGAAAGAAATAATTCACATAGTTCTTTTGTACAAAATATTAAATTTAAACAATAAAATGTTCAGTAAAAAAGTAGTTTTCAGAATGGTATTTAGCATACGAGTTTGTAATTTGAGTTGTGTTACTTATTTTATTGATAGATCACACGTACTAAGTTTGCAATTTTTTTTGATATCACATATTTAATTTACCAAGTATTTACAGAAATTAACTAACATACAAAAACTTCCGAAGAAATCTCTTGGAACAGATAAAACCAAACTTTTGTATAAACACTTAATAAATCGGATATTAAGAAGCGGTGAACCGTTGGCATCGAAATATATACTGTCTGCTTAGAGTTTTAATTTTGTTGTACAAAAGTTATCAAGGCAATAAAATCGTAGGCGGTATTTTCATAAATTTCCCCGAAGACTTTAATTCTTAATTTTTTTTTATCTTCTATCATATTTATGAAAAACGTTCTTATAAATAGCAATTAAGATGCTAACATCCTGGGGGTGCAATGACTTATAAGCTATAGTCGTGACCCGAGTACCGACTCACTTGGCTATTAGTTAAGAAACGTGATAGGAATTGTTCCCAGTTACAAAAAATAATCTTAAGATTATTCCTCACAATATATTTTGCATAATGCTTTATTTGTTAAGATTACTATTTTATTAATGTTCTTGCGATTATAAGACTTATGATGACAAACAATTTTACTAAATTGAATGCTTTTTGTATATTATGAAAGTAATAATATATGTACTAGGAACAGAGTCAAAATCATCGACTCCTTCTCAGCAGTGGCTTTACCAATCCATCACTAGGCGGTATGATATGCGGCTTCCTTCTGCGAAGGGTATATTGCTCCAGAAGGAGGCCCTCAAGCGGGATCGGGAGAGAACCGACCCCGCTCGATGACAGCAGCAGCGAGCTTTGCCGCCGCTACCGCAGATGGGCCGGAAAGTTTAAGTGGATAGCCCTAGGAAAAGATTGCAGAGCAGTGCAGTAAGAGAGTCCCACACTTGTTCAGGTAGAGGATGTGCATATAGCATTTCCTTTCGTTTTAAACAAGGCAGGATGATATGCACCGATATGCACAGACACGTTCAAAATTTAAAATTAATCTAAAATAGACATTTAAAATTCTATTAATTATTTATGCAAAATCTCACTATGCAAATACGAAATACGAATTTTTTTAATCAAATTGTATATTTATTTAACCTAATTATGAAGAAGAAACACTGAACAATTAATTATACAAAAACATTGTATTACTAAAAGACACTTAACACGATCGCTTGTGTAAACAAAGCTATTCGTTTGGTGAATTAACGATTTCGTGGGGAGTTTTCCGCATAGGAAGACGCTAAGAAATTTAATTAGCTCTCATTGAGATAATTCACAGCCTCCAACAATAGGCCGACGTAAAGACAACTTTCGTTAAGTATTTCACATACGGACTGTAAGAATGGCGAGTACGATATTTATTTGAAATATTTAACTTTCACATTTTTTATTTATAACATAACATAACTTCACGCCTTTTGTTTCCCAAAGGTGTAGGCAGCGGCTGTTAAGCCTCGTCTCGCCGTTATGTTTACGTCCCAAATGGAATAGGTGGCGAACCTATTGCCATACCGGGCACAAAGTTTTTCAGTCACCAATATTTATCACACAAAACTTTACGAAAACAATTTCGAAAAGTCAATGGTGTGAGCCAGTGTCAGACATCGAACACGCACCTCTGGATCAGAAGCCGTGTGCTCGACTACTGGGCCACCGAGACTTTTTTATTTATAAAACTGAATATTCAGTCTATAATATAAAATTTCTCAAGACAGCTCTCTTATCGAATGAAAATAGATATAAGCCATTTTACGTCGTTATGGTCTTTGCATTTTAATAAGAGTCTGTGGTATTTCACGGCTGAGCCGGTCCATTCACGCAGCCAACAGCGTGGTTCTACGCTGACTATCCTTTAAAAATGATCATATATTCAACAACATACGCGTATACCTATGCCCGTACGTAGTATACTTATGCCCGTATCACTAAAGCCTTAGCAGCGACTATGGCCTTCCATAGACTTCCTTCGCTTCTTCCACAGTAACACACGTCATTATGGATTAACTAGTCTATCTATATAGGCAGAGAAAAAATGAACTTGCGGTAGAGTCTGGACTCTACCACTGACATTCGCTTAGTTCATTTTTTTAATCCATCGCCTTTCATTTATTTCATTTAATAAATTCATCAAACTATCACAACGTAACTCACGTACATAAATATATATTACATGTTCTTATCATTATAATCATTGATAAGTTTTGCTTTATTAGTGGTATGTGCTGGTTTTTTTATGTTATAGGAGACAAACGAGCAGGCATGTCGTCTGATGGTGTACAACAAACGCCGCCCGTGGACACCTACACATATATCTAGTATTACAGTTGCGTTGCCAGCCCTAGACGGGGTCGGGAGTGGGGTGGGAAGAGGAGGTGAAAGGGGATAAAGTAGTGCTCCATTACCTTTGTAAGTATCAAAAATGATTTTCATTACAAAGTTTGCGAACAAATCAGAAGAAACTTCATCAGCAGTGTGTCACGCTATAACTAAACAACAGATCTTGATCCAATTACCTTACTGTAAGAATAGATAAGTAACGAGGCGAGAGCCTGAACACTGAACACTGGTTGCGTATCAATTCTTACGTAATATATTATAAGCATTTTTGTATTATTAGTTTATTTATTTTAGTATTTTTTTTTGGTCCCATCGTGAAATTTTGTTGCAAGTACCCAAAAAAAATACCCTGAAAGTTTGGGCCCTTAATATTAATATTAAGACCTCGACCCAGGCGTTTGAAGATTCCCCCTTAAAAAACACAGAAACTTTGGCTTTTTCATGTTTAAATTTCTATAGCTCAGTGGCATTTCATAGCATCGCTTCGACTTTGGACGGGTTTTTTTCAGAATTGAATGCTCTACAAAAGTGTCCATTGCGGCCAAGTCGTAACTCGAACCGGCGAGAGAATTTTCTCTACAATTTTTAATTTTTCTTCTCGTGAAACTGTTTTATCGAAAAGAGCCAATCCAACGAGCTGCTCATGTAAATACCATAAATGCTTGCATAATTTATTACAAAAACTTTATCATTTAATATCCGGAAATATTGATTTTAGCAACTTGGTGCCAAGGACCTTTATTGTAGAAAATTAAATTTCCTTTATGTTTGTTGTTTGCATTTTTCTGTAGCTCTTGTTAATGCGAAAAACGCAAATTTCATGGAAAAATCAAGTTTAGAGGCCTGTACTACCTCGCCGGTTCGAGTTACGACTTGACCGCAATGGACACGTTTGTAGAGCATTCAATTCTGAAAAAAACCCGTCCAAAGTCGAAGCGATGCTATGAAATGCCACTGAGCTATAGAAATTTATACATGAAAAAGCCAAAGTTTCTGTGTTTTTTAAGGGGAAATCTTCAAACGCCTGGGTCGAGGTCTTAATATTAATATTAAGGGCCCAAACTTTCAGGGAATTTTTTTTTGGGTACTTGCAACAAAATTTCACGATGGGACCGATAAAAAAAATAGTTGAAAAAAAAGCCCCCTAATATATATATAACCTCAAGCTGACTTATTCGAGGGGTGGGCAGAGACATCAGAGCGGCTTTCTTCGATTTTTATAATTCACGTCAAACACACTCGTCGGTTTTAAAAATTGGTTCCTGAGTGCAACTTCCACAGCCTCGACTCTTATGTCCTTCCACTTTAGAAACGTATTTCTCTTCTTTTTCTTTGACGTTCTGATCTTTCTGCCTACCCCCTAGGGACTTAGTATAGTTAGTGTAGTGTAGTTATTCACGTGTATGTAAGATTGTTATCAATTGCTTTTAATTGGGTATGGGGCGTGGGGAAACACTCTAGAGAATAGTTCCATTTCATCTCTCCTTATTCCTATTGTAAGAGTTGATTAAGAGATTTTCAGAACATCGGACTTAATGGCCTAATGGTTCAGCACACTGACTTTCAGTTTTGAGATCCCGAATGCAAAACCTGGTTCATATGTGTGCCATAAATATTAATCATACATAAAAATCATGTTTAGTACTTTATTATGGATCTTGTTTTTTTATGAGACAGGAGAGAAAACTATCAAACACCTGCACCTGGCGGTAAATGAACTGCAACACAGACGGTGTTGGTTGCGTTACCGGCCTTTCAGGGAGTAGGATGGGAAGGAGAGGAAAGCGGGTGCGCCTCCGGATACCTCTCTTACCGAACATAACCGAACCGACATGAGCCACGTCTTTATTTCGTTGTATTTCACGGTGGAAGCAGCCCCATTCATGCAGCGAACTGCGTACTCTAGGGGACTCAACCACTATGCAAATTTAATATGTTCGCGGTCAATCGTTACCCGAGGTGTCTTTAATGCTGTACTTTACTGCAGGTCATATTATGAGTTAACACCATTTCTAGCTTTAAGAAATTATGAACAAACCCGAGTGCCATTATATGTGTTACATGGTAATGCACTCGAGAATTATAATCTAAATGACGTGAATCACGAAACTGATATGTGTGGATATGACATAATTTTAATGACCAGAAGAAAAAGAAATTTCTTTAACGAATTCATTTCATACTTATTTAATTTATGTAGAATAACGATTATAAGAATTGTTTTTTTTTTAATAATATATAAGTTGTTTTTTCTTAATATATTCGCATTTTAACGGACCGGCCAAATTACTCATATTCTCCTTGAAAATTCTCTCAACAAAATCTGACAACTACGAGTGACAGTGTGACTGTTACGGCGGAAGTAGGAGTAATAAATAATAATAAGAATAATGTTCTTTTAGTTACAGATAGTGTATTATATAGTAGTAAGTATTAGGTAACATAGATGAGGAAGAGAAAAGAAGGAAGAATTCAGCAAGAGTGAATTATAGTTTAAGTAATCTCAGGGAGAAGGTTGAAGTTAAAACGAGGGTCAGTCTGCTTCCTCCCACTAAGTCGGGTACTAGCGAGAGTCACTGACCTTAGAGCTGGCAGTGGCAAAGCAGGGCGTATCACCGCAAGTCGGTGGAGTCCGGTCAGCTCCGGCGCGGTAACGTCCTTCTGCGTTGAGGTGGCTGGCCAATTTAGAAAGCGAGCGCTGAGCAGAATCCCTTCACCACCAGGGGTAGATCGTGGAATATGTGTAGACGTCAGGGTGTAGACCCTGCAGTAGAACATGTGTAGGCGTCTGGGTGTAGACGCTGCAGTAGAACATGTGTAGACGTCAAGGTGTAGACCCTGCAGTAGAAGCTGGAAGACGTCAGAGTGTAGACCCTGCAGTAGAAGCAGGAAGACGTCAGGGTGTAGACCCTGCAGTAGAACCCTTATGGGTTGAATAACAGCTTGATGTCGGAGATCAAGCTATCCAGTCTAGAATTTTCTATGCCGTTGGTAGTGTGCTTGTGAGGTGTTAGCAAGGCGACGGCATCATAGAGAAAGAAGTCATAGTATATTTCGAAATCTAACCGTACGATCTGATTTTCGGAGTGGGAGTGAGTCATAGACTTTTGGAATTATTCCTTGTAGTAGGGTTCTTAATTTACTAGTTTATTTAAAGGTTTAATATATGTTTTATTCTATTAATGATTTTAATTAGTTCTAATTTGATTGTTGTTCGCTGACGAAGACGTACTTACGGCTTCAGCGTCGTTACAATTAAAATCCATAGATGTCGCTACTAGGTTGCTACCATTGATGATTCTGTCGTAATATCGTATTATATCGACAGATGTCGCTCCAATGCAGTATTTCAGCGCGTTAGCTGCATTAACTCGACATGACAGTTGACAGTGTGAGCTTAAGTTTTAAAACTACAAACATGGTTTTGATGATAACCTAGTTGGTTTTGTTTGTTACCCAAAAAAAATGATTTATCTCGTTAGAAAACATCATTTACGAATATTTCATTATTTATTTATTCACGAGATTCCAGAGTGCATTTGACGTTTTATCTTATTTACCTATCTATTATTAGTACGATTTAAACCGTTAAAGTAGGTCGGGTCAAACAGATTTCATGTAAAACTACCCGTTGATTGAAAATTCTACTGCCTGATCTTTTAATTGAAGCTATTTCAGAGTTTACGTTAGTTTTTAATCAAGCCTAACTAAGTTATGCTCTAAGCTTAGTTCAATCAATCTTTAAAATGTTATTTCTTCACGCATTTTTCTACTCGAAGGTGTTAGGCAGCGGCCGTTAAAGTCTCGACTCGCCGAATCCATACCCCGTCCCAAATGGAATAGGTATTGCCACCGGGTACAGAGTTATCGGTCATCGATATGTATCCAAGTATAAATAATTCAGTGGGTCCAAAATCGAATCTACGACTTCAGAAACCAAATTTTCTTAATCCTTATAATATGGCAAAAAAATCAATCTAGTTAAATGTCAATAAAGTCTTCTAATATTGTTGATAAATGTTTCAATTATTTCAGTCTCCTTGCTGGTCTGGAGTTTGAGCATCCCGCTTATGAATCGAGAAGTCTTGGAATCGACTCAAGGTTCAGGTGAATAACTTTTCTGAAGTTAGGAATGAAAATTATCGATGTCGGTGAAAATAATGCTGTGCATGCTATGCATTATTTTTATTAACATAGAAAAGTAAAAGAGTACCTTCTCTATTTTGTTTCATATTCAATAGGGTTTTAAAACATACTTTCTCGTTTTAACTCTATAAGTGAGTTGGTCTTATCGTAATGTTAAGTTATTATTCAACATAGTTGCTTAGAATGGCAGTCGTTAAAATATATTTTTTCTGTATTGTTCATGTATTTTCGTAGTTTTTAGATTAAATTAATACCTATTGCTAAGAACATTTTGCATATCATATTATATACAATCTAGTCTTTTATACTATCAAGTGTCGGTGGTCCAGTGGTGGAGCACATGACTTCTGATTCAGAGGTCCGGGTTCGAATCATGACACTGGCTCACACCAATGACTTTTCGAAATTGTTTTTGCAAGTTATGTGTGATAAATATTGATGACTGAACATTTTGTGCCCAGTATGGCAATAGGTTTGCCATCTATTCCATCTGGGACGTAAACAAAACGGCGAGATGAGGCTTAACAGCTGCAGCCTACACACAAAGGCGTGAAGTTATGTTTTGTTATGCATGTTATTTTATACAAAATAAATCCAAATAGAAATTATTTATAATGCCAACACTTACATTTATTAATTTTTTGATGGGGTATATAATAAATGTTTTCCATCATAGTACATACATACGTACATAGCACGGCACGTATCCCCGATGGCAAACAACAAACGCCGTCCATGGACACCTGAAGAAAGGCAGTGTTAAAGTTACGTTGCCGTTGGAATGAGTAGGAAGAGGTTTGACCTCTGGATACCTGAGCGAGACGAGCCACTTTACGATGATATTATGAGGGGCCGTGCTAATTCACCAATTGAGCCGGCCCATTCACGCAATGAACTGCGTGACTCTAACACTATTTGATAGAAGATGAATGAATTTAGAAAATTTATGGAATTATTAATTAATTAATTTAATGAATTTAATGGAGGCTCTAAAATCGATGCGCGTGCATGAAAAGAGTTAACAAAGTCAAAGAAGCGAGTGAGGTGTGTAAGAATCCTGCCTTATGGCGCTCCGTTCTCTCTGCCTACTCCGCAGGAGATTTGTCATGATTTATGTATTTTTTTATGAGATAGGAGGGCAAACGAGCAGGCGTGTCACCTCATGGTAAGTGACCAGCGCCGTCCATGGACACCTGCAACACATTGAGTGTTACAATTGCGTTGCCGACCTTTAAGGGAGTAGGATAGAAAAGGATAGGGAAAGGGGGATGGGCCTCCGGATACCTCTCAGACCAAACGAAAAGCGGCATGAGCCACTTTACTTCGATCTTCTGAGAGGTTGTGGTATTTCACCGGTCGAGCCTGCCCATTTATACAGCGAACTGCTTGGCTCTACCATGAATTTAAATGCCAACACTTGGCAATCCCTTGACATTTAAATCAGGTATATATGTATTGATATACGATATGTTATGAGTCTGGTTTTGATCAATAAAGCAAGTGTTATGCAGATGAAGTTAACACGAAGTTCGCTTTAAATTGGGGAAGGTCGAGCACCCTACAACGTGTAGACGGTGCCCTCGACGAAGGGATCGCTTGATATACGCACATATTTGATAGACCTTCCTTACGAAATCATTTATGGGGATTATTAATATTTTTGATAAATCTCCTCTTATACCAAGCAGATTGTAAGGAATCGTATCGGAATACTAGCAAAATAACTTAGTTTTTAGTCATAATTGGAACCAATATACAGCGCTTATAGAGTTTAATTTTTTTTGGCCGATCATAGTCTGCCCTAAGCTGCCAAAGTCGTAAAAAGTTTACACTTAATTACATATTTTTAAAATTTTGCTCTTTGCAGATTTACATGAAAAAGGACATTGCCAATTCATTACGAATTTCAATACAAATAGAAAATATATATTCGCCTTAAATTATACGCTCAATTTCTTTGAATCTAATATTTGTGAGGTTTCAACCAATTAACTTTGGATTTCTGAAGAAATCACGGACATATAAGCTAACATACACATGAGTGAAATGCTGATCTTACTTCATTCAATAAATTTGGTTGTTACAATTGATGTATAAATTATTATATTGTCCAGTGGTCGAGCACCTCGGCCCTGAACAAAACAGTCGTGGGTTCGAATCGGGGCAACCAATGACTTTTAGAAATTATTTTCGAAAGTTATGTGTGTTAAATATCGATAACTTAAAAGTTTGTGCCCGGTATGGCAATAGGTTCGCCACCTATTCCGTTTGGGACGTAAGCATAACGGCGAGACGACGCTTAACAGCCGTTGACTACACTTTCGGGTAGAAAAAGGCGTAAAGTTATGTTATTTTACTATTTCGAATTCAATAAATTTGGTAGTTAAATAGTTTATAATTAAAAATAGTTTTTACAGTGGTAGATCCACGCAGTTCGCTGTATGAATGGGCCGGCTCGACCGGTGAAATGCCACGATCTCTCAGAATATCGACGTAAAGTGGCTCTGGCGCGTTTCGCTCGGTGAGAGAGGTATAGGGATGCCCAACACCTTTGCCCGTCCCCTTCCCATCCCTCTTCCAACCCCTTCCATATCCGTTGTGAGGGCTGGTAACACAACTGTAATACCTACTATTTGTGTTCAGGTGTCCATGGGAGGCGATTGTTGCTCACCAGCAGGCGACACACCTGATCGTTTGCCCCCCAATACCATAAAAAAGGCTTTTTTGGATATTTTTTTCTTAGATTTTCGCGAATCACATTCATAACATTAGAACAACTTTTTATGGATTATATCGCGTTTATTTAGAACTTATTTTCTATTTATTTCCCGACTTTTTTGCATTTATAAAGACACCTAGTATGAACGTGACGTGTCGTATGCTGACGATGGCTCTTGCCAAACTCGAGCCGGATGTCTCAACTCGTCAACTTGAACAAAAACCTGATTATGAATACCCGTGATACCCCGTTATACGTACTTTGAAGGTGAATTTTAGATTTTTTATGGATAATTCTGCGACCATAATTGGTTTGTTTACTTTTATAAAAAAAAAGCTCAAACAATTTAAAGTCTGATTTATTAAGATTTTATTTGTTTTCTTTGAACCAAAAAATCGTAACGATGGCAAATCTCATAATATTTCATCAGGTTTATGAAACGCGTACGTTGCCATGAAAAAATAGTTAATTATAAATAAAATTAATATATTCTAATTTCATTGAGGACAGTCCCTTAATGCAATTTAATAGGAATGTCTCAATAATACTACGGCTTTTTAAATAATAAGATTATTATGAATTTCACTGCTATATAGCAGACTTATATTGTATAGCTTAAAATTTTAAATTAACTTAAAAATTCGAAAAGTTTTCGAAACTACTTAACAGATTTTTAATTTACTTCTAATTAGTTTTGTGAACCACACAACATTATTGTGAACCTAAGTTTAACTTCTGGAATTACCAGATTTGAACAATGATTGGCAGTTTATGCCAAAAGTTGTAAAAATATAAATAAACAATGTCACATACTAAATATTAGTAAAGATAACATTGTGTGTTATAACACTAAGTTAGTAATTATTTACTTAATTTGCACAATACACATATAAGGAGAATTCAACTAGAAATAATACAACCTTAAATAACCATGAGTTATACAGAAATCCATTGGAATTATTTTACTCACGATCAAATCAAGTGTGAATTTGATCTGGGTTTGACTTATTTCAACATGTCACGAGAAAATTGGCTGCATATATATTTGAGAGTCAAATAAAAATACTTGTACATTTAGAATTAACTATGGAATTGTTTTGACGGGCCTAGTGGTGCATTGGTAAAACAACTAACTGTGGAATCGAGATCGGTAGCTTCGATTACCACCCGAGTACAAATATTTGTGAAAACCTTGAATGTTTGTCTGGTCTGTGTCTGGGTATTTTTCTATGTTTTGTAAGTATGTATTTACAATCGAAAAGTATATTTGTATCGATATACGTTTTTCTCTCTGCCTCGGTGGCGCAGTGGCTAGCACCCCGCTTCTGATTCAAGGAGTAGTGGGTTCAAATCCTGGCACATACCAATGACTTTAGGTTATGTGATAAATATCGATGACTGACAACTTTGTGCCCGGTATGGCAATAGGTTCGCCACCTATTCCATTTGGGGCATAAACATAACGGCGAGACGAGGCTTAACAGCCGCTGCCTACACCTTCGAGTAGAAAAAGGCGTGAAGTTATATGTGTAGTAGATAGGCAGCGGCTGTTAAATCCCAACTCCCCGAAATTTTTAAGTCGCAAATGGAGTGGTAGTGTAAGCTATTGTCTTACACTAGGAACAAAGTTGTCAGTCATCGGTATTTCAAAACTTCTGGAAATAATTTTGAAAAGTCATTAGTGTGGTAAAAATGTCATTAACAGTGGTAGCCAAGCAGTTTGCTGCATGACTGGAGCGGTGGAATACCACGATCTCTCTGAGGATTGACGTAATGTGGCTCATGTTGCGTTTTGTTTGATGAGAGAGGTTCTCGGACCTACTCCCTTATGGGTAGGCAACACAATTATAACACTATATGTGTTGGAGGTGTCTATGCGCGGGGCCATATGTCCATGACACGCTTTTTCCTCCTATCCCCTAAGAAAAGTGAGAGTCAAGATTTGATCCCCGACTTAATCTTAATCTCTAAAATCAGCAAAATGTTTAGTTAGAATAACAAGAATATTTCTAACTCAAAATTGTACAAATGTCGACAGCCAGGATGATATTTTAGCTGATAAATGCTTATTCCTAGAACACGGTATCGGTCCAACCAGATGTCACGCAGAAGAGATGGCGGGAAAACCGTGATTTAGTAGAATCCCGCAAGCAATGCATTACGCGAGATTGACATATCGCTTTTGTAGATTTTACAAAATGCTGAAGTATTTCAAATCTCTGTAACATCTGCAATTTCATTGTAAAATTAAATTGACTGATATTGTGTTATTCTTTGTATTTTTAAATAATTATTTTACGTGGGAAATCGTTCTCGGTGAAAAAAAGTTTTAGTTTTACATAACATAACTTAAAATAACTTTACGCCTTTTTCTACCTGAAGGTGTAGGCAGTGGCTCTTAAGCCGCGATTCGCCCGAATGGAATAGGTGGCGAACCCATAGCCGTACCAGGCACAAAGTTTGCAGACATCGATATTCATCACTCATAACTTTAGAAATTAATTTTGAAAAGTCATTGGTGTGAGCTATGATTCGAACCCGCGACCTCTTGATTCAGAAGCGCTCAACCACTGGACCACCGACACTGTTTTAGTTCCAACTGAAGTTTTATATTTATTTAGTGACTTGGTTTATATTACTGGACAGTGGTAGAGCCAAGCAGATGCTGCGTGAATGGGCCGGCTCGACCGGTGAAACAACACGACCTTTCAGAAGATCAACGTAAAGTGGTTCATGATATTGTTTATTTTACACTCACCACTCTCTTCAGTTCTGGAAGCATGGTATAACGATAAAAATATATTTGTATGAAGAACGGTGATATTTATACCATATTAACTTTATACCCTGCGCAATCTCACCTTAAACTGAGCATATTTTATAATTACTTAATTATATTTAACTGTTATATCAAAGTGCTTGAAGTTCTAAAACTATGGATTCACCTAACAGTAAATGTCAATTAAAACAATCCAGCTGGGAAACTACTTTAACGTAGGTGGTACTCCAATATTTTATTCAACATAACTTCACGCCTTTTTCTACCTGAAGGGGTAGGCAGCGGCTGTTAAGCCTAGTCTCGTCGTTATGTTTACGTCCTAAATGGAATAGGTGGTGAAACCTATTGCCATACCGGCCACAAAGTTTTTAGTCATCGATATTTGTCACACATAACTTACGATATTAATTGCGATAAGTTATTGGTGTGAGCCAGGATTTAAACCCGCGACCTTTGTATTCAGAAGCGGGATGCTTGACCACTGGAGATCGTACCCCAATATTTTATTAATTAATAAGTAATGAAAGGTCATCAACTCTACTGAAATCTTTACGGCAATAACTCAACTGAAACATCTATATTATTTTGACCCGAATATTTCACTAAGACGATAATGTTTTAAAGATGGCAAACAGCTTGCTTAATTTATTCTTTATATAAAGTTAAATATTGACAATAAAAGGAACAGAGCCATTTAAACAATACGCTGCTCACACTAAACCAGCAATAAGCTATTAAGCGTCATTTTGATTACATTGAGTGCAGAAAAATATTAACTTTTTTTTAAATTTTAAGAGAGGACTTTACATAAACATGTCCACAGAGGTTTTAACAAAGCTTTTAGAAAAGATCGTAACTCCATAAGTACTGTTTTAATGACATCCCTTAGTGTATTATAATTAGGAAGAATTTAGGTCTGGAATGGATTGTGGAAGAAAGTATGTGAGATTGGAATGATACCTCTTTTTTAACACAAGGCTATATGTAAGGTACTAAAAGTTTATATGCAAATTCTGGTTGTTATTAGATTTTTATCATAGAAATGTCTCGGTGGTCCAGTAGTCGAGCACTCCGCTTCTGAATACAGAGGTCGCAGGTTTAAATCCTGGCTCACGCCAATGACTTTTCGAAATTATTTTCGGAAGATATGTGTGAGAAATATCGATGACTAAACACTTTGTGGCCGGTATGGCAACAGGTTAGCCTCTTATTCCATTTAGGACGTCAACATAACGGCGAATCCAGGCTTAATAGCCACTGCCTACACCTTCGGGTAGAAAAAAGCGTGAAGTTTAGTTATGTTTATCATATAATGCACAGTGAAATTGTGTGACTTGTTTGTCTGTATTTCTTGAAAGTAAAATCATTGAATCTGCTGTGTTCATATTGTTTAGTCATTTAACTTCCGCTCAATTGGTGATTAAAATAGTGTATAAATTACTTGTAATATATTCACTATCTATATCCATTCATTAAGTCCTAGAATAAATTTTATATATAAATTCACTTTCTGGACACACGAAGTTGTGGGTAGAGGAATTAATTATTCGACATTTCAAATCAATCTTGAACAGTTTTCCTATCCCAATATTGTTGCAATAGATTGTAAGCCTATTGCAATTCATAGAACAATGTTAGTTAATGATATTTATAACACATTACTTCCGAAATGTCATAGGTATGAGAAAATCGGGGCATTTGACTGGAAGTCGGGACTACTAGGGTAACGTGTCGACACCAAAGATGGAGTACCACTTTACCTAGAGAGATGCTACAGTCTCGGTGGTCCAATGATAGAGCTCCCTGATTCTGATTCAAAAGTTGTGAAATCGATTCCTGTCTCACAACAATGATTGATCTGAATTATTTTCGGAAGTTATGCGTCATGAATATCGATGACTGACAACTTTGTGCCCGGTGTGTGGCAATAGGTTCCGCCACCTAATCCATTTGGGACGTAAGAATTCGGCGAGTCGAATCTTAACAGCAGTTGCCTACACCTTCAGGTAAAAAAGACGTTTTATTTTAATTGGATAGGAGGGCAAACAAACAGACCTGATGATAAGTAACCAGCGCCGCCCATAGACCCCTGAAACACCTATAGTGTTACAGTTGCGTTACCAATCTTTAAGGGTGTAAAATTCTATAGAATAGAAAAGGATGGGGAAGGGGGGTGGGCCTCCGGGTCAATTCAGGTTAATCTTCTGAGAGGTCGTGGCATTTCACCGGTAAAGCCGGCCCATTCATGCAGCGAACTGATTGGCTCCACTACTTTAGAACCTTGAAGTTATGTGTAAATAAAAGTGAGTATGGAACTGTAGTTCCTGTAAGTTATATAATGAAGGAACTATATGTGCCGATCGTAGCAAGCTTTGAGATTGTAATGAAATTGGTCCAGTTCCCAGATATAGTTCGAAAAGTCACTAAGAGCACCCTCGCAATTCAGTTACCGTCGGACTATGGGTGCGGACCAACTGCTGTCAGCCATGTCCAATTTCGTTACAGTCCCCTTCACTTTTGGAAAACTTGGAAATAACTTCTTTATTTTATTTGTAATCATTAGATATTATCATACTTAACATGTTTAATCCTATTCTTTTGTGTTCCTCAATTTTCAATAAATAGATTTAAAGACTTTATTCTCAAAAAAAAACTTACATTTGTCTCTTATAAGAGAACAATATTTGTCTTACATTTAAATAGCAGTGGTCGTTACAACAATTTTAAGAATGCTTTAAGCTCATTTGTCCCATTAAGTCAGGGAAAAAAAATGTGAATGATGTTTCAAGTTATTAGTGAACGTTTATCTAAAATATGTTGAATGAGGGTGGATCGAAATAAGACAAATGAGCTAGCATTTCTTATGTGCGAGGGCAGAGCAGTATAAAGTTGTACACCTTCCAAATTAATATTTGTTTTCCCATAATTTGTTCTAATTTTTTTGGGAAGGACAAGTAAGCTTGCGCGTCGAGAACTACGTTTTGTTATATTTATTTGTTTTATAAATTTTAGGCTAGTATGAATTGTTTTATTTAGAATCTTTCTAATTAGAAGGCAGGTATTTAGAACATAAAGTTGTTTTATATTCATAATCTTGGTTTTTTCGTATAAAGTATACGTCCGTGTCAAAAACGGTAATCCGAAAATTATTTTTATTAGCTTCACCTGTATGTTTGTTTGTAGGTTTGTATGTTTGTAGGTTTGTATGTTTGTATGTTTGTTTGTAACCGACTTCTTTTTTAGTTTCCGGCGATTGCCACTAGATGGTGCGATTTGTGAACTATGAAAGTTCTAGACTAGAAAACCGAACTAAAAAATAGAAAAATAAAAAAAAAAATTTTATTTTAAAAAAAGCGTGGGGTGCATGGTGTCAATAGTTATAAATATTTTATTGACAGATATGAGTAGAGTGATTATCATTTCGTTAATATCTAAAAAGCACCCCACGCTTTTTTTAAAATAAAATATTTTTTTTTATTTTTCTATTTTTTAGTTCGGTATTCTATAAAAAGCGTGTTTTTTAGTTTTTTTAAACTATTATTTATTATGATTTTGTTTTGTTTCCTTTGTAATTGTTGTAATATTGATTTTGCACTGGTGCCCCATATTTCAATTAAATATAATAAATGTGGGTTGACCAACGAATTGTAAATATTTAAACATAGTTTACGTGGAATACATTATATATTATTATTTATTATTATTTTGATTACAGATCGTAATGGACCTATTAGCGACGATATTTTGTATTTAATGTGTTCTATCTGATTATTCTACGTCAAATTTTGGTTTAACCTCAAGCCAAGATACTTTTCAAAGGTCTTTTTATCTGTTGGAATGTTATCAATTACTAAGGGCTGATGATTGCGTATAGTTTTATTTTTAGACCTAAATATTACATAGCATGTTTTTGTAATGTTTATAGTCAGTAGGTTGTGTTTGAACTAGTTTAGCAGGATGTTTAAATCTTCTTGTACTAGTAAAAGAGATGAAAGACATCATCATTAAATAAATAGTTGGTCTGTAGCACTACTCACATTAGTAGTATAAATTATAATTTAAATTTACTAACAAATTAAGATATTGTTGAGTTTAAATTTGGATACAAATCCTTTAATCTTATATTTTTACACTTCAAGAAATAATTCAAATAACAATTGTCTACAAAAAGTAAAAAAAAAACCGACTAACTTAAAATCTGTAAACACGAGCCAAGAGAAATGATTCTAACTCAAAAATTAAATTCCTGCAAGTAAAGAAAGACACAAAGTCAAAATGTTAAGAGCATAAAATGTTAAAGGAAAAAAATATATTCAAGCAAGAGTATCCTCGGGGCTGAAGTTCACCATCATGCATACAAATGTTCAGACATGTTGTGTATACTTGAGGCCTCAAGCTTGCTAAGTAATATGGTAAAAAAGTGTCGCACAGGAAAAAAAATCCCTTTTTTATTCATTTCCACGCCAAATAGTATTCAAGTGTTAAACTGTGTGTGCATATGTCAGGGATAGTTTCTTTTTTGTATAACTTCACGACTTTTTCAACTCGAGGGTCTGGACAGTGGCTGTTAAACCTCGACTTGCCGTAATTTACGTCGCAAATGGAATAGGTCGTGAAATTTATTGTATTTTATAGTATTATTATTGTATTTTCCACCCATAAGTACCGCAAATAATTGTGAGAAGTCATTAGAGTAAGCCCGGGATCGAAGCTGGGTGCTCGTCCACCGGGCCACCGAGATAACAAATGAGAAAAACCGAGTGACTCAGGTGAAAAATTAGTTATCTTGAGATAAGGATATTATGAAATAAGGAACAGATAACATATTAGTATTAAATCATTTCCCGTCACTGGCTAATAATTATATTCATATTTTTCATATTTTACTGTAACTATAACTTAGCGTTAATACCAAAGAGTGTATGTAGGTAGTGGTAATTATATCAATATCAGTAAACCAGAAAAAAATAGATTTTGATCCCAAATATAGAGGTAGAGAAATCTATTGCGATAGATAGAGCCCGGTTTTGTTAGTCATTGATATCTGTCAAATGTAACTTTGCTAAACGATGATGTGGATGAGGATCTCTGAAGTAAAAGTCGAAATATTAAAAACACCAGGTTTCAAGATTTATGACACGTATGGTGTGTATTGGGTGAAAGTTTTCAGTCACCATTTAAAATACCCACGGAAAGAGATAGGATGGTCACCCTATTCTTTAAAGCATTCATCATCCCCACCATTTGGTATCAGCACAACATTTTTTTTTCCTGCGCATTCCTATCATTTCCTATTCTCTAACTAAAGCATTGTCACATGCAAAATATTGGCGTACTAATTGTACTTACTATACTTTATAACCTGAAGACTCAATGAAGACACAAAGAGAAAAAAGAAGTTGTAATAATGAATTTTCTTTTAGCCTTCATTCAATACAAATGAGAAAAAAATATGTTTTACCAGCATTTATATAAATATATATATTATTATACTTTTCGACGTTAATTACAAAGGACCTCTGTAGGCGACAAGTCCTTATTATTTCTGAGGATCACCCGTCGATTAGCTGTTGCTGATCATCAGTGTGTTCCAGATTGGTACTCAGCCTTTGTTTTTGCACGAATTGTTCGTCAGATCTTCCAGTGATGAATGGTCTGAGAGTCAATAGATGTCAACCTTTGTCAACTCCATTGATGTGGGCAAGTATTTATTCATGTGTGTGTATTTAGCGAATTTTACGATGAGTTTTAAGTATATATCTGATATGTAAATGTATATATACTTTTACTGAATACAGTTAAAAAATGATAAATCGATAAATAAGAAGAACGATTGTGATTAAAGCCTTGTTTAAATAAATTTGCCTATTTAGTATATATTTCATTAAGTCTAATTAATGATTAAAAATACCCTCGATGTGCCCTCATGAATGCAATAAATGATGAATTTACACGTGAATAAAAGCTTTCGAATTAAACAAGAATCATCAAAATCGATTCATCTAGTCCAAAGTTATGAGAGTCACAAATGTATGGAAAATTCATTAATTTACATTCATTATTACCCTAATTATCACATTTTTATACATTAATTAATAATAGTAGTTTTTGCTCTTATTGTTATAAAACAACAAATAATAAATATTAATAATATATATAACATAAACAAAACTTCACTCCTTTGTTACCCGAAGGCGTAGGCAGCGGCTGTTAAAGCCTCGTCTCGCTGTTATGTTTACGTCCCAAATGGAATAAGTGGCGAACCTATTGCCATACCGGGGACAAAGTTTTCAGTCATCGATGCTTATAACACATAACTTCCGAAAACAATTTCGAAAAGTCATTGGTGTGAGCCAGTGTCAGAAATCGAAGCCGGACCTCTGGATCAGAAGCCGTTTGCTCGGCCACTGCGCCTCCGAGACTATTATATCTAAAAATAAAATAAAAAAACTATACCTAAAAGATGCCAGTACTTTTGTATAATATTACATAATAGTTAAAACCGTTGTAATCGAGTTATCTTTGTATGAAATTGCTTTGTGGAATCAAAAGAAAAAATGCGAACATTGGTCTTAAACTTACCTACCCTCAAACAATAAATATTAATATATATAAATAATAATAAATATTAATAATAAATATTTATTATTAAAATTGTCCAAGCCATTGTTTAGTTAACAATAATTTGCATTACTTTGGCATAGAAAACATTTTTTGGTATATTTATTTACCACTAAATACTTAATATTTTAATTATTTGCAAACTGGGAATAAAATTTAACAAAGCAAACACTTCTTTAATACATGACAGGAAAATAGCAAAAGACCCAGTCGATTCATATGTCCAATTGAAATTAAAACTTGTGTAGCCGCAGCTATGGCTACATATAATCGTTAAGTTACCTTCCAAATAGAATAGGTGGCAAACCTATTGCCATACGGTGTATGGCACGAAGTCGTCAGTCATCGATATTTATCACACATAATTTCAGAAAAAACTTCGGGAAATCATTGGTGTGAGTCCGGAACTTATGAATTCAAAAGCGGGGAGATCGACCACTGGACTACCGAGACTATCAAATATCTGCATTACAAGTGAGACAAACACTGACTTGGAATTTCGAAATAAATTTTGAATATGAATTCGGAAATAGGTATTGTTTTTTTATTTAATAGCGAAAGCGAGGACATTTTTTTTTATTAAAAAATTTATTGCTATACCACCGAGAGGATATAATAATATCTTAAACATAATACACACAGCGCCATCTAGTTCCAAGCTACGTAACTAAACAGTTATGGTATGGAAACTAGACAATGGATATTAATACATATTATAATTTTTTTTTGCAAATACATACTTATAGATAGAAAAACATACATAGAAAAACACCCAGACGCCATACAAATACTCGAACTGGCCAACCTCGATTCTGCGATTTTTTATTAAAACTTTTCCCCAATAGTACTTCTGTATCGTGTATGTGGCAGTACCAAAGGGTGTGTGTACACTGAATATTATTCATGTTTTAACAAATTTCAACCATCCTATATAATTAATTTCACAAGGGTTTACAGATAAACACAAACATAGATTAATAATCAAGGAAGTATGTACTGTACTGTTTGTATACAGCGTGTTTATTTATAAGACGTTAAAATTTATTTGTTCGCTTTACATTTTAGTATTGGATATAATTAAAAGATACTGTTTAATTTTATTAATAAATTCTGATTTATATAACGGTTTTGTGTTCCATTTAGATTATGTACTTTAATGGTTAATAGCGTCTGTCCTGGCCCATTCATGCAGCGAGCTGCAAGGCTCTACCACTGAAGCCCATGTCAGTCCTTTATAAATTAAATAACACCTCGGAACTTATAACTAAACCTCTCACACTCTAGCTATTTTCAAACGTGTATATAAATATATATACACAACAACATAAATTCACGCCTTCGCGCGATCTGTACGTCTTGGCAGCGACTGTTAATGCCTCGACTCGCCTGATCAATAAATTACGTCCTACATGGAATAGGTGGTAAACCTACTGTCATATACTGGCCACGAAGTTGTCAATCGTCAATATTTATCACACATAAATTTCGAAAAGAATTTTTTGATAAATTATTGGTGTGAGCCCGGAATCGTTCCTACCACTTCCTAATCAGAAGCGGAAGCTCGACCACTGGACCGCCGACACTTTATATATTCATATATATATTTATAAAAATCTATTTCCAATATAGTACACAGAATTGAAACAAATAATTTATTTCAAACCACTCAATTATTCGGTACAGCTGAACGGTACACCGCCGGTATAAATTGGTCTCTAAAACGGTCCTAAATACCGGTTCATCTATATATAAATCTCTGATGCCGCTGATGGAATAAAATCTATATGATATATCCGGAGTATTTTTACTAAAGTTTAGAATAAGTTATAATTTATAAAAACTAAAATTTTAATATCATTGTTTGTTCATGAAAAAATAAATAAAATGAATTAATAATTTCGTGGATGGTAAAATAATTTATCACTTACTTTTCAGGGTTTTGATATAGAAGAAGATTGATAGATGGTGTATATTGCAGCTTTGGTTGAACTGCATCATCATTCTACTCCCAACTTAAAGCATTTGGTAATAGCTGGGTACGATTTTTCTTACTCAAAGTATTGGGCATTAGTTTTGGAGGTTTTCTTGTTGTGCCAGTTACTCTTGCTTCCATTCAAAGAATCCAATGTTTTATCTAATAAATGTTTCTTCATATTTGTCTAGGTGTCAGCGACTGGCGCCGCCCATGGTCTTCTACAACACCGACAGTATTACAGTTACGTTGCCAGTATTCGGATACCTCTCTTGCCGCACAAAATGCAGCATAAACCACTTTATGTCAGAAAGACCGTAGTAAGCGGGTTGAGCCAGCCCATACATATAGCAAACTAGCGGATTTCCTAGTTCTTTTTCCATAGTTAGTTGAATCTATTGGTTTAAATTCACCACCCATACAAAGCATGGAGCAATAGCCTAGTATTATAAATGTAAAATCGAGATGGAACAATGCTCGTTTCCATTTTGTGAACTCGATATTAGTGCCGATACGATTAACGATTTTTCGTTAAGCCGCATTGTGTAACATAGAATGTAGGAATTTATACATTTCATTTCACTATTTTAAAAGTATTTAAAAAAACTTTGCTTTTGGCGTCATATATTTGAGTTATATTTACGCTTATTATAAATACACTATAAATAAATTCTTATATTTATTTATTGTCATAAAACATGTATGAACAACCTTTTGAATAACTAGAAAGTCTCCAAAAATGCAGGACTGGCTGTACACAGAGGGGCTTTGGTTCACACGCTTGTGTATGATAGTGAATGTCGGGTATGGCAGGAGAAGCACAGAAGTAAGATTAATGCTGTAGAAATGAGGAGTCTGAGAAGTATAGCTGGAGTAAGCTTGGTGGATAAAATAAGAAATAGTGTAATTCGAGAGAAATAGTGTAATGGTGTGAAAGAAGACATAGTGACACGGAGTGGAGAAAGGTATGCTTAGATGGTTCGGACATATAGATAGGATGGACGAACGAAGACTGACTAAACAAATTTATAAGACAAGTGTGAAAGGGCGAAACTCGAATCAACGATGTTAGTGAGAGGCCTGGTCAGGAGTGGCAACAACCGACGAGCATGTATGAAAGCGATAATGAGATTAGAGGAAGCAAGAAACGTATGTCAGGATTGTGGCAAGTGGAAAGAATTAGTCTCTGCCTACCTCTGGCGTCGATCGATCTGGCGTTATTGTATGTATGTATGTATTGTCATATAGAAATCTTGAGACAGTTGCTGGATAGTTTAACGCTTTTGAAAAAATATTATTGCATTTGATAGTCAACTTATTTATTGGATAGGGGGAAAACGAGCAAGCTGACCACCTGGTGTTAAGTGACTTGTACCGCTCATGAACCGACCTTTAACGTAATAGGCCTAACAGAATGAAAGTTGGCTACATATCCTATATAGAACTTCTAACATCGGCATTCATAACCTTATTATAAATTATTTATATACTCACCACCGGCCTTAGTGGTCCAGTGGTTATGCACCCCGCTTCTGAATCCAGAGGTCGCGGGTTCGAATCCTCACATTGGCTCCCAGCAATGAATTTTCGAAATTATTTTCGTAAGTCATGTGTGATAAATATAGATGACCGAAAACTTTGTGCCCAGAATGGCAATAGTTTCGCCACCTATTCCATTTAGGAAGTAAATATAACGAGGTTTAACAGCCGCTGCCTACGCCTTTGGGTAGAAAAGGTGTGAAATTAAGTTATGTTATGATATATCAATATTTTTTTAACATTGGTACTTAAATCCGCATAGGGATTTTATTAATAACGAAAATCACTTTAGTGAAATTCAAATAATATTATTATATTTCTATACTTTACAAAAGTCACGGCACCTTTATACCTAAGTCATAAAAAATTCTAATAAGCCTGTTAGTATTATCATTTTCGGATGGGAGCCAGGGCCAGGGCCTCTAGACGTTGCTTGATGAATATTTCACTTCATTATAACCGTCTGCTGCTGCTATGCTTATAAAATATTAAACGTGATGAACTCACAATTGTGTCGTTATATTTAATAGCTTTTTTTTAAATAGCTTCTTTTTACGTATCTATAACTCATGGAAGCGAAAGCTGGGTATGGCAGAGTGTGCATGAATGTAGGATAAACGCGGTCGAACTGAGGGCATTGCGCAAAATCTGCGGAGTGACTCTCGCTGACCGCATTGAATACAAGGCTATAAGGAAGGAAGTTGGATTGAAAAAGAGTGTCGGTGTAAAAGTAAGAAAGGGCATAGTTCGGACATGGAGAAAGGGTGGATGATGCAAGATTGACTAAGCAGATATACAATGCAAAAGCGGACGGATGTAGGTGTCGAGGACGGCCAAGATATACATTCCATGGCCAAATAGAACGTGTTTTGGAGCAAGGTGCTGTTGGGAGCCTCAAAAATCGACGCGCGTGCATGAAAAGAGTTATGAAAATCAACGAAGCGAGTGAAGTCTGTAAGAATCGAACCTTATGACGCTCCGATCTCTCTGCCTACCCTGCAAGGGATTTGGCGTAAAGTTATGTATGTATGTATGTAGCTTCTTTTTATTCATGTACTTGGTAATGAATTAATTTGTTCATCGGGATAAGACGATATCACCTGCCATGTTTCAGCCCATAAGAAGTCGTAGTCACACTTTAAATGGCACTTTAAATTTTGTCCCAATTTGTTCGTTTGTAGAGTCATATATAGGTCCTAAAGTATACACTCTTGTTTAACAAGTAGTTGACTGCTTGAATGGACCAGTTCAAGAGGTAAAATACCACAACTTCTCCGAATATCAACGTCAAGTGGCTCATTGGCATGAGTTTTGTTGTGTGAGTGGCATAGAGGCTGAATCCTTTCTACCCTTCCTTCCCATCCCACTTTCAAGTTTTATTTGTATCACTCTTTACGTGCAGTTGTCTTGAGAGACGTTAGTTTTTTATCCGTATTATTCGTATCCCAAAAATGTTACGTTTATTTCAAAATTTTATATTTACCTTTTTGTAAAACCTATTAAAAAGGTTATAGTCCTTAGAAAAACCTCACAGTCACGTGCATTTTCAAATTTAAATGAACAATTTTATTTAATTATTATTAATTCCTTACATAAATAAAAAATGCGTCAAACAAAGATTTTTTTTAATTTCAAAGAATTGCCAATTACACTAATGTACAAGACCGTAGACCGTTAGTAAACAGAACAGGATGGAGAGAGCAAAGCGTTGTTGAATTTTTGAGGGCGCCGTATGAGACGGCCTCATATTTCGGATGGGTGAAAATTTACGCGGATGTCGCGCGTATAAAAGGAAGACTCATTTGCATGTACATAGTTCGAAGTGAGGTTGAAGTGAATTTGTTTAACAAATCCTGTCCTTACTCTACCGTGAATATGTCTGCCTTTATCTATATGCTTATTATATAAATGACGAAAAAAACAATTCATTACGTACAGCCTCGTGGAGCACTTGTAAAAGAGAAACCGACTGACGAGTAGAAGTTGCCGGGTTCGTTCTCCATCCGAATAAATATTTATATAGAACATGCCGATGATGTTTTTCGTAACATAACTTCTCGCCTTTTTGTACCCGGATGTGTAGGCAGAGGCTGTTAAGACTTGACTCACCTAATCGTCATATCTAATATTACCGTTTACGTTCCAAATAGAATAGGTGGGCGAACTTACTGTCGCAGTAAATTTGCCCACCCATTCTACACAGGGCACTAAGTTAAAGTTAGTTGATGTTTTTATATGTATTAATAAGTATGTATTTCCGAAAATATTTACATATGTATATTATACGTTGTCTAATTATTATCTAGTATCCATAGCACAAGCATTTAGTTGCTTAGTTTGGAACTGGAGGGCGCTGTGTGATTTGTGTCCAAGATATTATTATTATTATTATTTACCATAAGACAAGCATTTAGCTGCTTGGAAAGTTACAAGGTGCAGTATATATGGCGTTAAATAAAACCTGCCTATCTAGCCTACAGGTCTGTTTACGTGGTTTTTGAAATGACGATTATAGATTCTAAATGGGCATTGTTTTAATACAGATTGTGAAAAAAAGCTCTAAGTTAAGTAGGCGGGCAAAATATGTTAACTTAATGTATAGTAAGTATTTTCTAAACTGACTACTTATCATGAAAATACGAGTATATAGCATACTAGCTGACCCAGCAAACGTTGTCTTGCCGAAAAATATAATTTAAAAAATAGTGGTTGATCGTAGGGGGTTGAAAATTTAGGGTCGTATGTATTTTTGTATCCCGTTTTATAAAAAAAATAAAAAACCGAAATATATGGAAAAATTAAAAAAAAATATTGAGGGGTGGGCTACCCTTGTGATTTAAGGGGATGAAAAATAGATGTTGTCCTATTCTCAGACCTACCCGATATGCACACAAAATTTCATGAGAATCGGTCAAGCCGTTTCAGAGGAGTTCAATTACGCACATCTAGACTCGAGAATTTTATATATTAGATTATTCCAACCTTTTCATGTCATACCGAGTATGTTATATTTTTATGTACATGTGTGTATTTAGAGTTTAATCTCTTATAATATTACGTCAAATATGATTATGTTGGAACAGTATCAGACTCACGTATGAGTTTTGTTTTTTTATTAGACTGCGTGTTTATGTTAGTTAGGAATTTGGATGAGCTTTTCTGATGAGATTGTGATATGTTTATTTTATATGTTCAGCAATAAAATTTTGAAAATAATTTATTTTGGCAAATAGGATAATAAAGATAAAAGTATTTGGAGAGTCAAATGTGCTTATGTATGTGTATTTCATTAATTAGTTTGTTTATGTTAATCAAAGATCAAGAGGTCCGAGTTCGAATCCTGACACTGGCTCACACCAATGACTTTTCGAAATTGTTTTCGAAAGTTAAGGGTGATAAATATCGATGACTGAACAACTTTGTGCCCGATATAGCAATAGGCTCGCCACCTATTCCATTTGGGACGTAAACATAACGGCGATACGAGGCTTAAAAGCCGCTACCTACACCGTCGGGTAGAAAAAGGCGTGAATCTACGTTATGTTATGTTTTCTGCCAATAAAATCAGAGGTCGTTAGAGGTCGCATTAATAATAATTTATGAATACAATAACATATGTTTATTTTATGAATATATTGGAGATTAGCGTCAGAGCTGCATGAAATCTTAAAAGAAAAAAACATATATATATCTATGATAAATATGACAGATAGAATGGAAAATTTATCCAAACATCGGAATCTAATTCGATTCACATATCTTATTTACCCAATTTGTACATTATACATGTTTCTTACTAAAATCAGACAAAGAAAGAAAGCAGCAGCCTTATCTAAGCTTAACATAGGTAAGGACCCTACAGGATTACTTATTAAGTAGATTACGTGGAACGGGCGGAAAGTCGGCCCCGACTCAGGTACCTATTCAGGTTGTAGACGGGCGATGAATTTTTGAGAGGCCTTCACAACGTGTGTGTGTGAGACTGCCGGTTGAAAGCTTTTTTTTTTTACCTACAGAAAAGGAATCGGCGTCACATATAATGAGCAAGACAGACATTTACAAGTTTACTACTTAATGTTATGGTTTTGTGTCGTGTGATTACACCAGGGTGTTTTTTTCTTCTTCTAATGCTGTATAATTTGTCTGTGTGGCATTTGTAGGCGTTTTTACTTTACTCACGCTTTTATTGTAAGTAATGTAATATTTATTATGAACATATCTTGTGGTTTTAACGCATAAAAATGTATCTTAATAAAATTAGGCGTTGTTTAGATATACTTTTTTACAAATACAAATTTTAATACTGATTGTAGATTGGTAATCAATGATACTCGGCAGGTGCTACTTTGTAAAGTAGCACCTGCCAAGTATCATTGATCGTCATCATCGATCATCGATCGTTGTAACGATTCTCTTTTAACTGCCTGGCTCTACCACTGCTAAAGTTAAGTGTAAGTTTGTATGTTACGCTTTCACGCGATAACTACTCAACCGATCATCATGAAACTTTGTACACATATTCTTGGAGTTTATTAGAAGTAACATAAAGGGTATTTTTTTCTTCTTTCTTTCTTTAATTTAAATATATTTGCACCAAAAGGAAAAACCTACGGGAGTAATACGGGTAACACGAGTCGTGAAGCTATGTTAAGTTATGTTTGTTTTATATATTTCTTATAATTTTGTACCACTGTTTAATAATTTCCACTTATGTTCAATTATTTTATTGTCAAAAGTGTAGAAACGTAGCGTCTCTTTATTGCGAGTACGAAAATAGGTGTATTTTTAATCCTTTATATCCAGACCAAAATATTCAATATTTCCAAAAAAAAACTGACTTTTATTCGCCAGAAAAATATTGGAACAAAAAATATAAATTTTAAACCGTAACGTTATACAAGCAAGTGGAGCACAGAGTTCGAAAAGAATTTGCCAGCTGTCAATCACTCTTATTCCGCCGATTTCAGTCGACAATGAATTCAATCTAACTGTCACTAGCTGATTGGAGAGGCCCTTTTTTATATGTGGAACGGATTTACTGGCAATGTTTTTATGTTGTGGACGATTTTTATGAAAAAAAAAATAGAGATTACAATAAAGAAATCACTTGACTAGTCTAGTAGTTGGTTGATCAAACCGTGCTGAATATGAGTCAATGAGTTCGATATCCATCCGAATATTACGTGTTATAAAAATTTACTTTCAGAATAATTGGCTTAATATTCCACCTATTAATAAATTGCTTATGGATAAATATATCACCTAAATAAATATTTCTATTTATTGAGTACTCAAGCAAAAAATAACGATTATCATTGGCCCAGGTCTGCACAAATCCTGTTCAAACTTGGTCCAAGGTTGCATATCAGCACTAGGCCAAAACGTTGTCCTAAGCTGCATAATATCGAATAGCCAAGGCTCGATTGTACAACGACTTGTTCAAGCTCGGCCAACATAGAATAGCCGAGGCTCGGTAGCCCAGAGTCGGCCCGAACTTGAGCTCAGTCTCAATCCAGGCCTGCCCCAATCCTGCTCAAACTTGGCCTAAGGTTGCATTTCAGCACTGCCTCAAACTTGTTTACAGTTTCGTATGAACTAAAGCCAAGGGTTTGATTTACAATACTGGACAAGGCCAGCATTTAATGTTGGCCCAAGCTGGGCCTAACACCCAATAGCCGAGGCTTGGTTGCCCAGGGTTAGTCCAAGCTTGGCCCCACCGTTCAATACTGGCAGTTCCTACATGTAATGTAATGTCTTCATCATAGCATTATAGAACTACAAGAAATACCCTCATTCTTTGTAAGTAATCCATATTGACATATTCTGGAGGATCCTTATCCGAAATATAATTTACTAAGCTTCTGTAAGTAAGTTAATAAGGCGTCTTTAAGGCATTATTAAGATAACCGACTTAACTAACCTTAATGATAGTCCATTTATAACCACTCACCATTTACTTTAGCACTTACTTAAATGAACATTTATTATTATTATAAATTAGCGACAATATTTTATTACACAATTACTGAAAATGATGTCATGAAGGCACGAGAAAAACTTAGTAAGTATGTGGGAAATATCATAGAAATATAATAATGAAAAAAAGGTTTTGGTAATGCAATTTATATAGCAGTGGTAGAGCCAAGCAGTTCGCTGCATGAATGGGCCGGCTCAACGGGTGAAATACCACGACCTCTCAGAAGACCGACGTAAAGAGGCTCATGCCGCGTTTCGTTCGGTGAAAGAGGTACCCGGAGGCCCATCCCCCTTCCCCGTCCTTTCCTATCCCCTATCCCTTAAAGGTCGGCAACGCAACAGTAACACTATATGTGTTGCTGGTGTCCATGGGCGGCGTTGGTTGCTTACCATCAGGTGACACGCCTGCTCGTTTGCCCTCCTATCCCATAAAAAAAAAATATATATAACACCAGCTTGTTTTTAATGTAAATTACTCTGTAATTATTGTTTTTTTTGAAAGAGGGAGGGGGCAATTGAAAACTGATCTTTCTGACTGCACAAAGATCGGTTTTTCAATCACATGAAAATTGGCTACTGAGCCGATGTTACGATTCACTGCATTAAGATAAACTTATATGATAATATCGTATTGACAGTCTCGGTGGCGCAGTGGCTAGCACCCCGCTTCTGATTCAAGAAGTAGTGGGTTCAAATCCTGGCACACCCAATGACTTTTCGAAATTTTCGGAAGTTACGTGTGATAAATATCGATGACTGACAACTTTGTGCCCGGTATGGTAATAGGTTCGCCATTTGGGACGTAAACATAACGGCGAGACGAGGCTTAACAGCCACTGCCTACACCTTCGGGTAAAGGCGTGAAGTTATGTTATATATTTTTTTTATTTAAGAACGTAAAGGCTAAATTTATTTCATAGTCTTTAATCTAATTATTAAAATAAACGAAAAAAATTAAGTGCAACTATGGATCAGAGCTAATATTAAATATTAAATGAACACGTAAATATTTTTTATGTTAAATGAAATTTTACGGAAAATAATTACGTCATTAATTATTCAATTACGCAACTAAAGATTATATTCATGTAATTGAGCGCAGTCAGCGTCTTTCGACTACCCTTTTCTCCTGCGACAGGGACTAAAAGCCTCTTCCTATACTTTGTCTTAAGCGAAAGCGTTTTTCGTCTTAGTCATTTCAAGTGAGCAAACCAGAAGACAATTTTATATTATTACTTTGTCTGTAATTTAATGTTTTTCTTTGAAATCCGTATACAAACATTCGAATAATCTTATAGTGACATCATTTCAACCATCTAAAGGTTCGTCTCTTTTTACGAATAGCTGGAATATTAGTGGTGAGAATTGCTTAATCTAAAAACCAAATTCCTTTTTGTCGTATTGGATACTAATTAAATAAAAGAAATAACACTGGTAGACAAGTATATAAATTTGCAATTGATTAATTTGATGTTTTTTAGGATATATCTACATACGTAACATAACATAACTTCACGCGTTTTTCTACCCGCAGTGGCTGTCAAAGCCCCGAATCGATGTTATGTTTACGTCCCAAATAGAATATCAGGCAAACCTATTGCCATACCTGGTGTGAGCCTGGATTCGATTCAGAAGCGGGGTGCTCGACCACTGGACCACCGAGACTCAAATAATAGGATATAATATAGAATAATAGGACCACCGAGACACAAACAATAGGATATTTTAGAAAACACAAGTTAAGTTCGTTGTAAAAGTAAGAAAAGGCATGCTCCGATGGTTCGGACATGTAGAAAGGATGGATAATGCAAGATTGACTAAGCAGATATACAATGCAAAAGTGCATGGATGTAGGAGTCGAGGACGGCCTAGACACACATTCCATGACCAAAAAGAAGGTGTTCTGGAGGAAGGTGATGTTAGGAGCCTCAAAAATCGACGCGCGTGCATGAAAAGAGTTATGAAAGTCAACGAAGCGAGTGAGGTGTGTAAGAATCGTGCCTTATGGCGCTCCGTTCTCTCTTCCTACCCCGCAAGGGATATGGCGTGAAGTTATGTATGTGTGTGTGTATGTACTAGTTAAGTTTATTAAGAAAGGAAATGAACTAAGAAACTAATTCAATTTAATTAATAATTGACTTCTACAAAATGTTGTAAACCTTATTCTAAGCTAAATCAGCAACTTGACATTAAATAACGACAAATGAACAAACAAGCAACCGATACCATTCAAATGTTCACGAATCTAATAACAATTGGTAAATAATAATGACAAAGAAATAGTGCGATATTTACAACCGTACAGTTTGAAAATGAGCCGACGAAAAAGAGGCTGAACTAGCTTGTTTACCCATTTTATAAGCATTGCTCCTACCCCCAACTTGCTATTCTAACGCTAGATGCTAACAATATAATATGAATTATATGAATAAGTTAGGTACTCAGATATCTGATAGTTGATTTGTTTGTTTCGAAATATAGGCCTTATAATATCTCTGTTATAAAATAAAATAGTAGTATTTATCAGTGGTAGAGCTACCCAGTTAGGGGTAAATGGCATGAATAGGCCGGTTTGACTGGTGAAATAGCCTCTCAGAATATTGACATAAAGTGGGTCATGCCGCGTTTTACTTGTTGAGATAGGTATATGGAGGTCAAACCCCTTCCCCTCTCCCCTTCCCATCCCGTTTTCAATACTTTTCCTACTTCATTTTAAATGTTGGCAACACTACTGTAACCCTATCTATGTTGCAAGTGTCCATAGGCGGCGTTAGGTTTTTACCATCAATTGACACGCCTGCTCCCAATTCCACAAATAAATAAATATAATGGCTAATTTTTGCCTCGGCTTCGGATGCTTCCTCTGTTCCTCCTTTTATAGTTATTAAAAAAATACGCTTCCGCTAATGCCATAGACCAAAATCCAAAGATACGTTCGAAAGGAGCTGTACGTAAATTTCATTTACTGGTGGAAAGTGCCCGGAGCCCGAACGCAAACTCCACTTAATTACGCACATAAATTGAAGTGCCTCTCTCTTACAGGATGGATGTAGCCACATTTTAATTCATAATATATATGTATAGGTATATAATATAACCTCATGCTATGATCAATTAACAGTGTATTACGTATGAAGTACGCTAAACAATAAACGACAGGAAGTGAAGTTATAACATATCTTTGGAAGAAGATTAAAATAAATTTTGAAGATAGAAAGATTTTCGAGGTCAATTCGAAATAAGTTATAGAATTAACTTGTATGCACTTCATCACTCCATCTTCACGGCGAATCCCATGCGGGGCAGGCAGAGAGAATGGAGAGCCATTCTTACACACTACACTCAATCGTTTCTTCGTTATCTATAACTCTTGTCATATCTAAATCGTTGGTTCTTAAGGCTCCTTCCGCAAAGACACGTTCAATTGGTCATAAAAAATGTGTAGTGGCCACCCTCAACTCGTACATCTATTTACTAAAATATATTGTTATTCTTACGATTTTTCGAATTATAAAATTCCAACAAAAAACACGACCATAAGGCTGGTGTAATCTTTGTACAGCGCATTGTCATTCAGCGTGGCAAGTCACGGCCAGTCTACTGGGCATTTTGTCAGTAGACCGAGACGCGGAGAAATTTGATTTCACCTAGTCTTTTAATTGTATATATTGTAAACGACCTCGTGGCACATTGGTAAAACTACCGGCTGCAGCAATGATGTCAGGGGTTCGATTCCCACCCGAGCACAAATATTAGTGACAAAACATAAATATTTGTGTGGCATCTGGGTGTTTTTCTATGTATTGTACGTATTTACAAAAGAAAAGTATATATGTATTAATGTCCGTTATCTAGTATCCATAACACAAGCATGTAGTTGCTTAGCTTGGAACTAGAGGGCGCTGTGTGTATTGTGTCCAAGATCTATTAAAAAATAAAAATATTTAAAGTTAGCCCAAATATTTTTCATTCGATTTTATAGTTAAAAGTTATAACAGTCAATAGAAAATTTAATTCAAAAGCCCCTTAAAATACCCATCATATTGAAATTCCGGTTGTAAAGACAGATTAAATATTTCAATTTCTGAAACGAAATAAGAAATACCTATCGATGCTAATTTAATTATGGATCTGAATATTCTAAAAACGAACCTTTTTGTATTAATTAAGACTAATGAGACGTGTAATTATATAAAGAAAGTCCAATAATCTTGTTTTGATTTTTTCCTAGCTGGTGATGGATATCTCACTCATTACCTTAATATTAAGTCTTACTCTGACAGCATTATGAATAATTAAAGTAAAAACACAAATATATATATAGATTATATTAAGTATAGCCATTTATTTATTTAATACTAGCTGACCCGGCAAACGTTGTCTTGCCAAAAAAATCAACTTTTCTGATTGATTTTTTAAACCTTGTGTCCGAAAAACCCAAATTTCTTACAGAATCCTGTAATTTATCAAAATAAAATTTAGCCTATGTTTCTCGTGGACAATGTAGCTTTCTAATGAAAAAAAATTATTAAAATCGGCCTATTACTTTTTGAGTTTATTCGTTACATACAAAAATACAAATCTTTCCTCTTTATAATATTAGTGTAGATATCTGTTAAAAATGTTAAAACATCATCAGTAAAGTGTCAGACAATAGAGCCTCATCCTGCCTGTTTGTTATCTATATCCCATCATTTGGGTTCCGCACAACAGTTTTTTATTTTCCACACTTCACTATCGTTCGCTTATGCCACGCTAACATCCTTCTTATTCACTTCATCTTTTACAAAATACAATGTCGTTAAAATTAAGGATTTTATTCAATGATCTAAATGTTTCCAAATCATTTGGGCTGTTTATATATTTTTTATTTTATGGCATAAGACGGCAAATTAGCAAGCGGATCTGTCTTTAAAGGGTAGTATGGGAAAAGAGGGGAAAGTAGCGCACCGAACCTCGTGATCCTACCACCAAATGATATGGAAATATGCAGATATTGCAGATAAACAAAAGAAAGATTACTTATTTTTCGTTTCTTTATATGAAAAGTGTTTGTTTAGTGATAAACAGAATATTTAAGTCAGTTTTTGTATCAAGTAACATTTCTACGAAATGAGATCAGATTCACAAATCTTCAGCAAACCGTCTTTTTCGTTACCATATATCGTAATAAAAAATACAACCTGTTATTTTATGAATAAAAACTCAACACACCTAGAAAGTTATAAAAATAAAATCCTTTTTTACTACAAACATGCATTAATTCTAGGCGAAATTTCTTGCGAGGTAGGCAGAGAGAACAGAACGATTCTTACACGCCTCACTCGCTTCATTGACTTATATTTTACTTACATCACCTTCCTCCAAAACTCGTTCTATTTGGTCATAGAAGGTGTGTCGTGACTGCCCTCGACTCCTTCATCCATCTGCTTTTGCATTTTATATCTGCTTAGTCAACCTTACCTCATCCATTCTTTCTACATGTCCAAACTATTGGAGCATGCACTTTTTTACTGTTACACCGATACTCTTTTAATCCAAACTTCCTCACTTTTGTAGTTTAATGAAAATTTTATGACACCGTTTTGGCTAAAATACATCAAGCTACATTTTAAGTGCTATATTATTATAGCAATATAATATTATTATGGCAATAGGTTCGCCACCTATTCCATTTGGGACGTAAACATAACGGCGAGACGAGGCTTAACAGCCGCTGCCTACACCTTCGGGTAACAAAAGGCGTGAAGTTATGTTATGTTATTATACAATCGTAAAGCACCCAACTTGCTGTGTGGCGCCGGCTTAGAATACTGCCACCCCATCTCTTCCCGTGGGTGTCGTAAAAGGTGACTAAGGGAAAAGCAAGAAGAATGGGCAGCAGCATTCCCTCTCAAGACAGTCTGTCTCAGAATCTATCTGGAACTTATGACCATGTACGGGCCACTTATTATAACCTTAATCGGATACCTATCTATATCGCCTATACGTAATTACATACTATTTATTGATACAAGTAATATTATCAAATATGGAAAGTTAGTCCATTTCAAAGTTTGGACGGCCCTAACAAAGGGGTTTAGCCCTAACCGAAATATTGCCTGTTTAGAAAATTTAATTATTCTGAAAACTAAATGCGTAAATAACAACGTCTGTGATAATTAGTTTTTGTGTTTAATTTGGTTAGAGTTACCAACCAAGTACTATTTGCAGAGAAATGTGAGCTAAAGTTTGAGTTCTGAAGATTCAATTGTTTGTATTTTATTAAGGAGAAATTTGAAAAACGAGAAAATCAAGTTAACCTGGTGGTAAGCGAGAGGCGCCGTCCATGTACATCTTCAAATACAGACAGGCTCACAGTTCTATTACCGTCCTTTAGATTAGGATAGAAAAGGAGGAAGAGAGAGAGAAAAAAACACAACATGAGCTACTTTAAGTCGTTTTCGTGAAAGGTTCGGCCAGCCCATTCAAACAGTGAACTGCAGCTCTACTGCTGTTACAATTAGCCAAGATGTAACTTAAATTCATCTGTAACTATATCTGGTTTAGTTATTTTGTACATAAAGTAGAAAAAAAAATAGTAATAAGGTGATTTTTCCAAAATTGAAAATTTTGCTTTACCTGGAACAATTGCTCCATCAAACGAGGCTCTTGCCTTAACATTTACACGAAAGAGCAAAATTTATTTCGTGCGGTACCATTACATTCAAAATAAAAGTAAAAATTCAAAGAAAAGTCCATCTATAGTTGCACTGTATAAAATTAAATGTAGTTCACGTTTACAAAGTCGTCACATACATGACACAAATACAGAGCTTACCATATCATTTCTAACTAAAACTAATAAAAACTAGCTGACCGCGTGAATTTTGCAACTTTAAATTTAATTTTACCACTAAAAAGATTACTGCTTCGGTCCTATTGGTAATAGCGTGATAATACTTGAAACTTTCACCAATAAGGGGATAATCAAACAGAAACAGATTTTTTCAATTCGAATCAGTAGTTCCTGAGATTATTTCAAACAAACAGATTGTTCAGATTTTTTAATAACTATTAGTATTTATCACTGAGAGCATAGCATATCTTTAGCCAAAGGATCTACTTGTGAGTGTGTACAATAGTTAACTAAACACTCTGCGGGCGGCTACGTTACTTAACCACGTACCACAGTATCCGCACGATTCCAGTAGAATCACGAACTTTACAAATGGATTACCAACTAAGACAGAGAGTAAAATCAGAAATTTGTTCGACTTCCGCTCAGCTGAGTTGAAGTGTGGCAACGTTTTGAAGAATGAACGAAGTGAGACAACAACCCTACTTCTTGTCTTCTTAAATGAAAACTCGAATGATTGTTACATTTGATTTTGTTCAAACAATAAATATCTAATAAATAATGATAATAACTGCAGATCGACCGAAGCATATTAAGAATAATGAATTATTAAATAAATGATACAATTTGTAACCTTTTTGTAACTTCAACCCCGTAATACTCGAAAGAGCAGATAGTGCACAAAGTTCATCTTACTTACATTCGAGGTCTGTTCTATCACTATATAAAGAAAATAAATTAGAAAAAAAGGTTATATGAAAAAAAAAAAGATGTCCATAGATATTCTAAACAAACAAAAATAGCATGCAAGTTAGTATGTCAATATGAACTATCACCTTATTTATCAAATTTGAACTTTAATTAATTTTCATATCTTAAAATTAATGGTACAATGCGAACAATTCCCCCATAAGCAATCAACTCCCATTTTGCATAATCAATAAGACATAAATGAAGTAACTTGTCCACATTATAAACCATAACCAAAATGTCAAAGGAGTGTTCAAATGGTTAAGTGATATGCCTATGTATATTAAATTTAAAAAAATGTGCGTTATTAACTGCTAACTTAAATTTACAACTGAATTATCTAATTTTTCAATTAAACTTACTTTTACTTATAATTCTTATTTGCAAAAGCTGTTTTAAAAAACGCATCGTTCACAGAACGTATTGTGAATTGTTTTCACTCTAGGTGAATTACTATGGCAGTTATTTAACTGGCGAATTAAATTTACCGACATGTTACTCTTCAATTCAAAAATCCACCACTTTAAGATTTTTTGCATAGACACCAATACGCAAAAACAGCATACAACACTTAATCCAAATCAAATAGCAATTATATTTGTTGCTAACCATCGGTTAAAATAGGTCACAGAAGTCGAACTTGAAATCAGTGAACTAACAGCGCATTTCCAAACTACTTAATCATACATGACTCATACTAGGAATCAGGTTTCTTAGAGCATCAATATATTCACTAAAACAGGTTTAATAAGAGTGATGATATTTATTTCTAAGACTTTCGCGAATCTCACTCATTGATTAAAACAACTTTTAGGATTTTATTGCGTACAAATACTTACCCCCCCCCCCCCCCCCTTTAATTTAAAATCAATCAATATTTAATAATAGTTATACTTTGATCTCAACCAACTTACAAGATAATATTCTAATAACTTAATAATAACAACTTTTACTTATTAAGTCATACAACAAAGGATCTTTACAAACAAAAATATGAATACATCTTATAAATAAGTATTTATCTTTTGTTTTCATGGTCTGATGTGGGTTACCAATAGTAAAAATCATATTTTTAACATCAACTTTTTGATTTTTATTTCCAAAAAGTGGGTGCTCTCTATCAATGAAAATAGCTTTGAACAACTACCATCTTTTTGTTCATCACACGTGAAAATGATCTCTGTAAAGAGTTCGAAACGTCGGGAAATAAATATAAATAAGTAAGAAATAAACGCGATAAAATCCTAAAAGTTGTTTTAATCAAATAGTGATGATAATCTAATTTGTGGTTGGCTGGCAGAGAATGCCTTAAGTTTAAGTAAAATAAAAAATAAAATAAATAATTACTTCTGAATCTCTAAATGTTAAAAATTATACTGATATTATATATTATCTTGACGCTTTATTACTATAAAATCGGAAGCCGTATGAAACATAATTAGCATAATGTGATGCAATTACAGTAAAACCGACTAAAACTGGCATGAGAAATGCCAGCCTCTGGCAACTTTTGGCACGGGAATCGCTCTTGGAATCGGACTAGTCAACTGTGCAGCCAAAACAGCGGTACATACTGGTACTACTGAACTAAAACACAGAGTTGAAACATTTATGATATAACGAAACTATAGAATATGGATGATTTTGTTATATATAACATACGTTGTACCAGCAAAGTTGCCTTGGCATAAGAATAAAGGTTTTGATCAACAAATAAAAATATAGGGGTTGATAGTGTAAGGGTGAAAATTTAAGGTTGTATTTATTTTGAAAGTACTTAGTAAAAAAAATCAGAAAATTACAAAAAAATGCGATTTTCATAATTATTAACTGATTCTCCGAGACATACCCAATATACTTACCAAATTTCATGAGAATCAGTAAAGCCGATTCGGAGGATTTCAATAACGCACACATTGATACTAGAATCTCATATATTAAATTTACATTTTGTTGGCAACGGCAATATTTATGCCGGAAATAGAGAGCGTATGTAATTAGTTATGGGTGTTACAAGGGGCCCGAGCGGTGGTGGATGACCACGACGAAACGAGAAAATCTAAACAATCCGCAGAATTATTATTGCAGAATATGGCAGTGTGTCATATTACAAGATCGGTAGTTACTGTTGCGTCTCAACGACAATATTTTACATCCAAAGCACGTCCAATAATCTTCGGTCTACTTGGTTGGCTGTTTGTCCACCTCGCCGCAGTCCCAAGAAGTGCGACTCTACAAAACTGCGAATCCTATTTTGTTATCGTCTCTTACCTTTCCCGGTACTAGTTAGGAAACGTCAAACTCACGTGATTGGCAAATGCGGACTACCCATACTACCCGTATTATAATAAGATATGAAACCAAAAGTTGTTCACCAAAACTCTTAAGATGGCGCCACGGTAGTTTACGCTCCGACATATGTATAACGCTCACTAAGTTGGCAGAAATAATAGGGTGAAATAAATATAATATAATATTCTTACATATATTCTCTTTTCATTCACCTGTATGTAATCTATGATGCTCTTGTTGCTAAGAAACAAATCTCAATTGGCTCAACCAAAAAATAACATTTCCATAATTTACTGTTTAGCTAAACCTTATTCTTTCAGACGTTTGAAATGATATATGAATACAATAAATTCACTCTATTATTTTAACCATAGATATAAACAATATAGGTAAATTTTAAACAATAACAGTGTTAGTTAACACAGCAACAATTAAAACTATCAGAATAATTCATGAACAATTCCTCTTAACCGGATTAAATTGTTTGTGCAATTAATTATGCGTTTATTTGTACTGCAATTAAGAGTTAAATTTGAACACAAATTTGACAGTCCCCGTAACCAATGTCGGGTCTTAATATACAACAAGTTTTAAACAAATTCTGAATGCTATTTGACATTTCATAAGCCTAATAATTATATATTTAAGGTAGTTTGTTTCGCCTCAGAAGCAATAAGAATAAATAAAAATGATCATTCTCTACGAGATAGACATGTAGTACATTGTTTTAAATTATCACTTAGGGTTCAGCCAAAGTTTGCAATTAAAGTGTTTAATCAAAAAAAAATAAATCTTTTTTTCTGCATTACCTATATATCAATTTATTATACATACAAACCACCAACCACAAAGTTTTCGAAGGTCATTGAGAGTAATAAATTTTTATTTGGTGTATTTATTTTAAAAACGTTTTTTTTATTCTTTACTAAAAATCCTTCACGCATCCATCTTGTGTCACCAGAATCATCGGTGTCAAAGTTTGTGAAGATATTTGAGTGTTTGTTATTTCATCATAATATGTCAACCATTGAATAAATATATGATTGATTCGATGTTATTGATTTTGGAATATAGTTTGGTATTTTTATCGCTGTGGTATAATAGTTCATCTAATTTTATATTATTTACTAGCTGACCCGGCGAACTCTGTTTCGCATCAAAAGTAATAACTGCTGCCCCGCTATGTTAATACTGCAATATCTTCGACAAATTTGAAGTCGGTAGCAGCTATAGGTTAAAAATGGGAATTTTCCATTGTTAACACCCCCGCAACCCCCCTTGTGGGTGGAATTTCGTAAAATCCGTTCTTAGCTGACCTCTACTCGGCGAAAGGAATAATCCTACCAAATTTCAAGTCGCTACGCCTTATGGTTCCAGAGATATCGTGATGAGTCAATATATAGGTGGAAATCTCTTATATATATATAGATATGTAGGTTCAACCGGAATATGCGGCTCAACAGGATTATATTCCGAACGTTTAGACATTGTATGGGCGAATGTAGGTATCGTGTAAATGAAAAGAATATGGAATTTATAAACGATATTATAATAATCAGAGGGTATTAATTTACAAACTTTGTTATAATAGAAAATAACACTGTGCGAAACGTAGAACAGTTCCGTGACTAAACTTCACAACTCGGCGGCTGAATCGAAAGTGATTTCCGCTGAGTCTGATGCCATCGCCACGACTCTGTCAAAGCGCTAGAGGGCGCGCTTGCGTTTCGTTTAGTGTCCTTACTCATGACCGGCTGCGACATATATTAAAAAAAAATTGGTTTTAGTCTTGATTTTCATAACTAGATGGAGTTAGTGTCCATAAAAGATTGAAGAAAATACAAGCTCAATTCAAGTGCATGTACACTAGCAAAACTACGAGTATTACTTATTGGTCATTATTATATAACACAGGTTAAGCTGGTTAAGTTGCATATATGCATGCAGATAACGGATATCTGATACATATGCACACAGCATCTCATTATGGTTACGTGAACGGTAAGAGGATACTAAAATGCATTTCATCTCCTCACACAAAGCATATGTCATCCTATTACAGGAGTCCTTTGCATTGTGTCTGCTCTAAATTTGGAGGATATTCTGCAAGTGAATTGAATCATACTTTAATTTTACTATTAATCTATTAATAAAGTCAAAATTAATTAAATTAAGCATTCATATTAATAAATAAATTTGTTTGGTCAAATTTGTCGGAGAAGAATTTTATCTTTTAAATGTCGGAGCGTGAATACAGTGGCGCTATCCTTAGAGTATTCGTGAATTACTTTCGGTTTCGTAACTCATTTTATTATGAGTGCTATTGATAGTATGCTGTGATTAGTATGCTGATATACTGATCACCTGAACCGGACGTTACCAAATTAGTAATCGGTATTATTGAGTTTACCGACGATTATAAAAGGGAGGGATTACCATGCATGGAGACTTACCTCTAGTGACTGCGGCGACATGGACGGACTGCCACCCAAGTAGGCCGAAGTTTTCCTCCGCGTTGAGGTACTTGGAGTATTTTCGTTGATACGTGATAACAGTGTTGTAATAATTCTAGCTGCAATTTTTACAATAATAGTTCTGGTGATCACTTTTGAAAGTTAACTAGTTAGTAGTCATTCACCATTCCAACATTTAATCATTTATTGCTCGGGCGAGGTGCGACATACTCTCACACAGATTCAAGCTCTATTTCCGATGTGTTTATATATTATCTAATACCTGATGCTATTAAGGATTCTATTGCAATTAGGGTCAATTGGTTAATTAAGCTTGATTGGATTTAGTATGCATATACAGCAGAAGTTATGTTATTTATTGTAAAAATCTAGTCTAACTAATAATTTAAATTATACAATTCCCCTCCCTTAGAGGGACAGAAAGGGAGAGAGAAAGAGAGACAGAGACAGAGAGAGAGAGAGAGAGAAAGAGGGGACGATACTGGTGCTTCATTTTTATAATAGTATCTCATCAATTTCGTTATTTAGACTTAAATTAAATATCTTTCTCCACAAAACATACCTCCTCCTCGCATCGTTTGTCCTCAGTGCTGAGGGTCGTGGTCTCTTTGATAAATTTAATCAAGACTTAGGACTATATTTCGCCAGTTGTCTCTGTCTTCTGCGGCGTGGATGGCATCGTAGACCGACATGTTTAGTGCAGTTTGGATCTGATCCGACCAGCGAGTGGGACATCTTCCTCTAGGTCTCCTCCCGTCAACCTTGCCCGTAAGGAGCAGCCTCTCCAGATTGTCCCCTCTCCTTCTTGCGATATGGCCAAAGAATTCGAAGCTCCTACGCAGGCATATGGTGCTGAGTCTGGTTGATATCTTAAGCTCGGTCTGAATGGATTCATTAGTACGATGTTCTGACCAATGTATTCCGAGCATCTTTCTCCAGCACCACATCTCGAATGCATCGATACGTTGGCGGTCAGCTTTTCTGAGGGTCCAGGATTCCGCAGCATACAGGAAGATAGAAAACACAAGGGTGGTGACCAGGCGCTTCTTTGTTTTCCTCGATATGATCCTGTTGGCCCATATATGGTCAAGCTGTGTCATGGCAGATTTCGCTATACCAATGCGTCTTCGGATGTCCTTCTCGCATGACCCATTGTTGGTAATAATAGAGCCCAGATATATGAAGTTATCCACAACCTCAAGATTCAGATTAGAGGCCTGGGTGAGGGTCCCGCAGCGGTCAACTATCATGACTTTCGTTTTAGCCCTGTTTATGAGAAGGCCCATCTCTCTACTGGTTCGCTCTAGTCTCTCCAGCAAGATGCTCATTTCTTCTTTGTTTGAAGCAAAGAGAGTAGTGTCGTCGGCATAACGTAGGTTGGTTATCTTGGTCCCACCAATGGAAACGCCACCATCCCAGTCTTCACATACTCGTCGCATGATATGCTCGCCATATATATTGAAAAGTATTGGGGACAGTATACAACCCTGGCGGACCCCTTTTTTAAAGGAGAATGGCCTGGAGAGAGTGTGGTCGATCCTGACCATACCCTGGTTGTCAGAGTATAATGACCGGAGCAGGGCAATCAGGTGATCAGGAACCCCCAGTTCAGTTAGCACCTTCCACAGGCATTGCCAGTCAACGCAGTCAAATGCCTTGCTGTAGTCCACGAAGCACATTACGAATGAGATATTAAATTCGTAGGACTTCTCAATTATTTGTCTTATGTTGAGAATTTGTTCCCGTGTGCCTCTTCCTTTGACGAAGCCAGCCTGCTCCTGTGGGATTTGCCAGTCAAGAAAGTGTTTCAAACGTCGGTTTATTATTTGCAGAAGGATTTTGCTACTGTGAGATATAAGGGCCAGAGTTCTATAGTTATCGCAGATTCTTGTGGAGCCTTTCTTATGAAGTGGTATGACCAGCGATTTGGTCCAATCTTCTGGCCATTTACCAGTCTGCCATGTGCGGGTGCAGATATGGTGAATATAGTCAATTCCGTTGTCACCCAGAATCTTCAGCACTTCTGCTGTTATTTGATCTGGTCCAGGGGCTTTTCTGTATTTCAGTGCTGTGATGGCGGCTGTTATTTCCGACCGCAATATTGAGGGTTCGAGTTCTAAGCTGGGCCAACCAGCAGCTAAATCTATGGAGGCGCAGGCCTGGTGGTCATAAAGTTTCTCGCAGTATCCACGCCATCTATCTGCTATTGCTGCCAGGTCGTGTATTGGGTCCCCGTCCTCGTCATTGATGACCCAAGTTTTTGGTTTGAATTGTCTGGATATAAGTCGTACCCTCCTGAACAGGTCTGCGGTTTGGAAGTTCAACGAGTTGGACTCTATCTCCGAGCAAATGTTCGACAAGAATCTGTTTTTGTCTCTTCGACATTTCTTTTTCACCTCTTTCCAGAGCCGAGAATACTTTTTTCTAACGTGAGATGCCTGCAGCCCCTTCATTCTTTCCCTTCTGCAGTCGCGAATTAGCTCCCAGGTGTCTTCAGCTAGCCACGATTTGGTCTTTATTGCTTTTGGTCCGTTATCTTTTCTGGACGCTTTGATGGATTTGAGCGCATTATTTAGACTTAAATTAAATATCTTTCTCCACAAAACATACCTACAAACATATATTAATGATAGTTTAAATAACAATATTGCATGTGTTAAAAAGTTGCAGAATCACGTCGTGGTTTTGTATTTTCGCCGAGGGCTTGCTAATGTCACACGAAATAAGACTAAAACGCGGATATTAAGATGAGAGACGCGCCTTTGAAGGATTGTGCTGCCAAAAAGAGTATGATGCTACGGCTCCACGTCACGTCGAGTGGAACTCTCATTGTTGTCTCACGTCACAGATGTCATTGCAGACTTTGTTTGATAAGTCCAAGTGCTTTGAACCTTTCATGTAACATGTACATTTTGGATTATTTTATTTTGCGCCTACCAACATTATTATAGAGAGATAGTACTGGTTCATGTTCATAAGTCATCGATTCATTTAAGTCCCGATCGATTATCATATTTCCACTACACTATGCTTTAAAATAATACAAGTACTGTAAATTTAGCTGGCGATAATATAATCTGGAATTGCAGTAATAAAATTAATTATCGAATTCGTGTTATAAATTTTTGATAGATGGCGCTGATAATATATCAATAATTTATTTAGTAGCTATATGGAAGTCCAGATAGATTATAACATTTCCATATAACAATGCTTTAAAGTAGTAGTAATGTAAGAACTGTGAATTTAGCTAGCGATAATATGACCTTGAATTTCAGTAGTAAAATTTAACGTAATTATCGAATTCGTGTTAGTAAGATTTTGATAGATGGCGCTGAAAATATATCCATAATTAATTTAAACGGAGAAGTAAATCAAAAATGCTAAACACAATTGAGACAATAACGAAATGAGTATGTATTTTACACCTTAAAAACAAACGGGAAATTCGAAATGGACAGTTTTTCACAGCAACACCGCTACAGCTAAGATAATATGGAAATAAAATCGATAAAAGCTTATAGCGTAACACTAAAAAGAAAAAAAATATATATTTAGCTCGCTGTATTTCCCAAACGGCAAACGTTTCAGCCGATCCGTCCATTGTTTCCTTAAACGTTTCCAATAAAAATGCAAATATCGTGTCTATGGTCTATGCGTTGTTCCCGTTGTCCGTGTTCGACTTTCAAACAAGTTTATTTATCTGATCTATTTATTTCCAGAGCGTTGTCTATGGATTCTGAGCATCGCTTGCGCATTAGAATATTTCGTGGCTGCAAAATACAGTATACATTTTTAAAGACAAACCTTCTTTGTCAGCAAAACTAAAATCAATATAGATTTATCGTACAGAATTTGAATGCAATACTTCAAATTTTTAATATAAATATAATAACTTCACACCTTTATTTGTCTAAAGGTATAGATTAAGCGTCAACTCGCAAAGTTCTTACGAAATTAAATAGGTGACAGAACCTATTGCCATAGACCGGGTGCAATTTAAATATTGTAAGTCATCGATGTTTATCACACATAACCTTTGTAAATAATTCCGAGAAGTCATTGGTGTGAGCCAGATCAATCCCATGAGTTCCTAATTCAGAAGCGGGTTGCTTCACCATTGGATTTCCGAGACTCAGACATTTTTAATAACTTTCACGAATTAAATTGATTTTTTTATTCTTACCTATAGGTAATTTGAAATCCGATTTGATGCATCCTCTAGGTCGCTCCTGATGGATTAGTATTATTTATATACTTATATAACGCGAAAAATAATACTATGATTGTGAAAATATATTAGTCGACTAATAGTAGTGTTAATGGTATCGTAGTTTCTTTTTTTATTTAAATTTATTTATAAGTCTTGTATCTGTCCAAAGTTTTAAACTGGATGAACTATTGCAACCATATCTTTACTTCGTCTCCGTGCTCAGAAGGTTGATTGTGACCCCTTTTCTGAATTTCAAAGTTTCGGATACGAACCCTCACTTATACCAAATAGATAGTGTAACTATCTCGAAAGATGACATAATAATGCCCGATTCTTACTCCATCACCTGCCATTTCAGACCATAACATTCGATAGAAATATAAATAAAAAAAAACTTTTTTATTTTTAACACCACAAAAGGTTTTAATAGTTTTACGCTGAAACTCGTCAAGTTCCCGAAAACATTATGTGGGGATTTCCACGCTTTTTATTTTGTGTGTATGTTTTTATTATTTTTATTTTCGTACAGTTTTATTATTCGTCGCGGTTCTCATCGAAGCGAAGTGAAAAATATATGAAATTCGGAAGATCCCGGCTTAATATGTATTACATAATTTCCCAAGCGACAACTAGCTCGGTGTTCGAGAGATGCGTTTTTTTTTATTCAAACTTTGTTCGCGCTATTTCCGAATTTTGAATTTAGACATTATGTGCAGTTTTCTAAATTATATACGTGAAATTATTTTGTAAATTTTTCACGCCATTTTTTACCCGTAGGTGTAGGCAGTGACTCTTAAGCTTCGACTCGAATAATATCACAAATGCAATACGTGGCAGCACCTATTGCCATACACCGGGCACAATATTGTCAGTCATCGATTTTTATCACATATATATAACTTTCGAAAATTACTGCGAATAACATTGGTATGAGTTCGGAATCGATCCCACATCTTTTAGATTAAGAAACCCGAGCTCGACCATTGGACCATTGAGACTGCTAATAAAATATCAAAACTGAAATATAATATCTCTGTATATACGAGTGTTCACTTCAAAAATAAAACGGGAGGATTGAGGGTAGTTTATTAGAAGCTTTCTCATACAATGTTGCGATTTTTGCGGAGAGGATGAGACGGAGTCGGATGAAATTAAATTGAAGACTTAACGGAGGCTGCGCGGAAACTGACCGGAACCACCACACTGTTGTAGGTATATGTTGAGTTTGAGGTTTTTGATAGTCTTTCTGAAAAAAATATGTTTTCTTTTGGATAGGGAGGCAAACGAGTGGGTGTGTAAACAATAAACGCCTCCCATGGACACCTGAACACAGATAGTGTTACAGCTGCGTTGCCGACACTTCCAATGGGATAGGGGTCGGAAGTGGGTTACAAACAGGAGAATGAAAGGGGTTGGGTCTCTGAACACCTCTCGCATCGAGCGCAATGCGACATTTAATTAGCCACTTCAATGAGATCGTGAGATTTCACCTGTCGAGCCTGCCCATTCATTCAGCGAGCAGCGGGGCTCTACCACTATTTATATAATGTGTTTAATGTACCTATTTAATTTACATGTATAAATTTTAAAACAATAATAATAAATATTATTTTTCTAGGAAAGAAGTAGTAAGTCTCAACATTGACTGATTTAAATTAAATAGCTGCTACCACCTGCTGAATTATATTTCATTCTTATAATAATTCTTCTTGCAATTCAGCAGAGGGATCCAAACAGTGTTTAAAAAATAACTTTCAAAGCACAAGCTATGATAAATTGAATTAAAGGATATTAGGGAGTAAGGTAGTAGGGAGTTTTTTTTAAATTTTAACAACTAAATTTTAAAATTATTACATACATTACAAGTTTAGTATTATTTTTTTCGTTGATATTTATGTTTTTGGGCATAAAACAAAAAAACAAATGTAAAAAAATCTTTTATAACTGAAACAAATATAATATTCATTGTTATCATGAAATTAGCTTTATTTCCATATTCTCATCATTTTCTTGTCCTGAACAATCCATATTGTCAACAAATTTGGCTGTCATTTTACAACCGGCCGCCTGACTGACCAGTCCTTAGGAATGTTTTCGTTGGTGGTTTAACATAGGATTAAATTTAATATTGGTTTTTAATTTGAAACATTAAATCCAATAACTCCAACAATTAACAATAGCGTCTAGACATGAGCTAAGTTAATTATCGTCTTATACCATTTTATAGCAGTATTTCAGATAGAATTGAATAAAGGAACAAGTTTTTAATGAATATTGATGGTGAAAACTCTTGGAATCAGGCTTGACACGGTATCGCGAAACTCCTCGAGGTTGATATAAATCACGCTTAGAGCAAACACTGTAGTGATGTTCCACTTCGAGTTACGCTATTATTACTCATAGAGATAAAGAAAATAATACTGGTTACATTTTGTATTAAATAGCTGGCAATAATTTATTTTATTCTATATTTAAATGAACCCAATTACCATAGAGTATTTACCAAAAATCTTATGAATTTTTTGTTCAGGTTAGGTTTGAAACATACAACACATATAAAACCTAGGTTTTACTATCATGGGAAAGTTTTACCAAGTCTTAAGCAATTCGTTATAGAAACATGCAACCGCATAATTTATGGGAAGTTGTAGAGATAAAAAGTACTTTATGGCCGTCATTATAGAAATTAGAAAAAAAAAGTTGAGATGACATCAAATTCCTTTAAAATCAGTTAAACTGGTGTAGAATCTAAAGGTGATAGACAGAGTTATTTTCTCTTTTGATGGTCTCGCTTCTCTTATTTGGTGGGTAAAAGTATATCTATAATAGGTATAAGAGATAGCAAAACATACTGTCATTGGGCACAATATTATTATTAGTAAGAATAAACAGAATAAATTAATAAATTATAAAAAAAAAGTCGTCGTTGCAAAACTAAATTCTAACCCGAGATGTCTGTATTCATAAGCGGTGCGCTCGATCTCCACACTACTATGACAGTACTAGTAATTATTATTGAAATCATAATGATTTCAATAATAATTTTACTGACGTTGCGTTTCTATCGCCTATGAGTTTGGCTATTAGACTTCTTCTTGAAAGAATCAGGATTCGAACATTCTTTCTTTTTGAAAAATATTTGCGATACATACCGTATCAATATTAATTGTAGCTATATTTAACAAGCGGGCCCATTCATGCAGTGAACTGCTACCTAAGCAGTTCGCTGCATGTATGGGCCGGCCCTACCGGTGAAATACCACCACCTCTCAGACGATCGACGTAAAGTGTCTCATGTTGCGTTTCGTACGGAGAGAGAGGTTTCCGGAGGCCTACCTCCCTTCCCCATCCTACTCCCTTAAAGATCGGCAACGCAACTGTAACACTATATCTGTTGCAGGTGTCCATAGGCAGCACTGGTCACTTACTATCAGGTGACACGCCTGCTCGTTTGCCCTACTTTCCCATAAAAGAAGCTATGGGCTACCAACAGTTATTTCAAAATATAATTGTATTAATGTTATAAATCGACAGATATTTGCCACTGCTAAATAAGGGTGAGAAGTTATAAAATATATACAAACAAACGGTGCTAGTTTTGGAATAAATAAGTACTAAGTACTACCTATTCATTGTGCTGAATTTAATTACTGTACAGACTATCTCCAGTTAATTAGATTTCAATGCCAATTTACATTTGAATTATATTCGAGAAGCTTTCCTTGTTCATAGTTGTATTGGTGGAGAAAAGCAGTTTGCTCCGCCCTCACAGAATATCAACGTAAAGAGGCACATGTCACGTTTTGTTTGGTGAGAGAGGTCTATGGAGGCCCATCTGCCTTCTCCTATCCCGTCCCGTCCCACTCTACTATTAGATATATGTGATCTACTAACACACTATCAGTATTGCAGATGTTTATGGGTGGCAGTAGTTGCTTATCATCAGCTGACATCCTGCCAAGTGCGTGGCTGTTAAAATGGAATAAAATTTAGCCAAAAAAGAAAATTATATGAATGTTTATTTTTGTATGGGATATGACGGCAAACGAGCAAGTGGCTCACCTGGTGGTAAATAACTTTACCACTGGCACAAGTCACTTCACGTCGATATTCCGAAAGATAAGTATTTAGCCCATTAAATCAGCGAACTGTAAGACACTATCACTGTTTCTTATATAAAAATTATGATTCAGCATCACAATATCATTGATATCGTCAGGTTAATAAGGCGTTAATTACAACACTCTCTCTCTCTCAAAGCCTTGATATATTTAGGTCATTAGTAGTTAATGAATTATTTAGTTAACGACTCAAGCCGGTAGCATCCTTATTGGGTTGAATTATATCTATCTTTTATGCTTTCAAATAGCATTCACCGTTAATTGCTGTCTGACTTGCTTGCTTGACTCACTAATTGCTTAAGTTCAGGATCTCTTTGCTCTTCAGTTGAAAATAGTTGACTACTATTAAGAAGTAAGAGATTTTCTTAAGAATGTTTTATTTTTTTTTTATTTTCAAGTTGTTCATAATTTTTCTAAAAGCTATAAGTTTGCAGACGTTGAAAAAACAAGGAGTTTGAGAGGGCGTGCAAGGAGAATGTGAAAAGTAGGTATGTGCTTTGTGCTGAATTGCGCTACGCTGGGTTGTACTTACTTTTCTATGAGTTTGTTTGAAAATTATTCATGTGTAGTAGGGTGGAGCGATTTTGTATGAAGAAAAAAAAACTTTTTTTTTTGGTAACTGCATAGCGATAAAAAGTTGTCTTTGGGTGAGATAATCAAACATACCAAATCTTGTTAATCTATATCAATGCTTTGAGGTGCCCCAACACAATTGAAAATCGGTAAATATAACTTTTTTTTACATTTCTGTCAAATTGTTCTATGAATGTAATTTTCTGAATTCTAGGGCTATAATTAAATTAATATAATAATAATTATTTGTAAGCACGAAAACTAAAAGACCCGTTACTTATTAAGATAGATTAATTTATTAAATGAAATACAAAAAAAAATAATTTTACTTTTTTTAATTTAATTTTATTAAATTTTTTCTCACGTGACATGCCCTCAGTACTCACTTCCTGGCTCTGATAAAATCACATAATGGTCTTCTGTAACTCTCTTTCTGTAAAATTTACCTTCTAAAAGCTGACCAAAGTTTTGTCCTTTCTACTATCAAATTAAAAAAAAACCACTCATGCTTTTGCATTTTGTAAAGCTGATCTGACTTAAGATCTTTCGCGGCGCAAATTAGATTGATCAATGATACTCCTGCTATCGTTTGTAGAAATGATTCCAACATCTATTAGGACAGAAGAAGCTATAATTGCAGAGGCTCGGTCAGAAACTCCATACGATCGCATGCAAGAGCTAACGATGGCAAACTTAATCTCCTCTTTTTTTTTGCTGGCGCTAATGGTTTTTTTTACTAGACTAAAAGCTTCGCCATTGCTGGAACTAGCACTGGTAGTTTCAATGGCCAACGTCACTGGATAAAAAACGCGAACAACACAGTTTCTCGGGATCTGTTATGTCTCTGTTACGCAAGGAACTCTTTTTTTTCCTATTTTTTCTTACTTTTTATAGTTGCAGCTAGATCTACACCCCCTATTATCATTGTTTTCTTGTTATTTTTTGATCAAGTAGAAAATGTATTTCTTCTTTCGGAACGCGACTGTTATTCGAACAATAACAATTTGACATAAGTTGGCATTTGCATTTGTAAATATCAAACAACCTATGTGACTGAGCTGTAAATGAATTTATTTTCTGTTGATAGTTTAAGGTTTCAATAAACTTCTATATTTGTCGTAGTAGGCGCGAATTAGTTGAAGTCTCTTGCGGCTTACTGTTGGCAGCGAAGCTTTTTGCCAAATATCTAATACGTCTTGAGCCACTATTTTGGATATGTTATGGACCGTTGGCTCTTTTGTTGATGCACTATCTTTAATTCATATTTAATGAATAGATAATGTTTCATCATATCATTATAAGTTGGCAATTGAGATACTGATAACTTCTCTGGCAAACCAAACACAGGACAAGACGTCGTTTGTTGAGTTTTGTCTTGAGACATTTTACTGTAAATAACTAAAAATAATAGGTATAAATTCAATTCGAAACGACTTTATTTAACCTAGATTACCTTAATTGACAATATTCAATTATAAATACTACTTACCAGTAGTATTTCTTGATCTCAGCGTTTAAAACCAGAGCGTCTCACAAATAATGTAATCCTCGCACGTAAAGCGATTGTTTAATAATTGGCGTTCAAGCAACGTTTTGGTGAGGGTAGTCAAATGACCTCCCCCGCGTACCCCGCGTACCTCACATCGACAAACACTAATCACATCTAAGGGTTACACTTTTTAGTCATAAGCAAACAAGGCCACGTTCAGAATATATTTTAGCGGAAATAAAACGAATCTTAATTTTGACCAATTTTCGCGAATTTCTCGTATTTTAATGGGGTTGGGGGCACCTCTAAATATTATTAGTGACAAATAAAACTTTGTGTGTATATTTATGAGTTAGAAAAGCAACTTTTTACATGTATTCCAAAATGATAACGATAAAAAAAATTTTTCGCTCCACCCTAATGTGTAGGCTTTAGATTCAGTTAAATGGTTTAATTTTAGTAGTGAATATAATATAGTGACTTATAAAAACTCACTATATGAGTTTCATGTAACTTTTTTTGGAACATTAACGTAGGTCATGATATTTTTTATAATAACAGCTATTTCTTAAATAATTACTAATCTTAAATACTAAAAATAGTTAATAAATGGAAAAAAAAATGTTTCGATTTTATTGATTCACTTAACAGTTAACAGTGGTAGAGCTAGACAGTTCACTATATGAATGGGCCGGCTCGACCGGTGAAATACCACGACCTCTCAGAAGACCGACGTAAAGTGGCTCATGCCGCGTTTCGTTCTGTGAGAGAGGTACCCGGAGGCCCACGCCCTTTCCCCGTCCTTTCCTATCCCCTATCCCTTAAAGGTCGCCAACGCAACAGTAACACTATATGTGTTGCTGGTGTCCATGGGCGGCGTTGGTTGCTTACCATCAGGTGACACGCTGCTCGTTTGCCCTCCTATCCCATAAAAAAAAACTTAAATATAAATAAATTGTTTACGTATTTAAATATAATGCATTGAACGAGAAATGCGGAGACATTTGATTGAAGCTAGTTTTATAATTGTACTAGCTGACCCAGCAAACGTTGTCTTGCCAAAAAATAAAATTAAAAAAATAGGGGTTGATTGTAGGTGGTTGAAAATTTAGGGTTGCATGTATTTTTGTATCCCGTTTTATAAAAAAAATAAGAAACAGAAATATGTCGAAAAATTAAAAAAAGAAATTGAGGGGTGGGCTACCCTTGTGATTTAGGGGGATGAAAAATAGATGTTGTCCTATTCTCAGACCTACCCGACACGCACATAAAATTTCATGAGAATCGGTCAAGCCGTTTCGGAGGAGTTCAATTACGCACATCTAGACTCGAGAATTTTATATATTAGATATATTGTAAATAATGTAATAAATTTATTTCTTCTTATTATTATAAATAAATTTAGACTTGCATTGTCAAGACATTTAAACTTCTTGAATAATTACATGAAATAAATGCAAAAGAGATGGAAAAAATAGAAAATAACCAATTTTATACACATCTTTCGTATCTGTATGCCTTTTAAAAGTAGTAGGACTACATATAAATGATTTTTTTAGGAACTGAAAACTGTATCAATGATCTGTCTGAACAAAACATACCTTCACGTTTTTTTTTTCTATCCGAAGGTGTAGGCGGCGGCTGTTAAGCCTCGTCTCGCCGTTATGTTTACGTCCCAAATAGAATAGGTGGCAAACCTATTGCGATACCGTGCACAAAGTTTTCAGTCGTCGATATTTATCACACATAAATTCCGAAAATTAGAAAAATAACTTATTCTCAAGGGAAAAGGCGAAAACGAGCAAGGGAGTCACATGATGATAAGCGACTGGCGCCGATTATAGACATCTTCAACGCCGAGGGGGTTACAGTGGCATTACCAGCTTTTAAGCTGGGTTTAAGAGGGAAGGGGATTCACTTATCGCGAACAAAACGCGATATAAACCACTTTACAAGGATTTTCTGAGAGGCTATGGTATTTCGCCGATTGAGCCTGCCCAATCATTCAGAGAATGTAGTACACTTTTTATTCCTGCTATTCATATTTTACTAGTTGACCCGGTGAACTTTTGATTTATCACTTTTTCTTATCTACAAATTATAGATAATAAATTAAAAGCAAAAATCCTGTTTAAAGAAGCTTTTATTTATGCGCTCTAAAAATAAGAAAATAATATTTCCTTAAAAATTTCAAGTATCAACATAGAGTTTCAGTATGTACAATTTATATAATAATAAAAGCTTGTCGCGCGAGTTGTAAATAAACTGTACTAATTTTATAATGTCAAATCAAATCAAAATAGCTTTATTTTCTAGGGTATTCACACACAGTTAAATATAGTCCGTAAATACAGATATTTAACTTATTATTATATTTAAAGCATAACATATTAAAACACGAGCGCTTGAGAAAATTGCCTCATTGGAACAAAAACGCGCGGACGATTCTGAGTGTAGGATTGTCATGAGAAGAAATGGGCAAAATACTCATGTAAATTAATCTACTAACTTTACTATATTATCTATTGCAATTTAATTACCTACTGATAGGGAGTCAAACCTCGCGACAAGCTATTATTATGTAAATTGTACATACTGAGGCTCTAAGTTGATACTTGAAATTTTTAAGAAAATATTATTTTCTTATTTTTAGAGCGCTTAAATAAAAGCTCCTTTAAAAAGTATTTTTGCTTTTAATTTATTTTCTTATTTTTAGTTATAACTGGCTAGGTTAGTGTCATTTCATTCAACGCATCATTATTGCAAGTTATTATACCGCTTAATTTCAAACAGTCCAGCTCTTCAATAAGGCGATCATCTTATTCAATTTCAGCTTAGAACTTTCTTTTCCATTTAATCGCAATGATGATTTTTAATTCATAGCCATATTGTAGAAATGCATCAAAAATATGTATGCCGTCGTCTTGGATGGTCCACCGTATTGTATTTAGAATGACGTCACATTATTTTTCGAGTTATTCTCAACAAGCCCTTTCATTTGATACCCATATTGTAGAAATGCATTAAAAAAACTGTTCCTCTATTTTGGATGATCCGTTATATTGGATTTAGAATGACGTCACATTATTTTTTGAGTTACTATACTCTCAATGAGCCCTTTCATTTGATACCCATATTGTATAGAAGCTTAAAATATGTTTTCCTCCATCTTGGATATTCCACCATATTGGATTTATAATGACGTCATATTATTTTTTGAGTTACTATTAACAAGCCCTTTCATTTGATACCCATATTGTAGAAACGCAAATATTTTTCCCGCCATATTGGATTTGGAATGATGTCATATTTTTTTTCGAGTTACTATTATCAAGTCCTTTCATTTGATATCCATATTGTAGAAATGTATTAAAAAAAACAGTTTGTCACGTTAATTCAGCTTAACGCTTTAAAAAACTGCATTGGAGTGACATCTGTCGAATCAATGGGATATTACGACAGAATTATCAGTAGAAGCCATCTAGTGGCGACATCTATTGACATTCTCTGTAACTACGATAAAGCCGTGCGTACGTCCTCGTCAATTAATATTAGTCAAATTAGAACTAATTAAATTCCTTCATTAAATAAAGCATAAATTAAATCTATAAATAATATATAAACTTGTAAATTAGGAATCCCACTATAAGGGATAATTGTAAAAGCTAGTGACTCACTCCCACTCCAGAATCGGAATGACGGAAATGACAGAACAAATCGTAGATTGAACATATAATATAACTTTCTTCTCTCTGACGCCGTCGCCTTGCGAACAACACCTTCCAATCACGCTACCGACGGTATAGAAATAGACCAGACAGCCTGATCTCTGACATCAACTGCTACTTCAACCCCCTACGGGTGAGTTGCCCTTGTTAAATTATTGTAGCTAGCTTAGTGTTAAAAAAAAGATAGAAGTTGTGACTGTTCTCGGTTCCGAGCGTGCGACAAAGCGTGGGATCAAAGGTCGCTAACGGATCGAGCGAACAGCGTGTAAACCTAGTGCCTTGTGGCATTTCAGATACTGCACAAACAGCGTAACGATTCACTATGGACACTTTACGGGAATTGCCCCTCAGGACCACCGACGGGGTGAGCGCTCCGACAGACACAACTGCCAGCAGCCTTCTACGCGGGAGGACCATACCGGAGCTGACCGGACTCCAGCGAACCAACTGCCAGCAGCCTTCTACGCGGGAGGACCATACCGGAGCTGACCGGACTCCAGCGAACTAGGGCAATACGTCCCTGCAAGACTACTTCCAGCTTTAAGGCCAGTGACCCTCGCTACTACCGACTTAGTGGGAGGAAGCAGACTGACCCCTTTTTTTTCACTTACCGACCTACCACCCTGAGACTATCTACTATCTTTCGCCGGCCCTCTACTCTTCCTATACACTTCTTTTCTTATATAACTATTCGCTGACACTTAATATTTTCTTGCTACCTTATACTATTTTTCATCTATGTTATCTTAATACTATTATCTAATATACTATCTGTTATTGAAGGACTAGACTATTATTGCTATCTACCTCTAACGTTACAACACTACAAGCTAAAATCCATCCATATAGTTACAGCAGTTCTACGCATCGATTCATAAAGCTATACATAAACCCAACTACCCTCCAACGTAACAAGTTCCTCTATCTTGAATGATCCACCATATTGGATTTAGAATGACGTCACATTATTTTTTCAGTTACTCTCAATTAGCCCTTTCATTTGATATCCATATTGTACAGAAGATTATACTATGTTTTCCTCCATCTTGGATATTCCACCATATTGGATTTAGAATGACGTCATATTATTTTTTGAGTTACACTTAATAAGCCCTTTCATTTGATACCCATATTACAGAAATGCATTCAAAATATCCATTCCTCCATCCTGGGTGGTCCGCCATATTGGATATAGAATAATGTCACACATCATATCATGCATTGTCATCCAAAGTAAACGTGTATACAAAATTTCAGCTCAATCGGTTGAAGATATCTACTTCAAAATTGAGTTGCAAGATTCCACCGAACATATATACTTACATACATACAGTGCAAGCTAAATAAAAGCTTTTAAAAACCACCCCGTTGATACCCTCTATCTATTAAAAAAACACATCAAAATCCGTTGCGTAGTTTCAAGGATCTTAACATTTATGGGGACAGACAGCAGAAAGCGACTTTGTTATAAACTATGTAATGAAGAATGCATATCTATACTTTATATTATAAAGCGGAAGAGTTTGTTTGTTTGTTTGTTTGTTTGTTTGTTTGTTTGAACGCGCTAATCTCAGAAACCACCAGTCCGATTTTAAAAATTCTTTCAGTGGTATATAGTCCATTTATCGAGGAAGGCTTTAGGCTATATTATATTTTCAAATTAATTAGGGATCCTTACTATAAGTCCAATAATGTAACCCAAGGTGTAAGAAAATGACTCGAAAATAATTCTTACATCGTGAACGCTGCGAAAACTATTGATTCTAGAATAAAACAATGTACTACACTTTTACAGAACATAAATTTGTCTATAAAAAAGTCCGCGATGGCATATGTCTAACTATTGTAGTTATCTCACAATAAGTGTTTTTTGAGTTTTTTAAAATAATTAAATTGATGTCGTTATAAAAATGCTTTATTTTGTACCTTGAATTTAACTTTCCTGAAAATAAATTACTTCAATATAAAGACAGATTCAATACCTTTCTAGAACTGTTTGAATAATTCAATTCGGACATTTAATTCCAAAGATATCGCAAAATACAAAATGTAAGTATTCATTTCATAGGGAAATATTTAGTTACACTGATGATGTATCCGACTCGGACAGCTCGGACCGCGACAGCTAGCAGGTAGATTTTTTTACGTTTGTTTCTTGCTAAAAGGTACCGGTGGTCCAGTTGTCGAGAACCCCACTTCTGTATAAAGTAGTCGCGGGTTCGAGTTCTGGCTCACAGCAATGACTTTTTGAAATTGTTTTCTGAAGTTATGTGTATTTAGATATCGATGACTATAAACTTTGTGCCTGGTATGGCAGTAAGTTTGCCACCTATTCCATTTGGGATGAAAACATAGTGGTGAAACGAGGTTTAACAGCCGCTGCCTACACCTTCGAGTAGAAAAGGCGTGAAGTTATGTTTTGTTGTTGTTTCTCTCTTTGTCATCATATCGCTCAATACTTTAATCAGAATTTAAAATTTAAAAAAGTCTCGGTGGCGCAGTGGGCGAGCGCACGGCCTCTGATCCAGAGGTCCGGGGTTCGATTCCAGACACTGGCTCACACCAATGACTTTTCGAAATTGTTTTCGGAAGTTATGTGTGATAAATATCGATGACTGACAAACTTTGTGCCCGATATGGCAATAGGTTCGCCACCTATTCCATTTGGGACGTAAACATAATGGCGAGACGAGTCTTAACAGCCGCTGCCTACACCTTCGGGTAACAAAAGGCGTGAAGTTATGTTTAGTTTAAAATTTGTAGTATTTAATCGTATTTTGTGGTATTTTTATTTATAAAAGTTACTAGCTTTTACCCGCGGCTTCGCTCGCATTAAATCCATTAAATAGATATCAAAGATCATTACTATAGAAGTTAACCAATATGATAACTCTGTTTTATTGCTTGGCTGGAATCATTAGGTTTTAAAATTACTACTTACAATGACGTTTAAAAAACTAACAACATTTTTTTAAGGTAAAATATATAATACACGGTAATACAAAAATAAATAATTTTGGACTGTAACAATTTTATAAGAGTATGTAGGATATTGTTGTAGACTATTTTATAAGTTTTTCCTTCGGGTTCAAAAATATGTAAATTACTTTAAAGAATATGTGTACAAAGTTTCATGGTGATCGATTGAGTAGTTATCGCGTGAAAGCACGCAAACAAACTTACATTCACATTTATATTTTACTAGCTGACCCGGCAAACGTTGTCTTACCAAAAAATTAAATTTAAAAAATAGGGGTTGATCGTAGGGGGTTGAAAATTCTCAGACTTACCCGATATGCATACAAAATTTCATGAGAATCGGTCAAGCCGTTTCGAAGGAGTATGGGAAAATTGTGACACGAGAATTTTATATATTAGAAGTAGGATAGGATAGGAATTAGGTTACATTTTTATTGTATAAGGGGCAAACGAGCAGGCTTATGATAGTTACAAACGCCGCCCATGGCCACCTCATGACATGCAGTGTTACAGTTGCGTTGCCGGCGCTTACAATGGGATATGAGTGGGGTCGGGAGTGGGTTTCGGTAGGGGAGGGGAAAAGGGATTGGGCCTCCGAACACCTCTCTCAGCGAGTGAAACGCGGCTAAGGCCACTTTTCAGCGATAATCTGAGAGGTCGTGGTATTCCACGGGTCGAGCCGGCCCATTCATGCAGCGAACACTGCGTGACTTTACCACTGACAGGGTGTGACTGATGTGACTGATTTATAATACATTCTAGATATATGTAATAAACTTTACATTTTTAAGATCGTGATATCTTTTAAAATGTAGTAAATTTATATCGATAAGCTTAATCGCTAAACCGACATCATTTGACTTATAAAAAAAAACACTCACTGTGAGTTAGCTACCCCGGTTTGAACATATGGTGGCCCGTTTTTTTCGTTGAAGGCAACAATAGTGACCATATAAAAAAAGTTGTTTATGTTGTATTAAAAAAAACTAAAGGTTGAGCAAAAACTTGGGACAAGTTCATTGCTATATTCATTGTTTATAAGTGGCATTGCTAATAAAGCTTTCTTTGAAGTTGTAAATAATATCAATGTCTTGGTTGTCAGTACGCTAATACATACTAGCTAAGCGAGTGACACGTGTAATAATCGTGCCTTATGGCACTTTGTTCTCTCTGCCTACCCCGCAAGGGATCTGGCCTGAAGTTATGTATGTATGTATCAAGAACTTGAATTGAAATAAATATTAGTGTTAGATAGTCCATTTATGATGAAAGCTTTGGGGTATTAATATGATTGCGGCAATAATCTTTTGAGTGGAAAATATATAAAATATGGCGGTACGAAGTTCGCGCGGTCTGCTAGTAATAATATATACGAACTCAACATGAAAATTGTATCTAATGTTTTGTAATATACTAAGAGGCTTTCATCAAAACAAGCCTTACAATGCATTCAGACACGACATACAATTCAGGTCGACCACGAAAATGAAAGATGAAAAACTTCTTTGGTATGAATAGCAGTCGTCGCGGAACCGTCCAGATTCTTTGCATTTTACAAGATGCTACGTGACCCCTCTCCGTATTTTTTCTTTTAGATTTTTTTGCCACACAGTAATAACATGTATTTAGTTTCGGGCTTTGGTTACGACGACAAAATGTTTAGGTATTTATGTTACTGCAGAATTGTGGGGAAATAATTAGGGTGGGAGTATTTAATTTTCATAAAAATACGAGTATTATTTATTGAATTATATCTGATTTCTGACTTACAGTAATTTATTAAGTTTGTAAATTATAGGAAGTGTATGTTAGTAATTTTTTTTTATGGGATAGGAGGGCAAACGAGCAGGCGTGTCACCTGATGGTAAGCAACCAACGCCGCCCATGGACACCAGCAACACACATAGTGTTACTGTTGCGTTGCCGACCTTTAAGGGATAGGGGATAGGAAGGAATGGGGAAGGGGGGTGGGCCTCCGGGTACCTCTCTCACCGAACGAAACGCGGCATGAGCCACTTTACGTCGGTCTTCTGAGAGGTCGTAGTATTTCACCGGTCGAGCCGGCCCATTCATGCAGCGAACTGCTTGGCTCTACCACTGTTATCGGTAATATTGCCATATAACAGGCACAATATTGTTTATCATCAATATTTATCACAGCTAACGTCCGAAATTAACTAACAAAAACTCGTTGGTGTGATGGTCGTCCGGATTCGATCTCATGACTTTTTGATTCAGATGCGAGGTATTCGGCCGTACCAACGAGACGATTTTATAACACACGGTATGTAGGTACGTTGTATGGTAATCATTTTGCTATACACCGTTTACAATAGGGAAGCAAAAGTAAAATCCGAATTACAGTCCTGTAAAAGTTTTCATAAAAATGCAAATCGTCCGACAACGTATTGCCACGAAGATGAAAACTCCGCGGGACTGCCTTCATCGAATTAAAATACTTTTTAAAGACAATGTCATTTGCTAGGAACTTTTTACGAGATTTTGACTATATAGTGAGCTGAGCTGCAACAATGAATGGAGTGATAACAAAGGACTCTTTGGCTCATACTTTGTCCGATGTCATTAGGAAACTTTCTGTTGAGCTTAATAGTTATACTAAATTTACTGTATACGCTTTGAATGTTTAAGATAGAAGAAATTCTAGATTTAAACAAAACAGTGCACACTATGTTTGCAATTTTTTCAGTCATTGATATTTTCATACATAATTGAAAGTACGGTTTTTTAAAATATTAACTTGGACATTATACACACAGGGATCTCTAGTTTCAAAGTTAGCAACTAAATGCTATAAATACGATATACATGCGATAACTATAGATACGTGATAGCGGATATGAATACATGTATAAACATATATATTTTTGTAAATAAATACTTATAATACGTACTGTAACGAGTTCGTAATGTAACGCGTTCGTTCTCTCGGCTTCCCAATCTATATGATATTGGTAGCACCAACGTGAGAACCACTATATAATATAATTCAGCTCAGTTATTTATTCCTAGGGTATTTAGGAGCTCATTGCATGTGTATCAAATAATAATGCCAACAGATTAAATCATAGTATATATCAGAGAATTAAATGTACGTGCCCTTTTTTTATGGTTGTAGCGTCGCACCACATCAGTCTTCTTTGTCGCTCTGTCCTTTGCACCACATCAGGCTTCTTTTATATTGTTCTGTTCCTTGCACCACATCAGGCTTCTTTTATGTTACAATTTTAAATAATACGTATAATAAATTCGCTCTTCTACTTTGGTATTTTATACGACTTCCTCTTATGGGATTTAATCTCTAAGTCCTCTTTTTTTATTTATTGACATACGAATCTTTTATAAATCAAAATGTTTTTTAAAAATTCAAATACAAATTTCGAAACACACGTAATAAAAATATCAAAGAGTTTATATTTAAAAATACCAAAGAGTTTACAGTACATAGAATAACACCTAGACGCGATAGAAACATTCATGCTTGTCACAAATATATCTACTCGGTTGGAGATCAAACTCGCCAACCCCGATTCTGCAGTCAGTAGCTTTACCAATGCACCATTAGGTTCGTCGAACTAACCAATTGAATGCTTCAAATATGTAGGTAAGTGGGGCGATGTAGGTTTGATAATGATTATATTTTGGTCAAATAATTTATTATAATATATTTTCGAATTATTAGAATTTCATATAATAAAGTATTTGATGATATGTAATTTATCTGTAACTTTAACTCCTCTTTTTTAATTTTCGACAGAGGTGGCGATCATGTCTCGAAATATCATATATAATTTTCCATTACCAAATGTAATAGTTAAAGAAACCGATCACCATACATTTGGCGCAATATAACATTTATTATATTATATTATATAACATTGATCACAAATAACTTCCGGCGAGTAAGTGCTAGAAGTGCTGATCCACTGGTCATCAGGACATATTATATAAGAAATGGTTCGCACTCACGGGTAAATATGGTTAGGTACTATCTAGAGCCTTGCCATATATGGTTATTATTAAAAACTTTATTAAAAAACTACCATTCATCATCATTTCAACATTAGCCTTTTAAGGTCCACTACTGGACGTAGGCCTCCCCAATAGAGCACCACAACTGCCGGTCCTGTGCAATCATGGGGGGTTATTGCCATAATCGCCACGGTTGGCAGGCGTGTTGGCGATCGCAGTAGGCTGTATTTTGTTTAGAGAGAATGCTGCTGCTCATTCTTCTAGCTTTTCCCTTAGTCGCCTTTTACGACACCCACGGGAAGAGATGGGGTGGCGGTATTTTAAGCCGGCGCCACACAGCTAAGACTAAATGAATAAATTTCTACTTAACACTCTTTGTTTCATATATTGTATTAGGTCGGGGAAAAAGTCTTTTCGCATAACGTAGGTATAAACTTATTATAAAATTTCTTTGACTGTACTATTTGTGTCTGGCTGGTTTTGGTAACATTAAAAAGGTTACATTATAAAGAAAATAAAAAAATAAAAATAAGTTGTTTCCCGCTATTTTTCATTTGTTTTTCTCTCCGTAAAAATGAGTGAATCTAATGAAGAAATTCGATACATTTTAAAATTTTATTATAAAAAAGGCAAAAATGCAACTCAAGCAGTGAAAAAAATTTGTGATGTTTATGGACCTGATGCAGTGTCAGTAAGAGTAGCACAAATTTGGTTCAAACGTTTTCAGCCCGGAAATTTTGATGTTAAAGATGCACCTCGCTCTGGTCGCCCTGTTACGAATAAAATGGACGCCATTTTTGAAAGAGTGGAGCAAGATCGGCATATTAGTAGTTACGATGTAGCTGAAGAACTGGGAATTGACCACAAAACAGTTTTGACCCATTTGAAGAAAGCTGGTTATACAAAAAAGCTCGATATTTGGGTGCCACACGAGCTCACTCAAAGAAACTTAATGAACCGTGTACTCATATGCGATTCATTATTGAGACGTAATGAAACCGAGCCGTTTTTGAAGAGATTGATAACTGGCGATGAAAAGTGGATCACGTACGACAAGAACGTGCGAAAAAGGTCGTGGTCGAAAGTTGGCCAGGCTTCACAGACTGTGGCCAAACCTGGCCTAACACGAAATAAGGTGATGCTGTGTGTATGGTGGGATTGGAAGGGCATTGTTCATTATGAGCTTTTACCGTCCGGCAAAACCATCGATTCTGATCTTTACTGCCAGCAACTGATGAGATTAAAGGAAGCAGTCGAGAGAAAACGGCCGGAATTGATCAACAGGAAGGGTGTGGTCTTTCATCACGATAACGCTAGACCACACAAATCTTTAGCCACTCAGCAAAAATTAAGAGAGTTCGACTGGGAGGTCCTAGTGCATCCACCATATAGCCCTGACCTTGCGCCTTCAGATTTTCACCTGTTTCGGTCTCTTCAGAATTCTTTAGGTTCTGTAAGGTTGACCTCAAGAGAGGACTGCCAAAACTATTTGTCTCGTTTTTTTGATCAGAAGTCCCAAAGTTTCTACAGTAACGGGATAATGTCTCTGCCCACAAAATGGCAGAAAGTTATTCAACAAAACGGTACATATATATTTTAAATAAATGTAAATAAACTTTGAAAAAAATGTCTTGACTTTTCATACAAAAATACGAAAATACTTTTTCCCCAACCTATTATAACTTAAATAATATTGTATAGTAACCAGTGCCAGTGGTCAAGAACACGGCTTCTGATCCAGAGGTCCGGGTCCGAATCCTTACACTGGCTGACACCAATGACTTCTCGAAATTGTTTTCGGAAGTTAAGTGTGATAAATATCGATGACTGAAAACTTTGTGCCCAGTATGGCAATAGGTTCGCCACCTATTCCATTTGAGACGTAAACATAACGGCGAAACGAGGCTTAACAACTGCTGCCTACACCTTCGGGTAACAAAGGCGTGAAGTTATGTTATGTATAACAACCAATGGGAATTTTTTTTTTTCTATATATCTTGGCAGAATGGGCGTATCAATACTACTACGATTATTTTATTGTTATTATATTTGAGTAAATAATTGCTTCGGTTTTTTATAGACGCGAAATGTCAAAGCCAGAAAGTAGATCGTGAATGTTTGAAAATTTCAAGAAAAGTATTTTTTTTTTCTTATGAAAAAATTCCCCTGTGCTAACATAAATATAAATATCTGGATGACCGAGCTTTGCTCGGTATTTTCTTTTTTTTTTATAAATTTCGATCTTACCGACAGAATAATAAATATTGTACTAATATATACTATGTACTAACATATTATATTAGAAACAAATAGTAATTAGTTAACAACGCCATCTGCTGGAATTAGTTAACAACGCCATCTGCTGGAATAGCTTTAGTGTTGTTGTCGTTAAAGCAAGTTAGTTGCTCACAAATAATAGTATTCGCCAATAGATGTCAGGAATTCCAATAAAAAAGTAAGTTGATGTTTAAGTTGATTATCGATAAAACACGATAAAATGAAATTTTCTAAAAATGATTCCTAGCTAGATCGATTTATCGCCCCCGAAACCCCCCATATACTAAATTTCATGAACATTGTTGGAGCCGATTCCGAGATTCCAATTATATATATATTTATATACATATATACAAGAATTGCTCGTTTAAAGATATAAGATTAATTTCAGTTTTGTTACTCATTACGTTTGTAATTAATTAATTTTATGACGTCGTATTCAGAAATTGACTACATAAAAACGTTTAACGTCCAAAATGTTTATCTATCACGCATTATAGTGAAAATAAAGTTATTTTAGATCTAAGGAAATGATAATGTCAGAGGGGTGTAATGTGTTCAATGTAAAAGGAGTGGCAGAACCACGCAGTTTACTGAATAATATCACCGGCTCGATCGGTGCTAAAAGATCTCTTAAAAAATCTCCAAAAGTATTCGAAAGAAAATTTTGGAAAGTGGCTTAAGTCTTGTTTCGTTTAAAGGTATTACTAGGTGAACATTTGTTTTGATACATTTAAGATTGTAATACATACCTTTGCACGCTAAAATATATGCGATACTTATGTTTAACCTCAATTAGGTACAAAGATAAATTTACGGAAATGAAATTGTCCGGGTTGGGGTCCGGGTTCGATTCCTAATACTGTCTCACACCAATGACTTTTCGAAATTTTCGAAGTTTGATGACTGAAAACTTTGTGCCCGGTATGGCAATTGGTTCGCCACCTATTCCATTTGGGACGTAAAACATAACGGCGAGACCAGGCTTAACAGCCGCTGCTTACACCTTCGGGTAACAAAAAGCGTGAAGTTATGTTATGTTATGAAATTGTTAATTTGAATAAATAGGAATATTAACAGTTAATTACTTAGATATTGATTTTTTAATGATCTTATCGTATTCCATCTAGTTTGAGTGAACTCCGAGTATCGTCGAGTAGCATGTTTCTTACAATATTGAAACAGAATGCTAAGTAGCCAGATGCCAGAAATAGAAACAGAATGGAATTAATCACACTAACACTGAGTTTGCCAAAAGAATTAACATAAAACCAATTTGGAAAGGCAAATCAAAACTACAAGCACAATCACGGCAGTAAAACGAAATCCGAATTCGTGTAGAGCCGACCGCCTGTTTTTTTAGGACGGACCGTCGATCGTAAATCCTGGAGTCTATCCTTCAAGCGCATAACTATTTCTCACTCTTAGGTGAAAAAACCCATCCTTTTTATATCTAGCCCAGATTGCGTTTAATTTTATCCCATCGCTGATTAATAACTTTTCGAATGAGAAGTAAAATAATAACACCCATATCAGGGTTGGGTAGTAAAAATGAGATATTAATACATTTGAAATTTACAGTGGTAGAGCCAAGCAGTTTACTGCATAAATGGGCCGGCTCGACCGGTGAAATACCACGACCTCTCAGAAGACCGACGTAAAGTGGCTCATGCCGCGTTTCGTTCGGTAAGAGAGGTACCCGGAGGCCCACCCCCTCCCCCATCCTTTCCTATCCCCTTCCCTTAAAGGTCGGCAACGCAACAGTAACACTATATGTGCTGCTGGTGTCCATGGGCGGCGTTAGTTGCTTACCATCAGGTGACACGCCTGCTCGTTTGCCCTCCTATCCCGTAAAAAAAAATACATAATTATGTTATCATCCCACACACAAATTGTGTATGCCGTTTTGTGGGACAATAAATATATCATAATGTATATAATGTCTGTTATATAACTAATGAATAAATGTATTTCCATGTCTATTACAAACTTTCTTTGTAGTGACTTCAATAAAACTGTTACGACGATAAGGATTCAATAACATCTAACTTAACTAATGTTCATTTTAGGTAAAAAGCAAATACCAATTTTGGTCAGATATCGACCGTAAAGATAGTAAATTTTAAGTTCAAAATGCTAAGATGCAAATATATTCATATGCTCATGGTCTTTCATAATGCGGATGAGATATCAAGACGTAAATGTCATCCAGACCCTCATCTCTTTATATATTTATGATAATATCTACACGTCGCTGCGCCGCTACCCTTAAATCTTAAAAAAGAAAACCTTCAATATAAGAAAAGGTGCAATAACTATGATTTTTTTCTGTTCACGTCCCAAGGGTATTCTTGTAAAAGATATCTAAGTTTTTTATCTTTGTATTACAAAAAAAAAACTCTACATGTCCAATTAAAAAACACATGTCGCCAGATCCTGCACCAAAAATTGTGCATATTTTCATATAAAACCAGCTTTTGCCAACCGCTTGGTCTGCGTGCCATAATGGAGCAAAAATACTATGCCTGTGCCATTATAAGGGTGCATTGGTCACCGGCAATTAGTTATAGCGTGATAATATTTCACCTTTGTATTTGGCAGTATCTGTGAAAAAAATTAAATTAAATTAAAGCATGCAGTACTTTTAGAGTTTGTCCGTTACAAACAAACACACAAAAAATTGTAAATACCATATTTTTAGGTATGGTGTCAATTGTAGATCATGCCCCAAGCTTCCTAAAACAAAAATTCAATGTCCAGTTTTAACTGTCCTACGATTTTATTATAATAAAATAAAATCGTAGGACAGTCAATCGTAGGACAAAACTGGACATTTGAATTTCTGTAAAAAAAATATATATGCATGTATACATATTATGTATAGGTGCATTTTTTTTATTATTTTCAGGAATAAGAGAATCGGTTATAAAATACGACTGTAGGTATAACAGGTGTGGGGACGTGCTGTTACACAAGACAGCCGCCTTATTTATGTTCTCAATATTTTACAAACCATAAAACTTCTTCGCCTTGAAAATAACGCGAACATTTTATGCTAATAGGTGTGTGTCAGAAATTCACAACGGCAAGTAAAATTTTCAATTCTTCGAACTTTTTTAGGTGCAATGCTATGCATTGTGAAAGACACGCTGTTATTGATACGACTGATTTTGACAAATTTGACTTTTTCTTAATTGAGTACTTTTGTAAAAAATCTGGAAAATGGTTTTATTGAACCTACCGATTAATACTACGATACATTTGTTATTAACGAGTCTACAGAAATTTAACTCTTATAAAGTATGTCTATATACAATGCAAAAGCGGATGGATGTAGGAGTCGAGGACGGCCACCACACACCTTCCATGGCCAAATAGAACGAGTTCTGGAGGGAGGATGATGTTAGGAGCCTTAAAAATCGACGCCCGTGTATGAAAAGAGTTATTAAAGTTAAAGAAATAACTCATTGGTGTAAGAATCGTGCCTTATGGCGCTGTTCTCTTTGTCTATCTCGCAAAGGATTTGACATGAAGTTGTGTATGTACCTATGTAATTGAGTCTCAATTACTGACTATCATAACTTTCATATTATTTTTGTGTTATGAAAGTTTGCTTGCAAATAAACTAATAATAACAAAACAAATGTCGGTAACCATGACAACAGCCGCCAAAAACCCAAACATATAAACGTATTATTCACCAGAAAGAAAAAAAGAACTTAATACCATTATGTCTCGCGTTCATATTGTCGTCCAAATATAATGTGTGAATAATGTAGACCTTCCATTCAATAAGGGTAGGAGCCTTTTTGTTGTTGGACGTTAAAAAGATATCCATCCTTTGGGCGATGTTAAATTATGTACTGTATTCCCAATAGTTCGCTGGCGTTGACACCTTTATTTGAGTAATACATTTTACCTGAAATTTGTTACTTTGATTTAAGGAATATATAAATACATGACAGGCAAGTTTGAATTAATACAAGTTTTATTATATGAGGTAATTTATTAATTAATACACTAGAATAGAATACACGTCATTGTACACCGTTAAAATAATATCTGACGTAAGTAGTACATGGTAAATGCAAGGGCAATACGCTGTGCTATCGCATAATGCGATCTCTTCTAGACAACCTTAAGATGGACATATAAATTTGGAAAATAAATACGCGGTGTACAGTTGTTTGTTCAAATATAATTATGTATACTATCAACATCACGTATATATAAGTACATACACTAACAATACGCATACCTACACACACACATACATACCCACTTAAACATATGCATACATACAACACATTAAAAAATACATACAAAGTACAAACGATATATAAATTCCGGTTAGTATTAAATATCATACATGCCCATGACAGTGATAAGTAGTATTCTTTAAGGTTTTTTTTTTTAAAGTTTCCAATATCTGAGCATGTCGAATGGTCAGTGACTTCACGCCTTTGTAACTCGAAGGTGAAGGCAGCGGCTGTTAAGCCGCGTCTCGCCGTTATGTTTACGTCCCAAATGGAATAGTGGCGTACCTATTGCCATACCAGGCACATCGATATTTTTCACAGAAAAAACAAAGTTATTAGTAAAGTTATCTACAAACAATATTTTCGTTTTTCGAGATGAAAAATATATTGTCTTATACACCGGTTTTACTCGTCATTAATTTTAGTAGGGAAAATTTTGTATTCTGTAATATCGCATTATGTGCCATAAAACGTGTAAGTCTTATAAGCTGAGATAACCATAAAATTTTCAGCAAATAAATTATCTGACGCGTTAATCTTTTTACTGTAAAAGACACCAGGAAAACACAACAAGGAAACGTCCTTTTTAAAATCCTTTAAGGAAAAGCGTTGTTATGGAGCACAGTGGAAAAAAAGACCATATAATATACGAAATAATATGCAAAAGAAATAAGATATACTTTTACTTTGTATTTTTAAGTTACTTAATATCACTGAGTTCAATATACAATATATCATATAGGTCAATGCTTAATATTATTAATAGTTGAACCAGCGAGCTTTAGTAGAAATAAAAATGGTCATTGTGGGTTATTGTGGTACATATTTTTATATACACACATGTATCCGGTCAATCTGCGTATTTTCCGTAGAGTGGTAGAGCCAAGCAGTTCACTGCATGAATGGGCCGGCTCGACCGGTGAAATACCACGACCTCTCAGAAGACCGACGTAAAGTGGCGCATGCTGCGATTCGTTCGGTGAGAGAGATACCCGGAGGCCCACCCCCCTTCCCCATCCTTTCCTATCCCCTATCCTTAAAGGTCGGCAACGCAACAGTAATAAACAATGATTGGACGCAACAGTAACAAACTATATGTGTTGCTGGTGTCCATGGGCGGCGTTGGTTGCTTACCATCAGGTGACACGCCTGCTCGTTTGCCCTCCTATCCAATAAAAAAAAAAGTAAAACAAAGTACGTAATTTTCCCTATTATTGCTCGTAATCGGTCGCTAATCGTTTGGGTTAAAGCTTTATCACTCTTGAAATTTAGAATCTTAGACTTTTTAAGAAAACAAACAAAATACCGTTTTGGATGTTCAGGCTTTTCTAAACGGTGGGCTGGAAAGTATTGTGCCAACTCATTTTTTCTAATACGTTAACAAGATTAGGACGTATATAGACTACTTACTACATATAGTATTAAAAAATAATGAACTTTTATATATACAAAACGCTTATAACATTTATATTTTACAAAATAAACAGTGTTACGCGGATTCTTTATTAAAAGACCGTTTCAAGTTTTCGTGAAATATTAAATACACGTGTATCGTAAAGGCTTACGAAATTTTCTTCTTTCTTATACACATGCACAACATGCGCCACTATAAATTATAAAGTTTATATTAGTTTCGTGTTGGCAACCATATAAATATACAACAAGGTTATCAAAATTTATTGGATCACATACGAAAGTTGTGGTTTTATTTTTGGCGCGTTCCGCTCGATTTTTTGTATGTATCGTTTAAGATTGCGTTGTTTTAATTGCAATTAACAGTCTTATAAAATCTGAAAATTTAGTGTAAGCGACATTATTTAAACATTTTAGTGTAAGCGACGAAATTTAGTGTAGACGACTGATACTTGCATCTACTTAAATCCATCAAATCAAATACACAACTGGTAATGCTTACTCATACATACATTACTTTACGTTAATCTCTTGCGGGGTAAGCAGAGCGTCATAACGCACGATTCTTACACGCCTCACTAGCTTCTTTGACATTCATAACTCTTTTAATACAATTGCGTCGATTTTGAAGCCTCCTGACATCATCAACTTCCACTAGAACTCGTTCTATTTGTCATGGAAGGTGTATCGAGACCGTCCTTGAGTTCCACCTCCGTCCGACACACTTTTACACCGACTCTCTCTTTCAATCAAACTTCCTTCCTTGCAACCGTGTTTTCGCCGCGGTCAGCTAGAGTCACTCCGCAGATTTTGCGCTATGCCACAGTTTATATTCATTAAAACTCCTAAATTTTACAAAAAGTTAATGATAAAAGATACTTCTTCTTCTTTGCTGATAAGTAATCAAATGATAACCGAAGGCACAATATATTCAAAATAAACAACATTCTTGTATGTGTAAACATATATGACACCAATGAGGAGAAGAGTGAATTGGGTTTAAGAAGAAAACTCGGGAAGTAGGCGAATTGAGAATCCAAAATCATAAAACTATTTTCAATTACCGAATCAATCCTTCTGTTCTTGTAAGAATCTAGTGCAGATAAAAAGTTGTTGTTATAGTCTCGGTGGCGCAGTGGTCGAGCACACGGCTCCTGATCCGGAGTTCCGGGTTCGAATCCTGACACTGGCTCACACCAATGACTTTTCGAAATTGTTTTCGGAAGTTATGTGTGATAAATATCGATGATTGAAACACTTTGTGCCCGGTATGGCAATAGGTTCGCCACCTATTCCATTTGGGACGTAAGCATAACGGCGAGACGAGGCTTAACAGCCGCTGCCTACACCCTGGGGTAACAAAGGCGTGAAGTTATGTTATGTTATGTATTATAAAAAGTTGTTTTAATTAAAATTAATTCATAAACATACAATAAAAGTGCTCTTTATATTAAAAGTTTTTACTAATTAATTTCGAAATTTATATGTGATAAATATCGATTCACCACCCTATTGGGGCCGTGAAAAGCCATCGAGTCCAGTAGTAACAACTGCTGCTGCTGCAAAATGAAGTAAAATAAAACAAAACATAACTTCACGCCTTTTTCTACCTCAAGATGTAGGCAGTGGCTGTGAAGCCTCGACAAGCCGTTATGTTTACTTCTCAAAGTTGGTATTGGAATAGGTGGCGAACCTATTGTAATACACCGGACACAAAGATTTCAGTCATTTATTTATATTTGTTTAAGTACCTAAATAAAAATGTCATAATTTTTGTTAATAGGTTTTGAATCTACAAAACAAAAATCTGACAAATTGTAGATAAAGTATAAGGAAAAAAAACAAGAAATAAGTTGTGAACGTAAAGTTTGGGCGCGTAACGTATAGGAGGCACATTCATCGGAATTGCCAATACTGTAGCAATGCCGGAGAGTCTCAAAAAGGAATTCGCCCGGGAGAAAAATTAGATTTGTTCAACAGAGACGTGCCCCAACTAAGATGTAGGTAGGAATAGCTACACAAGTACACTAATGATCCGTTAAATAAAACATTATTTGATAAGGAATAGAAAGCAAACTGGTAAGGGGGTCACCTGATGGTAAGCGACTATCGCAGCCTATTGACACCTAGCACAGATAGTGTTACAGTTGTGTTTCTAGTCTTCGAGATGGAAAAGGAGGTGGGTCTACGGAATCGTTCACTCTCGTGGAACAAAAGTCGACATTGCCACTTGACGTCGATTTTCAGAGAGGTCAGGGTATTTCACCGGGCGAGCCGAGATTCATTCGTTTATTTATTCAGCATACGAGATTCATGCAGTGAACTATATGGATAAACTGTAACTCCTATTAAATAAACTGTTATGTTATAAATTAGGATGTTGGACGTCCAAGACACACATTCCATGAACAAATAGAACGTGTTCTGGAGGAAGGTGATGTTAGGAGCCTCAAAAATCGACGCGCGAGCATGAAAAGAGTTATGAAAGTCAACGAAGTGAATGAAGCGTGTAAGAATTGCGCTTTTTGACGCTCTGTTCTCTCAGCGTACCCGGCAATTACAAAGAATTATTTTTATTTTTTTTGGGATAGGAGGGCAAGTGAGCAGACGTGTCACCTGATGGTAAGCAACCAGCGCCGCCCATGGACACCAGCAACACATATTGTATTACTGTGGTTTTACCGACCTTTAAGGGATAGGGGATAGGGAAGTACGGGGGCAGGAGGGTGGGCCTCCGGGTACCTCTCTCACCGAACAAAACGCGGCATGCGCCACTTTACGTCGATCTTCTGAGAGGTCGTGGTATTTCACCGGTTGAGCCGGCCCATTCACGCAGTGTTGCTTGATAATGTTACCGCCTCTGCAATGCTCCAAACTAATGCATGGTTTATTTAATTTTTAAAACAGTTTTTTAGTTTAATTATTTGATATAATATTACAGTGACATGACACAACAAATTTTGACGTTTGATTGAAATTTTAAATGTCAATATTCATACGACACTGACCAACGATGGACCTTTCCACTAACAATGAACTTTATGATATGTCTTTAAAGGTCTTATTTCCTTGTGTGTCAAAATTTGGTTACGAATCGATTGTATGGGAAAATTAAATTGTATTTTTTAGCATTTTACCCGCAATTTATCCATATTTTCCTATCCTTTGTGCGATTCCTGGCTCTAAGCTACCTCTCCACCAATTTTCAGCCAAATCTGTATGGCCGTTCTTGAGTTATAAGTGTTATAACAAACACGACTTTTTTTTATATATATATATATACTAGCTGACCCGGCGAACTCTGTTTCGCATCAAAAGTAATAACTGCTGCCCCGCTATGTTAATACTGCAATATCTTCGACAAATTTGAAGTCGATAGCAGCTATAGGTTAAAAATGGGAATTTTCCATTGTTAACACCCCCGCAACCCCCCCTGTGGGTGGAATTTCGTAAAATCCGTTCTTAGCTGACCTCTACTCGGCGAAAGGAATAATCCTACCAAATTTCAAGTCGCTACGCCTTATGGTTCCAGAGATATCGTGATGAGTCAATATATAGGTGGAAATCTCTTATATATATATATTTTATATATATCTATACATATAATAAAATTGTAGAAAAGTCAAAACTGTACATTGAATATTTTTTAAAAAGAATACTTGGTGTGTGATCTGCAATCGATACCGAAGCCAAAAATATACTTTTTAGAATTTTTGTCTGTTTGTCTGTTTGTCTGTTTGTCTGTTTGTCTGTTTGTCTGTATGTATGTCCGGGATAAACTCAAAAAGTACTGCATGGATTTACTTCAAATTTGGCACGAAAATTATTAAGAAGTCGGGTCAACATATAGGCTACATATTATCACGCTATCACCTACGAGGAACGAGCAGTGAACCTTTATTTCTTCAATGTATTCTGTAGCAACGTGTAATCTAACGACGCATATTTGTATGTTGTTATGGTGTTATTATGTTAATAACCATGCTTTAATCTATACATATAATAATAATAATAATATAATATAAGTTAGCTTCACATTTTAATTAACTTATGCCGTTAAACATAACAGACAATTTTAAAACAGTGCCATCTATGAGATTTACAAAACAGAAAACATTAAGTTGAATTACACGTGTAAGCACTTTTTGGTTTTAGATATAAATAAATCTTTGAGATTTTAAAAACATCAAGTCGAATTACATGTTTAAACACTTTTTGAATATAAATAATTGAAATTTCATCATGCGCTTGCGGTCAATAGATGTTTTTAAGAGTCATAGATGGAGTTGTGCATTTTCTTCTTTAAAATTGTATCGTTAATTCTTTTCAGAGATGAGCAAGACAATTAAAAAAATGTATTTGTATATGCTAAAAACTGTTAATATTTTTGTTCGGTATTTATTGGTGTAATGATTGCTTCGTAATTTTATAATTTTACACCATTAAAAAAAAATGTTTCCTATTCGCTAACTAGATGGCGTTGGCGTCGAATCGAAAATTGAGGGGAATGAAGTGGTTTACACCTCTATAAACACTGTCATCGAGCAAGATGATGCCACACATTATCCCGTGGAATTTCTGAACTCTCTGTCAGCAAGTGGACTTCCAGCGCATACTATCAAGCTGAAAGTCGGTGTCCCGATTATGCTTCTTCGGAACCTATCTCCTCCGAAGTTGTGTAACGGGACCCGCCTTAAAGTCATCTCGCTCCACAGACACAGCATTGAGGCGGAAATTCTTACGGGTTGTGGCGTAGGCGAGGCAGTATTTGTACCACGCATTCCCCTCATACCTCATAACTTCCCGTTCCAGTTCAAGCGCGTACAGTTCCCCGTGAGTGTTTGCTTCGCGATGACCATCAATAAGTCGCAGGGGCAGACACTGAGAGCAGCGGGTGTCGACCTCAGGACGAGCTGCTTCTCACACGGGCAGCTGTACGTCGCTTGCTCCCGCGTCACCAGTCCTGACTCTCTTTACATTTTGGCTGCGGAGAGCCAAACCAGCAATGTTGTTTATAGAGAAGTTTTATAAGTATATATTTTTATCCTTTTCTATATTTATATTTTCTTATTCATTATTTTCTACATTTGCTTCAGTCGCAACTTATTACTTAATTCAGCAGAATCACCATAAAGTCATTTATTCAAAGCAGACTGAAAATCAGCACTTTTGAAGTTCAACAATTTTACAAAAGACAGTCTCCCTCTGTTACTGTACTTTCTGTATTTATGAAATGTAAAGAAGTAACGGGTAAATAAATGTTATTTTAAAAGGTATAATCGTAGGTATTTTTGGTGCTGTATAGCGTTCAGGCAGATGACGTCGCGGGCTACAGCTATACTACAAAAATTCCTGTTAAAATGAAAATAAACAATGCGGGCAACAACCATTGCTACCGCAATCTGTACTTATCCTACCAGTTACAATTTCATTTTAGAGGTAATTACTTCTCAACTGTCTATGTAAAAATATAGCTATCTGATCACAAATTCCACGCGTACGAAGTCGCGGGCACAGCTAGTATATATATATATATATAGATTAAAAGGGCAAAAACAAAATTACATAAGGTAATATAATAAATAACTTTTTTATGGAATACCCTTAGACATCTTCGATAGTTAAACAGTTATGTTGCTGGCCTTCCAGGTAGTGGGATGGGACGGGATAGGAGAAATGGGGTGAACCTCCGGAGACCTCTCTCACCAAATGAAACGTGACTTGTGACACTTTAGGTCGATATTCTGAGAGGTCGTTAGATTTCACCGGTCGAGCTTGCCTATTCATATTTTTATGGTAATAAGGGGCAAACGAGCGTGCGGGTCACCTGATGGAAAGCATCCCCCGCTGCTCGTTTCTTGAAGGTTCAAAGGAATTTATGGAGTGAACTACATGGCAACTGACACGGACACTTTTCAATATATTTTTTCTTAAAAATTAAAACTTATTTATTTAAAAAAAAATAATACCAACTACAATTAACTCGACCACCGTCAAAGTTTAAATCAAAAATTATACCACGGGCCAATGTAAATTCATCTTTTGAAGAAGTATAATGGAAAATTCGAGCAACCACTTGAAAAGTCTTTTGATCTTGAAGTTATACTGAAACGTTTTGGTGAAAGGTTTAAAGCACTGTAGTTAGGTACCTACTGTTGAAACTTCCACAAGTGTTGGTTTAAATTTTAATATAAGGGTGGTACAGGTGCGAGCAGAATAAAATTGAATAGAAAGAAGAAAGAGAGAGTCTCTCCTCTCAACTTTGTGTACTTCGGTCAATATCCAGTTGAACTTGTGCATCTGAACGTTTTAGTTTATTCTTTTTTTTTTGTTTAATTATTAGTTTTTATCTGTGGCTACACGTTTGTTTTATGGGATATGGGGACAAACGAGCAGGCGTGTCAGCTGACGGTAAGCAACTCTGCCGCCCACGGACACCTGCAACACAAATAGTGTTTCAATTGCGTTGTCGGCATTTAAAATATGATAGGAAAAACCGATATGTCTGTTACCTAGCAAAACGCAGCATGGGCCACTTTAAACCAATGTTCTGAGAGGTTGTGGTAATTCACCGGTCGAACTGGTCCTTTCACGCAGCGAGCTACGTGGCTTTCCACTGTATACTTGTGCTGAAATCAAAATAATATAAATATCATAGAGATGAAACTATTATAGCAGAAGAATACTTCGATGATATTATTGTAATATTTGGAGTAAAAGTGTCATTTACTAATGAAGTTTTTAGACTAAAGACTAAATAACATTAAATTAGAAGTAGGTTTTATACCTAAGAGTACCTTATAAGAGTATAGTACTGGGGTGAAATTTCAAATACAATTAGCCAGTTTTTCTTGTAATTCTATTCAGCAGCTGATCCTTGGTTGAATAACCAACATCCAAATATGTTCACCAACTTTCGCATTTATAAAAATATAAGATATATTTAAATATATACTCGAAGAAATTTTAGTAGACCGTGGGTTATTTGGGCTCAGTCATCAATATATATATATATCTATTATCTGTATCAAAAATGGGAGAGCCCGTTGCCTGAAAAGTCTTGTTGCCACGGTCAGAACCTGAAACCTTTATGTTAAAGCACTAAGTCATTAAGAAAGTCTTTTTTTATTTATAGTTTGAGGGCATTTTAATTTTAAGGAAAACGACGATGAATTTACTAAAAAATACTCCCAAGTCTGATTGTCGAAAAGGACGTGGTTTTTATCAAAAGGAGTTGCATTCGTAAAAGTGCTGAGAATACGCGGTTGCAGGTCTCTGAATTTTTCCACAAGTCTGAATGGGCATTCACTAAATGCGACCTCTTTCTTTACCTTTTATAACTGCGAAAGACGGGAAGTTCATTTCTTCTAAGAATCTCGAGAAATACCTTTTTATTGCGATCATTAATATTTTTCGGTCCTGTTAAATTTTCAAAATTGTTTGCTGTCGTTTTAAGTTTTTTTAAAAAAATTCCTCGTTTAATTTCATAGTCAGTTTAAAGCAGTACAGTTTATATTGCATATAATTGCTGCTAAGCTTGGAACAACAGGGCGCTGTATGTATTGAGTCCAAAATATTATTATGATTATAATCTTGTATAATCGAGTAAAAACCGAATCGAATTAGAAAATATTCCTTAGTCTTCTTTTAAAGCATTTAGTGAAAGCGTACGCGTTCGCGTAAAAAATAAAAATATCTCATTGTTACGCAAATACAATAAAGGAACACAACTTTCTTTTCTTGGCAATTGTAAAAAGGGAATCTTGGAATGTTTACTTATATTCCACCCTATTCCCGAGTACAGTTTTGTAACAGGGAGCTTGTAGCTTGCCTTCTCAACAATAAAATATTGATTGGTACATTTACAGATCCTCCCTATTAAACTTTTACAATAAAGGGAAGGCGTGGTTTGTAAACTCACCGTCATAGTGGTTTTAGAGTGACTTCCTTAACTATTTTCGGTTCAAGTTTTAATCGAAGTTATTGCTAGATTTTTCAAATATATACTTATATGATCTTGTCTTTTTCAGAATATGCTTGTTAGTGGGCTATTAGACCACTTACGACAATTTGCAGTGTAGTTTTACGATTGGACTACATATTTATAGAAAAACAACACAGATATATGTTATTGTGAAAAATTTGAAATTCCAGCGTTGGCAAGTCCAATCATGACAACCCTGGCGTTGCAGATGTCCATTGGCGGCGGTAGTCGCTTTCCATCGGGCTTTTCTCATAAAAAATGAGCACATTAATGGTGTTTTTGGAGAAGATGACTTTTAAGATCCAAAAAAAAGTTATAAATTTATGAGAAGCTACTGATGTGAGTTAAAAAACGTCACAACACACAAGTATTTAGTGAAAAAAAAGTAATAAAAAGAATTAAAATACGTTTCAAATGTAAACCATTAAAATTTTACGCCTCATATGTTAGGTGGGAAATTATACGTGATATCACCTACCCCTAAAATTATACCTACCCCTCCCCCACCTACTCTTTATGCGAGTCATCTGTCGTATGAGTCGCGGGCTGCGAGGCAGAGATAAAGAAATTACAACTACGCATGTATTTATTTACGGGCCAGTTTAATAAATCTGTATAACTGTCATAATTTAAATATATTTATACGTATAAATTATAATTATAATTAATTGTATAAATATACATTTATCATATTTGGAAATAAACTTGTGTACACAATTCTATAACTGCTTAATAATATATAAATAAATAATGGAATAAGGTAATAATATCGGAGCGTAGTACAAAAAATCCGTGATCCGTTTCGAGTGACAAGTTTTTATTTTATGTGATTGGAAGAAAAATACCATAAAGACCTGACGGAAAGTAACTACAGCCGCCCATGAAAATATCTGGTACATCTGCTGCATCCCAATCGCTCTGTAGGCCTATCATATGGGATGGAGGAGGGAGACCTATGGACTAGTGATTTCATCACTTCAATTTCAGATGTTTCGAGTTCCTATCAAATAGGTAATGCTTTTAATAAATTTTCGTAAAGATGTTCAAAATTAACATGCACTATACAGACATTTTAGCTGGCAATTGTTCAAAATGCATTCAGGCGACTACCATGATAGTTAAATTAAGAACATTCTGTACCTACCTAATTACTATGAGAGGGAACTATAAGTAATTAAGTTTACCAGGCGGCAGTGGCCACAATTTAGACGATAAAAGGTCCGTTTAGTTAGCTTTTTAAAAAAAATCCTATAAAGTTTAATTACTTACGAACAGTCAGTCTTTTGACAACATGGATAGTTCGAAAGGATGAGATGATGTCCCTACCCCACTGTAAGTGGGATGAGAGCAGGAATGTGATGACTTACTTAAATAATAGTCCAAATGTTTAAGTTAACTCTAAAAAATATTTTTCGTCGTCTCGGTGGTCTGAACGTCAAGCACTCAACCTCTGAATCAAAAAGTCGAGGGTTCGAACTTATACCAATGACTTCTAGGATTTTTTTTTTTAGAAGTAATCTGTGATGAATATCGATTGCTGATAACATCGTACCCGATGTATAGCAATAGGTTCCTCCACTTATTCTGTTTAGGACATATCAATTCAGTAATTTAAGCCTTAACAGCCACTGATTATTCCTTCGTTTGAAAAAAAATGCGTGTGTTTATAAAAAACATCAAAATCAAATCTTTTTTCTATTTTAATATAGACAACTTCAATATTTACTTTACATTTATTTCTGCTCATTTAATATTTATTTATGCCTGACACCCTAAAAATATTAATAATAAACACAAGATATGCGTACATTTCTTATATATTTGTTTGAACAACTTTCTGAATATGAAACAAGCATTATGTGAGGAGCTGGAGAGATTAAACATTCCTACGCCTCAGTTACGACTGACGTATGAGGCATGTATAATGCAGAAGCAATACTGAGGAACGTTACGGCTATTGTCAGTAAGTTAAGTTATAATTATTTTTATAATATGACTCTTCGAAATTCTTTTCGGAAGTTATGAGTGATAAATTTCACCATCTATTCCATTTGGGACGTAAAAATAACCGCGAGTCTAGGGTTAACAGGTGCCTTCACCTTTGTGAAGGCGTGAAGTTATGTTATATTATATTATTTTTATGATTAAATACGACCTTTATAAAATAATAGTATCATCATTTTTTGCTAATTATTATATTTTGTGACTTAAAACTTCAACGAGTATAGCTACGACTGCTAACAGGTCCAAGTTTAAGGATTATGAAGTTAAGCTAATAATAATATATAACATTTTTAAACTGTAAATGTAAACTGTATAATATTTGAGTAATTTTTAATTATCCATTTCATTTCTATTTAGTGACACTCCATGGATTCAAATGTGATTGATATTCAGATGTCGGCAAGAACGATCTACATCTGAGTAATAATATTTAGTCTTCAATGTGCCCGCTGGACCACGCCAATACTACGACTTCTTATAATACTTTAAAAACTTAAATAAAGACGTATTGTAAGCTAACTGCAATTGTTAGATATATGGTGCCGCGAACTTTTTTGTAGACAAGTACAATTACATAATGAGCTGAAGCCTGTTTTCGAGTGCCGAGACAGTCAGACAGCTTAGAAAATTATTCAAAGGCAATAATAATATGTTTATATTGAATAAATAAGCTTAGAATGTAATTACAAATATAAATAAGAGATAATATTTTACATTCTAAATTTTAACCTTTAACTGAATGTGATTTACCTCAAGCATAGGTAAATAATAAAGTAAAATTAGTTCGCGAATAAAGTTTAGTATGCTAATATTATACAAACGAAAGATTTGTTTGTTTATTTGATTCGACAAACATTAAAGAGATGAATTGATTTAAGCAATTATTTTGATATTCAATACAAATATAGACTAGATTTTGATGAAGAAATTATAACTGACCACATAAATTTCGAAATCAATTTCAAAAGTTGTGTGATACATTTTGATGACTGTAAATTTTGTGCGCGGTGTGGCAATAGGTTCGCCACCTATTCCTTTTGGGACGTAAATATCAACTTAATAATATGAGAGCTTTTCATGCGCGATAAATTGTTTTTTACCACTTCATTCTCGCGCTTTTGAACGGGAAGGGTTTCACGACCTACCACCTAAATGGAATAGGTGGCGGAACCTAATTCCATACATCGGGCATAATGTTATCCGTCATCTATAATTAAAATGATTACACGTAGATTCGGAAAAGAATTCATTAGTTTGAGTCCGGCTACGATCTCAAGACCAAATAGAGTACTCGACTACAGAACCATCGAGATAGTTACTTTCAATAATTTTTGCATGTTATTTGACTGTTGTATATATATGAATTTCAATATGTTCCCGAGAGATTCTGAAAGTGTTTCACAGAAGCACAGAAACACCATCCTAGGTGGTAATTGACAGTGCTGGAATAGCTCCTGACTGCGATAACCAATCGTCTAGCAATTATCTCAATATCCTGAGAGTACCGTAACGCCTAAGTTCATACAGAGACTAAGTCGGGAATGCAATAAGCGCCTATATATACTCATAAAAGCATCAGAGCATAAGTTAGCAATTAAGTTGAATCTAAATCTGATCTTGTCTTACCATTTGTTAGTATTTGTTTATTTAACTTTACGCTCTTAATAGGCTGCTGCAATGATACCTCGATACACCTGGATTGGAATTAGAGAACTTCAATCAGTAGCGGATTTTCGAACAGGCAAGCTACGGTATCTAACGGATTGAAGGAGAGACAAATATAAAAAAAAATAGTTAATCTAATTCTCAACGCGAATAGTTAATCTCAAATAGTTAATCTAATTCTCAATCCTATTCTCAGTGGGAGCAGTAATTCATTTTTTTTTAATCAATTTAGACAAAAATCAGAAAATTTACTTGTACTATACATTTAAGGAACGTCTGTAAAGCTAGAAAGGTCAAGTCAGCAGAATCACTTGTTTTATATCTCAAAATTTAGTGCTCATTTAGTGCTAATTTAGTGCTGATAACAGATATTTAGTGCTGTGATAGGGGGACTGAAAATGAGAACACTGCTAACTTTTCATTAAGCTAGCAGTGTACCATTCGTCTCAGTCTGTCTCAGTCGGCAGAATCACTCGTTTTATATCTCAAAATTTAGTGCTCATTTAGTGCTAATTTAGTCCTTATAACAGATATTTGGTGCTGTGATAAGGGGACTGAAAATGAGAACACTGCTAAGTTTTCATTAAGCTAGCAGTGTACCATTCATCTCAGTCTGTCTCAGTCGACAGAATCACTCGTTTTATATCTCAAAATTTAGTGCTCATTTAGTGCTAATTTAGTGCTGATAACATATATTTGGTGCTGTGATAGGGGGACTGAAAATGAGAACACTGCTAACTTTTCATTAAGCTAGCAATGTACCATTCGTCTCAGTCTCAGTCGGCAGAATCACTCGTTTTATATCTCAAAATTTAGTGCTCATTTAGTGCTAATTTAGTGCTGATAACAGATATTTGGAGCTGTGATAGGGGGACTGAAAATGAGAACACTGCTAACTTTTCATTAAGCTAGCAGTGTACCATTCGTCTCAGTCTCAGTCTCAGTCGGTAGAATCACTCGTTTTATATCTAAAAATTTAGTGCTCATTTAGTGCTAATTTAGTGCTGATAACAGATATTTAGTGCTGTGATAGGGGGACTGAAAATGAGAACATTCGTCAAACATCAAACATTCGTCTCAGTCTGTCTTTTTTCTTTTCTTGTCTGTTTTCATTAATGAAAAGTTAGCAGTGTTCTCATTTTCAGTCCCCCTATCACAGCACCAAATGTCTGTTATAAGCACTAAATTAGCACTAAATGAGCACTAAATTTTGAGATATAAAACGAGTGATTCTGCCGACTGAGACAGACTGAGACGAATGGTACACTGCTAGCTTAATGAAAAGTTAGCAGTGTTCTCATTTTCAGTCCCCCTATCACAGCTCCAAATATCTGTTATCAGCACTAAATTAGTACTAAATGAGCACTAAATTTTGAGATATAAAACGAGTGATTCTGCCAACTGAGACAGACTGAGACGAATGGTACACTGCTAGCTTAATGAAAAGTTAGCAGTGTTCTCATTTTCAGTCCCCCTATCACAGCACTAAATATCTGTTATCAGTACTAAATTAGCACTAAATGAGCACTAAATTTTGAGATATAAAACAAGTGTTTCTGCTGACTTGACCTTTCTAGCTTTACAGACGTATTTAAGGATTCGGTTTAAAACCAAATATAATCAAAGACTTTGATACTAAATTAAGGTATATATAATTTCTATGATTGTACGAAAAAGGTTTTATATGTATAAAAGAACATATTCATGGCACAATAAAAGATAAACTAAATTGACTTACTACCACTTCCAATGGCTGTACATAATCCTCTCTATTCAAGTATATGGCCGGTCGAATGGACATTCAACATACATATCAATGTGATCGCTCACATTATTATTTCGTCGTCCGTCGATGCGTTTCCGGGGGCCGTCACGTCGACATTTTGAGCCGTCATTTCGTACCCTCCTCAATCGGCAGTGCCCAAATTGAATTTGATCTGTAACAGGTTCACTCGGTCGTTTGTCTCTGCGTTGACGTGTTATTTTTTTTTATTTAGTTAATACTATTTCTCTGTCTGTTGATTGCTCTATGTGTATCATTGACAATTGCTTTGTCAAAAAAGTTCCTGGCCGGTTCGTATTTTTTTTTCATGAAGACACATTTTCAAACGCTAGTTCCGATATTAACAGTGTTAAAGCCACAGCATGAATCATATGTTCAGCTCGCTGCATGAATGGGGCGGCTCGACCTGTGAAATACAACCACCTCTCACAATATCGACGTAAAGTGGCACGTATGGCGTTTCGTTTGGTGAGAGAGATCTCCGGAGGCCCACCCCGCTTCTCCCAACGCAACTGCATTGCAGGTGTCTATAGGCGGCAGTAGTTGCTTATCATCAGGTGACGCGCTTGCTCCATAAAAAAAATGATAGTAAACTGATATTAAATTTGTTATAACTAAGATTAAGCGGCTAATTTATTACTTATTTTAAAGTGCTATCAGCGTGGCAACGCGGCCAGTATATTGGCGCAATATCCTTTTAATCAATTTTATTATTATATATAATAAATTAGATTTAAAAAATCTCATTTACGTCAACAACTACTAGTATTTTTATTATTTATTTGCAGGTAAATTACCAATCTAGCCATAGGTAGTACGTAATTACTACTACTTACAAGCAAAATCTTATCTTTTATAATTTTTTATTTGCATCCTATGCGCTCTAAGACATCTTTCCAAAATAAACATTTCACTCCGCGAGATTCAAATATCCACTACTTCTGCAATATACTTTGAAGTGGTTGCCTTTCACCGCACACTTTGATTTTGTAGTTGTTTTTTTTTTTCACTTCTTTTTTAACACTTAAAACCCTTTACTCTACCATAGATTCAATGGTTCCATCAGATAGGATCTAAATTACTATGGCTGGTGTACATTTGAGATTAAAAGGGTGTCTGGAGCCGGAAGCAATTCATGGGAACTTTGATAGATACACGTATAGGTAGGTGAGTGTGTATCTATATGATTGTGGGATGTTACCATCACTTTTTATAAGGGTGGCTGGGGTAAACAACATTTTCACAAGGTGTACGATTATTATAAAAAGAGTTAGAATTGCTTTTGCTTTAGACGTTATTGTTGGTATCCTGTCAACGATAGGACAGTATCGTGATATTTAATAGACTAGATTTTTTTTAAGATTCTATTATAAGTATTTTTTGTTTGTTATGAAGTTGGGAGATTTAATTAAAGTTATATAATATGAATAATTTAATGTCAGGCTTTCAACATTTTATTAAACTATAATTATAAAAAAAAAAAACTAAATAAATAAAAACGTTTTCAATGCATTATAGACACATTTAGTTTCAAGCCAACCAACCAATAGTTGCAACAAATGCTTAAATATTGGATTAACGATATGTAGCTCTTTATTAATATGCATCGTGAAAACTTGCAGAAATATTTCAAAGATATCAAACTTAAAAATAAAGGTAGCGAAAATAAAATGCGTAGGAAGATGTTTGCTTTTCTACATTCTATCATTACTTAAAACATTAACAAAGATATATTGAACGACATATAGTGATAAAGTTTTGTAAATAAATAAACTTGTTGAACTGGTGTGTTGCTTGGTGTAATTGCTTCGAGTAGTAGCAGTTACCAGTTCAAGCAGGCATGAGAAGTTGGGAGTCGAGCAACTTGGAGGACCGCCGGGAAGCTGAGACTTATTACTGTCAAACGTGCAAACCAACCGAGTCCGTAGTGATAGCGGCGTTGCACATATGATTTTAAATAAATAAAAAGACAAATTTGAACAAAAATGTAATTAAAATTTAATTGTAAAGTAATAATTTATGAATTCGTCAGGATATGTATACGAAAACTGCCCATTATTTTGGGTTTAAGCGGCGTGAGTTAACAAAAAGCAAAATGTTTGTCTTCTTTCAATTTTAATCTTCTTTCTCTTCTCTTCTTCCTTTTCTTTATTTCTTGTTATCTTTATGGATTAGGATGCCACTGAACAAACGGATCACCCAGTAGTATACAGCTAGTGCTACGTATGGACACCAAAATCTTAGCTTGCAATATAAATGCTAGCACATTTGCGTTGCAGGCCTTTATGCTGGCTTCTCTCATCAAACAAAATGCGGCATGAGCCATATTATATTGATTTTCTAAGATGTCATGGATTTTAACCAGTCGAGACGGTTCATTTATGCAGCATACTGCGTGTCTCTACCACTGTTAAAATATTTTATTTCAACAAGGTCATAATACATTCTAGTTTAACTAGTATTTAGTACTCATATAAAATTCTCTTTACATTAAGCCTTACACACTCGCTACCACTAAAACCACTCTATTATTACTGTCAAACATACAAGTTCGTGTCGAGACGCAACCGCCCACCCCTCTCCCATCACTGACGCTGCTGAATTTAGATAGCATTATCGTACACCCCCCATTTCTGTTATATCTTTATGCATGTAAACTATCTTAGGAAGTTTCACTATTCACCAATGTTTGAATGCATAAATTTTGTTTTGTTCGAATCGAACTTTGGACACTGCGGTGGGCTAATTGGTTTTAGTTGCTAGCGTTGCTAGAAATACATATGTTACAAGATTTTATACATATATTTTTATGTTATTTTAATAGTTTAAAATGATGACGATGTCTTTTTGTATTCAATTCGAGTGTAAAATTAAGCCGATCATTACTTTTTTTTAAAATCACCCGTTTCTATGCAAAGGTGAAGGCAGCAGATGTTAAGCCGACGGAACATGTGCCCTTGCACTGGGCGCATTATTTTAGGCACCGATATTTAATAAATATAACTTAAAAATTATTATTGTGAACCCAGATTCAATTCCATAACTACATGATTGGGAAGTTTGGTGCCACCTCTCTAGTTCACCGAGACATAAATCGATCACTTATCATCATTCGTACATAATTTGCTCCGCGATCGACAATTTTCATATATAGCAAAACTTATAAATAATCGTTTTTGTCAATACAGCTAAAAGATAACATTACATAGTAATAAGTAACATCATACTTTAAGAGATCAGTGTATTTGTTATAATTGAATGATGTCTTATAAGTAAAAGAGTCGTGATAAGTACATTATTTCAAATCACTGAGACTCAAATAATAATATATCTTCATTAGACAGATACTACACTTTCCGAATCTGAATACAAAAGCAGAGAAAGATAGGATCGTAAAGTAAATTGATACGCAGCCCGTCGATCCTTCGGTTAATTGTATTTTCTTTTCAATTTCGGAAAAAAAATGCCATCTATATAGAAAAAAAAACATTATCACGGCTCTTTGTACCGTCAAGAAGTTTAATTCCGAATTGTTAATGTTCAATGAACAAAATAAATTGGGCAAAGTTTCGTTTAAAAGATAAAAGCGTTTTACTTGAGAAGGGAAACAATACTTATAACTACAATGCATGTATACGTCTTTGCGGAAAATTATTTTGCGTTTATTTAACCCTAATGCTCATAATATACTTGGGTATAGGCAGTGGGAATTGTACTCTGATGTCAGATTAAAATGTATTATTTTTGTTGTTATTAAATGTGTTGCGGCAACACCTATTATCATACGTGGGGTATAATTTATTACAATTATCATTTTGAAAGTTATAGGAGTCAAGATTTGATCTTCGGACATAATATGAACCTGGGAATTACACAGTAGTGTTAAATGATATTAACACAATATAAAGCGCTATGATTCATATATTTATTTTAGAAAGAGTTGTAACTTTTATTGAAGTTTATTCGTAACAATATAGATTTTAAGGAAACAACACAATTAAGTTTTTACTCATATTTTCATTTGAAAAGGCAGATTTTAACACTGTAAGTAATATTTATTTATACTGAATAAATGCAAGGTTCTAAGTTAAATTCTATTTTTTACTTCGGTTTTCTATAATTTTATCAAATTAGTATATTGTTATCGGTCCTCGATAAATCTACAAAGTTTGAACGAAATCTAGCCGTTCAAAGTGGGTCAAAATCGCGCCCAAAGAAGTCGGTTACAAACATACAAGTGACGCTAATAAAAAGCTAATAAAAAACATTGATCAAAACAACTTTTAGGATTGTATCGCGTTTATTTATTATTTATTTATATTTATTTCCCGACGTTTCGAACTCTTTACAGAGATCATTTTAGAAACAAATAAGCTAATAAAAAAATTAAAATACTAATAGTTATTTGATTTTTTTCTCATGTTTAAAAAATATCTGTTCATTTCAACTCGTTTTCATTTTACTTGTAAAAATATTATTCCCTTGTGAATTTAATAATTCCAATTTAAGAATTCGTTCACCGTATATTCCGTACCCGTCTGTTATGTTATTTAGATTTTGTTGGTAAACAATGTACCTACTATTTTCTTATTATAAGCTTACCCTAAAAGCTTTTACAAATAGACATGTCAACAACATTTATTTTCACAAATCAAAATATAATGAATAGGGGATTCCCCGAAAGAAAATAACCTCAAGCCGGCGGGCAAATTAGATCTGTGGGTTGGTTCAGTCTGTGACAGAAAGTGTACAACATCTCTGTTTATATGAAACGATTTAATTTTTGTGTATCTGAATAACACGATAAAAGTCTTTCTTATATCGATGGTTAGTGGTGGGGCTGTGTTGTGTGTGTGTGATTCTGTGCTCACACCAGCGACTTCGCGGTATTGTTTTCGGTCCCGGTGGTCAAAATCAATCCTAATTAATTTAAGTTATAAGTTTGAACTTATGGAAGCGAGAGCTGGGTATAGCAGAGTGTCCATGAAAGTAGGATAAACGCGGATAATGAGGGCACTGCGCAAAATCTGCGGAGTGACTCTCGCTGACCGCGTCGTAAACAAGGTTGTAAGGAAGGAAGTTGGATTGAAAGAAAGTGTCGGTGTAAAAGTAAGAATGGACATGCTCCGATAATTCGGACATGAAGAAAGAATGGATGATACAAAATTGACTAAGCAGTTATATAATACAAAAGCGGATGGATATAGGAGTCGAGGACGGCCAAGATACACATTCCATGACCAAATAGAACGTGTCCTGGAGGAAGGCGATGTTAGGAGCCTAAAAATCGACGCGCGTGCATGAAAAAATTTATGAAAGTCAAAGAAGCGAGTGAGGCGTGTGAGCGTGTAAGAATCGTGCCTTCTGGCGCTTTGTTCTTTCTGCCTACTCCGCAAGGGATTTGGCGTGAAGTTGTGTATGTATGTATGTATGTATGTATAAGTTTGAACATTTTAAAGGTTCTATTGTCAAATAATATACTTGAATTCTTACATTTATCTAATCAATTTATCTTGGTACCAAGATAAATGTTACTCAGCCTATTCTACAATAATAATAATAATATCTTGGACACAATACACACAGCGCCCTCTAGTTTTAAGCTAAACAACTAAATGCTTGTGTTATTGATACTACAGATAACGGCTATTAATACATATACACCTTTCTTTTAAATTTTAATTTTTATTATAGTTTTAGTAGTATAGTAGTTTAAATACATACTTATAATACATAGAAAAATACACAGACACCATACAAATATTAATGTATGTCACAAATATTTGTGCTCGGGTGGGAATCGAACCCCCGACCTCATTGCTCCAGCCGGTAGTTTTACCAATATGCCACGAGGCCCTGTCTTAACACTAAATTATAGGTATATTTCATAGTCTTCTGTCCGCTCAATTTTAAAATTGTTCGCTTCACGTATTAATATATAGACAACTGACTTCATTGTACCTACCCGGTGCTAGAGAATAAGTTCCACCACCTATTCCATATGGGGCGTAAAAAAAAAAACAAAAAATCCCGGCAAAGCAACGTTTGCCAGGTCAGTTATTTCAAAATTGTGACAATATTCCATTACTATAATTTACAAAATAAACTTTCGTGATAATCAAAAGCGTGTTGAGATGGGGGTGCTCATGTTTATGTTTAATTTAAATTGCATGAGTGGTATCTATATTATCTGATGTATTTGTTTATAATCAGAAGCGTTTATTTACAATTAAAAGCCATGCTATTTAATTGAACAGAATAATTAGTGAGCCACGCAGTTCACTGCATGAACGAATCGGCTCGACCGGAGAAATGATAAGACTTCTTAGAAAACTACGTCGTATGACTCATGCAGCGTTTCGTTTGGCGAGAGAAGTATAATGAGGCTCAACTCCCTGTCCAGACCTCCCCTGTCACCTCCTTAAAGGCATAGCCACCTATGGAATGGAATGGAATAAACGCAACTATCTGTGTTGCAGGTTTCCATAGATGGCTTCAGTCGCTTATCAAGGGTAACCCGCTCATTAGTCGCGTAAAAAAATTTCGAGTATATTGTCAAGTATTTTCTGTATATGTATGTCAACTAACTTTGATATTTAAGTTTAGTAATTAAACTTTAATACATTAGTTAAGAATTAAAGAGTTTCTTAAAACAACCTTGAGGCAGGTCTGCGGTATGTCCACATTATGAATAACCCATAAAAATTAAATAAAACATTTCTAGCCGGTGATATATATATTTTGTATGCGAATGTTAATAAATTGTATTACATTAGTTAAGAATTAAAGTGTCTCTTAAAACAACCTCGAGGCAAGTCCACGGTATGTCCATATTATGAATATATAAATTTTAAGCGGGCACATACTTCCAGTTTATTTTACCGACTGCGGTAGTTACAGGGACTATCTCTCAGGAAAATACTTGTAGTTTACTTTTAAAAACTGACGTTTATCCGAGAGTTTTTTCCCATGGGGCATGTATTATTCATACTTCTAAAAAGCTGATTCCGGACTTATGCGATGTTAATATTATCATCGGATTCTAAAACGTATTATAAAACACGTCATACTAGCTTTTATCCGCGGCTTTGTTCGTATAGAATTTGACATTGTTGCTGACGTGACTCGTAGCTTGAGCTTCATTACTCTAATGCTATAAATGGCGTTAAAGTGGCCAAATTTTGAGATTTTATTGACAAATATTTTTTTGTTTGGTTAAAATTACAAAATTTTATGTTACTTCTGATACCTCTCTGAATGTGTATACAAAGATTTATGATGATCGGTTGTGTAGGATGGGTCCCTGTCCAGTCCTGGTTTTGTAGAACCTACGGTTCTTGTGAGACAATGGTAATAATATTATGAACATATTTAAAAAGGCAATGAATGCGCTGACAAGAAAATAATAGAATATAACCATACAATTTTCCTCAAAATTTAAATCCTTTATTCCCTAAAATTTAGGCTAGCTAGCTATTAATTGAATAACTCTTCAACTGGCAACATTTTACAGAAAAAAAAAAATTCTTTATTCACTAGCATCTTTATAACTGACTTACACATAATTAATAATTAATAACGAGTCACTCGACAAAACAATTTTAACTTTTCAACCGTCACGCTCTGGAACATCAATCATACAAGAGGACTGTTTGAAAAACGTGGTTTAAACGATTCATCACAGACGGTAATTATCCGTAACTGGTAACTGCCGTTTTTCAGGGTAGGATATTTTTTATGGTCTCATTGGACGGACTGTGGCCAAACTTTGATATTAAAATATGATACTTTTAGTAGTAGAGCCACTTGGTTGGCTGCATAAAAGAGCTGGCTGAATATCATAAAATGGCTCAAACGCCGTTTTGTTTAGTGAGAGAGATATCCGGAGGGCCAACCCCTTCCGACTACATGACTTCCGTTTCCCTCCCTATCCCATCTCTCAAAGGCCGATAACGCAATCGTAACACATCTGTGCTGCAGATGTCTATGGATGACGCTAGATGCTTACCATCCGGCGACCCGCTTGTTCGTTTGCACCCGATCCCATAAAAACAACACAGTTACTCTTTAAAAACCTGACTTACATTTGCATATAGTATATGAATTTAATATTGTTCACATTTTACAAAACTTACGGTTGCCAAACAATATATGTGTGAAGGTTTTAAATTATTTAAAACTAGGCTTTATGTAAAATAATATGGGTATTAAATTCGAAGCCATTTTAATGCACCTGGTCTTGGCCAAGAAAATTTTACTGAGGCGAAGGTACTGCAGTGCGGTTAATTTCAAAATAACTCTGCTCTGAAAATTGTAGGCTTAAACGGACTTTGGACGTTCGTCGATTTACGTGACCACCTTAATTAGCCGGATAGACCTTCTTGCACCTGCGGAGAAAGGGGATTTGCAGCTTAAACAGGTCTCGAATCTTAGAATATTTGGAGAATTTATAAAGCTTTCAAATATAAATGATTTAAATCTCTAAGCTGAAGATTTTATTTTAGATGTTGGATTTTCCAGATAAAAGAATGGAGCAATATATTGAATTATCCAGTAATCTACTTATATGATATGTCTTGAAAATTAAATTTTAATCTCCGTCTGTCTGCCTGTATTTCAAAGAATTAGTGGGTATAACATCCTGAGGATCTTAATTAAGGCAAATAATAAATTTCCAGTAGAACTAAATACATGGTACTAGACTATGCGAATTCTAGGCAAAGGAGAAAAAATCATAAGAAAAGTTGAACTGTGCAAGAAGCTATTATGGGCTACAAAAATTGTTGATACTGCTTTTAAAAGTAGGTACACAGTTTAGAAATTTATGTTATTTTTAACAATATGTTTCTCGTCTTGATATAAATAGCTTGAAACTAACGATAGCTGTATTAGACTTGAAATAATTAATTATGAATGTGAAAATGTAAAACATTCGAAACCAACACGAATAAATACTTTTAAATGTTCCAAAACGGACAATGTTTCTAATTATTCATAAACCTATATTATTAATAATTTCCCTCATATTTAATCCACGCTACTATCTCCCTTTCTACTTTTGTGGACACCTGCAGCACACTGAGTTTCGCAGTTGTATTTCTTCCCTGTGAAGATTAATTTTCATGTTTATATTTTTACATATTATAGCCATATTCAGGTAAAGCTCCGTCATTTAGTAAACCTAATGACAGATCAGTAAATGTGTTTCAGCTGATGACACAAGTCTGAAAACTCCGTAATCTTATATTTATCCAATATTGGTCATACTTCACAGAATTTTACTAGCCAAGGGTCCACGAACAATCGCACCCAGCATCCCTCTAGTGAATTTCAACGTGTTATGAGAAAGGCTGCCCGTACTAATGAGAATGAATTGCACTCCGCCGTCTGCGAGACCACCGTTACTTTAAGAATTAGTGCATTTTTCACTCGCAACGACTTAACGCTATTCATCTTAGTTTAAGCGCAGATTTATTAAAGTGTTTCAATTGATTTCATTTTTATCTTACTTTTAAAATTAATCTACAAATTAACAGATTTATTTTCAGTCTTAGATTACAGTACAAGGGCAATACAGTCAAAAAAATATTATACTGTCAGTAAGTTAGCCGGGAGCAAAAGCCCGGTGGTCCCGCTATTCCCGGCCAAGGCAGCGATCGTGGTAACGGTGGACATGCACAATATCCTGAAGGTAATACTGGTATATGGGCTGACCTCGACATACTCTGATGAGATAGTCGAGGCGATGTAAGAGGATATTGCAAAAGCAATACATAGTACCACTAAGGCTCATTACAACGTTAATTACGTCCTGATACTGGTTAATTTCCTGGAGTCTGCAGGGCTCTTCTTGATGAACTTATTCTTTAAGGAACTCTTCTTGAAGAATGAGTTCATCAAGAAGAGCCCTTCAGACTTCAGGAAATTATCCCTCCACAGGAGGTGGACTTGGCTAAGCCCCGATTCTGTGACAAGGAACTAGATAGATTTTATAATTACGGCAAGCAATTATCTCTAAGTTATCTCTAAAGATATTTTAGAGATCACCCTGGGATCAACAGGTTTAAGACTGAATGTGATCACTGACTTCTTAGAGGCTCCAAATATTAACTTGAAAGCTGAAAGGAATCAATCTGCTGGAAACCACAGGTGATGTGGACGAGAAGACCAACACGTTGAGGAAAGTGTCACAGAGTTTGTTCCCGAGATCGCATAAAAAGGAGTCTAAACTCTCTGCTCAGGCTCTCGAGCTTTTTTTAATTTAAATAAAAGTAAGTAAATTTTACAAAGCCAACCTTGTATAATAATTATACTCAAAATTATCTTGTAAATAATCACAAAATAGAAGTTATTATAACAGTAGTTATAACAATAAACGCAATATTTAGCATTAAACATAAGCCATGTACATTTCGGAGCGTGGAAAGACACCGTCACAAGGTGCGTTCAGACGACGCGTTTGTAGTTCGCCTTATTTGAATATTCAACATACGGGGAGTAATTTTGATTGGAAACGACGTTGTTGTTGATACAGGCGTACCCGCTATTTAGGCCGTTCAGGTGATGCATTCTGTAAATATTTGTATTAAAGTGCGTGTTCAAATTGTGGTTACACTAAATGTGGTGAATTATGTATGCCTTTGAGACAGACCTTTAAGGTCTGTTGTCGAAAAACGGTTTAACATTTATCTGGGGTAAATGTTAAAAGAATGAAAGAAAATATTGGTGTAGTTTGCTGTAATATTGTAAAAAGTATCTGAAATCATAAAGTTAAATATTATATTTTTATTAATTATTACATTTTTCATACTGTAGGAACATGGGGCCTGAATGCTTGTTCACTTTATAAAGATATTACAAAACGACTGACCAAGGCCTTTCGTAATGACAGGGCTGGTTTATTCTTGGCACAGAGGATCAGCATTGCCATTCAGCGTGGCTATGCAGCCAATCTCCTGGGCGTGCTGTCGAGAGTAGACCGAGATGCTGAGATTTTTTTTTATTATATATATTGTAAATAATGTAATATGTCTTATGTTGTGATCAATACATACTTCCAAGATTTAGGCTATTTACTATTCCGATCAACTATCTTTCACTGTACCAAGATTAATTGAATCTTCGTTATGCATTCTATGGAACATATTCTTTTTGTGGTTGTGTCCACTACCAAACATTCTGGGAAAATGTTTGTTTAAGATTTTACAATTATCGCTCACACACAATTCATATAATATTTAAAGTCGGAACGAATAAAGTAACATTAGCCAATTTCTGTAGGTTATTAGAAAGAATAGTAAAAAAAACTCAACCTATTTAGTTATTATATTCGTTGAACCTTCATAAGTTTTTATTATAAGTACAAATTATGTTGAATATAAAATGGAATGGAGAATGGACAATATACTTTTATAAGTACAGTAAATATTATGAGTATAAAATAAAACACTTATTTGACCGGATATAAAAGCAAAATCTTATTGACCGTAAGAACTGGGTCAAAACTGATACCAGTATTGATGTATAGAGGTATTTCAAGGATCATTTATTTAAGCATTTTCATTTGTGGTTAGTAAGACGTATATTTTCTACGAGATTCACCTATAACTTCAATAAGTAGATAGTAGATAGAAAACAGATAAATTTAATTCAAATATAATTGAATAATATTTTCATTTCAACAATATGGGTATCAAATAAAAGGACTTGTTGAAATTAACTCAAAAAATAATAAGACGTCATTCTAAATTTAATATGGCGGATAATCCACCATATTTTCATTTCTACAATATGCGTATCAAATGAAAGGGCTTGTTGAGAATAACTCGAAAAATAATGTGACGTCATTCTAAATACAATACGTTGGACCATCTAAGATGACGGCATACATATTTTTGATGAATTTCTACAATATATGAATTACAAATCATCATTGCGATTAAATGGAAAAGAAAGCTCCAAGCTGAAATTGAATTAGATGATCTCCTTATTGAAGAGCTGAACTGTTTGAAATTAAGCGATAAACTAACTTGCAATAATGATGCGTTGAATGAAATGACACTAACCTAACCAGCTATAACTAAAAATAAAATAAAAATTAAAAGAAAAACCCTTTTTAAAGAAGCTTTTATTTAAGCGCTCTAAAAATAAGAAAATAATATTTCCTTAAAATTTTCAAGTATCAACTTAGAGCCTCAGTATGTACAATTTATATAATAATAAAAGCTTGTCGCGGGGTTTGACTCCCTATCAGTAGGTAATTAAATTGCAATAGATAATATAGTAAATTTAGTAGATTAATTACATGAGTGTTTTGCCCATTTCTTCTCATGACAACCTTACACTCAGAATCGTCCGTGCGTTTTGGTTACAAGGAGGCAATTTACTCAAACGCTCGTGTTTTAATATGCTGATGCTTTAAATATAATAATACCTAAGTTAAATATTTGTATTTACAGACTATATTTAACTGTGTGTGAAGACCCATGAAAATAAAGCTATTTTGATTTGATTTGACATTATAAAATTAGTACAGTTTATTTACAACTCGCGCGACAAGCTTTTATTATTATATAAATTGTACATACTGAGGCTCTAAGTTGATACTTGAAATTTTTAAGGAAATATTATTTTCTTATTTTTAGAGCGCTTAAATAAAAGCTTCTTTAAAAAGGGTTTTTCTTTTAATTTTTTTTTCTTATTTCATTATTAAAATAAGTAGAACATTTATTGAAATCGTAATGACGGTCGGAAAATTTTACTCATACATTTGTAACAATCTTTACTTAACATTCTATCTAATTTCAAAATTGTAAACATTTCTCGACCTTAAGTAGGTTGAGCAATGTTTTCAATTTTCTAATCATTTAAATGTATTTGTGCAATATGTGCAAAATACAATAATAAATTGATGAAAAGTTTATTTATTTTCGCTATTTACGTGTCCAGTTCAAGAAGATCTATTGTATGCGTGTCCGCGCACAATATACGCCCGTGTGTTTTCTAAGAAGACTCCCGTTTCTCGCACATGTTTATCCAATTTGGCGTAGTCTGCAAAGTTGTGAGCTTGCAACACGTGTGACGTTCAAATTAGAGATTCATATTAATTTAAGGCTCACTGTGACAGTGCTTAACAGGAAAGGCGTGATAGTATTGAACAAGAAAAACATACAAACAAATTGGAATTTCGCATAATTGGGCAAAACAAAAACAAAGCAGCCTTTCAATTGGGATAGGAAAGGGCTTGGGCTTTCGAATATCTTCCTCACCGAGTGAAACGCAGGATGAGCTACTTTACTTTGCTTTACTTTTGCACATTCATGGAAATTCTAAGAGGTCGTGGTAATTTCACCGGTCAAGCCGGTCCATTTGTGCGGCAACCTTCGTGGCTCTACCTATGTTATTATTGGAAATGGAATTCATTAAAAATTAAACAAATATGTCATCTCTCAGACTAAACCGCTTTCTACCAATGAGCGTGCCAAGTCCTTTATGACTATTATTTTGAAGCAGGCTGGTAAAAGGAACATGAACTGAAATAGCTATATTGATTTAGTTAAAATATAATAGGGTACTACATTATGGACCTTACCAGACATTTTCAGTTTTCTAAAAACTCCCAGAGAAAATGAAATATTCTTTAGTTATTTTACTATTAACTATATATTAATCAATGAAAAATAGAAATTAAATCATTTTGAAAATATTCAATAAGCTAATTTCATAAGAAATATTTCTTCTACCTATAGATAATAATTGTGAAGGACAATAAAAATGGCATTTGGTAATAATAAATTGATAATAGTTTATTTTCTTTAGCAACTACCGGATTGGGTCGAACCCCCAACGCGTGTATGTGCTCTGATGGCCTAGATAAGTTGCATTTGCAGTTTCTATTTGATCTTCACTTTGGCACAATCATTTGTGTGATGAGTTTAATTTTAATTTCATTGCTTAACTTCATCCCGAGTTTCTTGCGGATTTGGCAGAAAGAAAGATGCGACCATAATATGAGTGGTCTATATGTGAGTAATACAATATGCAAGTGTTTAATTTAGAGCTGAATGGCACTATTTAATACAAAGTATGGAAAACGTTAGGATTAAAAAATAATTTATGTATTTTTTAAAATATATGTATTTTAAATAGACTTCTCTTTTCATTGGCTGAAATAGTTAATTTCTATGGAAACCTTAAACTATTTATATTGTTAAATAAACTCAATTTAAGGCTGCATCGGAATTATCAGCATTGATATGCTGCGTGGTAACTCATTATGCATGCAAGTCACAAAATTAACTAAAGTAAGTAAGCAATTCGGGAGTTGCGAGTGTTGTGGAATTTACAATTTGGTCTTAAAAAGTTTCAAATTATGTAAATCAGTTAGGAATTGAATTAATTTATATACTCACAATGTGTTACGTGTTATCGAAACTACGGTAAACAATTATTTCTACATCTTATGGATTATTTTAAATTTTTATTTAAATACTTTTTAAAATTGAGCATAATTAATAAATGGTGACACTTCAGTCTGCTAAAATTTAGTACTTATCCACAGAATTTATATTTAAATTAAATACTTATGTTGTACGTTTGGTTGTATCACAAAAATCATGTTACTGAGTATATTACAGGGATGTTAAGACTCTGGATGAGCTTCAGTGAAATTAATAATACATCTATAAATTATATCTATATGATATTATTTAATAACGATGACTAAAAACTTTGTGCCCGGCATGGCAATAGGTTCGCCACCTAATCCATTTGGAACGTAAATATAACGGCGAGACAATGTTTAACAGCCGCTGACGACACCGTCGGGTAGAAAATGTTGTGAAATTATGTTTTGTTAGAAAAAAATGTGAAATTATGTTTTGTTATGTTTCTTTAAGTTTTAAATTGCTCTAAATATTTTACAATTCACGTCTTTTTCTAGTGGAAGATTTACACCTCTAAAAGCCTCTATTTACGCAGAGGCTTTTATGTCCCGACCACCTATTTTTTACGTCCTAAATAGAATCGGTAAATCATTATTTATCACGCATAACTTCCGAGATGTAATAACTATGAGCCTAGCTTCGATTCCACGACTCATTGATTCAGAATCGCGTTGCACATCCTCCAGACAACTGAGTATTTTACACATACAAAAATACACAGTGCATAACATCATTCCGTTCCAACAATCCCAGCAAACATGATCCTTTAGGTAGACCGCAATAGTCCATATCGTATCCAGAACACTAAAACGTGGCAGGCATATACATAGTTAAGTTGTAGGGAGGTTGGCAGTCTCGAGGGCCGTCTGCCGTAAAGTATCGTTTAATGACGTGTAACGAGCGTGGTCTCCGCACAGCCTCCTACACCAGCAGCAGTTGCATGTACACGAAAAAAAGGTGGTTAAGTGCAAGTTTTATTCGCGGAGAGGACGCCGTACTCCTTTCATTATAAAGGATGGTAGTCTTTTTACAAAAAAAAACAAATAAGAAAATGACAGTACATTTAAAAAAGGAATGCACACCCAAGAAAAGAGCTCTGTTCATTTTTTCAATTTTTTTTGTTTATATATTTTTCAGATTTGTTTTATATGTTGGATATATTTTTGAGAAATACTGCGATTCAATCAAGAAGTTTGATTCGATGCCAGTTCAAAGGACCCTTAGTACTCTGTTGCTTGCAGGACTTCAGATATGGTCCAAGTAGCTGCAAGCAAGCTGCAATTTTTTTAATAAAATACAGACCAACATTTTCTTAGAAAACCGTTATTAATTTGAACATATTGCTAGAGTCATGAGTAGCCTCTGTAGTAATGAAGAAAATTCTGTCTCCGACCGATTACGACGGGACTTTTGCTGGCATCTGGGTGTAATAAGAAGAAAAGAAACACATGATCGTTTATTTAGAAAACTATTTTATTTATTATTCTTTTATTAATAAAAAAAGGTTAATAATTAAATATTGGATACATCAGACAGAACATTGATAAAAACATATGAAGTCACTTAATTTTTCTTGCATATTATAAAATTTCACAAGGACGAAATTATACACCTGTACTTGTTCTGTAAAAGAAAAACGCTTTCATACCTGTCTGCTCGGCTGTCGCAAAAAAAAACGTTGTACAAAAAAGTTAATTAATTATATATGCAAAATGACGAAAAAGTCGTTGATGTCGGTACCGTGCTTTACCCGGCCGAGTGCCGAGACGAGATTCAGATAATGAGATTGTGCAAACCCATGATTAAATCATTGCCGTGGAAAAATTTTGAATATGTAATGATTTTAATACATTTTTCTAATTAAAAATATATATATATTTATATATTCAACAGTTATACAGTATATATATTCAACAGTGGTAGAGCCAAGCAGTTTACTGCATAAATGGGCCGGCTCGACCGGTGAAATACCACGACCTCTCAGAAGACCGACGTATAGTGGCCCATGCCACGTTTCGTTCGGTGAGAGAGGTACCCGGAGGCCCACCCCCTTCCCCATCCTTTCCTATCCCCTTCCCTTAAAGGGATGGCAAACGAGCAGGCGTGTCACCTGATGGTAAGCAACTAACGCCGCCCATGGACACCAACAGCACATATAGTGTTACTGTTTCGGCAACGCAACAGTAACACTATATGTGCTGTTGGTGTCCATGGGCGGCGTTAGTTGCTTACCATCAGGTGACACGCCTGCTCGTTTGCCCTCCTATCCCATAAAAAAAAAACTGTAGAGTTATCTGTTAAACTTCATTTTTTGATTTTGTAGGTTTAATTTGGGTATATACTAATTAGTTTTTGGAATCTATATTGTCGTCTTGATAGCCCAGAGGTCATGAAATGGAATCCGGAATTTATATGTGTTTATTATGTTTTTTCACTCCTGCTAGTTTGCCCCTATCCCGCGAAAAAGCATAATTGTTGCTATATACACCTTCTAATATCAGGAGCGTAAAGGTATTAAAAACTAAAAGCTACTTAATAGTAGTACATATTTGCGAATTTCAACAATACACTAATATATTAAGTCTATTAAATAAATAAACATAAGAAAATGAGATCCATTAGCACTGTACGCATATGTAATATCTAAATAAACATGAAAAGCCGCGGATCTCCTCTCAAGGGGGTCCTTTAAATAATTTAACAAATTGGTTCTCAAGGTAAGTTTAGGGCTGCCGTATCTGACCACACACCCTTTCAACGGCGGAAGCCTCTAAGAGGCTCGCCAGACATCGAGCTCCGGAGGGACGCAAGAATTGTGAGAATTTGCGGTAAGTATAGATGATTTGATACAAATTTATTTTTTTATGTATATTTCGGGAATTATTGAAAAAAATAAAATAAAGATACTCATATACTATCAATACTAATACAACACAATGTCAGAAAGTCGATAATCGTGTTTTCATATCCAAAATATTTAAAAAAATGTGTTATTGTTGAGAACAGAACAAAAGAAAAAAAAGAGTATTTTATTTATCTGCCAGTATTTTTTTTTTTGTAAATCTAGCGCCCGAATACTGAACCGCCACTCAAATCTGATAATCAATAAAGTGCTACTTACTGCTCAAATTTCACGTATTCTATCTAATGTGACAGCTACTTAAACGCATAAGTAGCGCTTATATATTTGAGTGACGGTTCAGTATTCGGGCTTAGGAGTGGTTAAGCAAACAATCTTTGTGGATCAATACCTTTTCGATTTACTCTTGAGAACACTTCCGCCATAATCCTTTTGTTTTCTGCCCTATCTAATAGGAATTAAATAAAACAAATAATGAGCTTTAATCAATAAGAATAAACGTGAAATGATTACTAAAGTAATTAAAGTTACAAGTCAAAATGGTTTGACTTTCTCCTACATTTTTAAGTCTTTTTATATGTTTACAGTAATAAAATATTTTGTTGATTAATTTAATATTTTCTATAGAAAGGGCTCGTGGTACCGTAAGTTACCACTGGCGTATGCAAATATGCAGTCCATCACGATGTTAGTAATAGATTGAGGATTAAACCCACTGACCTCTGGATGAGAAACGTTTGTTACCACTAGGCACTAGGTAAAATTTTATATTGCAAATAATATATCTATTATAATATAATTATACTTATTATATATTTTCCATTTCAAAATCCTAACAGTTTGAATACCGAGTCAGCAATAAGAGTATCTTTGGAGAAATAGTTACACTAGCATGTGGTTGCGGAGTAAAATTACATCAAATGAGCTGAATTATTAAAAACTTTCTATATAGACCTCATAGTTCACCTCATGGTTTACAGAGTTTAACAGTGGTAGAGCCAAGCAGTTCGCTGCATGAATGGGCCGGCTCGACCGGTGAAATACCGCGACCTCTCAGAAGATCGACGTAAAGTGGCTCATGCCGCGTTTCGTTCGGTGACAGAGGTACCCGGAGGCCCACCCCCCTTTCTCCATCCTTTCCTTTCCCCTATCCCTTAAAGGTCGGCAACGCAACAGTAACACTATATGTGTTGCTGGTGTCCATGGGCGGCGTTGGTTGCTTACCATCAGGTGACACGCCTGCTCGTTTGACCTCCTATCCCATAAAAAAAAAGTTTTATGTCTTATATTATATCATGATCATTACATCTTATATATAAAATTCTCGTGTCACTATGTTCGTTCCCATACTCCTCCGAAACGGCTTGACCGATTCTCATGAAATTTTGTGTGCATATCGGGTAAGTCTGAGAATAGGACAACATCTAATTTTCATCCCCCTAAATTACAAGGGTAGCACACCTCTCAATTTTTTTTTATTTTTCGATATATTTCTGTTTTTTATTTTTTATATACAACGGGATATAAAAATACATACAACCCTAAATTTTTAACCCCCTACGATCAACCCCCATTTTTTGAAATTTTATTTTTTGGCAAGACAACGTTAGCCGGGTCAGCTAGTAGTATAAAATGAAGTCGCTTTCCGCCGCGCCGCCCATGGACACCTGCAACACAAAGTGTTAGTCTCGTTGCCGACCTTTAAGGGAGTAGGATGGTAAAGGATATTACGTCGAACTTCTGAGAGGTCGTGATATTTCATCGGTCCAGCCGGCCCATTCATGCACCGAAGTGCTTGGCTCTACCACTGTAAAGATATAACTATTAAATACATTATCATAAAGATAAAGATGTTAAAGAAAATAGGAAATTAATAAATAATTAATAAATTTTATCAGGAGGGTAGCCGGTAGGCAGGTGGCCGGTCATAAAACCACAGCCAAATATTTTAACTTCATACATAGTTCGAAAGAATGACATGTTATATCGATCCCACTTAGAATGACCATTGAAGCCTTGTCCCTTTGGTAATGTAACCACATTTTATATTAGGCTTTATTTTATGTTTAATAAGTTTATCTGCGTATTATTATTTTCTCAATCTGTAATTAGGTCTTTGTCTACAGCTCTACTAGTTAACATTTAAAGATTTATTAGCATATATTCAAATTTCAAAAGATACGAAAATCCTAAATATATACGGGTTGGAGTTTTTTTTAACTATATCCATCAATATGGCGCTTAAATTTATTTATATCTTAAATCAAGCTTAAACAACAAAAAAATATAAAATATAAATATTTTTTCCCAGAAAAGGGAAGAAAATAAATAAAATAACATAGTACTATATAAAATCTGCGTCGGCTTTTATATCTCTACAACCCAGTATAATCTTTTCCTAAGTCCAGTAAAAGGTCAGGCAATTGATGGTACACCTTACTAAGTATACTGGAGGTAATTAATTTTCAAGGGATTACGGTACAAATGCCCAGGATAAAGGAAGGTAGGCTCTGACCTGTTCTGACATGTTGAATTAAACAATGTTGACAGAAAAAAATGTTTTTTTTTTTTACTTTACGAGCAAAAGGACTTAATTAAAAACGGGACTTCGTTTGACGACCCATATGCTCTGGACATTGAATGCTTATAAGGCTGTGGAGTGGTTTTTTAATTCTTTCAGTACTTTTCAGATTGAAAGTGTAGAATTTTCATTGTGAAGGATAATATACAATTTTTCATACACTAGTTCAACCGACAAACTTTGTTCCGTATCAAAAATAATAACATAACATTACTTCACGCCTTTTTCTACCCGAAGGTGTAGGCAGTGGCTGTTACGCCTCGACTGGCCGTTATGGTTACGTCTCAAATGGAATAGGTTTAAAAATTCGTTGCGTAATTTTAAAGATTTAAGCTCTGTCCTTATATCCCATAAGGACAGAGAAAGCGACTTCATTTTATACTATGTAGTGATACTGTAATACGTATATAACTGCACGCCTAGTCACTTGTGGGGTAAGTAGAAAGAACAGAGCGCTATAATGTAACAATCTTACACGCCTCTCTCGCATTCAAACACGGTGTTAGTCTTGGGTCCAAAATATTATTATTGTTCTTTCACCAATAATTATTTAAGCAATTAGTTTTGAAATTTATAGGCCCAAAGAACTTAATAGTGTATGATCTTAGGGGTGGAAGATAAAAGGGTGAAAATTTAGGGTTGTAAGTATTCATAGATAAAAAAAATTATAATATAATGAAAACATAAAAAAACATGTATAAAGCATTGAGGAAGAATAAGATTATCGCTTAGGGGTATTAAAATTTTCATTGGAATCAGTCAAGCTGTTTTGATGGATTTTCATATAAGCCTCAAGTGTTCCTAGGTAAATTTTAAAAGCGATGCGATATGTTAGTATAATATCGCCAAGGTGGAATATCTTATTCAGAAACAAACATTCACTTTGACTGTCAACATCAAATGAAATACGATTACCAACGAACGCTCAGCGAAGTAGACTTGAATAAAACAAAATAAAATAAAGAAATAAACACACTACATTCAATACAAACAAATCTGTCTGAAAACGTTCAGGTTCCAGTCTCCGCGAAAGCTTTTTCCACCTATCCACTATACAAACAAGGACATCCACAAAAAAAGGCTTCTATGCAAATAGGAGCAAATAAACCGTGTGCGGAGTTTAGTTCCGACGGGATAGGATGTAGGACGCATAGATGTGGTTTTATAAGGCTTTATAAATTGTATAGAAATACATTTCGTTATACACCCTCTTATAGTAGTAGCTAGTAGTTTTTTTACAGTGGTAGAGCCAAGCAGTACACTGCATGAATGGGCCGGCTCGACCGGTGAAATACCACGACGTAAAGTGGCTCATGCCGCGTTTCGCTCGGTGACAAAGGTACCCAGAGGCCCACCTCCCTTCCCTATCCTTTCCTATCCCCTATCCCTTAAAGGTCGGCAACGCAACAGTAACACTATAAGTGTTACTGGTGTCCATGGGCGGCGTTGGTTGCTTACAATCAGGTGTCACGCCTGCTCGTTTGCCCTCCAATCCCATAAAAAAAGAGGAAAAACTTTGTCGTGAAAAAAAAATCTATTTCAGGTTTTTTTTAATTTATTAAACTTTTAAGTCACCATGCAGATCAAATACAGCTCACTTATGAATAGTGAAATGATTTTTTTTATTGTTATGGGGTGGCATTTGTTTAGGATGGAAAATCACAAAGATTTACAAAATTTTAAATGTAGTTATACTCGTCAAAAATAAATACTCTCGAGAGCAATGAATCCGGGTCACTTAAAGAATATTAAAAATCTCGGAAACTAAAAATGATAGGTTAATGCAATAAATTGTATTTAATAGGAATGGGAGAATATTCCCCAAAATCGTATAAGGAACTTGGTGTACAGCATGCCAAACCGCGTAAACGCAGTAATGGAAGCACGAGGAGGCAATACGAAGTATTAAAATTCAAGAAAATCGTAATAAAGTTCAAAAATTTCATGTTTCCTATTTTTGTTTTAAGGAGAGATCAGCAGATTTTTTCTTAATGTAATTTTGTGTTAATAAAATGTATGGTGACTCATATTTTTTTTACTTTCATTTAAGGAGTATTACATTGTCTATTAAATACAATTTATTGCATTAACCTAGCATTTTTAGATTCCGAGATTTTTAGGATTCTTTAAGTGACCCGGATTCATTGCTCTCGAGTGTAGTATTTGTTTTAAATATTTCGATACTAATTTATTTGTAAGAAAGTATATAATGTGTTTATTATGTAAAAAAATAGTAGCGACCTTTCGTTATGCGAATAAAAACATTTTTTTTATTTGCAGGTAAAACTGCCACAGCTCCATATCCAAAGAGCCGTTGTGGTTTGCATACCCCAGGTTGCTGACCCCTGGTCTAAGCTTTGATTGACATTGCTGTGTTGAATACCAAAAAAATTCACAGAAACAAAGATTATTTAACCTTTGTTTTGCGCACTAGGGTAGTTTATATTGTTTAGAAATGCATTTACAGCAAATCGATTCCAGCTATTCTCTAGTCGTCTGTTGAGCAACTTCTCTTGCGAGATCGCATTTTCGGTAGCATTTTATACGCGACGCATGCTTGATTCTTGTCATACATATTTATGATGCCGACTTTTTGAGGAGGTACAGTTTTATGGTCTAAAGATAGAGGTGACCGTACTACAATTTATCGATCTTTCTTTATAGGACTTGCTACACAGATAGGGAGAAAAAAGCGGGGTGGGCCTCCACATACTTCATTCATCAATTCTTAGGGATATGGAGCTTAAGCCTCGGACAAATAGACAAAGTTCAACTCATTTTGTTTGAAACATATACTTAGGTGGGTATCCTTAGGTGTAATCTCGAAAGTTTTACGTTTTTTTTAGATGATTTTTACTCACTCATAAAGTGTGCTAAGTGCGTAGTTTACACCTATAGAGCTTTAATAGCTGAGCAGTATCTACACCATTTTCTTTTTTTATGATGGAAATTTTAATTAAATTCTTGTTGGTAATCGAATAAAATATATATTAGCATTTGCTAATATTTAGCATTTGCTTGGCTTTGTCATCACGGTGGTCATTAGAAAAATATTATTTATCTGGATACTAAAGTTTTCTGTCTTTAATGTCTCGGTGGTCCAGTGGTAGAGCACACAGCTTCTGATCCAGAGGTCCTGGTTCGAATCCTGACACTGACTCACACCAATGACTTTTCGAAATTGTTTTCGGAAGTTAAGTGTGATAAATAGCGATGACTGAAAACTTTGTGCCTGGTATGGCAATAGGTTTGCCACCTATTCCATTTGGGACGTAAACATAACGGCGAGACGAGGCTTAACAGCCGCTGCCTACACCGTGCGGTAACAATAGGCGTGAAGTTATGTTATGTTAAAGTTTAAAATGAGGTTTTCAGTTTATAAAATTCATTACATATAATGTCGTCTCGGTGGTATATAGGTAAGTTACCCCACTCCTTGCCCCGTGGCGTGAGTGTCGTGTGCTACGCAGACGACACTCTGGTGGTCGCTACGGGGCCCGACTTCGAGCGTACGCTCACGTTTGCCAAGCTGGGGGTGGCAATCGTCGTCAGTCGGATCCGCGGGCTGGGCTTGGAGGTAGCGCCTCATGTGGTTCCACCGGCTCACTCGGGGCCGGGAACCACCGGCCTCGCGGATCCGGGTGGGTGACACGGTTGTCCCGGTGGGGCGGTACATGAAGTACCTCGGCCTCACCCTGGACAGCCGCTGGTGCTTCGAGGAGCACTTCGTGTGGATGGTACCCCGAGCGCGACAGGTGCCAGGCGCGTTGCACCGCCTGCTGCCCAACCTCGGGGACCGGAAGAGGGAGTTCGCTGCCTCTACGGTGGCGTCGTGCGGTCCGTGGCCTTATACGGGGCCCCCGTTTGGTCGAGAGACCTCGCGGGGGCCTTCCGCTCCAGGGCTCTGCTGAGGAGCCTGGAGCGGATCATGGCCATCTGGGTCGTACCGGGCTACAGTACAATCACGTACGAGGCGGCGACGGTCCTCGCGCGTTCCCCCCTTTATCATCCTGGCCGAGATGTACGCAGCCGCGTACGATCTCGGCCGGGAAGGGGGGACCTGGACGCGCGGGGACACGAAGCGCGGAGGCGGGAGGCCTTCCGGCGGGTCCTGGGGGACTGGCGCGACGCGCTGTTCCTCCAGGGCTGTGCGCGTCAGTGCTTAGTTAACTCAGGTACACACCCCGCAGGTGCGCCCGGGTCGCGCCACTGGGGCATTCAAAATTAACAACTACTCTAGCGAAAATTATATTTAGGGAAACTGAGAAATGAAAAGGAAAATTGGATTGCTATCGCATACAACTTCGGAATTTTCACACAAATATTCGCTCTCAAGTTGGTTAGCGTATGATATTTAGGTATATAATTGAGTCTGAATGTTGTGAAATGAATGCTTTTTGGAAATTATATTATGATGCATTTCAATGCATACATTTTACTACTTTCCAGAATTGTTTATACCAATATTCATATTGAGAATTCGTTGAACGATCTAATCTAATTGGCCGAAGTGTCAAGGCGTTATGTCAAAAACTCAATTAAAATATTTCTGAAATTGTCTCTCACTTGTACCTTGTATATATAACATTATCATTTGCCTTACCTCATCCCACTGTAATTGGGGTAGGCACAGTGGTACAAAAGCGGTGTTGTTAAAAGTTTCAGTTAAGGTTTTATGACCAGCCGCTTACCTGACGTCAATCCTCCTTAGGAATGTTTTCGTTGGTGGTTTATGCCCCTGTAAACCATAATACGATGGTGAATATGTTTGCAATTTAAATACAAATGTTTGAGTGAAATAAATAAAGTACACTATGTCTTTGATTACATTTCCTTTTTTCGTCGATATCTATATATTATTATATATTATGATTGTCGACAGCTTGTAATATGTCGCATTTGAACACTCTTTCACATTTCAAGAAAACTACTTGTTATAAAAATATTGTACGCCTTATAAAATTAATAAAAACTTTTCCTATTTAAACAGTAATACGGAAAATAATAGTTACATTTCAATATCACAACAACATCTAACGTTGTACCTGAAATATCAGACACACAATATGTTTACCTTCGAGTCAAATTTCACTTACAAAGCGGCCAACAGGATGTTGCAGTTGTCAAAACGTAAACATTGTTCGCATCGCTAATTTAGCGTGCACAAAGGAAAAACATACGGGGGCCAAACACAGGTATTCCGGCTATTCGACTGACGTACCTACTGCGGGGCAATACCACAAATTTCCGCGTGAACTGTTAAAAGAACTAAACTGTGACCTATAACATTTTATATGCAGTATATTTTTAAGGATTAGAGTAAAAAAATAACACCTTTAACCTTTAACAGCTTTATTTTCATAGATCTTCACAGACACTTAAAAATTGTCGACAAATACAAAAAAAATACTTAAAAAAAAAGTTTAACCGACTTCTAGAAATGTAAACCACACAATATATATGTATATGAAAACAGTACCTCAATAACTAAGAAGCGACAAATAACGTAACTTACTCATTCGTATACTTAATACAATATACAAAGCATAATATTTTAATAAAGTCATCTTTAACTATTATAATATTTACAAATGTTACTCATTATCGAAGTCGGTGCAACACAATAGAGTACGTTACCTAGGCTGGCACCGACGACAAAACAGCATACTCGCATACAACTTTTGGTGGATGCCTTCGATTTCTCCTGGTTCCCATCATCAGATCTTGACCTGGTGAAAATGGGACCATTTCGGAGATAAACACAAAACAACGAAAAAATAAATTTTGAAATCAAAAATAATTGACGAAAATATCGGTGTGCATACATAAAAAAAATATTATACATACAGACGAATTGAGAACCTCCTCCTTTTTTCGAAGTCGGTAAAAAATTAAACTTAATAATTGTTTAAAACTAAAATTGTGATAATCCAGCATGCAATTGGCAAGTGATCTATGAACGAATGTTATGCCGAGGATATGAGAAGTATATTACAGATAATAGTAAGTATATTCACTCCTATTTTGATATGGTTTTATATGATATGTATTATGAGTGGCCTTCCGATGACTTTACCACTACCCATGGTCGCCTGCAATATAGATGATATTACATTTCTATTTCTGGCCTTTAAAGTAGAGAAAAAGAGGGAGTGGGCCTCCAGATATCTCTCTCACGGAAGAAAACGCAGTATTGATCACGATATTCTGAGAGTTCATGGTATTTCACGACCTAGCTTCATCCATGCAACAATCTGCGTGGCTCTCGAAATTAATAGGATTTGTGGTATAGGTATCGCTAGGCCCTGGTATTACAGATGTGTACCTCGTTTGCCCCCCCCCCCCTTTACCATAAAAAAGTTAAGTTGTTTATGATACTCCCTTTTTTCATCGCCTTTTTTTTTAATTTAGGTCAAACTTTTGCCGTCCATTTAATCCTTCTCAATTGTATTATGAAAAAAATATTGTGTGGTTTTATGAAACCACCGTAAAAGTGAAACTTTTTTTCACATTATAGACATTTAACTAAAAATTTTCGGAATAATATTCCATTATGGGTATAAAAATTGCTTCATCAATCTTAATTTTATACTTAGAAAATGGGAATGATAATGGGAAATGATAAAAGTAGACTAGGTCTCCAACTAATATTTTTATTGAACTCTGTGTCTTAGAGTACGACATACATAATACTTAACAATTATTTAGATGATATACACATATTAAAACACTGAAAATAATATTTTATAATCGTTGAGTCATTTTGATCCGTTTTTCAATTATTTTCAATCATTCTATTATCAATTCCATCTTCATCATGAGTTTCACAGTTTATAAATGTAACCAATATTTTATGGTAACTAAAATACGTGAACAGTGACTTACATTCGATTTTTTCAATGTATCTAGTAAAAACCGCATCGATCGTTGTACCATATCTCGTGGTGGGTATATTTCTATCATTTATCATTTCAAGATTAAATACATTTCTCAAGTATTCAATGAGTGGAGCAGATTCTTCTTTCTTGAAGTCTGTATTAAAATCACCAGACAAAATAACAGGCATTCGTGAATATATTTCTCGAGAACGGAAGATTTGTGCCGATGACGTAGCAAATGGAGCTAGATGAAAACCTAGAAAATCCATTACATCATCTATTTTTTGATTTACTTTAATATATATTTTTTTAGAGTGCAACAGTGTAAAACAGTTACTTCGCAGCAATTTTTTTAAAAGTTTGCTTTGGCTTCGTTTTCGAACCGGACGTCACCGGCTTTCAGGGGATTGTGCGATAAGGGCTATTTTAATTTACTTGCCATCTAGTATTTGTTAATAGGGTTTCATAAATGTTTTTTATTTTACGTGGTCACGACAATAATTCCTAGATGGCGCTACTAGGTTGCTACTATTGATGATTCTGCCGTAATATCGTATTATATCGATAGATGTCACCCGAATCGACAAGTATTCCAGCTACGGCACTAGGGATAACGCGACACCTATTAAACGTTAACAACATTACAACAAAGGATCTTTACAAAACAAAACGATATTTTTTCCTCCAGTAAATATGATATTTCGATTTATTATGAAAATGTGACAAATACATATATAAAGAGCACTATCTTATCTTATATCTTTAAACGAGCAATTCTTGTATATATATATATATAAAATTGGAATCTCGGAATCGGCTCCAACGATTTTCATGAAATTTCTATTCCAGCAGATGGCGTTGTTAACTAACACGAAGTCAATGTGTGTTTGCTTTGCTTTTATTACAGTTTATCACTGCAAAAAATTAAGTATATGTTTCTAATATAATATGTTAGTACATAGTATATATTAGTATATATTTATTATTCTGTCGGTAAGATCGAAAAATATTATTGATATTTCATTATTTTATTAGTATTTAATTCGTACTTAAATATAATTTTCAAAAAACACAATTTATAAAAACACAATTTATAAATAATATATTTTTTTTTTCTCCGCCTGCAATACGTACGTACGTATATGTATGTATGTAAAAAACAAACAAACAAACAAACCCGATCCTAGAAAATGTGTCGAAATTGGTAAAGAGGACGGTAATTAGACGATTATACATACGGCCCTCGTGGTGCATCGGTAAACCGCACTACCGATAACACAAGGTCGGGGCGGGTTCGATCCCTCGTCTGGGGGTGTTTTTCTACATGTTTTTTCTACATATTTTTACGGTATTTATTTACAAAAATAAAGTGTATATTTGGGTAATTAATTAATATAAATAAACGATAATAGACGTGAAAGGCGCTCTGACGAGCGCCTTCACGTCACCGTCACGCGACATGCAACACGCAGACGAAGAAGTTTGAGACGATGTAATAAAAGTTTCACTTTAAAAAATGTAATTACTATCTGAATTAGGTTTGGTGAAAACATATTTAAATTTCGATCAAAAGGTTGGCGAAAAACTTTTCAGAGTTTTTCTTGATAATATATTCCAGTAAATTTAAATTCAAATTAGATATAAAATTTTTACGATTTGTACCTACCACACTTAATTTTACTTATTTTACGACGATGTCTCCTATACCTTTCTGCTTTACAGGGACAGATGAACAGAGATCGGCCATTTTGTAAGGTGATAAGCGAAAGTGATTACATTCAAAACTTTTAAGTATTTCTTGTAAATGACAAGTACTTATTGTCGAATTTTTCATTTAGACTGGAATAATATTTGTTTCATTTATTTGAACGAGCCTAAAGAACCTCAACATCTGATAATGTAATTTGAAATTATCGATTTATTAGCTAATTATCATTAATTTATTTAGAAGTTCAGCAGTCGTGGGTTCGGTTTAGGACTCATACCAGTGATTTCTCGGAATTATTTTCGGCACTTATCTGTGATAAACATCGATTTATTTTATTTATAGATTAGCCACCTATTCCATTTGCGTCATACCATAATCATTCAGCAAGTCGAGCCTTTATTAGGCGTAAGCAGTTGTTGTTAACAACCACTGCTTACGCCTTCGGGTAGAAAAAGGCGTGAGGTCAAGCGAATTTGAAACGTCAATCCCATTCATTTAGGAGTTTAGAGTTTTATTAGTGGTCACAGTATATGTACTGCCGAAACAAGTACAAAAAAAGCAAAAGACGCCGTCAACCATATACTTACACTAAAATTGAAGTAGGCTGACCACATAAAAAAAGTTACAGATAACAGGTGGCCACAGGTCATTGCAGACTGTTGTCCAATATACAGAAAACGAAGACCAGGCAGACCACGGAAAAGATGGAGCAGGAGGAGGAGGATTTCACCACACAAGGTGGTAATTACTAATAAATAATTAAATTAGAAATGCACGAGTAATTAATCTGAGAGTATTTAATAATAATAAAAAGGAAAAATATTCTTTTAAGTGACTGTACTAACACTATATTGTTTTAATTAAGTGCACAATCTGTTAATGTATAAATATTGTAAGGATAAATAGGGCATCATTCATTTATTCATTCAGTTGTCACAGTAGTGTGTAATAAATATCGACGACTGAGTAGATGAACACTGGGTATGAAAACAGATTCCGTTAACTATTCCATTTGGGAATAAAAAATTTGTGCATTTCGAGGCGTTATAGCCTTCAAGTAGAAAAAAAAAGTAAAGTTATTCATCATTAAATTATAATATAATCTAAAAAAAATAATACAATCATTGATAAGTAAAACAATAAAGCAGTCAAATGAAATTAAGTTTCCAGTAGTAAATGTGAAAGACGGAACCGTTCAGTATAATTGGCGTGCGGTTAACTCAGGTCGTCCGGTGTTACACGAACAATGAGACCTGTCGTTGTGGTGACCAATAACCATAGGGAATAATTGGGATTAATATATTTCTGTAAAGGAATAACAGGTTTAATGAAAACAGAAAGAGAGAGTATATTTATTTAACAATACAATAAAATTGTTATTAAAATGTGAAATATAAAAAATGGAAATAAATGCACATTTCACTCGCTTCTGTGACTCCTTTTATGGGATAGGGGGGCAAACGCGAGTCGCGGCATGTCACCTGACAGCTTTGTAACAGGGACAGGGCCACGCTCTGCATGGATGGGCTAGCTTTACCGGTGAAATACCACCACCTCTCAGAATATCGACGTAAAGCGACTCATGCCGCGTTTAGTTCGGTGAGAGAGGTATCCGGAGGCCGAAGGGGCCCCCACCCCATCTCCGACTTCCCCTCCGACCCCCTCCCTAGCCCCTTCTAAAGGCCTGCAACGCAACTATAACACTATCTGTATTGCAGGTGTCAATGCGCAGCGTTAATTCCTTACCATCAGGTGGTATACTTGCTCGTTTGTCCAAGGGGGACAAGGTAAATAAAAATGTGTGCTTTTGTGTGACAAATTAAAAACAATGTTGTGACAAATTTATTGGACACCCTAGAGGTGAGGTTTATACAAAACTCGGTGAATACAGTCAGAGAAGAGATAAAAATTGTTTCTGTAGACAACGGCAATAATAGGCATCGTTTTAAACAAGGGTAGTATTTCTGTAGGGGCGTGATGGGAGTACTTTAATTTAGTCGTATTAAAAATACTTAAATTTTACAAAGTGCTCTCGTTGTGCTACAGTTTGCATTACCAAACTTTATTTTATTTCGCTGTCTGTTAAACGAAAGTCAGAAATTTTCCGGATCGTTTGTGAAAGAACAAAGTCCGGAATAATATTTGTTTGCTTTTGGTTTTGTTATAATAATTATTACAATTAACGTTTCGAGTTTTTCATCTTTTGACGTCTGTTCGAATTTCTTTAGTAGTCTTTACGACTCTCTGTAGTCCTCTTAGGACATAGTCTTTCTTAATATTACGGATAAGAGAAAAAAGTTTTTTTTTTATTTCATACAAATTTTAGTTTTAATCGCCAGAGAAAATAAATATTTTTCTGCCATAATAATGAATAAAATTCATAATTTTATAAATACTTTACTATATTATAGTGTAACCATATTTAGAAAAAAATATAAAACGTTGTCTAGTTCTTTTATATTAAAACCACCTTTTTCAAATAACTGAAGACTTCCAAGGAATACGAAACTTTTAAGTTCTTATGCAAAATAAGTTGCATTACAGACTTGTTATAATACACGTTAAATACCACGATTTTTTTGCCATAAGCCGCTCGAATTTTAAACTCCGCCCACATCACACACAAAAAAAAATAAAGAATAATAATAGGGTGACCGCAGACAACCCGTAAATATGTTGGAACAGAACGACGTGAATAATTTAAATAAGGGGGGCGTTTCGGGCCTAAGTAAATATTGTTACATGTGTGGAGGTTCCAGTCACAACCTGTAAGTTATAGCACGAGCCTCGTGTTTGTGTTCCTTAACAAATGCTTATTGACTTTGATTTGGTCGGATGGTGAATTTCATAACCTTGTTTCTGATAATGTATACATATGTATTGATTCTAAGAATTTAAATGAACTTTCCTTGTATTATTGGGAATATGAAAGTTAATTTTTGCGCTTTTATAAGATATTATTTATAATAAGTGGCCACTATAGATACCATAAAGAATAGTGATACCAAAAAGTTCTATAAAAAAACCCTTTTCATAGGGACTAAATTGCTAAACACTAAAAAAGGATAAGCCTATGTGCAGTTTATCTTTTTCTTTGCGAGAGATTCCCGGAGAGTTATGTACTTCGCTACAGACACAGAGAGACAGACGAGACCGACAATCATTTGTAATAAATAGCTTATAAACTACAATGAACTAATTCGCGAGCTACAATTGTCAAACTATAAAAGCTGCACTTTCAATATAATTTATACATAAAAGCCAGTTTTAATCGTTATTGCAGAACATTAACCATATTTTCTATTATTCAAACGAGAAACCCGGAAGTGGATATGCTGACTGCAGTTTATAAATTAACACTGACAATTATATTGCGGACCGTAATATTGTGTTTCGTTCGTGTCGGGAATCGTATGACTTGGTTATGTACAATGTATTGTACTCTTATAGTACATAATAATTATTATCATAGCACAGCTAAATTATGTAATTACATAACATAACATAACTTCACACCTTTTGTTAACCGAAGGTGTAGGCAGCGGCTGTTAAGCCTCGTCTCGATGTTATGTTTACGTCCCAAATGGAATAGGTGGCGAAACTATTGCCATACCGAGCACAAAGTTTTCAGTCATCGATATTGAAAACAATTTCGAAAAGTCATTGGGTTGAGCCAGTGTCAGGAATCGAACCCGTACCTCTAGATCAGAAGCTTTGCACTAGACCACTGGACCACCGAGACTTTTCAGCTAGATATACTATAAAAATGTATCCACTAACTGGTTTTCAAAAGGTCTAGAAAATGTTTGACCGCATTTTTGTACGTCCGTTATTTGGATATTACAGGGGTAAAATTGTTACATCAAAAGTGCACTTAAGAGCCCCCAGTTACGGTTGAAAAACAATAAAATTTACATTCTTATAAAGGGTTCCAACCAATAACAGTTCGCAAACTAGTTGGAGGTTTTTAAAACAGTTATTACGGTTCATCTTACGACATTGCTTCAGAGTATTTTAGGTACCTACGTGTATGAATATAAATTTAAAAAAAAATTTTGCCTCGGTGATCCAGTGGTCAATTTGTCTCCGCTCCTCTTCGAAATTCTGATTCAGAAGTCGTGGTATCGAATCCGGGCTCACACCTATGGTTTGTCTGACTTCTTTTCGAAATGTGTGTAAAACTTACTGTACTGCACTTTTCGGAAGTAATGTGTGATAGATATCGATAACTGACAACTGTGTGCCCGGTGTATGGCAATAGGCTCCGCCGACGATTCCATTTCCGATTACAGCACAATAATTCGACGAGTTGAGGCTTAACAAGCGCTGCAGCCATCGCTATTTTGGAATGATTTTTATGAATGAAAGTGTTGGAAGTTTAATTTTTCTCGACCTAAACGTAAGCCACGATTCGGACCTACGACCAACGAGATAAATAGGCGATTATATAAAATAGTATAATCCAAATTTCCAATTCTTTACGCATACGTCGACAAAAACTAAATATTACTACTTAGTTCATAAAAAAATGGTGTCTGGCAATTTCAAATAATTAAATTTGCACAGACTTTTATTAGAAACGGGAAAGTGGCAGTAAAGTGTAAAGAAACAATAAGAAAAGCAGTGAGCACAATAAAATAGAATGGCGTTTATATTTTCTGGTGCGATGTTGAAAACATAAACTGAATATGACACTAAATTTTACTATTTTATATTTTAGAGAGATATATATATATAAATATAATCAATTATCAGCAACGTCACACCCATAAAATCTGAAGGTATAGTCAGCAACAATCACATGTCGATATATTTAAATTAATTTTCTGGTCCCAAATGTAAATATATTATAAAACCTACTGCTAAAATGTGGTCATTAGATTCATACTCGGCAAGATTAAACGATAAAATTGATGAGTTGGCCTAAAAGGTTGTCGATACTTTTGGAGGAAATCGTCACCGTCTCTTAATCAGCTTGATTGGTTCAATGGCAACGCTATGGACTGCAGATCTAGATAGACGCCCTGAACACAGCGAGGATAAAAATGCTGCGAAGCCTGCCGAAGCCGGCCCTGTGGGCACCACAGGCCTACTGAAGAGAAAATATATAGTGATGGACATTGTGTAAGAAAATTCACTGCAATTTATATGATAAACAATAAATATGATAAGAATATATTCAACGATTTAACATTAATTAGAAAAAAGTTTTTTAGAAAACTGATGGAATTTTTTCTAATGAACCGTCCACCATTATATATACTAATATATTACAAGTTTTCAGATATTATTTTACAAAAAACAAACAATGCTAATATCAATTAAATAAATAATTTTAGCGAAAAATATAAATATACAAAAACAATTACAACACAAACAGCATAATAGCCTTGAATCGTTTGTTTAAATAATTTGCCAAACAATTTATTTTTACATTCCATTTTTATCTTTTCGAGCGCGAATTTAATTGCCATCACTACTACTTCAGAAAGCGGTTATGGTCCATTTAGTTAAATCGTAACTGCTTTATTCTTAGCTCTTCTGTGTCTTGGAACAACAAAGGGTTCTCGAGATAAAACAAATAAATTATTTCCCGAGGGCTAACTCAACAGACATGAGTGTTCTTGAAAAAAAAATGAAAAGAAAATTTGGGATTTTTTTGTGAATTTTTTCAGAATCGAAATTAAATTTCCGGAAGGAAAATTTAATTTCAATTCTGATGAATAAATTGAAAGACGATTGTGATGAAACGTTTCGAGTAAATAATTTTTATGCATATAAAATATTGCTATTAAATGTTTGCGAAGTCCAAATTGTCAGTAATAAGTAATTGAACGAAAACATCATCAAAATCATTAATTTAGAAAAGTCAAGGTGCAAATTGAAAGAAACCATAGTCTAGTTGTTCAAGCAAGAAGGGGCATACCCATCTCAACATCTGTTTAAACATGTGAAAAGTTATGTTATTAATAGTTTAGATGATAGAATAACTAAGCAGATATACTATGCAAAAGCGGAATTATACGGCAACTGCGGCCCTATTATGAACTTTAGATTCCAGCCAGAAATACGAATTTGCGAGACAGCGCGTAAGCTGGCTGGAATTAAGTGCTCATAATAGGCCCACTGGGCTGAAATACACATATGTCAAATGTCCAAGACCAAGTTCACTATGTCTTATCACAGGAAGAGGTCGTATGACAAGTGAAAAGTTACGAATGAAAACATTTCAGGTCTATAGGAATCGCGTGTTATGTTACCCAGTTCCCTACTAACAAGTGCGAAGTTTTGTGATTTATTTGTGTTTGTTGATGACTTGATGCTGGGCCTAAAGTTTCAAGATTAATTCAAACATGATATTAAAAATAAAAACCCGAGTGGCTATTTTTATTCAGTATTTAGTAAATAGCGCAACTAATGAATATCTGCAATACCTAAGGGATTACAGTAGCCTTTTAAATGCCACGGAATAATTTCCAAATTTTATTGCCTGAATAATAAAAAAAAACTTTTGAATTTTTTGGCTTGAGTTGAAAATTCAAGACTTCTTGTTTCATAAGAGGGGTGCTCGATCTCAAGACCATTACTATTCCTACACTGGAATAATTTCAGTTTCATGTCCACCTTTTTCCGCTCCACTCAGACTCCGATGAATAATATAAGAGTTTAAAAAATAAAACAGAGAAGAGTAGGTACCTTCTTCCGGTGGCTCGTGACACATAAATATTCTATGAAGTGTACAGACAACTATTGGACAGTAAACGGTGTTTTATGGGATAACATTTATTGTTTTACCGTGCTAAGCCAGATCTTCGCAGAGTATTGTTTATTGAGCGTGGAATATAGAAGATTTACACTCGTATTTTTTCGGTGTTATTCTGTCGTGAGAATTATTGATGTGTTGTTGAAAGCAATAATGTGTTATGATAGCTAAGAATAGTTAGTTTCTATTTGAAGATGGACTATAAATATAGTTTGGACGACCAATAAAACAAAGAGATTTTTCTTTTGACCAATACAGCAAAACTAGTACCCAATATATAGTAGGGGGTCATGTCAAGAGCGTGCGGGGGGTCATGTCAAGAGCGTGCGCGTCGCGATCCCTGCCGTCCCAGTGGGACGCAATCTTGACCAAAGCAAACTCAGCCGGACGGGCTGCTAGGGCGTGCCCCGCAAGCGACGGGCACCGATTAGCCCCCGTCGGTGCGGCTGCATGCGCATGCGGCGAAGGGGGCCGCCACCCTTCACGCAGCGCCAATCCTGGCGGGACGAGGAGAGGGGAGTGCCGTATAGGCACGTGGAATGTTAGAGGTAGCATGGCAAGAAAGATGAATGAGATGATGGATGTATTAAATGAGAGATGCCTGGATGCCTTATGTTTGACGGAGACAAAGCGGAGGGGGAGGGAGACCGAGGACCTCCCCGGTGGCATGGTAGCCCTATGGTCCGGAGTGGACCCAGACGTCCGTGCCAGTGGGGGTATTGGAGTCATTCTCTCCTCCCGCTTTGCTTCCGGAGTGAAAGATTATGAGTTGGTAGGCCCAAGACATCTTTGGGTTCGAATAAAACTGGGGATCACGCGAGTTTTCCTGGTCGCAGCTTATGCTCCCGTTAGCTCCGCGGATCCCCGCGAACTCGAGGAGTTTTGGGAAACTGTTAGGGATATTCTGGATCTAGCTGAGGAAAATGAAAGGATAATTCTGTGTGGTGATCTTAATGGGTGGGTCGGAACCAAGCGAGACGGCCTGGAGGCTGTCCTTGGTCCGAATGGTGACAAGAGAGTGAATGATGCTGGTAAGCCGATATTGGACGTATGCCTGGAATGGAACCTCCTTGTGTCTAACACATTATTCCGTCATAAAGATATTCACACGTATACGTGGAGACGGAATGAGCAAAAGAGTATGATAGATTTGATTTTGATAGATAGTCGTCTCCGAAATACTCTAAGGGATACAAGAGCCTACAGAGGCCCCACTCTTGATACGGACCACTACCCGGTGGTAAGCCGATTCGTGGGCCTTTTCAAGAAGTGGAGACACTGGCGAGTGCGTACCCATTTCGGAGAGCTTGAAAGGATAAAATGTGAGAAATTAGAAGATGAAAGTGTACGGAGTATGTATGTAGGCCTAGTCAGTAAAGGACTCAATGAGACGAGTCTTTCTGACCTAGGTGTTGAAGAATGCTGGGAAAGAATGAAAGAAAGTATAGTGAATAGTGCAAAAGAAGTATGTGGTAGTGCAAAGAGGCATAAGATTCTGAGAGGTGACGCCTGGTGGGACGCGGATGTGAAATCCAGCGTCGAAAGAAAGAAAAAAGCATGGTTGGATTATGTCTCAAGTTTGAACCAGAATGATAGTATGACAGAGAAAAAGTATGAGAGCTACCGCCGCTGCAGGAATGTTACCAAAGCCTTAGTGAAAGAGAAGCGTGAAAGACTTGTTGCGAATGAGGAAGTGAGGTTGACGGAGAACTTCGAGGCGAATAACAAAGTCTTCTGGAGGGAAGTTAGAAAGTCTCGGGGTTCTTCGTCAACATCCAGAATGGACAAAATTATGTCTAAGTTTGGTGACATTCTTGCAAACCCAAGCGATGTATTGGGCAGGTGGAGTGAGTATTTTGGGGAAATGTACGAGTATGTTCCGGATGTGGGCGCCGCGAGTGAGCCTACGGCTGACACCGCTGTGCCAACATCTGATGAGGACATTACTATGGAAGAGATTGAATGGTCGATACGAAGTATGAAAAATGGTAAGGCAGCTGGAATTGATATGATGTCTGCTGAAATGATCAAACACGGTGGATCCTGTGTCCGGGACGCTTTCCCGACCTTGAGCAATCTGTGCTGGAGGTCGGGTAAGGTTCCCATGGACTGGAGGCGCGCTGTCATCGTGCCCTTGTATAAAGGTAAGGGATCACGTATGCAGTGCGCCAGTTACAGGGCCATCAGTTTGATCAGTTTAGCAGCAAAAGTGTATGGGAAAATTATTGAAAGGAGAATGAGGGTGATATCTGATGGAGTGTTGTGGGAGGCTCAGGGTGGTTTCAGAAGCGGACGAGGGTGCATGGATCAGATTTTTTCTCTCCGCAACATCGTGGAGAAACAACTGGCTGTTAACCGGAAGGTTTTCTGCGGTTTTGTGGATCTGGAAAAAGCGTTTGACAGAGTGTTACGAAAGGATCTGTGAGATATACTCCCGGGCTACGGGGTGAGCGGAGCACTGCTGCGCGCTGTGCAGTCCACTTATGAGGGCTGCACAGCGTGTGTGCGTGTTGACGGCGGCTTGTCCCCCTGGTTTGACGTCAATATCGGCGTCAGACAGGGTTGCGTGCTGTCCGCTCGACTGTTCATCCTGTACCTGGACAGTTGTCTCCAGAGAATGAGATCGATGGATGTAGGCATGCGAATAGGTGACCTAGTTGTGAGCTGCCTGCTTTACGCAGATCACGCCGTGCTTCTAGCCGAATCGCCGTCGGACCTGCAAACACTAGTCACTACTATGAAAGATGATTGCATGATTAAAGGCTTGCAGTTGAATGCGACGAAAACGAAAGTAATGGTGTTTGAAAGGGAGGAATACAGAACAGATGCAAGGATAATGGTTGATGATGTAGTGCTGGAACAGGTGAATGAAATTGTATATCTTGGATGCGCTTTTAGCAGAGATGGAAGGTACACCGCGGATGTAGAAAGCCGAGCGGCGATAGGAAATAGCGTAAACGGAGTGTTGGGCAGATTCCTGGGCGCAAAAAATATTAGCAGAAAGGCCCAGTTAGCAATCCACAATGCAGTCCTGATCCCAATACTAACTTATGGAAGCGAGAGCTGGGTATGGCAGAGTGTGCATGAAAGTAGAATAAACGCGGTAGAAATGAGGGCTCTACGCAAAATCTGCGGAGTGACTCTCGCTGACCGCGTAGAAAACAAGGTTGTAAGGAAGGAAGTTGGTTTGAAAGAGAGTGCCGGTGTAAAAGTAAGAAAGGGCATGCTCCGATGGTTCGGACATGTAGAAAGAATGGTTGACGCAAGACTGACTAAGCAGATATACAATGCAAAAGCGGACGGATGTAGGAGTCGAGGACGGCCAAGACACACATTCCAAGACCAAATAGAACGTGTTCTGGAGGAAGGTGATGTTAAGAGCCTCAAAAACCGACGCGCGTGCATGAAAAGAGTTATGAAAGTCAACGAAGCGAGTGAGGTGTGTAAGAATCGTGCCCTATGGCGCTCTGTTCTCTCTGCCTACCCCGCAAGGGATTTGGCGTGAAGCTATGTATGTATGTATGTAGTACCCAATCATAATTCTTATAAAAGTAAAAAAAAATAGCGATGAATGATAAAATTTTGCCTGGATTCAGCGAATCCTTATGGAAAACTTTAGGTTGTTACAAAAAGTAATGTCACCAATTTGGCTGCGGTCTTCTGCAACGCAAGGGTAGCTACCAGAAGGGGCTGCTCCATTTCAAATGAGATAAATCTCCCTTGTACCCTACTCCTTAATCTTTCCGTCGCCTACGCCTACATAACAATATATACGTAGCTATTGCAAAACATTTGTACTGAATTGTATTAGGTAATTGATATTTGATGAAGGTTGATAACTTGAGATCGTTAAGAACTTTCCGCTTATCGAATAATACGTTTACACGACTTCACAGATCAAACGAAACTTAGAAATGTTTAGCATATATTGAATCTGGGGCACTAGGTTACCCCACTTGCTTAATTTTTATACATTTTTTTGTATGGATAGGCCAATTATGGAATATTATTATAACATAACATAACTTCACGCCTTTTGTTACCCGAAGATGTAGGCAGCGGCTGTTAAGCCTCGTCTCGCCGTTATGTTTACGTCCCAAATGGAATAGGTGGCGAACCTATTGCCATACCAGGCACAAAGTTTGTCAGTCATCGGTATTTATCACACATAACTTCCGAAAACAATTTCGAAAAGTCATTGGTGTGAGCCAGTGTCTGGAATCGAACACCGGACCTCTGGATCAGAGGCCGTGCGCTCGCCCACTGCGCCACCGAGCTGACAAATATTATTATATTTTCTTTTATTACACAGACACTTTAAAAGTATACTTATACTTACTACTTTTTCATGAGGGTAAGTTGCATACGCTTACCCTGTGAAATAGAATTATAAACGACATCACTGGCAGCCATAGTAGTCTATAAGAAACTCATCAAGAAAAGCTACCGAGTCCCAGCATTTCTTATTTAATGCATAGTTGTAACAAAGATAGCTATATGCCTACGTGATTCACATATATTTTATTTTAACTCAAGTATTATTCTACAAGAACATTTCGTAAATGTCTAAACTTGTGTCTTGCAGCGTGTTCCAATTTGTGTCCGGGTGTCAGCCGAGACACAATATATACTGGTTCCGTAGTTGAAATTCCGTATTTCCGTATTTCGTATGAAGTGCCGCGTCTCCAAGATTGCTTATGTGGAACAATCGCGAGAAATTCACAAAATTCTATTTTATTCACTGGTTCCGTGATATTATTTAAAAAAAAAAAAACAGTTTTTTATAACTTTCCGCCGCTAAGCCCGGACTCAACGAATTGTTATGTCGCATATGAAATAGGTGGCGGAACCAGTTCTGAACAATTGGGACCAATTTTGTTACTCATCGATATTTATAACAATATATCTTACTAATCGTCTTGGGGTAAGCACCACGTTTCTGATTGAGAAGTCGTAGGTTCGGTTTTGTATTCACATCAAAGATTTCTCGGAATTATTATCGAAAGTTATGTTTGAAAAATATCGATGCCCCGTAACATAACGATTCGGCGTGTCGGGGCTTAACAGCCGCTACCTACACCTTCGCATAGAAAAAGGCGTAAAGTTATGTTATGTTTCTCTTGATTATCTAAATTTAAAAATATGATATAACTATCAGTTTGTAGCCAGTTCTTCATTCTTCATCAAAACTGAAACAAAACAAAACTTAATTTTGTTCACTATGTGCAAATATTATATGATTTAGTATTTTGAAAATTTTGTCTGTAACATTTAGCACTAATGAGTACACATTAGTAGGCTTTGATAATACTATAGATATGTCCAAATAAATAAATAGCCCATCAAAGCTAAGGCATTATACGCAGCTGTACAATAAAGCGGTTATGTAATACTGAATCTTCTGCAGAACTAGCCCCAAGGGTATCGGATTGATGACCTCAACGCCTCAGGTGATCCAAGAATAAATTGGCACAGTGTAAGAAGGTTTTTACTTTATGACTCGATGTTTTCCGAAATATTATCCCCAGGTTAGTAGAGTTTTGTATTTACGCAGAGTAATACCTCAGTTCAGGTGGTGATTTGGTAAATGGAGTTACAAGATTATACTCGCTTGAAAAGTATGATTTATTTTTCCTTTTAGTTTTTAAGTATAATACAGACAGTCTTCATTATACAAGTAAGTTATATATTAAAAATATGAATTAAACAAAATAATAAGCCGTCTATTTGTTATATTAAAATAACGTATTTTACCGAATCCATATTTTTATCCGACTGTACAATTTTTGTCCGTCGATCAGATTGTTTATTTTAGAAAATGGCTGGTCCGAGTTTGAGAAAACATCCAGTGTGTCAATATCTTTATCACAACATATAATTACCGCTCCTAACGGAAAACATGCCATATTTAACACATACATCTTTATAAATTACATATTTTATTTAATTCTTTGAGAATTAAATTGAACTAAACTAATAAAATGAAACTATTCAGTTGTTATTATTTATCTACTAATAAGCTACCGACCCATTAAGAATATTTTATTTTAAAAGAAAAACTGTATTTTAACCTAATGTTAACTATATCATTACAATTTTTTACGGTCAATCTTCAATAATCCATCAAACCAAAATAATAATAATAAGAAAAGAAATAGCACGTACTCGTAAATGAAACCATCAGCCAACCACATAATATTACGTAAAAATAAAAGCCCAAAAAATCTTGTTAACCCATCAAATATGAAAACGTTTCTCTAATGCAAGATAACCTTCACGCTACAGTCTAAATAATTCCTCCCCCAGTGTTACTCAAAGTTAATGCACGACCCCATTAAATAACGATAATTATATTAATATAATAAGGGGTTATGATTAAATATAACTCAATGTGAACAAGTCGTCGATGTAAATATGATATCTTGCTCGTTAAATATGTTAAAATACCGTGAAATGCCTCGCAACTACGGACACCACTCTCGGGATTCTGTGAAGCTTTATCAGTTCTCTTTATATTTTTCTAATACACTCCCTCAGAGGATTTTGCATCTTGTATAATATCTTATAGCTCAGCGGGTTTGGGTATTAAATTTAATATTAAACGAATATTCTTTATGAAACAATCACAAATGCAATAGAAGTTTTTTTTTATTTGGTAATTTAGAAACTATACTACAATATAAAAATGGTTATGCATTTTTAGGGAAACAAGCGTCAGTTTTTTATCTAACCAAAAGTACATATTCATGGTCATATATTAATTCTAAGTCGTCTCCGTGGTTGGAGGTCAAGCACACCGCTTCTCAATCAAGATATTGTGTGTTCGAATCCGGGCTTGTCATTTCTCGGATTTTTTTCGTAAATTATATATTTTAAGTGATAAATATTAGTTATAATAATAGTTATACCATGATTATATTGACAACGTTGTGCCAGGTGTGTATATCCTTTTTTTCTAGATTCTGTATCAGAAGCATTTAGTTTGTTTACTTGGAAAACTAGAGGGTTGCGCAGTTGTCACCCTCTATTTTTCCTAGTAAAGCAAACAAATTTACAAACAAAAAAAAATTAAAAACGCCCTGTGGGTGGGGAGAAAAGGTTTAAAATTATAAAAAAAGACCATAACACAAACAAATTTTAACGAGTTCATTTCGTTCATCTAACTTTCAGGGTATCATGTCACAAATATACTTCAGAAAGGATGAAAGAAGGCGCCGTACAATGCACGGACGTGAGCGGAATACGAGTTGAAGCATTTTACAATTCGTTACATTGCTTAAATTGTAATAAACCTTCAAGTAACATATACGTTTAATAACAACATGATGGTAACTTTACAAGGACATTCATACAAAATTAAGTCTTATAGCCATATCGCAGAGTTAGGTTTAAGTATTTCTTAACATTGAATATATTACCTTATTGTATTTATGTATTCACTGTGTGAGGTTTATAGAAAGAGGTGTTCTGTGAATCTCAGATGGATACAGTTCCGTATTCTATTTACCTTTAACAGATGTTGTCATTATTTCCTTAAATATATCTTTACGAGAGAACTTTTCTTATGTTGACATTGACGAATTTAGAGATATGGCACTGTTTTCTGTTTGCCTTTCTTTAAAGTAATGAACAATTTGATATAAATAAACCAAATAACATCGAAATTTTTAAATTTTGAAATTTTATACTCTTATTAGAATTAATCCAATCTAAATGTAATATAGAAAGTGTTCTGGAGGAAGGTGATGTTAGAAGCCTTAAAAATCAACGCGCGTGAAAAGATTTATACAAGTCAACGAAGCAAGTGAGGCGTGTAAGAATCGTGCCTTATGGCGCTCTGTTCTCTCTCCTTACCCAGCAAGGGTTTTGGCGTGAAGATATGTATGTAAATGTAAAAATGGTTTGTTTTTTTTTCTATCTATTTGTTATTATGTACTTTTTGGACTCTAACAAAAATTGATTTTTAAAATTTATAGGGTTGTTTTCTTTCTTTTCTTGAGATTTTATTTCATTCATATATTCATTTTCATCTGAGATAACATTTTAAACCAGTATTATTGATGGTGTTAAAAATATATATAATATAGCAATTCAAAATCTAAGTTGGTTACGTAATATACTAATAACTAGGATATTTTAAATTCCAATTGCATTGCTGTTGTGAAATTCCTTTATAAAATTTTCAACCCCTTTTTCTGAAAAAATGCCATTAGTGTACGGTGAAAATGCATTTACAGTGAACATTTTTTAATAAATGACTTCGGTCTGAACAATTAATTAGATTCTTACATAGCATCGGAGAAATAAACGCTCTGGTAAACGATGCTCTGCCTGCTTTTAATTGTCTTAAATCCAAAGATGCTTTTAATTGCATCTTAAGTATATCTATAGTATATATACTAGACCTGAACTTAAATTAAATACTTTTTATAGCACTTTATAGCAGTTTATATAGCCCAACAGCTTAGTACGTTATTCTTTGTCTGCTTCAGGGTTCGACGACTGCTGTTGCATTGGCTGCAATACAGGCCTTTAAACGTTGAGGCCAGTTATCACTAGAAACACGCACTCTTTCCATGGGAAAATTCTTCACTGCCAATCGTATGGATTGTTTTAGGGACTCTAAATTATTATGACGTTTAGAGCAAGCCGTACTCTCTAAAACTGACCACAAATCAAAATCCGGTGGATTAAGATCGGGACTAGACGACGGCCAGTCTTCAGCTATATTGAAGTCCGAAACGTTCGCTTCCAACCAAGATTGCATGGACCGAGCTTTATGACCCGGTGCCGAGTCTTGCTGAAAGGAACATACTTCGTTATTGAACATGGTGTTGTTAAGGGGCTTGACTACCTTTTCAAGAACGGTATCTTGATACACTTGTGCCGATGTTTTGATACCTTTTTCACAAAAATATGACTCAGTCTATCCTTCGTAGCTAACACCCCACCAAACCATCACTGAAGTCGAATAATGCCCACGTTGCACTCTGTCAACTAATTGGGATGCTTCCTTAGAACTTTGAGCATAAATACGGTCATTTTGTTTGTTAAAATGTTGCTCAATTTGTTATCGATATTTATCATATACTACTCTGTGTAAAAAGTATCGGGTATATGTATACGGGTATATGCAAACAAGCCAACAGTCTTCAGAATGGCGTCTCGAAAACGAGCCGAAACCCAAAAAACCGCGGCAAAGTCGCACCAAAATCAAGGTGATGCTGACAGTTTTTTTTGACTACCGTGGTGTGGTTCACTCCAAATTCCTTCCAGAGGGAGAAACAGTGAATAAAGAAGATTATTTAGGCGTCATGAAGCGTTTGCGTGATAGTATCCGCCGAAAACGTCCAGATTTGTGGCGACACAACTCATGGATGCTGCACCATGATAATGCACCATCACACACAGCCATTATAGTGAAAGAGTTTTTAGCGAAAAATTCAACAAACGTTCTCGACCAAGCACCCTATTCACCTGATATGGCTCCGTCTAACTTTTTTTTATTTCCCAAGTTAAAATTACCACTTCGAGGAAAACGTTTTGAGTCAATAGAAGCCATAAAAGAAAATTCGCTGAATGAGCTAAAGGCCATACCGCAAATAGCCTATGAAAAATGTATGGAAGACTGGGTGAAGCGGTGGAGATGTTGTATTGCAAGCGATGGGGCCTACTTTGAAGGCGATAAAATAAATTTAGATGAATAATTTGTATTTTTTGTTTTATTGACAAATTCCCGATACTTAGTACACAGAAGGTATAACAACGTGACTCATGAATCGATCACACGACTTTGAATCAGAAACGAGGAGCGACTATCGACTACTGGATCACCGACACTTAAAATTGATATAGAAATTGAACAAATACATCATCATTACATAGTATAATACAAAGTCACTTTCCGCTGTCTGTCCCCTTGTTACATAGTATAAAACAAAGTCACTTTCCGCTGTCTGTCCCCTTATATGCGTATATCTTTAAAATTACGCAATGGATTTTGATGCGGTTTTTTTAATAGTTAGGGAATGTCAACGGGGTGGTTTTATTTTTATTTTTTTATTTTAGATATTTAATTGCAAACGCTGGCTCAACCCTAAGTGATAGGTCAAAACAATGTTCTACATTATTAAACACCTTTAGAAGGTCTACAAAAAAGTCCGCAATGGCATATATCTTTATTTTAGGGATAACCCACAATGACCATTTTTATTTTTTTACTTTTTACGAGAAATAATGGCTTATTTACGAAGCCATTTTAAACATTACAGCATTAATTTTCATCCAATTCAGTATCTTAAATAGATTGTACATGTAATATAGATGATCCTGGCCATTTACGTCATACAATTGAAACTAATATTTTCGAAGATATTGCAGTACTAACATAGCGGGACAGCAGTTAAAGCCGATAAATAGCACAAATTGAACCCCATGATATCCAAAATTTACTCATTCATTACTTTTGATGCGGAACAAAGTTTGCCGGGTCAGCTAGTGTTATATAAAAATAACCAGTCTTAGTAAACTCAGTAATTCAATCGGCAATACGCGGTAATGACATCTTGCATAAAGTTGTATTTAATACATAGATTAGTCCTATCCCGCCAAGTTTCTAGAAGATTGTGAAGCATCATAATTTTCCTGCCGTTATCCCACTGTAAGTAGTTTCAGTACAACATGTCATCCTTTTCCATTGTCGCATCACTCGTTGTCTCCACATTTAATCCCTTCATTTTCATGTCAAGTTTTACACGGCTCATCCATCACTTTTTCGGCCTTCCTCCACCGATTCGTCCATCCACAGTCAATCTCATCACTCCGACTCCAACAAACTCCAACGTTCAGATCCGTATAATACTACAGACGATGAAGTAACCAGCCACAATTTATCAGAATACAGAGGTTTCTCAGATCTCTTTAAGGTGTCACGTGATTCATTTATACATTTTTTTCTCTTATAAAATTCAAGTCGATCACATGCACGGTATTATTCTGTGTCGCAGCGTCGCTTTAAATCGTTATCGTTCTGTCTCGAATGAAAAACGACTATTCGTCAACGTGGAGCCGACGAGAATTCCTTAAAAAATGTGCAATGAAAATAATGACATGTACGGAAAAATTTATATCAGTTATATATAGGTAAATATGGATATATTACATAGTAAATTAAGTATGGATAATGCAAGATTAACTTAGCAGAGACAATTCAAAAGCAGAAGGATAAAGGAGTCGAGTATGGCTGGCTTATGAGATGTATATATACGAGTATATAAGAGTAACGACAGTCAAAGAAGCAAGTAAGGTGAATAAGAACCATGACTGTCCATGACTTATTAGTTAGTTATTAGTACGTTTAATAACATCAGTCTTTATGAAAAAATATTTTACCGGTAAATTCGAAATTGCAAGAGAAGTGTTGAAAATTATAGATATCTAAAAAAAATATGCGGGATAAAACAAAATATTGTTTAAATATCTTCATGGTTCTTAATCCGCTCACAACTTTAATTTTTTTTCATGCAAATGCAACTGCAAAAACTGATTAAACCGAAATACTTTGATATCAGTAATGTGAAGATCGACTGTAATTTTCCTATAATATTATATTTAATTCCAATATTACAATAAATAACGCCATTTTCTAAAAAAATATAATATCACAGAATTAAAAATTAAAATGAAACAATGAATTTACAAACATGAGCATTCATTTATTTAATGCAATTTCGAAACTAACTTCAGCTCAAAGGATGCTGACAAAATTATAATAATCTCTTGAAACAACTTTAGAATTGAAAGTAAGGTTCAGTACTTTATTAGCATTTATATTCAGATTTTGAAGTAAAAGTTACTTATCATTGCATAACATTCACTTTCAGAATACAATATATTCTTAAGCATTTCTGCAAATTTAAATCATTGTATAATATTAATGAATTTCCTTATCCGAGATCTTACTTGGCGGCGTTAAAAGATTAACAATGATAATGTTGAAACAAGCTGTATATTGTCTATACTTTTACTGTTTTCTTGTGGTAATTCTAAAGTAATATATAAAGTATATTTTGGGTTTCTGATAGTATTAAATTCGATCTTAAAATTATTATTATGTTGTGATTTTCTTCTTTAATTATTTTTATTTTAGTTCTTTTTTGCTATATAAAACAATATTTTGAAGTGGTTATCATAATTAATTGCATCATAGTTATATTGTTGTCCTAATCTGCAAGGAACCTGACCCGGATAGTAATTATCATTATTGAAAAAAACTTATACATTATGATCCTGCATACGTCGGAGCCTTAACCGTGAAAATACCACGTCCTCACAGAATACCTTCGTAAAGTGGCTCATGGCGAGTTACGTTCTGTGACGTATCCATCCCCCTTTAACTTCCCCTGCCTCACCCCGCTATTTAAATAATTATCTTATCTTACAGAGCGAGGACACTATATGTGTTCTAAATGCCTATGGGCGGCAGCACTTACTACAGGTGACCTGTCTCCTACTTTTCCCCCTGCTTCATAAATAAAAGAATTTATAATTGTATTTAAAGCTTAAAAATATATAGGGTCCGTCTCTTCTGATGTTAGACTACAATTAAACGTAAGCATTAATTACATTGGGCCCTACCCTTCCTCCCGCTGTTTCTGGCTTATTTACCTTTTGCTTATTCAGCGGGAGCCAACCGCAATTTCCATTATGTTTACTAGATGTGACTAATAAAAGACTTATTATTATTTATAAAGTTTTTTTGTGCTGCAATAAATAAAAATTAAAATACAAAGATCAACTCTCATGAGTTGATCTTTGTATTTTTTAACTACGCTCTTGACATTGAAAGTGGTGTGCTAATTTTATTAAAATTTCACACCATCAAGAGACGTAGGTAGCAGCAATCGAGCATCACGAATACTTTGTCATATATCAAACAAAACTATGTCATGCATCTATATTATTAATAATTTCCTAAAGTCCTTAGTGTGAGCCAGAATCCTGGATTCAGAAGCACGAAATTGAAACTTGAGGCTACCCAGCCCTTAAATAACTTCCGGAGAGATTTTAGAGTCAGTTATTTGTGTTTGAATACATATTTTATGAGTCGGAAGTGAAAATGCTTAGTTACTACGCCTAAATCCAGATGACTATAACAAGATCATAAACAAGGATCTATAGATTTACCTTTGTAAAACATTTTGTGAAGTGTTTTGTTAACTTGTGCTAAGTATGCAATGAAAATGTCACATCTATCAATTAAAGGTCAAGTGGCATGTTAGGATTTTATTGTAGGCAATTTGGAGTGCAATATACGAGGTCCCTTTAACGCCAACCCTCCGTATAATTTTGGATTTGGTACAAATAAGTAAGGAACAATGCTTAGTTAATGAAATAATTTACGATAATAAAGTGTTTTTGTAGCGATATTAATTAAAATTTTGATTACATTGGTAGAGCAATGCAGTTCACTGTATCCAGCTGAGTCGTTGAAATATCATCACCCCTCAGAATATAGACGTAAACTAGCTCATGCCGCGTTTTATTCGATGAGAGAGGTCTGGTTGTCCACATTCCCTAGTACTCCTATTGCAGATTTGTAGACATACATCATATTTTCACCAATTTCATATTTTTAATCGGTCAATAACATAGCCCAAAAGACTTGCATACTGATATTGTCATCTCTTTAAAAATATTAAAGCATATTAATCGCGGAATACTTAAACATGTTATTCTTCTTGCTAGGTTTTACTCGTTAGAGGGAGACAGTTTAGTTCCCCACTTAACTAGAACTAAACATTATCAGATAATTCCAATGATTCTTAAGGGAACAATTTATCTAATTACGACGACTATATTATAATAACTTTTATAAATAATATATTGAAGTTTAGTAGCGGGTAGTAGCAAATTTGCTCGCGGTAGGCAATAAATCACGTCCCATGGGTGCCAGTAGCTGAGTCCTAATTGTATTATTATTTATGACTGTTAAAGCAATATTGTCCTGTTTTACACAAACACTAGGCCCGGACAGTTTATTAGGGGGGCGTCAAATAAACGTTTATTGAAAATACAACCTTCGGATACCAACTGTAGATTAATTTATAATGTTTCTAGCCTGTTCCGCAAACGATGTTTTGAAAGATAAAGTTTTAAAGTAACAATCGTGGGGTTGATTGTAGAAAGAAAGTAGAGGGTTGTATAAATTTTTGTATGTCATCACTGTTAGTCAAGATTTGAATCGTGCGCAATCTAATCTAGAAACAGAGTGTTCAACCACTAATAAAAGATTACTGCTGAGAGATAAGATGAAAAAAAAACACCATCAATTTAATTGATGAATGAAAACAAAAAATAGATTTTAATTATTTCTAAATTGAAAAAGATACAATCAAAAAGTTATCTTTAAAGAGATCATAAGCGAAGTGTAATTTTCACTACGCAATAATAATTCATTACGGAAAATAGTTTTCAATTTTAAAATTAAACTTTGAACAATTTAAAACGGTCGCGTCAAATTGTTCATCAAATTGCGTATTAAATGTCTACTCATTAATTGGTAACGCGGACGAGCCGACGAGTGTTCGCCGAGGCGCGTTATTAATATTTAATTCAATATAACACCCACATGTACCACATGTAAATTACTTTACTATATGTATAACAATCATTTTAGATGTGTAGCAAAACTATATTAAAGTGGTTAAAATATATTTTGTCTATTAAATAGATGAGATTATTGTGGAACATTGGCCTATTCATTCGGAAAACTGTGTGACTATTCACGCGGTTTGTCACACGAATGAACTGGCTCGACCAACGAAGTACCAATAGATCTCAGAATATCAATATAAAGCGATTTATACTAGGTTTCGTTTGTTGAGAGATATAACCAGAGGTCTACTCCTTCCGTCTCCTCTTCCATCTCTACTCTGAATACTTTACTTATCTTATATTGAAGTCCAATTATACAACCGTGATGTGGACAGAACTTCTCGCTTAAAAATTGCTTGGTGGCACCTACTCGATTCTATAAAAAAATACGCGACAATAAACGTTGCATATAAGCGCTGAATCGCGATATTAAGATTCGCAGATGAGCCAGTTTATATACAGTAATTCATGTCAAAGGTTGGTATCAGGTTTTTATTGCAATGTTGAAGAAAGTCACTTTACTGTATTTTCTGCTAGCAATAAGAATTAAATAAGTAACCTTTAAATTTCAGTATATAACTATTTTAGTATATTCGACCTACAGTAATTATACTGCTACTTTCTAAAAAAGAATAAAACTCAAATTCGGTACTAAGTAAATTGAATTGCAAATTCTTGCAAATAAAGTGATATAACTCTTGAAACACATTTTAGATTAAATAACTTTTAATACCATCATTGTGTTAAAACACGAACTTCGTATATTTCGCGAATAAAACCACTGAGAAACAATGTAAACCGTACGTGGGTAATATAGAACTAGCAAAGTAGTGTTTTCAGCTAAACATGCGCGTAGTTATGCTCAGCTATTCCTTACTCGCATGTGGTTAAGATAAGATTACTACGATACTTATTCTCGCTCATGTATTTGTATGTTGCACTATCTGCATTGCCGCTATCTAAGGTACACACATACGTTGCTAAATGAACTGTACTTAAAGAACTATTTAACAAAGGAAATACTGAGGCAAATTTAATATATCAAACAGCAATGAATCTGAATAATATCCTGAATGATTTATTATTACTTCCGAGTCTGAAAAAGTCTGAAAAAATCTGAAAAAAACGAATATTCCAGAAAACTCGAAACTCCTTCGTGTCGAGCCTTAATTCTGATAATACGTTAATAATTTGTAAAATTATATCTTAAAACTTAAATCTTAAAACTTCATTAAAAAAAAACAATATGCTTGATAATAATATAATCTACTGAATTACATTTTACGTACGGGTTCGATTCCTGACACTGACCAATGACTTTCCGAAATTGTTTTCGGAAGTTATGTGTGATAAATATCGATGACTGAAAACTTTGTGCCCGGTTTGGCAATTGGTTCGCCACCTATTCCATTTGAGACGTAAACATATCGGCGAGACGAGGCTTAACAGCAGATGCCTACACCTTCGGGTAACAAAAGGCGTAAAGTTATGTTATCTATGTATGTATGTAAATTTTCTTTCTAAGCATTGCTAAAAACTAATGTGTTTGTCTATTTCTATATAAAATATCCGTATTTGCTAACTAGTTTACAGTATACTCAGTACAGCGAGATTTTCTGACTTACATAATGTATGCCAATTCATATTGGATTTTACGTACGAAATTCATGCTTGGAGCGGTTTGATTACGAGAGGAGTGAATCACTTCGACAGATTTCCAGATACATTAAATAAGTATTTTTTTTATCAATAATATACGGATATTTTGCCACGTCTAAATTCATACAAGTAACTATTTTTTTTATAATATGAATGGACAATTCCATTTTTCCTTATCGTTTACATAGGTAGTATAAAACAAAGTCGTTTTCTGCTGTCTGTACCCTTAAGTCACCCATGGACACCTGCAATACAGATTGTGTTACGGTTGCGTTGTTGGCCTTATAAAAAGTGATAGAGAAGTGTTTGGAAGTGGGATCAGAAACGAAGAGGGGAAAGGGAAACTCCCTCCAGATACCTCTCTAACCGAGCATAACTCCATTTTACGGCGACATTCTGAAAAATCGTGGTATTCACCGGTCTAACATAACATAACTTCACGCCTTTTGCAGCGGCTGTTAAGCCTCGTTTTGCAGTTATGTTTACGTCCTAAATGGAATAGGTGGCGAACCTATTGCCATACAGGGCACAAAGTTTTCAGTCATCGATATTTATCACACATAACTTCCGAAAACAATTTCGAAAAGTTATTGGTGTGAGCCAGTGTCAGTAATCGAACCCGAAGCTCCGGACCACCAGAAACCGTGTGCTCGACCACTGGGCCACCGAGACTATTCACCGGTTTACCACTGTTAAAAGTCTCTTGCAGGCCAGCTAGAAAAAAAAAAACCAATTGAATCTTCCCAAGACCTAGTATTCAAAGTGATTTTAATGATTAAAGTACATTTAGCAAACAGTTTATTCAAATTCATCATCTTTCTCAAGGAATACATAATTATTTCCAATAATAACAAGAAAATGCAAGTTGAAGGATGATGTGGTGACCAAGGTGGAGAAAAGTATGTTAACATGATTTGGTCATGTTGCAAGAAAGAATGACAGCTGACTGATTAAAAGAGTATATGAAGTGAATGTGAGTGGGTCGGGATCGGGAGACGAAAAAGGGGCTACCACGATCAAATAAATGGTCTGTATAAAGAAGGCAAAATGGGTAGTACCCGAAACCGGTGTGAATGTATGGCTGTGGATGAGGCAAAAGAAGTGTGTCAGGATCGTAGCTCGTGGAGAGCCAAAGTCTCTGTCTACTACTACGGGATACAGACGTGAGTTAATATATGTGATAAGAAGAAATTAATTAATTACATTGAAAGTATATTAAGACAATGAAATTTAATTGAACTTTAACAAAAAACAAATAAGTAAGTAATTGTTAGATAACACAATTTTAGAATTTCAAATTACTGTCTGGAGATATAAAAAAAAAACAGGTAAAAAAAGAACTTACTTTCTCAAATAAGATACCCAATTTACCGGGACCCCACTTAAACGCGTACAAAGTTAGATAAAAAGCTCGCGATTTCATTTCAACAAAATTTATTTTTATTAAGAATCAATATTGAGTGTACCTACGAGTACATAGCGGAGTGTAGCGAAAAGCCACTTGGAACATAATCTTAAGGATTGGTTAAATTCAATTTTCTCTTTGCAGTATAACAAAACAATAAGTTATATATTTAACTATAGTTGAAACAGAACTTCTATTGAATATTCGATATATAAAGTTTTGAGGTTAATGTTTAATACTGGTATAGGATATCAAATATTTATAGAGTTTACTTGAAATTTATTTTATACTAGCTGACCCGGCGTACTTTGTTCCGCATCATAACTAATAAAGTAGTAAATCATGGATTTACCACTTTTTCTTTTACATGAATTATACATAAAAACCACCCCGTTGACACCCTCTATCTATTAAAAAAAACCGCACCAAAATCCGTTTGCGTAGTTTCAAAGATATAAGCATATAAGGGGACAGACAGCGGAAAGCGACTTTGTTTTATACTATGTATTATGTAGTAATAATAATAAAGTCTCGGTGGTTCAGTGGTTGAGCTCCCCGTTTCCGATTAAGAATTTCTCGTCACTCGTGTGAAAAATTTCTAGAAAATCTTTTCGGAATCGTGTGATAAATATCGATGATTGACAACTTTGTGTCCAGTGTATGTCAATAGGTTCGCCACCTATTCGATTCTGAGAGGCAAATATTCAGCGAATCAAACAACAACAACCTACAAATTTGGGTAGAAAAAGGTGTGAAGTTATATATAATAAGGGTTTCTTAATTATGTGCAATCTATGATACATCTGAGTGATAATGCTATTGAAATTTGAAATGGCAACAGTATTTAATATAAATTATATTATATGATAAACAATTCTAGATATTATTATATAATTAAATTAATTAATAATAAAAATGGAGTAGTAACTAATCTGTTATGAGACTATTAATACACAAATAAATTAATTTTCCCTATTTTTAAAAAATAACAATACTCATTCGATATGCTCACGCTATTAATACCTCAAGATGTTTGCAGTATTAGCGAGTATCTTTTAGACCGCAAGACAATTTCCATAAATTGGTCAAATTTATTTTAAACACAGATAAGCATTCAGATAGATATTGAAATTAAAATATTAGATGGATTTACTAATCTCACGTTTTATATATATAAAAAGTCATTTTTCAAAGCAAACATTACAATCACATAAAAGACTGAGTAAATCTCCTTTTATCTATTTCGGAAATATTGTCAATAGAGATAATACAGTACAGATATTTGGCTTCAAATTATTTACTGACCGCTTGTAATCTGTTCTCTACCACATTTCGTGCACCAATGATTATTGGGAACTGTGAGCTAGCATTAACTGTTATATAGGGAAATGTATTTTGATTTGAAATTGAATGGAGATATAACAATTGGATATTAAACTGTTCATTTCTATTCGGTCATTTTGCAATAAGTAATCAAATATAAACTGTTTTTAATTTTTATTAATGGTAGAGCCACGTAGTACTAACTGCATTGATGGGTTCACTCGACCGTTGAAATACCACGACCTATCAAAAAAGATCCCTCTTCGCTGACAGAGGTGGTATTTACTGTGCCATTCCCTAAGCCTGCTTTTCCAAATCACATATTAAAGGATGGTGACCCAACTGCGGCCCTCCTCTCGATGTTGTAGAAGTGCATGACCAGCAAAATACTAGAATTTACCATCACTTGAACCGTTTGCTCGTTTGCCCCTATTTTCAATAAAATTGTTATATTACACTTAATTATTAATATCGGTAACATAAAAGTTTGTTTTCTTTATTCAACCTCTGAACGCACAATAATATTAAAAAGCCTTTTTAAGGGATACAGTTTTTTACATTGTGTTTCGAATCCTGACACACACCAATGAATTTTTGAAATTAATTTTGAAGGTTACGTGTGATAAACTTCGATAACCAAAAACCATGTGCCCGGTATGGCAATAGGTTCGCCACTTATTCTATTAAGGACGTAAACATAACGAGGAGTCGAGGCTTAACAGCCACTGCTTATGTTATTTTTTTACATTCAAAATACTGTTTCGAATCTAGTATATGACAGAAAATTGGGTGTATTAAAATAGATTATTCGAAACGTACTTACCTGCCAGCTAATTGCTGAGGTACTTTAACCGGATTTAAGTTACAATCGGGTTACGTAACGTTTATTTAACGGATCCAGTCTGAGTTAGTTAGTCTCCGTACGTGAACAAGAGCCTTGTTAAGTCCAATGCTGAAACTTAAATGAACGGTTTAAGTATACAATTGTTCACGTAAGGTAACAAGCTTTAGTTTGAATACCTTATTATTTAGACTCACCTGTATTAAGTATATTCATTTTGTTTATTTTTGTTGCAATAGTTTAATTAATTTCATCATTCTACTCAAGTACCTACTACTATAATAACCTCCCTGTCTTTGTGGAAAGTGATGCCAGGAGCCTTAAAAACTGACAAGAGTGTTTGGTGTGACGAGTGAGGTTTTCTATAATCGTGCCTTGTAGCGTTCTATTCACCTATATTAAATAATATAAGCAAATAAATGTAAGTATATCTCACAGATTATGAATGTAAGTTGTAGTTTTTAGTTGTTAGTTTTAGCGGATTAAACGCGCAAAGATGAGTCAATGGCTGCGTTAAATGGACAGAGTACAGACAGAGTACTTTACGCTTTAAAAGTGGATATTAAGAAAATAATTTCAAGCGGGTAAAGCTCAAAACAACCAGTATACAATACATATTATAATGTATATTCAATGTTCTCACAGTTGGCTGGACATACGCCAAGTAGCAGTTTCCTTACGATACTTGTCTCTTTCCGTCATAAAATGTCGAACCAATGCGACATCGCACCCTCTATGACGGTACGAATAAAAAAAAATCCCACTAAACTGCAATAAAGAGAATCTTTGTCAGAAACAAAGTGGAGATATTCTTTTGAAACGCGGTTGGCCAAGTCATGGAAGTTTTCATAAAAATGCAAATTTTTGCCTCAACGTATTGCTAGTAGCAGTCCGGTACCGCGTTCGGTAAGTAAGTACCCACGTCTTTCATTAAATGCAAATTCTTTATCACAATCTTTTGACTTGTTCACTGTTAAAAGTTGACAACAATACCATCAAACCGCCAGCTGTTATCAATTATAACCGGGTACGGGCTTAACGCGTTAGAGTATTAACCGCTTACTTTCAATACAAAAAAAAATGTATTATTTAAGTGAAGTTTACATTTAGTAAATTTGCATTATGCATTACCGTTTAAGTATATTATTAAAGTTTAGTATATTATTAAAATTTAGTAGAAAAAACACAATTTTATGTTATATTTTACATGACTTAGTTTTAAACCAGATTGTTACAATTTTACATATATACATACATACATAACTTCACACCGAATCCCTTGTGGGGTAGGCATAGAGAACAGAGCGCCTCACTGGTTTCGTTGATTTTTATAAGTATTTTCATGCACGCGCGTCAATGTTTGAGGCTCCTAATATCACCTTCCTCCACAACACGTTCTATATGGTCACAATTTTGAATATTTTTCCAAGTTTTGATGATTAATTAGTATTTAGTAGTATACAGACTATGAAAATGATCTATCTTTACACTAAATAAAATATCTGGTATTACTATTTACATTGCTATTTACTTTGAAACGTTAACATTCTCAATTCCAAGCGCAACAGACTCTGCTTACATGTTGCAGTAGAAGAAGGCGTGAAGTTAAAATAGAACTTAAACACACTTACTTTTCCCGATCATTTTGAAACCATCAATATGTTAACCAAGTATCATGGCATGCATAGCATTGAGTAGCACAAAGGTTGATACTGTACTGCAGTATTAGTACAATTCTGTCATGAAATATGCATGACGTGTCTCCATCTATTTTTTTTTTCAATGACAGATACACTACTTGAATATACATCAAAGCAATGTAGACTGGAATGTCTACATAATTTATATTTAACCTTTGACAAGAAAATATGACACGATATAATGCCAAAGTTGTCTTTTTGTCTATGACATATGTAAATATCTCGTCTCGCTGAATTAAGTCGAGCACCTAGCTTCTATATTAAAAGATCTCGGGTTCAAATTCCGACTCATATTTTTTTTATGGGATAGGAGGGCAAACGAGCAGGCGTGTCACCTGATGGTAAGCAACCAACGCCGCCCATGGACACCAGCAACACATATAGTGTTACTGTTGCATTGCCAACCTTTAAGGGATGGGGGATAGGAAAGGATAGGGAAGGGGGATGGGCCACGAAAGACTTTTCGTGATTATTTTCAGAAATAATGCACTTTATATTTGCCCAGATATAAAAAAAACCTATCTTTAAGACTAGAATAGGAGTATAGATAGTTATATATGATTTGCTTTTAAATTATACTCAGTTAATGACATTTTTATATGCTTGGCGCAAAAGACTTTTTAGACCCTCTTCTGGTGGTGGAAAATCGTAAGTATTTTTTCACTTTTTTTTTTTTTTTTTTTTATGGAACAGGAGGGCAAACGAGCTTGCGTGTCACCTGATGGTAAGCAATCAACGCCCCCCATGGACACCAGCAACACATTTAGTGTTAGTGTTGCGTTGCCGACCTTTAAGGGATAGGGGATAGGAAAGGATGGGGAAGGGGGGTGGACCTCCGGGTACCTCTCTCACCGAACGAAACGCGGCATGAGCCACTTTACGTCGGTCTTCTGAGAGGTCGTGGTATTTCACCGGTCGAGCCGGCCCATTCATGCAGCGAACTGCTTGGCTCTACCACTGTTGAATCACTTCACTTACTACAATCACTTACTCACAATCACTTACTACAATCGAATTGTTTTATTTATATTCATTGTTATATTTAGTTTATTTTTATGAACAGCCTTTGCATGAGCACGAATAGTATTATTTTTTTCAATGACAAAGCCTCGCTTACTGAATAGTAAAAGCGGTGAATCTCACTTTTTCAAGAGGAAAGCAAGGGTCGTTTCGTTTATCGATTGCGTACGAAATACGAATCCCAATCGGGCTTTCGATAAAATTTCCAAGACACATATCTCTCTTTTCCTTATATGTTTTTTTTTATTCTGTTGCAACACTTCAAATGTAAACGTTTTGATTAGACGCCTTTTTTACTTACAGGCTTTTACATAATATGTAAGAGCCTGTAAGCACGGCTTCTGATCAAGAGGTCCGAGTTCGAATCCTGACACTGGCTCACACCAATGACTTTTCGAAATTGTTTTCGAAAGTTAAGGGTGATAAATATCGATGACTGAACAACTTTGTGCCCGGTATGGCAATAGGCTCGCCACCTATTCCATTTGGGATGTAAACATAACGGCGAGACGAGGCTTAAAAGCCGCAGCCTACACCTTCCGGTGACAAAAGGCGTAAAATTATGTTATGTTATACGTATAGTAATCCTCTACATTTTTTTTATGCGATAAGAGGGCAAACGAGCAGGCGTGTCACCTGATGGTAAGCAACCAACGCCGCCCATGGACACCAGCAACACATATAATGTTACTGTTGCGTTGCCGACCTTTAAGGGATAGGGGTAAGGAAAGGATGGGGAAAGGGGGTGGGCCTCCGGGTACCTCTCTTACCGAACGAAACGCGGCATGAGCAACTTTACATCAATCTTCTGAGAGGTCGTGGTATTTCGCCGGTCGAGCCGGCCCATTCATGTAGTGAACTGCTTGGCTCTACCACTAAGAAAAGATAGAAACATAGAAATGATGTGTCTAACTGTTATTGAATGTTCTTTTATCTGTAACAAATGCCAAAAACTAGTAGTTGATTTAGTTTTCTTCTAAACTGATGAAAAATCGTAGACGTCATCAATCTCCCATTAATACCTAGCCGCAGGCCACGCTTCTCCAATTTGTTCCAATTCCAAAGTTTAAACAAACTTTGTAGGGAACTTTGCATGATTCCCCGTGATTAAATCGATTTCGGATTGCCGGTGAAATTCCGGGGACTGGCGATTCGTCGTCAGAAGTAAACGGCTCAACAAAGTTTCAACACGTAAAATTGTAAATTCAATCGTCATTCGACTCTAACTGAACTTTTTACAGTTCGGAATTTCAGACTTGGGTAAAACTATTCTGCAAAAATTAAGAATGACATGAACACGAGTGGCTAAAACCTAAGTTCAAAACTGAAAATATTTGATTGCATTGTTGGTGTTAAAACAGATAACATAACATAACTTCACGTCTTTTGTTACCCGAAGGTGTGGGCAGCGGCTGTTAAGCCTCGTCTCGCCGTTATTTTTACGTCCCAAATGGAATAAGTGACGACCTATTGCCATTGGGCACAATTTTTTCAGTCTTTGATATTTATTTTAGTCATCGACTTAACTTCCGAAAACAATTTCGAAAAGTCATTAGTGTGAGCCGAGTTCAGGATTCGAACCCGGACCTCGGGATCAGAAGCCGTGTGCTCGACCACTAGACCACCGAGACATGAAAATACCACCATGAAAATGCCGTTAAAACAGGTTGATTATATTATTGTTTTCTTTTTTAAATAAATCTAAGATGTTTTTGGGGTAATCTTGTAAAGTTTTTTTTTAATATCTATTTTAATGCGATGTGAGATCTCGTCTCTTCAAATTAGTTTAAGAGAGGTCTCTCAGAAAAATATCTCAGAAGCTTTTAGCGTATTGAAAATAAGCACTTATTTACAAAACACTGCTCAATTGTGTCCAAAATTCATCAACAATTTTATTAATTAGCAATTTGTCAGTCTTAATTCACTTATATATGCAGCAAGCGCTTTCTATAAGATATTTCTCCAACGTAGAAGTTACATCTGGATTCAAAGTTACAACGTCAGTAATAAAAGACGACTTTTGAACTTGCTCCGCCAAGTTTGTGATAAGGTTACACACAGTCAAGTTTGCCGGTGGAGAAGATGCAGCTGAATACGAGAAAGCTCCTTTTTTGGACCTTTTTCTAAGAAATATATAGCATTCACGTTAAAGTAAGGTAGAAGTATTTAGTATTTTCGACATAGTAAATAGACTATAACTATTTTAATAACATTTACTTAATTAAACCAATCTATCATAACAATAATATCAGTAAAAAAAATATTTTTTTCTGAGTAAAAATTAGTTTGTAAAATTGAATTTTTACAACGTAAGCTCTTTAACATAACACATTGCAGTGCGTATTCTACGCCTACATAGAAAGTTTTGACCGTAGTAGAGCCACACAACTCGCTGCATAAATTGACTCGCTCAAGGGGTAAAATACTTCAACCTCTCAGAATATCCACGTAAAGAGGCTTGCGCCTGTTTCATTACGTGAGAGAGGTAACCAGAGCCCCAATTCCTCACTTCTATATCCACAGCTATCCCCTTCTCTTCTATATTAAAGACCTGTAACTCTAACACTATCTGCGTTGCAGGTTGCCTCCCCTATATCCAAGGCCATCCCCTTCTCTCCTATATTAAAGACCTGCAACTGTAACACTATGCAGGTTGCAGGGTGCGTTAGCAAATCAGCAATCAAGTCACCCGGTGATTTGCCTTCTATCCAAAAAAAATCAACGCAAAATCTGTAATTTCAAAACTGGTACTTATTATGGATGACAAGAAATTCAACTGAAATATCATTGTCATTATAATCTCGTTTCTTATCAGCTGCTTGCTGTCTTATTAAGCTCAAAAGCATGTATAAAGCCTGAAATTACAGAGACAAGAAGCGCTTGAAAAATATTATACGCAAAGGAGTTATATATCTCAGGAGAGAGAATATTACTTTTCTCGTTGCTTTTTTATATTATAGCAACTCGGTTGCAATATTAGCTCTCTGACACAACCTATTTGCACTACAAAATTAGATCGTATTTTTCAAAGATACATTTTGAAATAAGCTTACTTTTATATACTTAATTTTCCAACATATTATACTTTATTACTAAATGATAGCATCATTACAGAATTTATTGTTTCCTTATGTTATTTCTTAACGACCGGTTTCTTTGTATTACATTGTTTTAGATAAAGTTTTATTTGCAATTCAATGTAGGTGCACTGGCTTTTGAGTGTGCCGTTCGCAATGAATGATGCAATTAAACGTGCTCGAATGTGAGACTTTTGTTCAATTTGCAACATTTGTTAAGTCTCAGAATTGTGTAGCGGCTATAACAAAACAGTTTTATGTCTTAAGATACAGTGGAGTGGAAAAGAAAGAGAACTGCTACTGAAATAAAATATAAAAAAGAAAAACTATTTTTTTCTGATCTCTACTGGGAGTTTATGCGTATTTTTTTGGGATACGCGGGTAAAGGAGCAAGGGGCGCATCTGGTGATAAGTGATTAGCGCTACTTATGGGCACATAATCCACAGTTACGTCGCTTGAGATTGAGATTTGACTGGGATAATCTCTTTCGCCGAAGAAGTCGCTGCCTGAGCTTCTTTACTTCAATGTTCTGAGAGGTTGTGGTAACTGAAATTCGTGGCTACACCGGTGCTTATATTAATTTATCAACTTATTTCAATCAAACTGAGAGAAGCACTGAGATAAACAACGTGTGATTCAAAAGCTATACGAATAAATATGATTGGAAAAGAATAAGATTGAGAAGATGAAGAAACATGAGATTATTGAGATCCATATTATATATCTGTAATATTATTTTGGGCAACAGTGGATTTTATTGTAGCTTTATTGTATACGCAGTATGTGACAAAAACTTAATATCTAATAAATAAAATTCACGTGTCACAGTGTTAGTTCTCGGTCTCGGTGGTCCAGTGGTCGAGCACCCCGCTTCCGAATCAAAAAGTCGCGGGTTCAAATCGTAACTCATACCAAAGACTTTTCAAAATTATATTCGGAAGTTATGTGTCATTAAATATCGATGACGGAAAACATTGTGTCCAACCATTGTTTGTTCAACCATTGCCACCTATTCCATTTGGTACGTAAACATAACGGCGAGACGAGGCTTAACAGCCGCTGCCTACATCTTAGGGTAGAAAAGGGTGTGAAGTTATATTATATTTGCAATGTTAGTTACCATCCTCCTCCGAAACGGCTTCACCGATTCTTATGAAGTTTCGTGTGCATATCGGGTAGATCTGAGAATAGAACAACACCTATTTTTCACCCTCCTGAATATTAAGGGTTGGGTTGTTATTTAAGAAACAGCATAGAAAAATACAACAACTTTAAATTTTCACTTTTCTACGATCAACCCCTTTTAAACTTTATTTTTCAAGCACGGCAACGTTTGCCGGGTCAGCTTATATAATAACCTAGTTGTAGCAATAATAACAGTTATGCCTAGACAATAAAATTATATTATGGCTATTGCGCCGTAAATAACGACTTCTGCCTCACAATTGACTTCAAAGTATATAAGTTAGTATTTTGAGAGAACAATACAGCTGAAGTTAAGGGTTGATTTAATAAAAGCAAGACATTAAATTCTCTATTTACGAAAATTATTTGTCAAATTCAAAGACATGTTGACTTGTTACATTTTAAGGCTATTTTAAATGGTTTTGTTCCACAATTAGATACTGTACTTGTTTGTCTATTTCAAGATTTATCAATTCAAGTAATATCCTGAAATAGATCGGACGAAATCTTCTGTAATTATTTTAGTTTTCATAGAAAAAACACCATATTTAATCTTGGACAACTTTGACAGTGCTAGAGCCGCACAATATTGGCGCAAAGTAGCTCATGCCACATTTTAGTGAGAGAGGTTTCTTGGTGCCCAACCACATCCCCTCTTCCCTACCAATCCTTCCGAGGCCTTCCCTTTCTCGTCTTTAAGGCCGGCAGCTCAAGGTTACAAGCCTACTCGATTGCCCTCCTATCCCATTGGAAAAATATGTTCTCATTAATAAAATTAATTCTTGTAAGCGAAAACAATAAAAAATCATTTTCATCAATCATTTCAGCTAACCGCTCGACTGTCAATAAATATTTTATCATAACAGTTTTTTTTTCTAAAGTACTTATATAACAAAAAACACTCAGTCTTCGAAAGATACCTGATGATAAGCTCTACAGCCGCTCATGGATACACGCAACTTAGATAATGCTACAGTAGCGTTGCTGGCCTTTAAGGGAATGGCATAGGAAGCGATGGAGGACGGGGGTGGGACTCCGGCTACCTCTCAACAAACGAAACGCGACATTTACCACATCACGTCGATTTTCTGAGAGATCGTCGTATTTCCCTGTCAATCGCCCTTACTTTTTAAAGAAAAGGCATTTAGAAAATACCTTGAAATTTATTACTTATTTAAAGTTTATTTAAAGAAGATATCCCTTTCGCTATCCCTCTAGTTAAATAACAGTTTAGTTGTTGTGTGTTTAGTTTCAATATTTATCTAACAGTTTTTACGTCTATCACCTCATCAATATACGCAAGGAAATTTTTGTACTGCCAAGTGTAATAAAACTAAAAAAATATGACAGACGAACTCTAAAAAGGGAATCGAACCTTATGTGCTCTGCTCTCTCTCTCTCTCTGCTCACCCCACAAAGGACTTTGTGTGAAATTACATATGTGTGTACACTATGTACTCTGACAATTAAATATAGCTTAAATAATATAATAAATAATAGACATAATCGCATGAATCGTACAAATGAACTCCATATACTATCAAGCGTTGGACCCATCGCAGGTAGATAGCGGAAATAACGCGAACATGAAGTCAAAATCAAAGAAACTTTATTTTCATAGGTCTTCGTAGACACTTAAAATAGTCAAAGTACAAAAAATACTTATTACTTAAAATTAAATCCTCGAACACGCTTGAAGAAAGTGCGTCCGTAGAACAAGAAAACACGGACGCTATCGCCACGAGCGGTCCGATTCCGAGTCTAGGGGCTATCATGAGAAGAATCGGGCAATGAATAGTAAAATAGTGTGGCATTCCTTTGGCTATCAGACCTTTAGTATCCGAAGGTTTCGGTTCCTTTATCTGTATTCATTACAATCTTAAGCGTATTAAAGGGAACATAATCTAATATATAAAAATTTTCGTGTCACAGTATTAGCTACCATACTCCTCCGAAACGGCTTGTCTGATTCTCCTCAAATCAAATATATAAAATTCTGGTATCACATTGTTAGTTATCATACTATTATGAAATGGCTTGACTGATTCTCATGAAATTTTGTGTGCTGAAAATCTATGATGATAAGTAAATATTTTTCATATCCGTAGATGTTAAAAGGGGCATATTATGTTTTGATACTGATTATATTCTTCTTCGCTTCTGAATGAAAGGTGTAAAGTTTCTATGAATAAATTTAAGATCCTCTCGGTGTCTGTAGGTCTGTAGATAGATCTTCTGAATCAAGATTTCATGAGATCGAATCCGGGCTCACCGAGCCCAATGACTTTTCTGGATTAAATATCGGCTACTGACTAGATTATTCCGATATATTACATTAGGTTGACCTATCCCAGTCGGTTAATCAATTGGTAAATGGCAAAAATACCAGATGTAAAAGGCTAAATGATTTTCCAGCAATCTACTTCCGCTTACACCGAGACCTTGGTATATAAACATCGCTGGATTTGCTTCTGGTATTTATTTTAGCATCAGTTTAAATCCTGACATACGATTATGACTGCGAAACCACATTGACTGTAAATTCCTGTTAAAACACGGACATACGATGTAAATAAATTACTATATTAGGTTTTATATATAAATGTAAGTTATTGTTGTATAATTTGTGGTTAAAAATCCGATGCTTTTTGTTGCTTTTTTTAAATCTTCGCACCTCTAGCGCTCGAAAGCTTATGTAGAGTGACTTATGGCTAAAGATATTTTTAGCCATTTAAATTCATTTGACGTAAACATATTAACTGGGGACATGATAGATGTTATTAAAAATATATTAGGTCATAAAAACTTTCTAATACTGCATTTTTTCGGTTTTATATTCTTGAAAATACCTTTTTTGTTAGCATGAAGAATCATAATTCGTTAACTAACAGCATAAAACACAAGATATAAGTAGGTAAACGTTTTCTTTTAAATTTAGTTTTATTTATATAATATTTTAACATTACTTATATCGTAGATATAAAGATCGTACAACAAAATATTAACTCACAATCGTCTTACTTCACTTCAAAGGTAATTTGAAGTTTATAAATAAAGTTTCATTGTTAACGGAACCCTTAGAATAAAAAATGTTTCATTGCATCACGTATCACCGTCGTCATATTGCAGACAATCAAAAAAATGAAACATCACATGGGGGGCATAAAAACTGAAAAGAGCCCATAAGGACATATACGACGGGGTCTTAACAAATGTGGGGGTCATCATTCAAGGTTATGACCTGGGGGTGTTTGGTTCTTCTTGTACTGTAATCCAAGATAAGTTGCATCATTGTGTGTCAACTGATGATAGCCTTGCCTTCGATTTATTTTGAACTGGTTTTATTCCAAACTCTGAGCGTGTTGTTTTTATTATTTATTTATTTTATTAAAAGTTTAATAATTGTGTGAAGCAAGTAGTACATGAAAATAAATAATTGTTTTAAGGTGAGATATACTAATTTCCTTTGAAATTAAATGATATATTCCTGTGATAGAATAGTCAATAAAACAAATATTATGAAAATTATTTTGGTGAAGTAGTAATTATTTTCCTGTAATACACAAACAAACTACACCTAGATAGTTAAACTAATGTTCTAAAAACTATTGTTTTTACATCTTCCCTAGTATATTTTTTTTAACATTTTCAATGCACAGACACAATCCTGTAACTATTTTACTATAGAGAGGTCTGGGAAGCCCCCAGCCTTATTAGTCCACATAATGGGAACCGGATGTTTGAAAAGGATATATATGTTCGTTCATTGGCTAAATGTTAAAAGTGGTTGATTTTTTTTTGTATTGAATTGATAGAAAATAGTATTTAAAGCTTTTTGAGTTATATTTGTTGTTATCGTTATAGAGAATCTATTAGAAATTTAAAAGGTAACAGTAATCTGGTGAATTTCTGTATAAGTTCTTTAAACAAAGTACTCAGCTCTACTAAGAGTGGGAAAAGGGCCGGAAAATGATAAAATAAAGACATAACAATAATTTATAATATTAGCATATGTATGGTAGGACCACGCAGTCCGCATGATTGGGCCGGCTCAACCGGTCAAGTACCGACAACCTCTCAGAATATTAAAATAAAATGGCTCAAGCCGTGTTTTGGTTGGTGAGTGATGTATTTAGAGATCCACCCTCTTCCCCCACCGTTATCATTCCTTTTTCTTTAATTAACAACGCAAATGTAACACTTTGTTTCAGGTGTCCAGGCGATATAATTGCTCGTTTGCCATTCTTAACTATAAATAAAAAATAAAAAACATTAGTATAAAAAGAATGTAGAACCCAAGAAAAGAATGTTATTTATTATACTTCTGTGCAAGACAAATGTGAAACGAGATTTAATTAGATATAATACCGCGAAACAACCTTATAACATTAAAATGCCATCTCTAATGGCGTCTATATTGTATCTACAATCATCCCAGATTACCAACCTAAGATAAATACCTTTTACGATTACAATATATTACACAGCTTGATTAACATAAAACCTTGTACTCGGCTTCGTATTTAACCAAAATCTAAGCTGCTGTATGAAATTTCTAGCTGAAACATTGTGTGTGTTCAAAATGGCTGGCGTTGCGTTGTTATATAAATCCGTTTTGCTCGTAAAGAAAATTGTGTAATATATCATAGTGTTAACACCGTGTGAGAGAGGCAGTTTATCAACTCGAGTCTGCTAATAATATCTCATATGAATGTTATTATAACCTCTTTTTTTTTTAAAAAACAACGCAGTATTAATACTGGCCAGTGTGATAAAAAAAAATATGTGTATAGAGGTTGTATATCGTCGCAATTGTCTGGTCGTTTTGATTACAAGCTCGAATGTTCAGTAAGGAATAACGACATGTCTTTGGAAACTATGTTTTTATTGTCATACTGTGTAAATTCCGCGGTAATGTTACTTATTTAATTAATTTCACACTAACTCCCTTGATGGGTAGACAGACAACGTCTTATAGACAATTTTTACATACCATAACTGCCTTTTCGACTTAAAAAACTCTAGTTATATACGCTCGTATATTTTCAAGGTTCTCATACACATTCTTCTTTCCCACTTCACAAGGTTCTTACGTATTAATCCCACAACTTCTTGATTCAGAAGTGCTACGTCAATCACTTGGCCATGGAGATTGTTAACATAAAACAATTTTAGAGAAGTTTTATTAAACCTAAAAAATGTTTTTTTTTTTATTTTATCAACTAAAAAGACGAATAAATTCCTTATTTATCTAGAATTATGTAAATATTGTAAATGATTACTGTTAGAGTTTATCGATTGGCAAATTATTTACTATCTAGAAATACAAGCTTTTTAAGGCGAAACTCATACTTTTATGAAGGGACCATATCTTGTTCAGTAAAAGTAAAAGTATAAAGTGAAAATGATCTCTGTAAAGAGTTCGAAACGTCGGGAAATAAATATAAATAAATAGTGGGTGAACGCGATACAATCCTGAAAGTTGTTTTGATCAATGAGTGAGATTCGCGAAAGTCTTAGAAACAAATAAGTATTTAAAATATTTAAACCAATAGACATTTACAAAATTGGTGAGTTTTAAAATCTATAGCAAGAAGCATATAACCTGTATGAAGCTTTATTGACCTTTCACTGAATAAACATTTTATAACTCTAAGTGATGACTTCAAAGTTTATTTTCTCCTCTGTCGTTTCTCGAGAGATGTAAATTTTTGTTATAATATCGCTGTGATTCACTCGAAGCGACGGTCATCTCGTTTCGATTTCACTAAATGTATTATTTATTTTTCCCGACGCCATGCAAACAATATGTCAATTTGATTTAGATTGTAAATAATAAATAAAAAGCAATTTTTTAACATAAACACATTTATATTATAAAATACTATACTGAATAGAATCGCGATTAGTAATTTTAATACGATAGGGCATGTAATGATGAGGGATGATACACATGTTGTGAGAAGAATGATAAACTTGAACGTGGAAAGAAATAAGAGAAGAGGTAGACCTAAGAAGATATGGATGGAGTGTGTGAGAGATGACATGATTAAGAAGGGTGTTAGTGTAGAAGATGCGAATGATAGAAATATATGAAAAAGATAAACTTGTTATGCCGACCCCAAATAATGGGAACAGGGCAGGAAGATCATGATAACAAGTCAACAAAAGCTATTATAATTAGAAAACCTGACTGCATTCAGTAATAAAATAACATAATATAACATAACTTCACACCACTTTCTACCTGAAGATGTAGGCAGCGTTATGTTTAAGTCCCAAATGGAATTGGTGGCGAATCTATTGCCATACCGAGCACAAAGTTTTCAGTCATCGATATATGTCACATATATCTTCCGAAAATAATTTCGGAAAGTCATTGGTTTGAGTCGGGGTTCGAACCTGCCAACTGTTGATTCAGAAGCGGTGAAGCCACTGGACCACCGAGACCGTAAAATAAAACAAAATAATTTAATAAAACCACACATTGCCATCAAGTAAAGTTTTGTATTCGAATTTATTATTTTGGTAAATCAACCATTGCCAAAGCCATGTACAGGCAGTCAAATCTTGCAATACAATAACAGCGCAATTTCAAAATTTCAATTTAAAAACTACCCACGGGCTTCTTAAATTCAATTACCAACCTCACATGTTTTGTTACCCCCTGCATGTTCATACATGTTTTATGAAAACATTTTAGAAATATTATTACACAGCCATGGGGGCACTCGGATAGTAAGCGTCTTGTCTTGAGGCGCACAAATGAAATATACATTCGTATGACAAACAGGGGAGACATAAAATGCATGTATTTTTTGCTTTGAATTCAAATTGTCTTTTTACTTTTAAGATATGTGCAGTTTTTAAAACTGGGATTTGGAAAGGTAATAATTCTGGATAGTATAAATCATTTTGTTTTTTTATACACTTACGGTTTCAATTTATTTTATATTTACAAAAGTAAAAGAAGAAAAGTTTTTGAGCGGTACTCAAAAAGAGTTTTGACTGCCGCTGTCTACGTCTTATTTGTTTGTCTATCACTTATCAATGTATGTTTTTTGATGTCATAATCAAAAAATCACAGCAAGCCCGAATAATTTATTAACAAATTTATTAACAATCAGTATTATTATCAAACAACCAACGAAAATCTTTTTAGTAGCTGATCTCTACTAGCATTCGCCATCCTAATTGGTTTCATGCTATCTATCAAGACATGAGCTAAATACAACCACGTCGAATCACGAATCTGAGAAATTTCTCATCAATATACGGATAGAAAATTGGATTCGATCCCGTAATACTATTGGTCATTTATCTCAATCACTTATACAGACAAAGAGCACCTCTCTCAAACTATGTTTGCGTATCATAAATACGACATCAATCTTATTGTCAAACAAGTCAATGCTAGATCAATAATATTGTTACTCATACATTCTCATCACGAACTTGATCTATCATTTTATCAGTATATATTTATTTTAAAGATATTTTATAGCGTCACGCTTTTTGCTTCCAGAAGGCAGCGGGTGTTAAGACCGTTTACCTTCCAAATGGGCGACACCAATGGTTAATCCTATTACCGTGCATCTGGCACAATTTTGTCAGTCGTTGTTAACTATCACACATTAGGCACTTCCGAAACGAATTCCAAAAAGCCATTCGTAATTTTTTTGATTACACGACTTGTTGATTCAGAAGTTGGGTACTTTTCCATGCCGCCAAGACGACTATTATACTTCTAGCAATGGTAGAGTCAGGCAGTTCGCTGCACAAATGGGCCAGCTCGACCGTTGATATACCACAAGTTTTCAGAATATCGAGGTAATGTGGCTTTTGCCGCGTTTTGCTCGGTGAGAGAGGTATCTGGAGGCCCAACCACTTCCCCCCTTCCCTTTCTATCCCATTCCCGACCCCGTCCATATCCTATTGTGAGGGCCGCAACGCAACTGTAACACTTTATGTGTTCAGGTGTCCATAAGCGGCGTTTGTTGCTCACCATTACGTGACACGCCTGCTCGTTAGCCCCCTATACCATAAAAACATATACTAAAAAAGTATAACTTTTTGAAAAAAATGAATAGAATGTTTGCACTTTACTGTACCTACGCCAACAAAAAAAAAACATATTACAGGAAGTCATACGTATTAGGAAGGTATAATAGAATGTGTTATCGCAAATTGCGATTCCTAGCAGGCAACCTCTTTATTAGAGGAAAAACGTATTAGCCGATATTCAGCCAGTTAAATAAATATAAAATCATGCTACAAATTGTACTAAAGAAAGTTAGTGCTTCGTAGGTTTTTGCTTGGCTTTTACATACACACACACATAAATGATTTCACGCCTTTTTTACCCAAAGGTGTAGGCAACGCCTGTTTTTTTTTTTTTTTTTTTTTTTTTATGGGATTGGAGGGCAATCGAGCAGGCGTGTCACCTGATGGTAAGCAACCAACGTCGCCCATGGACACCAGCAACACATATAGTGTTACTGTTGCGTTGCCGACCTTTAAGGGACAGGGGATAGGAAAGGATGGGGAAGGGGGGTGGGCCTCCGGGTACCTCTCTCACCGAACGAAACGCGGCATGAGCCACTTTACGTCGGTCTTCTGAGAGGTCGTGGTATTTCACCGGTCGAGCCGGCCCATTCATGCAGTGAACTGCTTGGCTCTACCACTGTATTATATATTACTCTTAAGCCTCAATCCGCCGCACCGTTACATCCCAAATGGAATAAGTGGCGGATACTTATCACACATAACTTCCGAAAACTATCCAAAAAATCATTGGTTGTGAGCCTGGACCTGATGGCATGACTTTTGAATCAGAAGCGAGGATCTCAACGATTGGACCAAGACTGCTTTATTAGTTTTTTTAATAAAATTATATTAAGTTTAAAATAATGTATCTATTCGAGCGTAAGCAATTGTAAATGCAGTAGATGGAGACGGCCTGAAAATATCTTTTAAGATTCAGCCCCAGGCGCTTATTATCTGCTGTCAAAAATGAAAAAGATTTTTCGACGACAAAAAAAATCTTTTCTGCCAAATTTGAAAGAGCCAAAAAATTTTGGAATACATGAATAAATTAATTTCAAGATACCGTTTATGTACCAAATTCGAGAGAACATATTTTGAAAAGGAAAGAAAGGTTCCCTTTGTTAATATTCATCTTCTAGTAATTCACTTTTCTTGTATTTTGTTTAAATAATAATAATAAAATCATTTTTCTAATAATTTTAGGCAAATAATGACAATAAAATTGAAAGCGATAAACATAAACATAACTTCAAGCATATTGTTACCCGAAGGTGTAGGCGGCGGCTGATAAGCCTCGTCTCGCCGTTATGTTTACGTTCCATATGGAAAGTTGGTGTGCAAACCTATTGCTATATCGGGCACAACGTTTTCAGTCATCGATATTTATCACACATAACTTCCGAAAACAATTTTGAAAAGCCATTGGTGTGAGCCAGTATCAGGAATCGAACCCGGACCTCTGAATTAGAAGCCGTGTGCTCGACCACTAAGCCACCGAGACTTAAAAGACTGCGAAATAGATAATTATATTTAAATCCAATAATATTTAAAAATATTTTGATCATTGGGCTCCGTAAAATACCACGATCTCTTATAATATCGTGTATCTCTTAACATGTTTTGTTGGATGAAAGTGATATCCAAAGGTTCGACTCCCTTCCAATCCCAAGTATCCATGGGCTATGCTAGTAATTTTCCATTTGCCCATGATCCCATAACAAAAAAAAAGATATTCACCGTAGATATAGGTAGGCACTCTCAATTATGATCAAATATAACCTGAAGCGAGAACCTTAATTCAATACAGGTGACCCGTACGTAATCCCGTAGACGTATACAATTCTCTCTAACAATGTGAATGTTTGAACAGTTCAATATTAGACAATACATATACTGAAGTTTACTCATGCATACCAATATATAACTAGATTGAGGATGGCCTTTATCTAATCAAGTTTTAGTTAATCAATGAATTCGAAGCTACTAGGTACTAAATAAAAAATAGTACATTTTTATTTTCCTGACACTGGCTCACACCAATGACTTTTCGAAATTGTTTTCGGAAGTTATGCGTGATAAATATCGATGACTGAAAACTTTGTGCCCGGTATGGCAATAGGTTCGCCACCTATTCCATTTGGGACGTAAACATACGCTGTCTGTCTCCTTATATGCGTATATCTTTAAAACTACCCAACAAATTTTGTTGCGGTTTTTTATAATAGTTAGAGGGTGTCAACGGGGTGGTTTTGATCTATAATTCATATATGATGTTGCAAAGAAAAAAATGATAATTTTTTTGATTTAGCACTTTAATTGCAAACGCTGCCTGAACCCTAAGTGATGGATCGAAACAATGTTCTACATTATTAAACACCTTTAGAAGGTCTGCAAAAAAATCTGCAAGGGTATATGTCTATCTCTTAGGGATAACCCACAATGACCATTTTTTATTTTTTTACTTTATACGAGATATAATGGCTTATTTACGAAGCGATTTTAAACATTACAGCGTTAATTTTCATCCAATTAAGTGTCTTAAATAGATTGTGCAGGTAATATAGATGATCCTGGCCCTTTTACAGCATGCTATTTAGACGAATATTTTCGAAGATATTGCAGTATTAATATAGCGGGACAGCAGTTAAAGCATATAAATAGCACAAATTGAACGTCATGATATCCAAAATTTATTCATTTATTACTTTTGATGCGGAACAGAGTTCGCTGGGTCAGCTAGTGTTATATAAATTCTAGTAACTTCACTTACAAATTATTAATATAAAAAAAATTGAGAGGTGTCAAGGGACACCCGGATGGAACGAAGTTCCTTTTGATTAATTAGTGAAGGAATTGTAATAAAATTTTATTTTTTTTAACATAAAACATATATATCACATAACTTCACGCCTTTTGTTACCCGAAGGTGTAGGCAGCGGCTGTTAAGCCTCGTCTCGCCGTTATGTTTACGTCCCAAATGGAATAGGTGGCGAACCTATTGCCATACCGGGCACAAAGTTTGTCAGTCATCGGTATTTATCACACATAACTTCCGAAAACAATTTCGAAAAGTCATTGGTGTGAGCCAGTGTCTGGAATCGAACCCCGGACCTCTGGATCAGAGGCCGTGCGCTCGCCCACTGCGCCACCGAGATTTTTTTTAAGTTATAATAATATTTTTTTTATTTTTAACAAATATAATGTAAGATAAACTTAATCAGTAGGGTCAATTTTCGTAATAATTGGCTTGTGGTAACTGAAGTAGGAAACATATGTTTGGGATTCTATTTTATTTAAATGTCTTGAAAAAACTGCATCAATGGTAGTATTATATTTTGTTGTTGATTCTGCTGGATTTTTGTTAATTCTTAAATCAAATTCTTCCTCTAGAAACTGTAGCAATGGTTTTGAATTTTCATTACTGAAGTTGATGTTAAAAAAAAGATGCAATATCCGGAACTTGTGCAGAAACACTGTCAGGATTCATTATTATTATTATTTTTTATTATTTACAAAAAACCTGTATACACTCAACAAAAATAATCGTCGCGACACCACACTGTTCAATGTGAAATAGTAATGAAAATATCTGGCTTGCTTTCTATAAGAGAGAGAGATAAAAAAACATATATAAAATATGAATACATCGAAAATAAAACTTCAAAAAGAGTTCGGATACCAGGATTCGAACCCGAGCCCCCTGTATGAGAGCAAGGTAAAAAAACCTGTAGTTAGTATTATTAAGACCTTGACAGACAGACAAAGTTTTAGATAAAACGATAATTATTTATTTGAGAATATTAAGAACATTAAATTATTGGTGCTGGTTATCAGATTAGCCGTAACTACGTTTACTTTCAATAAACGGTACTGCAAGATACGTGCAACTATAGAGTTATAGAGTCCACAATTGTTCAGGCCTTCCAAGAGCATCGAAAGATATAAATTCTTCATCTAAAGAAAATCCGGTCAAATTTGAAGTGCAGTGCAGATTCCTTATACTGGGTGTTTTTGATCCTTCGAGCCGGATGTGACCCAACGCCAGTAGTACAGCAAAGTTAAATGGAAATAAAATTTTTGGAAAACCTCATAATGGAAGTTTAATATAAAATGTTAAGGTATTGACCAATATGATTCCCTGACGGGCCTCGTGGCGCATTGGTAAAACTACCGGCTGGAGCAATGAGGTCGAGGGTTCGATTCCCACCCGAGCACAAATATTTATGACAAACATGAATATTTGTGTGTCGTCTGGATGTTTTTCTATGTATTATAAGTATGTATTTACAAAAGAAAAGTATATATGTATTCAAATCTGTTATCTAGTATCCATAACACAAGCATTTAGTTGCTTAGCTGGGGACTAGAGGGCGCTGTGTGTATTGTGTCCAAGATATTAAAATATATATGTTACGGTAAATGTGATTAATTGAAAATTATTAATATTTTTACAAAATTATTAATAATAACCTCATGTTTTGGTAAATGTGAATAAACGATCGAAATTTATTACTTTTAGTAGTAATTATTAATAATTCACGACACATATTGGTAATAGTTATAATAGTCTATGGAGTCTTAGTCTATGGAGAAAGCATAGAGGGCAGGAGACAGGTTTAGCCGGTAAGAGTCCGGCACTACCCAAACTACCTCATACGTGACGTAGTTTGGGTGTCCATGAGGATTCCGACTCCTGCCTAAAAACAAAAAAAAAACCTAAAACCTAACCTAACCTAAACCTAAACTAAACAACTAACTAACCCTAGTAAGCAACAACAAATAACGTGCACGTGCTTTTAAAAAAATCACACCGAGCCAACTAAGCCGAGCCACTTATTACATTTATAGTTTATTACATTACATTCATTATATTACATTGTAGTAGTCTAGGGTTAAATTATTAATAATAACCAACAAATGTGATTAATTTATCACTTTAACCTCGACTTTCGGTAATTATTAATAACATAACATAACACATAACATAACTTCACGCCTTTTTTTACCCGAAGGTGTAGGCAGCGGCTGTTAAGCCTCGTCTCGCCGTTATGTTTACGTCCCAAATGGAATAGGTGGCGAACCCATTGCCATACCGGGCACAAAGTTTGTCAGTCATCGATATTTATCACACATAACTTCCGAAAACAATTTCGAAAAGTCATTGGTGTGAGCCAGTGTCTGGAATCGAACCCCGGACCTCTAGATCAGGGCCGTGCGCTCGCCGACTGCGCCACCGAGACTGATAATATAATTATTAATAATCTTCAATTATTCAATCTTACCGTGACATATATACATATATTCATCCTGTTTACTCACCTCTTCGATACACGGCGCAAAAGGAGAACATAACTCAATTTCTTTTTAATAGTAAGGACTTTTATATTATTTACATATATTATGGTATTTCGGTAATAATAATATAATTTAAATGCAACTTTTACGATTATAATTACAAAATTAGAAATTTTAGTTCGTCTATTTACATGAATAGATTTAAAAAAACATAAATATAAAATTGTTTTAGTCTTTTTAGAGTCTTTTATAATAACTTTCACCTTATTCAGGTACCTGTTTTATAGGGGATCATACACAGGTTATCTAATCCTTGCTACTGTAGTTATCTATTTTATTTTCTGTTACCTACTGTGATTTATGTTACGTTTATGTCCCAAATAGAGGTGGCGAAACTATACCGGGCAAAAGTTTTCAGTCATCGATGTTTATCATACAACGTTTGAAAACAATTTCGAAAAGTCATTGCTGTGAGCCAGGATTTGAACCCGCGACTTCTTGATTCAGACGCGGGGTGCCACTGAGACTTGTGACTTATATATATTATGCAAGTCAATATACTAATATCTCTGTTTCCTCTGGAACTATTTTGCCTTTCCAGCGTATCACTCTGTCGGGTTAAATCCTTTGGGGGCTCAAGAACTGATTTCTCTCCTTAGAGATAGATTTTTAAATCTACTCAAATCCAGACATTTAAACATAAAATCAATATTCATTAATGGAAATAAACCAAGTACAAGATTTTGAGGTAATCAAGATCTCAATTAAGGTTTGTCCTGAAGACCCCTTAACCACTAAATGCCTGAGGCTATGTCATGTTTATATTTAATTTCTCAACCGAAATGGAGTAAACATCACTGTATTTCTGAAATTAATTGTAACCTCCGTTTGTCAGCTCGGCAATAGTATACACGTTACAATGGTTTATATAAACTAGATGTGGCTTAATAATTTTCTAAATTGTATGAGTAGACTTAATGCGTAGTAGAATATAGGTAGTAAGTGAATTTATTTTACACAAGTTCTTTTCATCGAAAGTGAATTGAAAATGTTTTATTCAGTATATATCTTTTATCAGTAGTGGATGTTTTACTGTAAATTAATATTTTTTCATGAGTAACATCTATGCCCGGCTTCTGAATGGTTTTGTGGCGATCTCTCCGTGTAAAAGGACGAAAATTTGCTACAGAAAGTTGAGGAAACGCGTCAAATTGTTAACTTGTGACACGCCTGTTCTTTTGCTTAACATAACTTCACGCCTTTGTTACCTAGCGGCTGTTATGCCTCGCCTCGCGGTTATGTTTACGTCCGAAATGGAATAGGTGGCAAACCTGTTGCCATACCGGGCATAAAGTTTTCAGTTATCGATATTTATCACACTTAAATTCCGAAAACAATTTCGAAAAGTCATTGGTGTGAGCCAGTGTCAGGGTTCGAACCCGGACTGGATCTGGATCAGAAGCCGTGTGCTCGACCACTGGACCACCGAGACTCCTTCTTTTGCTTAACCCCATAAAAAACGTTGTGTGAGTACATACTAGAGTGGCTGACGGATATACTGTCAGCCACTATGTTATAAAACTAACTATAGTGGCTGACGGTATATTTGTTACTATCCCGGTACCATGTCCTACTATTTACATTTATACCGCGTTAAAATACCTAAATGAACACAAAAATAAGTGTTTCGGCAAACGCAGTGGCACAACTATCGCAATATTAATACTTGAAAAAGCATTATTTTAATACAAAAATATTTAACACTGATAAAATAATATTAAACATATCTAGACTCGTAATTCCACGCAATTTCCAATGTGGTCGTCCATGGAAATGCCGCGGGCGGTAAATCCACGCCCACGCCACGTGGCGTCCACACCACAAAAGTGCTATTTGATAGACAACCGCGCCAGGGCCCAGGTTTAATGTCCCGCGTCGGATACAGCGGAAAATTTTCCATTTAACAACCGCAGTAGACGAATGGCTGGCAAAAAAAATTGTGCCTATTAATTCGGATGGCATTTGTAAATCCGATAGCGATTGTTTGTTTTTGTGACTTTTGTTTTATTGATTTTATGTTTTGTTGTTTGATCGTGTTACCTTTGATTTCTGACGAGGTTGTTGATGCTTTTTAGTGTTATTTTTGTAGGAAATATTTGACCCAGCGAACTGAGTTTCGCCTCAGAAAAAAATCGGAATTGTGGATTAATCCTAAGAGATAGATCTGATGGTATTAGTCTATCATTACATAGTATAAAACAAAGTAGTTTTCCGCTGTTTCTCCTCTTATGCTTAGATTTTTGAAACTACGCAACGAATATTCATGCGGTTTTTTAATAGATAGATGTCAACGGGGTGGATTTTAGTTTAATTCATGTATATTGGAGCAAATAAAAAGTGATAATTTAAAAATAAAGCACTTTAATTGCAAACGCTGACTGAACCCTAAGTGATAGATCAAAACAATGTACTACAATATTATACACGTTCAGAAGGTCTACAAAAAAGTCCGCGAGGTCATAATTTCAATGCATTTTTTTACTTCTAATTATTTCTTGTTACTTTTGAATTTGGAATGAATCCGAGTACCTCTTTGATCTCTTTCGTATATGCACCTACGTATTTTTCTTTTCTTTAACAGGAAAATAAGTAGAAACGATTTCAACTTAATACGAGAGGGGGATAGCTCGACTCTGAGGTAAGAATATATAATTTGCTGAACTCATATAAATTGGTCACACGTTACTTGATAAAATTGTATTTTTATTTGACAACGCCAGGAGAAGGGTTATATTTTATAACTTTTGTATTTTCGATATATACTTAGTCATGCCATAAATATTGTAACAAAGAAAAAAAAAATTTTTATTTGCAAATAACATTTATTACTTTTACAGTGTGTTACTATAATATATAAATATAAAACGATATAAAATATAAAAAGCTTATTCGAAGTGGTCTCCATTGGCTGCAATACAGGCCTTAAAACGTTGAGGCCAGTTATCAATAGAAACACGCACTCTTTCCATGGGAAAATTCTTCACTGCCAATCGTATGGATTGTTTTAGGGACTCTAAATTATTATGACGTTTAGAGCAAGCCGTACTCTCTAAAACTGACCACAAATCATAATCCAGTGGATTAAGATCGGGACTAGACGACGGCCAGTCTTCAGCTCTAATGAAGTCCGAAACGTTCGCTTCCAACCAAAATTGCGTGCACCGAGCTTTATGACCCGGTGCCGAGTCTTGCTGGAAGGACCATACTTCGTTATTGAACATGGTGTTGTTATAGGGCTTGACTACCTTTTCAAGAATGGTATCTTGATACACTTGTGCCGATGTTTTGATACCTTTTTCACAAAAATATGGCTCAGTCACTCCTTCGTAGCTAACACCCCACCAAACCATCACTGAGGTCTGATAATGCCCACGTTGCACTCTGTCAACTAATTGGGAAGCTTCCTTAGAGCTTTTAGCATAAATACGGTCATTTTGTTTGTTAAAATGTTGCTCAATTGTAAAAACTTTTTCATCCGTAAACAATATTTTTCTGTGACCTCCCTTTGCGTACCGCTTCAGTAGTTGTTTAGATTTTAACACCCTATTCTTTTTTAAATTATCAGTTAAGAAATGACCAGTGCTCCTCTTATAGGCTGCAAGTCCTAAGTCATCTTTTAAAATACGCGACATTGTTCTAGATGCTATCTTCATCTCCCGAGATAAAATCGTTTGCTTGCGGACAGGATTTCTTAGAATTCTTTCCCTTACTGCTTTGACCACCTTTTTCTTACGAACACTACGTGGACGGCCAGGTCTTTTTCTGTCACAAACAGAGGAGGTCTCATTGTACCTATTAATGGCCCAGTACATTTGACTAATACCAAGTGTATGGAGAGTTTTAAAAATTTCGTTTGGCTCCATACCTACTTTGTGTAATGGAATCACAGCGATTCAGTTCTCTTCATCAACCCACTCCATTTTAATATCGCAAAATATTGTACAATTTATTGGCGTCAAAACGAGAAAACACAATGAACAATCGTATAAAAATGACAGATTCCAAATTCAAATGTAATATTTTTTTATTTTTAGTTGTAACGGTATTTATGGCCAGACTAAGTATAAACGGTGATTAATTTTAATAAAACATTATGTAATTTGGCAAGAGATATGACAACTTTTTATTTAGTTTTTCAATTTCAAGACAATTTTTATTCTTCCTTAGCGTAAATTTATTACATTCTGGAACTGGATATAATTTTTTTCACAAACTTTAATTCGCTACTAATATCATTTCGGTTTTAGTATTTCATGTATATTTCGAAGATTTGTATTCTTCAATTTTAAAAAAATGAAAAAACTTCGTATCAAAGTTTAAAAATACTTTCACATTTAATTTAACATTAACTGCAATCTCTTTGACAAAACAAACAAGCGAAGAAATAGAACATTTACTTGTTCCTAAGAATTGTGATAGGGCTATAGAAAAAAAGTTAAATAGATATTTTATCACATTTATTGGCCGTTTATTTTGTACACTGTTTGAATTGCACACACACGAGGAGAAAGAGAAAGAGAGGAACGTAAAGAGATGAAGGGAAAGATAGAGATATTTATACACGAGTATGTACTCGTATATATGCTTTAATATAATTTGCCATTTATGTACTGTATCGTGATTCTAATGGGCTGTATCAGAGTCAGTGAACACGCTTACCCAAATTATCTGTACGACGTGAAATGGAGACATATCGATTATGTGAATGTGGCAAATGGCCCATCTGAAAGACCATATATGTAGATGTGCAAACGCTTGTAATGTCAATATGTTTGGTACAATGTTGATTCAAGAAATATGCATTTGTAGGTTTTAGAACGTCTTATTTCTAATCTCAAAACAAATGTGATAGTTTTATTTACATTACTATTATTATTAATTATTATTTTACATACATAACATTACTTCTCGCCTTTTCTACCCGAAGGTGTAGGCAGCGTATGTTAAGCCTCGTCTCGCCGTTATGTTTACGTCCAAAAAGGAATAGGTGACGAGCCTATTGACTTACTGGGCACAAAGTTTTCAGTCATCGATATTTATCACACATAACTTCCGAAAATAATTACATTATATTATTATTTTAACAATTGTATTATTTTAACTCAACATAATTTCGCTACTTTAATAACTTAAAAATAATATGTTTATTATTGTTGCACTGATGACAGAGGACACTTTTGACAGTTACCTGTCACTCTGTGCCCTGTGCCACTGACGTTTCACCGGAGTGCGTTCGAAAACCTAAGAATGCCTAATTGTACTCTTGTGCTGTGTATTGCCCCTTGTTTTCACGATTGACATAGATTGTATACCTAGTTTGAAATTTGTTTTTCTTCCAGTTTTTTGTAACGATGTTTATTTTATTTTTTTCTTTCTTAAATTCTTTTAATTTAACATTCAGCTGGCGGGTGAACATGTCTTTGAAGGTAGATAAAACCAATTTTGTGTAATTTATACTTAATAATCTTATTTATAGTCATATTTATATATACTTCATATCTATTTATTTATGCACACAAACAGTGACGACGATTTTTGTACGTTGAATAGTGCTAGCGATAGTAATGACGATTTTTGCTCAGTAAATAGTGATACTGACACCTTCGTAAGTATACCTTCACTAAACGAAACACTCGAATCACAATTTGCCGATGTTCCAGGTAACTTTAATGTTGTTCATATAAATGCACAGAGTATTCCTGCCCATTTCACTGATATGCTGGTAAGTTTTGACTGTAAGAATATCCACGCTATCTTGGTTTCAGAGTCATGGCTGAAACCATGTCTACCTTCAGTTTCATATACTTTGCCGGGTTTCGTGCTTCTCAGAAATGATCGTGCTGTGGGTCGTGGTGGTGGAGTTGCTATATATATTCGCTCGCACATTCCACATAGTATTATTGATGTCTCTCCACAACCACCGCCACCTAACGCCGGCGAACACCTATTTCTGGAAGTGGAGCTTCGACATAATAAACTTTTGCTCGGTGTCTACTACTGTCCTTCTCTACACATAAACTTCTTTTCATCCTTCGAACAGCTTCTGCTAAATCTCACTCCGTCTTACAGTCAGACTATTATCATGGGCGACTTTAACACCTGCCTTTTAAAAAAAGATTCCCGTGCTTCCTCTCTTCTCTCAATCTCTAGCTCAACCAACCTCAACATTCTTCCTCTAAATGCCACACATCATCTTCCTAACCTTACTCCTTCATTACTTGATTTAATTTTTGTTTCTTCTTCCCATCGAGCTGCTCTGCACGGCCAATGTCCAGCAGACAATTTCTCGTCTCATGACCTCATTTTTCTTTCATACAAAATACGTCCACCTAAAGTTAAGTCTAGAGTTCTTGTGCAGCGCAGTTTTGGTGACATGGATCACGACAGTCTGAAGACTGACGCAAAGGCTTTAGACTGGGGCCATATTTATTGTTCTGAAACTATTGACGAAAAGGTAATGCTTTTTACGGAATCTCTCAACAACTTATTTGACAAACACGCTCCCATAAAAGCAATTAAAGTGCGCCACTTGCCATCTCCTTGGCTCACTGAGGATATAAAAAAACTAATAAGGAAAAAGGCAGCAGCGAAAACAAAATTAAAAATGAAGCCGACTGATGCAAATCGCAACAAATATATCGCAATTCGAAATCACTGTAACAAGGTATGTAGGAATGCACAACGCCAGCATATTCATAAATCCGTACAGAACGGTGACCCTGCAAAGGTTTGGAAGTTTCTCAAATCTTTAGGGGTTGGTAAACAGCGTCAAACAATAAACTCTTCAGCTTTAGATATTGAAGCTCTTAATACTCATTTTTGTTCGTCGTCTAACTTCGATAAGACAACCAAAGCCAATACGTTACAATATCTTTCTACACTACAGACTCCTGATTACCCTCCATTTTTCTTCCGTCAGTTCACTACTAGTGATGTTGAGAATAGTATCCACTCTATTGCTTCCAACGCCATTGGGACTGATAACATCAGCCGTAATATGATCCTTCCCATTATTGACGAAGTCCTACCCGTTATATCCCATATCCTCAACCACTCCGTTTCTAGTGGTGTCTTCCCATCAACGTGGAAAGATGCCCTAGTAATACCTCTACCGAAGGTCCTGAAACCTATATCCTTTTCCGAATATCGCCCCATATCCATTCTTCCATTCCTATCGAAAGTGCTCGAACGTCTGGTCCATGACCAATTAAATACATTCCTTAATTCCAATAACCTACTCAACCCACTTCAATCCGGTTTCCGTCCTGGTCATAGTACCACAACTACCCTTGTCAATATTACGGATGATATAAGGTCGGGCATGGAAAACGGAAAGTTAACAGTTCTATGCCTCTTAGATTTTAGCAATGCTTTCAACACTGTTGACTACGATCTGTTGCTTTCCATACTGGGCACCCTCAACATATCTCCTGGAGTGATTGATTGGTTTCGTAGTTACCTGTTTGGTCGCCGACAGCGAATCCGATTGGATAACACGTATTCTCCTTGGTCCAACATCACTGTCGGTGTGCCACAGGGCGGCGTTTATTGTTCTTTCTTTATTGATCTCCTTTATTGTTTTCTTTATTTATAAATTCCATCTCCAACAAATTACTTTCTTCCTACCACCTTTACGCAGACGATTTGCAAATATACACCCAAGAAGCACCAGTGGGTCTATCCAAGGCTATATCAACAATTAACGAGGAGTTATCAAAGATCGCAAAATGGGCCCAAAGATACGGTATTCTCGTTAATCCTAAGAAAACTCAGGCGATTTTGATTGGTAGCTCTCGGCAGCTGACCAAACTTGACTTGATAACATTGCCTAAGGTTATTTTTAATGGCACCACAATCCCCTACAAAGAAAAAGTAAAAAACCTCGGAATTTATTTGGACAGTTCACTCTCGTGGTCGGCACAGGTAGAACATGTGAGCTGTAAGGTGTTCAGGTCTGCAGGTTCCTTAAGAAGACTCCGAAACTTTTTACCTGTTACCACTAAGACTGCGCTTGCACAATCTATCCTCCTTCCTATTCTTGACTATGCCGATACCAGCTATCTTGATCTCACTGAAAACCAACTCGATAAACTTGAGCGTCTTCAGAATCTTTGTATTAGGTTTATATTTGGTTTACGCAAATATGACCACATCACCGAATTTCGTAATAAGCTCAAATGGTTGCCCATTCGCCTTCGAAGGAATACTCATATTCTCTGTCTTCTATACAATATTCTTTTCAATCCTGCTACTCCTCGCTATCTTAAAAAACGTTTTACGTTTCTCCATGACACACATGCGAGATACTTGAGATCATCGGCAAGCTTTACCCTGGAAATACCAGCGCACTCCTCAAAGTTTCTAGACAAATCGTTTTCAATCCAGGCAGCACGCCTGTGGAATCAACTGCCACTGGCTATTCGACGGGCTAAAACATTGGCTACTTTTAAAAAATATGTGAAGGAACACTATTTGTCACTAGAAATGACTCCGTAGGCTTAATGTTCTATACGTACCCATAGTTATACATTGCCGGTACTCTTAAATTCTTGTGTATGTATGTTTATGTGTATTTATGTATGTATATATCTAAGTATGTATGTATGTAGTATTTATGTATGTAATGTGTGTATGTATGTATGTATATATCATGTGTATGTATGTATTATGTGTATGTATGTATTATGTGTATGTATGTATTTATTTGTATGAAACTCGTCGATATATTTCAAACAAGCAACTTTACACCGCATAATAGTCTCCCTAGCTTGACATGTCCATCTGAAGGTAGTCTGGCAGAGATCGCTATATGCGATAAGACCGCCTGTTGTACTTGTCAAATATTCACCTTGAACTATTCACTATAATGTATTTTTTTATATGTACAATAAAGTGTATTCTATTCTATTCTATTCTATTCTATAATTTCAAAATTTTTTAATGCTATTGGTATAGGTATGTTATGTGCCCGGTATGGCAATAGGTTAGCCACCTATTCCATATGGGACGTAAACATAACGGCGAGACGAGGCTTAAAAGCCGCCGCCTACACCTCCGGGTAACAAAAGCGTGAAGTTATAAATAGGGCAATTAGAAAATATTGGTTATATAGCGAATAAATTAGATTCTTGAAGAAAAATAAGGAACTTTACTATTAAAAGGCTTCTTATTAATGAGGTTTTGATATAAACTCAATTATATTCTTATTAGTTAACAGTGGTAGAGTCACGCAGTTACCCTTTCCTATTTCATTTTAAATTAACAGCGTTGGCTGTTTACCATCAGATGCTCGTTTGCCCCAGTATTTTATAAAAAATATTCAGTTTTCAATATCCGATTTAGCGATATCAATACCATCACTTTCAGAAAACATACAGATGCATGTTAATAAGGTTACATTTAGATGCACATTTCATTCCTCAAAATGATTTAGTAAAATTTTATTCTGATTCCTTTGACCTTAATTTAGTTTAATTATTATAATAATATATTACAATTTCATGCGTAATACATATAATAAATAAAAAAAACGCGAACTGTAGTCGCATGTTTGTCAACCATTTGTAATATTTGACCGAATACCGTAATTGGTAATAGTGGGGTAACCTGCTGTAATTATTATTACAGCCCTGTCACGCACATATTATTATTTCACTACAAATATCTTAGAGTTACATAACGATACTATTTTGGTTACTTTTACATTTGAACCACCATAATTCAGCATCAAGGTTTAACCTAAAGCCTTAAGCTACATTAACACCGACCGTTAGTTTTAACAGTCGTAAAGGAACACAGCTTGCTGCATCGACTAGTGTAATATCATTATGTAACGTAGCTCACGCCGCATTGAGTTTGGTGAGAGAGATATCTTTAGGAACAACGTTCGCCCTCAAAATGACAGAATGAATGAATTGCAACTATGATACTCATAGCGTTACAGGTGTCCATAGATGGTACTCCGCTAGTTGCTAACTACAAGGTGACCCGCTTGCTTGTTAACCCCGTCTTTCAAATTAAAAAAGATGTTACTTGAATTGGTGTTATCATGTAATATTGACAAGATATTAGTAGATTTTTACATTCCTATAATATATTATATTACATATTAGGTCGGGGAAAAAGTCTTTTCGCATAACGTAGGTATAAACTTATTATAAAATTTCTTTGACTGTACTATTTGTGTCTGGCTGGTTCTGGTAAAATTAAAAAGGTTACATTATAAAGAAAAGAAAAAAATAAAAAAAAGTTGTTTCCCGCTATTTTTCATTTGTTTTTCTCTCCGTAAAAATGAGTGAATCTAATGAAGAAATTCGATACATTTTAAAATTTTATTATAAAAAAGGCAAAAATGCAACTCAAGCAGTGAAAAAAATTGTGATGTTTATGGACCTGATGCAGTGTCAGTAAGAGTAGCACAAATTTGGTTCAAACGTTTTCAGTCCGGAAATTTTGATGTTAAAGATGCACCTCGCTCTGGTCGCCCTGTTACGAATAAAATGGACGCTATTTTTGAAAGAGTGGAGCAAGATCGGCATATTAGTAGTTACGATGTAGCTGAAGAACTGGGAATTGATCACAAAACAGTTTTGACCCATTTGAAGAAAGCTGGTTATACAAAAAAGCTCGATATTTGGGTGCCACACGAGCTCACTCAAAGAAACTTAATGAACCGTCTACTCATTTGCGATGCGATACTATTGAGACGTAATGAAACCGAGCCGTTTTTGAAGAGATTGATAACTGGCGATGAAAAGTGGATCACGTACGACAAGAACGTGCGAAAAAGGTCGTGGTCGAAAGTTGGCCAGGCTTCACAGACTGTGGCCAAACCTGGCCTAACACGAAATAAGGTGATGCTGTGTGTATGGTGGGATTGGAAGGGCATTGTTCATTATGAGCTTTTACCGTCCGGCAAAACCATCGATTCTGATCTTTACTGCCAGCAACTGATGAGATTAAAGGAAGCAGTCGAGAGAAAACGGCCGGAATTGATCAACAGGAAGGGTGTGGTCTTTCATCACGATAACGCTAGACCACACACATCTTTAGCCACTCAGCAAAAATTAAGAGAGTTCGACTGGGAGGTCCTAGTGCATCCACCATATAGCCCTGACCTTGCGCCTTCAGATTTTCACCTGTTTCGGTCTCTTCAGAATTCTTTAGGTTCTGTAAGGTTGACCTCAAGAGAGGACTGCCAAAACTATTTGTCCCGTTTTTTTGATCAGAAGTCCCAAAGTTTCTACAGTAACGGGATAATGTCTCTGCCCACAAAATGGCAGAAAGTTATTCAACAAAACGGTACATATATATTGTAAATAAATGTAAATAAACTTTGAAAAAAATGTCTTGACTTTTCATACAAAAATACGAAAATACTTTTTCCCCAACCTATTACATAAATACGTAACTTCACGCCAAAATTAACTTCCTCCAGAACATGGTTTATTTGGTCATGGAATAGCCGTCCTCGAGTCCTACATCCATAGGATGTTGCATTGTATATCTGCTTAGTAAATCTTGCATCGTCCATTTTTTCTACATGGCCTTCAATCCAACTTCTTGCCAATAATCTTGTTTTCGACGTGGTCAGAGTCACTCCGCAGATTTTACGCAGTGCCCTCATTTAGACCGCGTTTATTTTACTTTCATGCACGCTCTGCCATACTCAGCTCTCGCTTCCATTAGTTAGCGTTGGGATCAGTACTTACGGCATTTTGGATTATTAATATAAATTAAGTTTTTAATTATCTTAAATAAGATTATCTCACCGCCAAGCAGATATCATTATTAGAGATCATTTAACAGAGAGCTAGCACGCTAAGATATAAAATAATATCACTACGTAATGTAACTATTAATATCTTAAGAGCATCATCAAATAGATATGCCTCAAGAATCATCATCATCATCAGCCTTTTGAGGTCCACTGCTGGACGTAGGCCTCCCCCATAGAGCGCCACAACTGCCGGTCCTGTGCAACCTGCATCCATCGGCCTCCTGCGGATTTCATAAGGTCATCGGTCCACCTGGTGAGGGGACGGCCTACTCCGCGTCGAGTTAAAGTGAAAACGACGGAAAGTAAGTGAGCCAGTATTTGAACTTACTATCAGTGAGCATGAAGTCGAAGGCCATAAAGACCAATGATTCAAGAAATGTTCTACATAAGGTAAAATAGAAAATGTTATGGGTAAAGTGTATGCAAAAATGCTTAGAAAAATACTGGAAACTCGAAGGAAATAGTGAAAAGTATAAGAATATATACGCTTCTTAGTCTGTATCTGATGTTTTTTTAATGTACAACTTTTAAATATGGCACCGAATAAGTCACTTAAAAAATTAGCTTATATTATAATTTGTTGGTTACAGGTAAAAGTGAAAACGATTAAATGTTTCGAGGAAATTGAAATATTCTTGGAATAGATAGGACGGTGTAAATGTCGAGAAATGGAAAGTGGATGTATAATTGAAGATAACTAATTAAATGATAAAAAATAATAATTTGATGACTTAGCAGATATAAAACACGAAAATAGAAAAAAGTAAGAGGTGTTCATTTGGCAGCTGAAAAATTAATGTCATCTCAATGAATTTGTTTAAAAATATTTGACAAATAAAATTTGATAGAGAAAGTCTTCGTAATATATTTATTTAAATCATGAATTCTAAGCAGTAATATTGAGACGTCCAATAAACTGTGGTAGGGTCATACAGTTCACTGCAAGAATGGGTTGGTGTGACCAGTGAAATATTACGGCCTCACAGAATATCAATATAAAGTAGCTCATGCTACGTTTTGTTCTGTGAAAGAGTTATCCGGAGGCCCAATCCCCTACCTTTTCCTTTTCTATCCTACTCCGCTAAAGGTCGCCAACTGTATGTTGCAGGTGTCCATCAGGTGACTCTACTTGCTTGTTTGCCCTCCTATCTCATTGAAAAAATCTACTCTAGTTTCTATACGAAAGTGTTTATGAGACGTAAGTGTGTTTTTGTTTTTGCCAAGTCTATACTAAACCACACACATTTGTTCAAGCTTTCAATATACAATTTACTATATACTCCGAAGCAATTGTCGAAATCCGAGGCCGGCCCCTAGCCATTCTTATACGAAAGTTTTGTTCTCTGCTTACAATTCCTTACTGTAATTGCCTTTCTGTGGGACATGAATAAAACATCTGCTTACTTAGATTCACCATATTCAATTGTGGTTAACATATTTCTTGTTTAATGGAGACGAAGAGATGTAAATAAATTGTCGGTTAAATATATTCTTAGCCGGGCATTCGTTACACTACAAGATTAAGGGGACTGCTAACTTATCAGTTTATTTTATATTATTGGTGTGCAATAATTTATTACAATGATTCCATTGATATTTCAACCAACTAAGAAACTTTGAATTTTAAATATTTGTGCGTAAATCTGCTAATATGGAGTAATCGAATATGAAATTATAGTTTATTGGCAAGTCGTGACAATGCCTCCTCTCAAAATAGTGAATTATTTCTTCCTATGAAATATGTTGTTTGTAATGGATACTTGCGAAACATCATTTTATGTACTAATATTTAAACGCCTAGATTTTTATTCGCAGTAAATTCAGTACAGACTACTTCGAATAAATTCTAATAAAATAAAATAACCAGTGAAATACCACGACCTATCAGAATAAGTGAGGTGATTTCACGAACGTGAAGTGTTTCATGCAGTGTTAGACTCGGGGAAAGAGACATCTGGAGGCCCAACTTGTTCCCCTTTTCGCTTCTCATTCCATTTTCGAGCCTTTCCATATCCCACTGTCAGGGTTGGAAACTTAACTGTAACACTATCTGTGTTCAGGAGTCCAAGGGCGGCGTTTGTTGCTTGCCATCGGATGAAACGCCTGCTCGTTTACCTCCTATTCCATACAACAGAGGAACTATGGTTACAAATTTTGTTAAGTAAAATAGCCAGCGCATGGCAACCAGATTAAACAAGTCCGTTTCACAAATTCAACTGAGACTCGTAAATTTCAAAACGATGACTGAAGCTTTAAAATGTCGTCAAATTTAAATCTGTAACAATTATGGAGAGTAATAAATCATTCACGCAAATCGTAACTGTAAAATTTCAAAGGTGGAAAATAGAGGAAATTCTGTAACAGAAATTTCTGCTTCATAATTTCGAATTCGTTCCGATGTAGGGACAGCTGTCGTTGGCGACACGGCCGTGGATGTGCGAAGCGCGAATTTTGTTTTAAAAATGTAACGCAACGCACAATATACGCGTGTAAGTACACGCATATATTTAAAAGCGTGAATATTTGATAGCAAAATTCGTAACAGTATAACGTTAATAAATTTATATTGGAAATATTTTAGATTTTGGAACCTCGTTTTACTGAGGAACAAGCACCCTTTCTGGATCAATATGAAATCTGTTTCTTAGCAGCAACTTTTCATAATCCAAATCAGACGAAAAATATTAACCACTGGACCGTCAACACTAATCATTTATTGACCTTAAAAGTATGTTAAAATAAGTTTACATTTCAGTAAATATTCGAAGTCACTTAAGGTATGTAACAATAAAAAAACAAGCAATACAGTTAGATGCATGAAGGGCCACAGCATCTCAGAATATCGACGTAAAGTGGCTCATGCCATTTTTCGATCGGTGTGAGAGGCCCACCTCCTTCCCTCTCCTCTCCCATCTTAGTCACGTAAAGGCCGGCAACTCAACTATAACACCAGCTGTTTTTTCTTGTGTTACAAGTTGCTCTTGTTGACCCGTTTACTCTTTATAATAATAATAATAAAATTTATTCATATCAACATTTTTACATAATACATTAAATCCGACCAGAGATCCCATATAAGCCAAAGGCTTGTATTTAGGATTACTGCTCTTCCATTACTCGTATTCTTACATCAAGACTGTTCTTCAAAAATAAATTACAGGTATTTTGAATTTGTCTAGCTATGTGTGTGTGTGTGTGTGTGTGTGCACGCGCGCGCGTGTGTGTGTGTGTGTGTGTGTGTGTGTGTGTGTGTGTGTGTGTGTGTGTGTGTGTGTGTGTGTGTGTGTGTGTGTGTGTGTGTCGGTGTGTGTGCGTGCGTGTGTGTGTGTGCGTGCGTGTGTGTGCGCGTGTGTTTGTGCGTGCGTGTGTGTGCGTGTGTGTGTGTGTGCGTGTGTGTGTGCGCGTGTGTGCGTGTGTGCGTGTGTGTGCGTGTGTGCGTGTGTGCGTGTGTGTGCGTGTGCGTGTGTGTGTGCGTGTGCGTGTGTATACGCGCGTGCGTGTGTGTGTGTGTGTGTGTGTGCGTGCGTGCGTGTGTGTGTGTGTGTGTCTGAGCGCATGTATGTGTATGCAGGTATTTGTGTATAGATATGGGTGTGCATTATATGTAAGTAGGTTACTACTATCCCGAAAACAATCTGCCATTTAACATTTGATAATATAGATTCCACTTCATCGTAGGTCAAAGGCTTTATCCACTCTAGTATACTTTTCTAACACACTGATGTCCGTTTTCTATATATATTACAGTATTTATTTATTTTATTATACAAATTGGCTGCGCGAGAATTGTATTGGTTGGAGGCGAAAAATGTTTTACATTTTGGTATCTGCACTACAGATGTGTTCTTTCTCTGTGTACGGTTCCTATCATCTTATTCAATAAAAAAATAACCCAATAATTTTATGGTAACTGGTAACTGTTCAAAGTTTACCATAAAAATTGTCAACACCAATAAAAATAATATCATCGTTCAGATTTATCTAGATTTAGATGCGCCATTAAATTTTGGATACCGGCCAGATAAATAAACACTTGTTATTTCGTCAACGGGCATTTCTGTTTTTCCAACCATTTAATCTGTTCATAATGGTTTTAGGGATTGTAAAAAAATATGAGCTATCACTTACTATTAGATGGAGAGTAACAAAAACGGAGATATTTTTTTTATGGAAAAAGTTATAAAAAATCATTTTAGTTGAACCCTATTATAGTTAGATAGGTTCATTCCCGGGAACTCTGGGTCGAGAATTCCCGGGAAATCGTTGGGCTTTGTTCCCGGGAAATCAAGTTCGAGAATGATTTCGAGAACTCGAGAAATTATAATATTTTTCATTTTTATTTCATTATTATTAAAAAATAATAATATTATTTTTCATTTTTATTTCATTATTCATTTCATTATTATTGTTTTTCAATAAGTACGTGAATTTGAGATATGAACGTTTTATTTCACGGTATTTTTTTTTGTTTAATAGAAATTATTTTTGTTTACAAGTTTTTAGTTGATTCCTTTCTAAATAACCAGCCACAATAGTGCTGTGATTATAATTTTGTGTTTGTTATTATTTCAATACTAGCTGACCCAGCAAACTTTGTTTCACCTTGGAATAAAAAAAGTATTATTGCCAATAAATGTCCCGTCAAGATTGGTTTAGCCGTTTCAGACATTACCCGGAACAAACGGACGGAGGAAAAATTGGTGGAGATACCTTGTGCCGTGATAAATCCATGGGAATGTAGTAGAAAGCAGTTATTTCAATAAACAGACATTTCAATTGTATTTACATGTATATCTTGGTGGTCCAGTGATCGAGCGCACCGCTCCTGGTTCAGACGTCGTGGATTCGACTACAACATTGGACTTACAACAATGATTTCTCTGATTTTTTTCGGAAGTTGTTATATCTGCTAAATATCGATGACTGACAACTTCTTACCGGGTGTAGGGCAATATATTCGCCACCTATTTCCACTTGGAATATAACGATACGATTCGGCGAGTCGAGGCTTCAACGGCCTCTGCCTACATCTTCGGGTAGAAAAAGGCGTAAAGTTACGATACATTACGTTTGATACTTTTGTTTGTAAGAAAATCACTCAATCGTTGTCGTCATTGCAATCAAATAATATGACAAAACGTTCATAAATGAAAATTTCTCGAAACCTGAGAAGATCCGAGAAATTAGCATCGAGAATTCTCGAGACTCGAGAAATTAAAAAGGGACGTAAACATAACGGCGAGTCGAGACTTAACAGCCACTACACTACACTAATACAAATAGTATATTTGAAAAAAAATTAATTCATTATTAAAAAAGTAAAGTGTCATTGAAATTAATTATAAACTTACTGATGAAAGTTGTTAATTAGAAAGTCCCTTATATATTTGACAGTCCTTAAAGTTTGATGAAGAGTATTGATCTATTTTAATACTGAGCTGTCGCAAAGAGACGACCAAATCAAAAAATTTCTTGAATAGACTTTGATTTTATATATACATAGTGCCTACCATTATTCTATATATTTTTATGCCCGGTATAGCAATGGGTTTGCCACCTATTCCATTTGGGACGTAAGTATAACGGCGGTCGAGGCTTAACAGCCACTGCCTACAGTGTAAGCAGTGGCTTGTGGCTGTGGCTCTACACCTTCGGGTAGAAAAACCCATGCATGTATGTTTTGTTTCATCTACACTAATATTATAAAGAGGAAAGATTTTTGTATGTAACGAATAAACTCAAAAAGTACTGGACCGATTTTAATAATTCTTTTTTCTTTATAAAGCTACATTATCACTGAGTAATATAGGCTATATGTAATCATCGTCGTGATCGACATTTTGTTTGTACGCGAGTAACACCGCGAGGCGGGAAGCTACATACAATATACAAAGTTCGCGCGGTCTGCTAGTACCATACAATTTATGTCATACTATAGTATGGGTGCCTACTCTGGACGACAAGGATTCGAATTCCGTTTTTTCCGAATTATTTTTGGAAATTATGTGATAAATATCGACGACTGGTAAAATTCTGTCCGATGTTCTGTACGACGTGAGAATTTAGCGCGTCCAGAAGTATTAGACGTTGTCTTTTCGTCATCATCATTTTCCTGCCCTGTTCTCATTATTTTGGGGTAGGCACAACAGGCACAACAGGTTTTTTTCCACACTTTCCTGTTATTTAGTTCTACGCCTTTCTAACTAACGCCTTTCTAAATCATGTGCACTTCCACACAATCCATCCACATTGGATTTGTCATTCTTCATTTTTCGTTTATTATTCTTTGCATACAAAATAGAATGAAGTGACTTTCAATGCTTCAAACCTACTCCAATATAGACACTTTTAGAAAAACCTGTTAATTTCTTATACACAAACACATATATATATATATATAAATATCCGTTCTATGTAAAGGTTGATCCAGTAAGACGTTAAAAGAAATGTTGATCCACCTTTTTGCAGTGTATAATTAGCTCTTTAAAAATATAACTGATATACTTTGATCCAAATTTGAAATGGAAGGGTTGTTTGTGGATCTGCATCGGTCGCTTTGCAACATACTTGCCATCAAAATATACAATAGCAACATGTTTTTTTTGATCCGTAACGGTCGCAAAAATTATACCGACGAGTCAAATGTGCATCCGTTTTATATTCATATTCCTGCCAAATCTTACTAACTAACGTTGATCCGAGGCCATTTGACCTTGAACCCATCGACGCCCGCGCGGTGGGTCCGCTATATTTCTTTATTTAAACGAAATCAGCAGTAGTGTTTATTACAAAATATTGCATAAAATTAATTTTCGAGTCAGAAAAGTAGGTGCCTACTTGATCCCTTTTATTATGTACTCTGTTAATATAATAAATGTTATTTGCATTATTTTCATGTTTTTGACATAGAGATATATAACTAAAGTACGATCACCCAGCTTCTGATTCCGGAAGTCGCGGGTTCAATTCCTGACACTGGCTCACACCAATGACTTTTCGAAATTGTTTTCGGAAGTTATGTGTGATAAATATCGATGACTGACAAACTTTGTGCCCGGTATGGCAATAGGTTCTCCACCTATTCCATTTGGGATGTAAACATAACGACGAGACGAGGCTTAACAGCCACTGCCTACACCTTCGGGTAACAAGAGCTTGAAGTAAAGGAATAAAATTAGTCAAAAAATATTATTGATCTGGAAAAAAGTTCGCCGGGTCAGCTAGTAAATATAACTCTTAAACACTCTTCCGGCGCGGCCCTGCATGGATTTGATTCCGGGCTCACACCAATAATTTTTCGGAATCTTTTCGGAAGTTATGTGTGATAAATATAATTTTAATATATTTTTATTAATCTTGTCCGCGGTGTATGGAAATAGGCAACCTATTCCATTTCGGACGTGCAAAGTGATTCTTTGGTCATTAGCCCCGATGATTTTTTTGAAGTAACTATATAATTCTAGTCTTTTTTTAACCGACTCCAAAAAAGGAGGAGGTTCTCAATTTGTCGGGATCTTTTTTTATGTATGTTCAGCGATTACTCAAAGACGTCTGGACCGATTTGCAAAATTCTTTTTTTATTCGAAAGGGTATGCTTCCCAGATGGTCCCATTGTCACCAAGTCAATTTCTGATAATGGGATCCAGGAGAAATCGAAGGCGACCACCAAAAAATTTAGGCTTGTGTAGTGTGTTTGTTGCGTCATGTGTTGGGTATTTACTTTAAGGTATCAAAATCGGATGCTGCTGAGCTGATGATGATGCTCACAGAACTCCTTAATGGCTAGGAGCTTAGAAACAGAATTGCTATTGGTCTATAAAAACTACTTAAGGTATGTAGGTTTAACTTGTTGCTTGGGACGTATGCTTGAATCAACACCTGACGCTGCTGTGCTGATGATAGGAGTATAGGAGGAGATGATAGGTGACGAGTTGGTTACGATTACGAGTTGGGAGACAGTAATACAATTAGTCGATGAAAACTACTTAGCAGTTTAGCAGTAAATAAACACGAACATCTATTTAAGTTCACAACTCATAAACACAACTAATAATTTAGAAATAAAATTACTTAAAAAAAAGTCAAACCGACTTCAAGAACACAAACGACAAAAAAGTACCTACTTACGTAACTAAAAAGCGTTAAATAACGCAAATAATTTATCTACTTAATACAATATACAAAACGTAATTAACTAAGTCAACTACTTTAACTGTCTGCCAGCAGTGGTAGGGCCAAGCAGTTCGCTGCATGAATGGGTCGGCTCGACCGATGAAATACCACGACCTCTCTAAAGACTAACGTAAAGTGGCTCATGCCGCGTTTCGTTCGGTAAGAGAGGTACCCGGAGGCCCACCCCTTCCCCATCTTTTCCTATCCCCTATCCCTTAAAGGTTGGCAACGCAACAGTAATACTATATGTGTGTTGCTGGTGTCCATGGGCGGCGTTGGTTGCTTACCATCAGGTGACACGCCTGCTCGTTTGTCCTCCTATCCCATAAAAAAGTCATCTTTAACTATAAAAATATTTACAATCATCATCTATTATTATTGAAGTCGGAGTTGGTTAAAAGTTACCCCGTATTCTATTTCGTCGTGTGACTTTGACGGCCGCGCATATCATACAACACAATAGACTACGTTACCTAGGCTGGCACCGACTCCAATAATAACTGACAATTGTAAATATATTTAACAGTCTCGGTGGTCCAGTGGTAGAGCACACGGCTTCTGAGTTCTGATCCAGAGGTCCGGGTTCGAATCCTGACACTGACTCACACCAATGATTTTTCGAAATTATTTTCGGAAGATAAGTGTGATAAATATCGATGACTGAAAACTTTGTGCTCGGTATAGCAATAGGTTCGCAACCTATTCCATTTGGGACGTAAGACGGTAAACATAACGGCGAGACGAGGCTTAACAGCCGCTGCCTACACCTTCGGGTAACAAAAGGCGTGAAGTTATGTTTGTTATGTAAATATATTTATAGTTAAAGATGACTTAGTTATAGTATTACGTTTTGTATATTGTATTAAGTAGTTAAACTGTTTGCGTTATTTATCGCTTTTTAATTACGTTAGTAGGTACTTTTTTGTCGTCTGTTTGTCTTAATTAAGTTAGCTGACTTTTTTTAAAAGTATTTTTTCTAAATAACGATGCTTGAATTGAACTTGCTTGAAGGTATATAATAAAATAATTTCACATCAGTATGCATTAACATCACAATAAGCGCGGAGAGGTAATTTTATAAATTAAAATTAATAAAAAAAATACTTGCGCTAATTAATAAATGTGTCAATAATATGCATAGAGTCTAATGGATAATATTAATAGATTTATATTTAGCATGAAGCTTAACTTAATATAACATAACTTCACGCATTTGTTACCCGAGGGTGTAGGCAGCGGCTGTTAACCTTCATCTCGCCTTTATGTTTACGTCCCAAATAGAATAGGTGGCGAACCTATTGCCATACCAGTCATCGATATTTATCACACTTAACTTCCGAAAATAACTTCTAAAAGACATTGGTGTGAACCAGTGACAGGATTCGAACCCGGACCTCTGGGTCAGAAGCCGTGAGCTTGACTACTGCGCCACCGAGACTTTAGCATTTATATTTATAACTTCTATAGCCATTCATCAAATTAAGGATTTCGTAAATAGAAAATCATGCTGTGGGGCGCCGGCTTAGAATACCGCCACCCCATCTCTTCTCGTGGGTGTCGTAAAAGGCGACAAAGGGAAAAGGCTGGAAGAATGGGCAGCAGCATTCTCTCTCAACAAGGTCGCTTTGCAACATACTTGCCATCAAAATGTACAAAAACAACATTTTTTTGTTGATCCGTAACGGTCGCAAAAATTATACCGACGAGTCAAATGTGCATCCGTTTTATATTCATATTCCTGCCAAATCTTATTAACTCGACGAGCCTCGTGGCGCCTTGGTAAAACTACCGGCTGCAGCAACGAGGTCGGGGGTTCGATTCCCACACGAGCACAAATATTTATGACAAACATGAATATTTGTGTGGCGTCTGGGTGTTTTTCTATGTATTTTAAGTATGTATTTACAAAAGAAAAGTATATATGTATTAATATCCGTTATCTAGTATCCATAACACAAGCATTTAGTTGCTTAGCTTGGAACTAGAGGAAGCTGTGTGATTTATGTCCAAGATATTATTATTATTATAACTAACGTTGATCCGAGGCCATTTGACCTTGAACCCATCGACGCCCGCGCCGTCGGTCCGCTATATTTCTTTATTTAAACGAAATTAGCAGTAGTGTTTATTACAAAATATTACATAAAATTAATTTTCGAGTCAGAAAAGTAGGTGCCTACTTGATCCCTTTTATTATGTACTCTGTTACCATGTATTTTTCGTTTATGACAAAGTCGAAGCGGCCTTGACAGGACGAACAGCTGAGAAGAGTTTATTCCAGTTCATACATTTATAGGGAGTGTTCAATTACATGAAAATGAAAACTGTCGTTATTGACCTAATTACTGTACCGATCGTCTTAATATTTTGTACAACGTTTACTGAAATTATGATCTACATCTGGTATCAATTACTACATATGACTGGATTCCAGCCTGTATAGGCGTCCATCAAATGAAAGATTTCGTACAGAAAATCTAGAATAGTGGAAATAGATAATATAGTTTAATAAAACTTATTATGAATTTTTATATTTATTATAATCATGAGTAGACCCAATAACACTGCAGCCCGTATGAAGGGCAATCCTAGCCTGGAAAGTATTGCAGATTTTTTTTTCAGAATTCATAAGTATGTCTTAACTCCTAACCGTTTAAGAGTTCTGTAGGTTCATCATCAGCACAGTAGTATCAGATGTTGATTCAATCATACCTCCCAAGCAACACATTAGTCCTGTATACTACTAAACAGTTTCCTACAATCGACTGCCGTACTGTCCAACTCCTAACCGTTTAGGACTTCTATGGCTTCTTAATCAGCACAGCAGCATCAGCTGTAGATTCTAGCATACCTAATAAGCAGCAAGCTAGCCCTACATAGTATCAAGTAGATAATATTTACCAATTGTAGTACTTTCTTCGAACTCCTTACCATTTAAGAGTTATGTGTCTTCTTCATCAGCACAGCAGAATCAGATGTTGACAGCTTAAAGCATATCCTTAAGACCTATTACGTAACAAAAACACCATACTCGTACACGATTTTCAGTAGTTGCATCGATTTCTCGTGGTTTCCATCATCAGATCCTGACCTGGTGAAAATGGGACCATCTTGGAGGTGAACACTATCCAAAAAAAAAATGGAAATCTGTTCATAATTGACGAAAATGTCGGTGAACAGACATAAAAAAATACTAAACATAAAGACGGAATGAGAACCTCCTCCTGTTTTCGAAGTCGGTTAATAAGTTAAAACATTAAGATTCGTAAAAAAAATATGCGCTTTATACATTTCGCACACATGCGCATAGCGCATGTGTGCAAAATCCGTATACATGTCCAGCAGGACAGTAGGAGGACTTGCCTTCTGATTGGCCCATTTGAATCGGATCAACAACTATCGCAGTGGATTCGTATATCGGATCAACATTTCGGTTGGGTTTCCTAAGCTTCAACGGAGTAAATTGTTGATCCGTCCGGAACCACATTTGTATGAAAAATATTATATTGGATCAACAAAAACCACCCGGATCAACATAGGTTTTCGGATCAACAAAGTGCTCGCCATACAGCACGCATGATCAACAAATGACGGATTGAGATAACTATATATATATATATATATATATATATATATATATATATATATATATATATTGAATATATGTATGAGATCTTTTTTTGTACATGTATGAGGTTTTTTTTTATTCAATTCTTACGTAATTTCAAAATGTCGGCTTAAGTGGTTTTATCGTCTTACTTGGTGAGAGAGGTATCCGGAGGCGCAACTTTTTCCCCTCTAGGGAGAGGGGAAGAGGTAGTGAAATGGAGTGGGTTCCCTATCCTGTTGTCAATTCTTCCCTATCCCAACAACGAAATCATTCCCAAGAAAGGGGTTGACGTCAAAGATTTGGCTGTTTATTACGGACGCTTGGTCATAATACTACAGCCAAATCTTTTGACAACATGGACAGTTAGAAAGTGAGACATGTTGTGTCAATCCCACTTTAAGTGGGATAAGGACAGGAATACGATGAAAATGACATCTCCGGGTTTCCTTCATATTCATATTTAAACATAATTCATGTATATTCATATCGTCATATAGAAAGTCAAATAATTGACCGTTAGTTACTATTAAAACTTGTAATATAATCAAATTATATACAATCCTAGCGTGTCGGAAGGTCCCACCGGTGGCCATTGACAAATGGACAAAATGACCAGTTGATAAACAACCACATACCACGCTGTTAATGAAATTAACTGCCGTGATTAATTGTATACATAAGTTAATGGAGAAATTTAATCATGCATCGGTTTTATTTCTAGGTTAAAGACTTGGTTACTTTTTTTACATTCACGAGATTTTTCTCCTTAAATCAATATACTGAGCTAGGCTATATTTCTAGACGTAAAGTAAACGTAAATTTAGCGCGTTGTTTAAATTTAGCGCTTTAAATATTTTACAAATATCGGTTTTTTATCAGTTAACATTTTTTTTTTATAGTAGTATAGTCACGTACTTGGCTGCACGACGAATATCACGAGCTCTCAAAATATTGCTGTAAAGTAGCTTTTGCCGCATTTCGCTTGATGACAGAGGTATTCGGAAGCCCAATTCCGTACATATCCTATTGTAAGGACCGGCACCGCAACTGTAACACTATATGTGTACAGGTGTCCATGGGCGGCGTTTGTTGCTCACCATCAGGTGACACGCCTGGGTAGCAAATTTAATTGTGTCTATAATAAAAACTATAAATTACTAAAGTCAAACGTGAGATTGTAATTTTTTCTCTTTTTTATCTTGTGTTATTTTCGTAAGTGGGGATAGCATTTTCGATGAACAAATAGACTTATAGACATATTGCTTAACTATTAGCAAAGATAATATTTATTATTATCTTGGCTATAAAGAAAGAAAACTTATACACGAGACCTGCAAATAATTACAAAAACCCGATCTTCTTTTACACGAGTAAAAGGCCATTGAGATGACTCAATAGCTTAGAACTCTGATTATTATTGAGTGGAATGTGGATGATAGTGTTCCGACTTAGGATCTTTCGATCATCTTTTTTACTTCATGTTTCTTTTCTTCTCATTACAGGCATGACATGACCAACCAACTATTCTATCTTTCACTAAAATAATCTACTAAACATGTGACTTTCAAATTCCTACGAATTCTCTTTGACTTTAGCTTTATTAATTAAAACAAATATTTTGATTTGTAAGTCCATAGAGCATAAAATTGTTGATCCGCGTAAACATGCAGGCATTTTAAAACAACCAGATTTTATCTAATCTTTGAAATAAATAAAAAAAAAACACAACTTACATTAACGATATTCTCTAACATAAGCAAAACTTGATTACACATTCAATAATATTTTAATTCGACATATTCAGAAACAAAAGTATAGAATATAGAAATATTAGTATACACACTGAATCGTAATTCTGGAAAGTTGTGGATCCTATGAAATAATCAAACGATCATGTACGTAGTAAACTCCCTCGGGAATTTTGGTCATCAATAATGTATGAATTTGACGAACAAAGTATTGGAGACAAACTGGATATGTTTTCAGACGTTCGCTGGTTCATTTGAACGTGCCAATAGAAATAGCTCCACTGTTGAACTCTTGTTATAGGATTAGCGGATTGAAGATTAGATTGCTAGAATATTCAGTATGGAAATTTTAGTTTGTGTTTACTTGATGAATTCTAACAACTAACAACGTCGTCGGAGATGTCAGCAAACAAATGATTTAACAGTTAGTTGCTATTTGACAAATTAATACTTATACATGAACAGTAATAACAGTTAAAATTAAGATTTTAGATTATAATTGGACAAATGAAAATCACAAAATATCTTTTTTATATAAATTAGATAAATTTTATATTTGGTAAAAAAAATCATTGAGATTGGTTTAAAATATTTGGTTTTTAATGAAAATAGACTGTAGTTATCTTGTGTTAGAATTATTCTATATTTTAGTCTAATAATTATTAATTGGTTTTCAATTATATATTGCCAGTTTATTGGCAGATTCGATTTCTGACCTGGTAGAAACCTTTGCAATCTTGTAATGTTTTTTGTTTTTTGTAATGTCTTTTTTCCTTACATTATTATTAAGTATGAAGTAAAAAAACTATGTATCTTATTATATATGTTGTGTGATTCTAAAACAAGTCTTATATGTCTTATATGTGCTTATATTAAGGCTGAAGGTCACTGTGTTAATTTATTTTAAAACATTAATTATAGTATTAGTAAAATAGGTATTTATTTGTTCGTAAAAAAATACTACAATCGTATTTTATGGGACTCTTCGTGGCGTGTAATATTTATTAAATTCAGTTAACTTAATATTACTTTAGAGCGGAATACAGTTATTGGCTAAATATGGACATTATCATACAATTCAATAAATATATTTTCGTAGCTGTTAATATTCATGCTTCACATCTATTGCAAAATTGAAAATCCCGGAAACCTCCGTCACCTCTCATCCATGGGATCCAGCCTAAGTTTGCAGCCTGCAAGTAAAGCAGTCGTGATGGAACGTGTCTTGCATGTGTAATGTGGAAAAGAGGATTGAATAAAAGTATTCTTTGGGAGCATATAAAATGAGCACCAAAACTATTGGTGAATGAATCACAATGTCTTTTGTACTTCGGAATAGTTGTACAAATTTACGTTGTAAAGTATATTAAGTATTTCAAATGTTCAGTTTATTTAACATTAAATTAATATATGATATACTTGGTATTTAAATACATTCTCTTTAAATTTTAAAACATCATAAAATTATATTTATTACGCAATTAATACCCCACAAAAATATTGTGAATAATATAAGAAAAAGAAACAGTAATTTTGGGACCTAATTCTGCCAGTCTTCTCGCCACATAATCATGCATGTCACCTGATGGTAAGTGATCAGCGCCGCCCATGGACACCTGCAGCACATATAGTGTTACAGTTGCGTTGTCGACCTTTAAGGGAGTAGAATGGTAAAGGATGGGGAATGGATGTGGGCCCCGGGTAACTCTCTCACCGAACGAAACGCGGCATGAGCCACTTTACAGGTCGAGCCGGCTCAATCATACAGAGAACTACAAGCAGTTCGCTGCATGAATGTATAAGTCAATAGTAGTAGAGTCAAGGCAAGCAAAGCTCCACCACTATTGACTTATATACTTATATTACTTATATGCTTAGATCTTTAAAACTACGCAACGGATTTAGACGTGGTTTTTTTAATAGATGTAAGGTGTCAACGGGGTGGTTTGTATGTTTAATTGATAGATAATTTGGTTAAGAAAAAGTGATAATTTTCGAGATTTCGTACTTTAATTTCAAACGCTGGCTGACCCCTTAGTGATAAATCTAAACGGCGTACTACATTATTAGATACCTCCAAAAGGTCTACAAAAAATTCACGATGGTGTATGTATATTTTTTGGGGATAACCAACCCAGGAATAAAATTGTATTTTATTCCTGTTCTGAGGCTAAACAAAGTTCGCTATGTCAACTAGTTTTAAATAATTCAGTCAATAATACACAAATTCAAAGTTTATTACCCATATTTTATCAAATAAAATGTATGCCAAAAGTCTATATTTGAGGGAGCTAATGATTTACCTCTGTAACGTTTAAAAGTGTGTACCGCTAATGGGCCCAGTTTCACCTGCGACCTGGGAAAAGTTTGAACGTTAATTGCAAACATTGGAGCGAAGGTAATGAAGGCGAAAGTGCATATCACTGTACACTGTAAACGTTCCTGACAGGGTTGTTAATAATATATAAATAAAACAGGATTTGAATTTTTAAAATAATTTAATCATTTAAGAGACTTTTATTTTTAATTTATTTTATTATCTTAGTGGCGTAAGCTGTACGTTGATATTGCAGAATATCTGCCAATTTCCACTGCCACTGCCAGTTTCTACCAGAGGGTATCGGAAAAATATTAAAATGTAGATTTCAATGACTATAATATCTTTGTTGGCTTTCATCTCTTTACTTTCCCCTCCCCATTTCCGTTGCCTTCCTTTTGCCATTTTAAAGAGTGGCAACGCAACTATAATACTATTTGTGATGCAGGTGTCCACGACCGCTCGTTTGACCACCTATCCAATAAAAAACATATATTGATAAAATATTAAAGTGGCAAATAGCGTAACTATTTGCCACTTTACACGTGACATCTTTCTTAAAAAGGTGACTAAAATATTAATCTGATACGGACTATGTCTCTCATGACAAATCTAGAGGGCCTAGTGGTTCAGTACTCCGATATCTAGTATAGATCTGCCCAGTTCGAAATCTGACTTAAACCGATAAATTTATAAAAGTAATTTTGGTTAAATATTGATGAAAATAAGTTACATCACCTATTTTATCACTGTGCTAATAATAGCTTACTGACACTCTAATGTTAATTTAGAATATTAAATATTATATACAAAATTTACAATTTATTTACAAAGTTATAGTTAAAAAGAAAACATATTTGTAATAGGTATTTTTAAAAATATTTAAAATTAAATAGTAACAAATAAAAAAAAACTTTCACATCACAGAATATTTGACATCTCAGAAAGTAGTAAACTGTGCTGCTAATCTGATCTGCCAGCAACAAATAGTAGGTACATGTAAATGTTTTTTTTTAAATAACAAGTTATCACTACTCAGTACGCGATAACAATTCCTCTATTTTTCCTCTAGTATTAGAACATAAATTCCGGTAAAGTTCAATCTTTGAGAATAGTTTGAAACCGTACATATTTCACGTTTTCAAGTAATATTTTCTCGGCGAAAGCAGGTGGCAACCCTAACGTAACGTAACCTGACGGCAAGGGAGGTTACGTTAACGGAACTTTGGCCGTTATTTGTTATTGAGCCGTTGTCCTGTACCGACTTTAATATGCTATGGCTAGTTTTAAGTTCATATTATTTCATATGAACAATAAAAGTTATGTTTTTAAAGCCAACATTGAGATAAAATTAAGTTTGTCTCCGTGACACCATCTAGTACATTAAAAAGTAATCATTATTTTAATATGTCTCACAATTTCTGGATATGCTGCATTGTGGATTTTGGGTTTGATTTTCAATTACTATGTTGACCTTCTATTAATATGCTCATGAAAGTTAGCAATACGTTTTTACTTCTCTTTCAGTGGGTTTTGATTTCACATCTAGATGCAGACCAAAATTTCTAACTAGAAATCATCACCTGTTAATGACATTGCAGATCAAAATATGTAATGTTCCCATGGTGGGTCGAGCATAATAATTATATATATCGGGACGAGGCATATACACTTACGGGTACTATAGGATCGGAAGAACAAAGTAGAAAAGATAGGTATAGAAAGAAGTTCTTAAGGCCTGAGTGTGCAGGCCGTCATTAACTCCAAAGCAGCTAATGTTTCTTTATTGAATTTAAAAATAAATAAAACTTGGCCAGCTAATAAAAACCTTTAGAAATAGAGACAAGCCAGCAAGCCGGTCTCTAGTGGTAAGAGCTTTTGCCTTGCGTAGATGTTGGCTCGCGGGATCTGTCTCTCACTAAGCAAAATGCGACATGAGCCATTTTACGTAGGATTTCTGAGAGGTCCGAGAAATCTTTATTTTAACTACGTAAGAATTACTTTTGGAAGAATCTGCAAATTGCAATATACCTGATATAAACTTTTTCCATTTCTATCGGACGTTGTCATCGGGGTATAAGTCGGCGGCGTCAAAACACGGTGATATATATAAACGAGTCCCAGTGGCATCCTGCCAAAATTTGTCTATACATGGACACACAGACATACAGATATGGCAAATCTATTAATTAATGAATTTTACCTACGTTAATATCCCAATTAAATTACGTATTACTGTAAAATTTTCAATCGCGAACATTTGTATGCATAAAATATTCTCTTTCATTAATTTCAAACCACATTCTCATTATCGGTTATTATTTCATAATTTATCCATAATTCGTATTAATTATAATAAATTAATCGTTGTTTGATGTTAAACAACCTAGATATTTAACAAGCATCCTTAATATATTGACGTATTATCTGATGAGTTCTCAACATATAGGTACAAATAATATTTTCGTCTTCCAAATTAAGCGACTTTTATATTGATTTAGAATATCTAAAGTACAAAATATAGAAGTATACAAAAAAAAAGTATTGTCGTTCTTCATACCAGCTTCATGCAGCTAAAAAAATATTATAAATTCAGTCTATGCAATTACACGTCACTAATCATCGTCTTAGATTTTTTAGTATGAAACTTTTTACGTCATATTTTTACATCTTTTATTTACTTTATTTTTGCTTAAATCTTTGCTTAAATCATATACCGAAATATATTTTTTCTTACAAGAGAAAAAATCACAGCTGGGCCCTACCCGAAATATATTCCATACATAACACGGGGCAGAAGCGTTTATTGTATATCCTTTAACCAATTCCAGTTTCCTCACGTTCCATTCTTGATAACAGTGTGTTCGTTTATGGATCAAGGCATAAATCCGTTTTCCGAAATGCTAGCCGGTTCGCGTACAAGGAAATCGATGCGTATTTCTGGCGTACTACGAGACTATGCCGTAATAGAAAACTGCCGTTTGTTTCGTATATGGATAAAACTGATTTATAAAAAAAAAAACAAGATTTGAAATTTTCTAGTTACATTTTTTTTTAGCTCGGAGTAGGTAAAGTGATTTAAGGGCGTTAATATCAAACGTAGAGGATAGTATGGACATGCCTTTAAAATAACGAATGTTTATTTTTTCATGGGATAAGAGGGCAAACGAGCAAGTGGATCACCTGATGGTATGTAAATTCTCACCGCCCATGAGCACCGTAGTGCGTTGCCGTCCTTAATGTAGGAGGGAAAAGGAAGGGGAAAGGGTATTGGCCCTCCGGTTACCTCTCTCACTGAACGAAAAGCGGCATGAGCCAGTTTACGTTGATCTTCTGAGAGGTCGTGGTATATTATTATAAGGGTACATAGTAATAAATTTATTAATATCGCTGCAAAATAAGATACTAAATATACATAATGTATTAAACATTAAACAACTCTTTAATGGATGAGGAGCGTGACAACGGCCCAATATTGTTGTACCTTTAAAAAAAAACATCGTTAAAGGCAGTTAACTCCGTATAATAGAGCGGGCCGGACAGCGGGACCATTACTGTTTATGTTCGATGTTCCGGTACCAAAAAATGTACGTGAATTAAGCGTGGTTCAGTCTAAAAATGTTAAAGGTGTCGTGAAAATTGGGTAAAATTAAAAAAAAGTGTAGTTTTTATGAATGCAGATTTTCAACGGGACTTGTCTTTGTCTATACATACATACATTCATAACTTTGCGCCAAGTCCCTTGCGGGGTTGGCAAAAAGAACATAGCTCCATAAGGAAAGATTATTACCCGCCTCACTTGCTAGTTTAGTATCTTAATCCATAAAAAAATGTTGTATTTGGTCTCTGCATTATTAACTATTTTTCTTTATATGTTTTCTATTATTTGTTTCCTAAGTAGTTACGACTAAGGTGGTACGAATTAGGGGCCTAAATCTTACTGAAGATATGTTTTGAAACGTTGAACGTTAAAATACATACTTACATTAAAGATATTGGTAATTAATAGTCAATTAAATAAATATTTAGTAGATGCAAAAGATTCCATTCCATTAAATATTACAGTGAAATTTCCTTAGGGGGTACGACTTTACCTTACCCTATATCAACGAAAAACTCGTGAAATTTATAAAAATAAATTTCAGTCGAGTAGATCATAACTTCTTTAAAATACTCCATTACAAAATAAACACTCTCGCGTCAGTACACATTCCCTCAAAGCGGAATTCCTGTGAAGCAATTTAAAGTTGCCCATCGACCGCGAGTTGTCGAGTCACTCTGCGGAACTTAGATTGAGATTCGTTTATCAATGACTTACGAACGATTACACTTGTATTGCTGTTTTATTACTACGTATTAGAGATACGCTTCTATGAGAGTATGTTTTCTACAAGTAGATAAATATAAAGTGGGATATATTATACCTTGAATGAATATTTTTAAAATATTCTCTGAAATTGAATATTTTAAAAGCATGACTGTTTATATGGCGTCTGAGTGTTTTTCTATGTATTATATTTCTTCGTTTCTATAACACAAGCATTTAGTTACTTAGCTTAGAACTAACTACAGGGCGCTGTGTGTATTGTGTCCGAGATTTATTAAATTTAAATTTGTATTTCACTAATTTATGGCTTTTTTACAGTTAAATAATTTATTATAAGACGATAATAAGTATAGACAATTGTTCCGTATTGTTCCGAAATATTTTTAGTAATTAAAACATTTTATTTCAACATCAACGAAAGTACCGGATGAAGTCATCAATGTGAATATCTGGCTTATCATGAGAAGAACCTAACATGATACTCGTGTCAAAAGTATTATTTTGCTTATGTAGTTTGCTAAATATTAGCTTCTGGTCTAAAAACTGTCTGAAATCAGAGTGAAGTCACAATAGCTTTAAAATAATTTTCAGTAAGTAAGTTAACATACCAACACTGTGAAAATTATTTCAGAAAATAAAAACATTGCATTGTTAGATACTACTTATTTACATGAAATAATAAAAAAAGTGTGACTTCATATACAATTAAGGTTAAATTTTGCGTACAATTTCACATTATTCCTTGTGTCGACCGGAACAGACGGTCATCTGAATAAAAGGGGTGCATATATGACAATGGCCACCGGATGGACATGTACCCCGTAGGGGTTGTCCATACGTAAAGATATAAATACAGGCCATATGCGTTGATGTCCATTATTTCAACAATTATTTGTATGATGTGCTTAGTTAAATAGGTCCAAAGAAAAGTCGGTTGATAACGATTTTGATATATTATCTTCAACCTGACAATATATTATTGTTAATATACGAAATAGCTTGGACACTATTAGACATAAGTATATTTTCTGGTCAGTATATGCACCCTAATTATATTTTAAGATTTAAATTGTATTTCATTAAATTTATCTTAACCTTAAAAGTGGTCTCATGATACATTGGTAAAACTACCGACTGCAGAATCGAGGTTTGCGGGTTCGAGTCCCACCCGAGTACATATATTTATGACAAACATGTTTGTATGGCGTGTTTTTGTGTTTGTGTTTTTCACACACACACACACGCACAGGTACCCGGAGGCCCACCCCCCTTCCCCATCCTTCCTTATCTCCTATCCCTTAAAGGTCGGCAACGCAACAGTAACACTATATGTGTTGCTGGTGTCCATGGGCGGTGTTGGCTGCTTACCATCAGGTGACACGCCTGCTCGTTTGCCCTCCGATCCCATAAAAAAAATCATCATCATTAACAAAATAACCTCTTTGACAGCACCAGACAATACGTCAATATTCTAACAGGTGCTGGTATTTCATGGGTCGAGCCAACCCATTCAGGCAGCGAACTACGTGCCTTTACCAATATCTTGTCTAGACTCGACACTCGATATTACAGAACCTGGATAATTCTATTATCAAACAGACTGCATGTATCTCTCAACTGTGAATATTTATTTTACCCTAGTGCAATCCATTTTATGTTAGATACGCCGTGTGATCACATTTCGTGTAGATTTGCTGAAGAAATTCAATCTGCAGCTCACAATGAAAGATACGAGGTGTTCACAATAGTGTTGTGCACATACCCCCACGTATGCTTCTGTCGCGTTTTATTTTTATACGGTGCTTTTGCCCGAATACTGAACCGCCACTCAAATCTGACAATCAATAAAGTGCTACTTACTGCTCAAATTTCACGTATTCCGTCTAATGTGACAGCTACTTAAACGCCTAAGTAGCGCTTATATATTTGAGTGGCGGTTCAGTATTCGGGCTTAAGTCTGATAGTTTAATTAAAAGAATATATGTCGATAGACATCTGTTGATTCAAGCTGCAAGCTAGCATTCTTTATGCAACTGAGTAGATACTTCCATTGAATACGACGACGAAGAGAGAAAGAGAGAGTTAATGAACTCATAAAATCATACATTACTGTATTAATGATCGGGTAATCTCTGAAGATAATGATTTGATTTTTATATTGGTATTAAACTATGGAGTGTCTATCGCTGACCGCGTCGATAACAAGGTTGTAAGGAAGGAAGTTGGATTGAAAGAGAGTGTGGATGTAAAAGAAAGAAAGGCATGCTCCGAAGGTTTGTACTTATATGTAGGAAAAAATGGATGATGCAAGTTCAATTAAAATGAAAATCTATCTAATGAATGATCAAATTCAACGAGTCCTTGAGGAAGGTGATGTCAGGAGCCTTGAAAGTTGTGCTTGTATGACAAGAGTTATGGAAGTCAAAGAAGCGATTAGGCGTGTAAGGAGGCGCACTGTCCTCTCTGCCTGCCTCTCAAGGGACTTGGCGTATAAGTAAGCAAAATTTGCAACTTATGTGTACTAAAAAAATCTCATTCTTAGTAGATTAGAATATAGCTATTTATATATATATCTTAATTAAATGTCCAAATTGACACACAATAGTTAGGTAACAATTTCTTATGGTAATGGCTATACCTTCAATTAAGTTTTCCATGTAAATTGCGAGCATAAACCGTTATTACTGTACCTACTGTTTGAGTTTTAATGCTACACCGTTTCATGTTATCGTTCTATATAATTGAATTTTGGCCGCCTGTCCCGCCAGATGTCGTCACTGTTGCATAGAGGTACGTTGCTATGAAATATTTGGTAGGCGCCCCGCTCGTGGATATGAAATTTGTTCGAATGAAATGTTCTTGTTTTGATCAAATTTATATTTGTTGAAAAGAAAAATATAGATGAATTTACTAAAGCTAAAATACAGCTACTACTATACTATACTTGTATTAATATTTTGTTAAAAAAATATTTAAAAGATGGATGAATCAAGGATTGCGGCATTGAAGTGAAAGGTATTAGTTAATTGGAAAATATAGGCACGTAAGAATCATTATCATTGCATAGTATAAAGCAAAGTTGCTTTCCGTTGTCTGACCCCTTATATGCTTATATCTTTGAACCTCCGCTACGGATTTTAATGCGGGTTTTTTAATAGATAGACGGTTTCAATGGGGCGGTTTGTATGTATAATTCACTTATAATGTAGTAAAGAAATAGTTATAAGCTTCTAAATTTAGCATTTTAATTGTAAGCGCTGTAAAATGCGCTGTTCACCGAGTCAGCTGGTTATAATACAAAGGTTTTTTTTTTTGGGATAGGAGGGCAAACTAGCAGGCGTGTCACCTGATGGTAAGCAACCAACGCCGCCCATGGACACCAGCAACACATATAGCGTTACTGTTGCATTGCCGACCTTTAAGGGATAGGGGAGAGGAAAGGATGAGGAAGGGGGTGGGCCTCCGGGTACCTCTCTCACCGAACGAAACGCGGCATGAGCCACTTTACGTCGATCTTCTGAGAGGTCGTGGTATTTCACCGGTCGAGCCGGCCCATTCATGCAGCGAACTGCTTGGCTCTGCCACTGATAAAATATCTGAAATATATGTCCATATATTTCAAATATCTTAAATTTAATTGCTATTATCATCTGCGGGGCAGTAATAATATGCTTAGGGAAGAAGAGTAGCTAAGAACTTTACGCCTCAGCTGATTTGTCTCTATTATCATATTTAAACAATATAAACATAACATAACTTCACGCCTTTTGTTACCCGAAGGTGTTGGCAGCGGCTATTAAGCCTCGTCTCGCCATTGAAAGAATATTTTTTTCACTAATCTTATTAGATTTGATTGTAATATCAATTTCAGTGGACTAACTCATAACTGAAATGCTGAATTATTGTCTGTTAATTATTTATTGTGCCAAGAAGTTGCCTGTATGAATGAGCCGGCTATCCCGGGCTTTTAGAGAATCAGTGTAAAGTGGTTTATTCTGCCTCTCAATTGATGAAAGTGGTATTCGCAATCCCATTCCGGTCCTTCTCCTCACAATTCCTACGCCATTTTAACCGTCAGCAGCAAATGTTCCCCACCCGGTATTGTAGATTACATGGGAGGCACTATTCGCGTATTTTTCTCATACAAAAATATCTTATTTTCTTAATATGATCCAAAATAAAACAGCGTTCAGAAAAAAAGTCAACATTATTTACATGTTTCTTTTGAAATACATAGTAGGTAAAGGGGATATCATCGGAGTAGAACTCGGCATTATTCTTATTTATTCAATAAATCTCATTTATTCAATAAATACGGCAAAATTCGGCGGAATCCAATATTCCGTAGTTTCAATGTCAGCATGTACGCTTGTATTTATTTACATTGTGTCGAATTCTGTGAGCAATGTGTTACATATTTATTCATTTTCATGGTGTTGAATGTAATTTATTACAGATAAATATATTTTCATAACAATATTTTTGTATTTGCTTAATACGTTTTAGTACGTAAATAATATTATTTGGTTAGCTATTTATTGAACTTGATTTTCTTTATATTTAAATGTGAGTATCTCATATTTCATCATTATCAGTTCGGTCGGCCATTCAGCTAGAAGACATAAGCCCGAATACTGAACTGCCACTCAAATATAAAAGCGCTACTTAAGCGTTTAAGTAGCTGTCACATTAGACTGAATACGTTAAATTTGAGCAGTAAGTAGCACTTTATTGCTTGTCAGATTTGAGTGGCGGTTCAGTATTCGGGCGATAATCACATTAGCGTAAGGCATAATTTCCCTGCCTTTATTCCACTTTAAGTGGGGTCGGCACAACATGTGCGCCTTTCGAACTATACATGTTGCCAAAAGATTTGGCTGTGGTTTTATGACAGGCCGTCTGCCCGATGTCAACCCTCCTTAGGAATGTTTTCGTTGGTGGTATAGGTTTGGAAGTGGGACGAGAAGGGGAGAGGGAAAAGGGATAGACTTATTATAATTTCTACCATCTGAGATCTAATCTATTCCAATAGGCGTCAGCTTTGACTTTAAAACTACAGTCTTTATACCATAAATATTTTATGAATATTAAATTATTAGCTAATCTCTATTAATTATTAAGTTATTTAATAACGTGCCACTAATACCATTTATATTAAGCACCTAATTAGTCTTTGGCAAAATGTCAATGCTCGTAAAATTGTAGGATTTAAGCGTCTCGTACAATTGCCTACTAACATTCTACAAGCTATTGAAGTGGCCATAAAAGTTTATATGCTCCCCATTTGCTAGTAATATTGACATCTATCACACTTGACTATTTTTGTTTTTGTTTTTTTCATTTTGTACTCTGCCGAAATAAAGGTGCAATTCTGGCCGAAGACGAAGCCGACTAATCGGCATTCATCTAAACCTTCGGCCGCTGCCGAAGCCGAAGGTTCTGACCTTAAGAAATGCATAGTTATTTACATCTCAGAATACACTACACATTCTGAGAGCTTTAGATATTTAGCCCAATATATACGTTGCCACATACTGGCACTTATTAGCCTTTTTTAATCAAAATTGTCAATAATTAACTGAGATTTAATTCTCTTTGGTGGCACTGGCTGCGATAGAATTTGGGACGCACCGATGATTACGTACCTACGTGCTAGTGATGTTACCTACGAATGTTGGATTTTGGACATTCGCGAATGCGAATGCGAATATTTCTTTTAAGCCTACGCATTCGAATAATTTTCAGACCTAAAATGCACACAAAATTTCATCAAAATCGGTCTCAAGCCATATTCGTGCAGTTATTTAATTATTAATATCATTTGTAGACGAATATTTTGACAAAGTTTCATACTCAATAACACTTGTCTTTTCCTGATGTAACGCTCTCGTATTCAATCTTGCGGTTGGAGTTTTTAAGCTGGATCAAACTGCATACGGTATGAAAATATGATTAAAATCGATTTGAGTTGGGTATGGCAGGGTTTGCAGGAAAGGGTAAACGCAGTTGAAATGAGGGTACTGCGCAAAATCTGCGGCACTCCGCAGCGGTCAGCGAGAGTAATACTCTCGCTGACCGCGTCGAAAACAAGGTTGTGAGGAAGGAAGAAGTGATGAAAGAGAGTGTCGATGTTAAAGTAAGAAAGGGCATACTCCGATGATTCGGAAATATAGAACGAAAGGATGATGCCAGATTAGATCCAGCAGATAATACGATGCAAATGATGAATGTAGGATACGCAGACCGCCACGACATACAAATAGAACAAGTACTTGAGGGAGGTGATGTCAGGAGCCTTAAAGGTCGACGACCAGATTTATGAAACTCAAAGAAACGAGTGAGGCGTGTATGAATCGTCCCTTATGGCGCTCAGTTATCTTTGCCTACCCCGCAAGGGACTTGACGTGAATTTATTTGTATATGATCAAAATTCATCATTAGCCTTTTTTGAGGTCCACTGCTGGACACAGGCCTCCCCCATAGAGTGCCACAACTGCCGGTCGGCGAAATCATGGGGGGTTTTTGCCATAATCTCCACGCTTGGCAGGCGGGTGTTGGCGATCGCAGTAGGCTGTATTTTGTTGAGAGAGAATGCTGCTGCCCATTCTTCTAGCTTTTCCCTTAGTCGCCTTTTACGACACCCACGGGAAGAGATGGGGTGGCGCTATTCTAAGCCGGCGCCACACAGCAAATATTTAAATTAATATTTGTATAACTAATGGCTGATCCATAATATAATACTTTTTATACTAATATAGGAGTGTAAAATATTAAACAAAATATAAAGCTCATTTTTCGTATCATCTTCCTATATATAATTTCTTTATTTTTTGTTATTAAAAAATTCGCCAAACATTTGCAATATTTCTTGCGAATGCGAATGCGAATACCCAAAAACATGCGAATATTCGCGAAATCGAATGCGAATATTCGTTACATCACTAGTATGTACTTACGTCGCGTCTAGTAAGTATTACACAAAGTTGTCAACGGCGATAAAACTTACCGCCCTCTAGCGGTGAAAATTATTTCCCCTAAATATTCCTAATCCGTTCAACATTACATTTGGACTCAAATTTAAGAGTACATTACTGATTAAACGTTTTGTAACATCAAATTGTCTGATTGCAAGTCAGTAATGTATATTGTTTCCTGGCAAATGACGATGATGTAATTAATTTGTGCATCGCTACGATTTGTAAGTTCCGGGCACGTTTATTCCGCCCCCTCGTCATGCGTCGTCAAAGATTAAATAACTGTAGATTCGATTTGAATGATTTCTGCCTACTTGGGCCAATTGTTTTATCTGAACATTAACAAGTGATAAAATTTTAAGGGTTTTTCTGAGCAAAATATCGCAAAATATACCGAAAAATATACCGTGTTAGAATTAATAATTTTTTGTGGCCCTGCTTTTATTTTATTAATTCCTAATGATCTGAACTCACGTAATGATAAATCATTACGCGAGTTTTCCAATAATTATACTTAGTAAACTGGATGTCTCGGTCAAGCAACCTGCTTCTGATTATACAAATCTTGGGATTGAATCTGGGCTCATACGAATGACTTCTCGGCATTCTTTTCGGTGTATGGCAATAGATTCTGCCACTTTTTCTATGGGACGTAAATATTTGAATAGAGAATTACCAGCCACTGCCTAAACTTTCGAATAGAAAAACGCGTAAAGTTATAAAAATAAGTATTAGTGTTCAATTATTTCTGGATTATTCATCCAAAAAAGAAATACCTAACTCATACAAACAATAAAATATTTTACATACATACATAACTTCACCACCAACATCTCTTGTGGGTTAGGCAGAGAGAACAGAGCGCCATAAGGCACCACTCTTACACACCTCACGCGCTTCGGTGACTTTCATAACTCTTTTCATGCACGCGCGTCCATTTTTAGGGCTCCTAACATCACCTTCTTCCAGAACAGGTTTTATTTGGTCATGGAATGTGTGTGTTGGCCGTCCTCGACTCTTACATTCATCCGCTTTTGCATTGTATATCGGCTAAGTGAATCGTGCATCATGCATTTTTTCTACATGTCCGAACCCGATGGTTTGGACCTAATAAAGTAAAAGTAAAATGTTTTAGATCATCTGAAATGTTTTAATCTTTGTACCACCGATTGATTTATTCGTCCCCATTTAGCTGCGCGCGCGCACGAAACGTATATATCATCGTCGACACTTTGATGTGCACCGCTTGAAATATTTATTTTTGTATATTTGTTTAATCATTTCTCAGTTTTGTCATTATTATTATTTTTATTCAAAACGAAATTGGATATTATTTATGAACTAAAATATTTTTCATTTGTTATGACAATTTATTAGTTGACTTCTTGAATAATTGTACACATTTATAACGATTGATATTAAAAATAAATATCGATATGTATTTCTTTAAATGTTAACGGTAAATACATACAGTACGGTAAAGGAGTACCTTTGCGGGGTAGACAGAGAGAAAAGAGCGCATAATGCACTATTCTTACACACCTCACACGCTTCTTCTTCGCACTTTGTACTCACTTGTCATACACGCTTCTCCCTTTTTTAAGACTCGTGTGTCGTGGCTGTCCCCGACTCCTACACCTTTCCGTTTTTGCACTGTATATCTGCTTAGTCAATCTTGCATCATCCGCTCTTTCTACATGTCAGAGCCATCGGAGTACGCCATGCCTTACTTTTACACAGAGGCTCTTCAACATTTTTCTCTATAAATAGGTATTGTTTGCAAAATGGTGATTTTTTGTACAAAAAAAAAATATCTTTTACTTTATTATTTTTATAAATAATACTTATTTTATCGTCATTTAAAAATAATCTTAACTCATAATCTTGAAAAGCCAATAAAATCCGTGAGCGTCGCGGTATTTTTAGTGTTCAGCTTCACCTGATTTAATCCTTTAATTCCCTTTTAGTACAACCACTAAATTCGACCGCTATGGGTATTCTGGTTTTAAGCAATGTAGTTATTTATGTCGGGTTAAATATATTTAGATATATTAAATATAATATAAGTTACTGAATTATGTTATATATATATATTATGAGAATTATTTTTGAAAAATATTATTTGTGATGTTGATGTTGCTGTAGGTGACCAAACCTGAAGTGGAATGAGAAGCGGGATGAGGAGAGGGATGGAAATGTTCTTCCAGGATGTCTCTCTTACCAAACGCAACACAGCATAGGTAAGCTACTTTACGTCAATTTTCTGAAAGCTCAGCCCAACCATGTAATTCGTAATTTATCACGAACAAAACAAACAGACAATACTAATCATCATCATCACATAGTATAAAACAAACTACGCAACGGATTTTGTTGCGGTTTTTTAATAGATAGAGGGTGTCGACGGGGTGGTTTTTATATATAATTCATTCACTTCCCAACTAGTATATTATAATTTCAGACCAAATCCACAATATTAAGATACATAACATGATCAAATTTTAAGTTCTAAAACCGTCGACCATATAACCCGTTAAACTGTGGAGTTAAACCCTTTATTATCATTATTCCCTCCTTCCAAAATCATCACCATTAAATTCCAACAAAATGTTACAGATACACTATCCTTTCCAGTTGTAACTCAGCTGGATACTTCACTACGTCAACGCCCCAACCCCCCCCTTAATCCACATTTATGGTTTCGACGTTTATAATTTTAACCTGTAGGTATTATTTTATATGTTTAACGGCGTTATAGTGGATTAACACTTTTATTTATATGTTCCATATGTTCATGCTATACTCTTTTTTATGTTTGACTATTATGGAATTCAATGTAAAAGTAATTCAAGTGACGTTTAACAACTTCTGATATTAAACTATGGATCTATAACATAACATAACTTAACGCCTTTTTACCCGAAGGTGTAGGCAGCGGCTGTTATGCTTCGTCTCGCCGTTATGGCATAGGTGGCAAACCTATTGCCATACTGGGCACAAAGTTTTCAGTCATCGATATGTATCATCCATGACTTTCGAAATTAATTTCAAAAAGTCATTGGTGTGAGCCAGGATTCGAACCCCCGAGCTCTTGATTCAGAAGCAGGGTACTCGACCATTGGACTAGCGAGACTACATACATATATTTATACATATTTATCTATACACCATACTTTTATAGTATCGTTGGTTCAGTGGTCGAGCTCCTGCTTCTGGCCCATGCCCCGTTTCGCTCGGTGGGAGAGGTATTTGGAGTCCCAACTCTGTCCCCTCTCACATTCCCATACCTCTTTGGACCCCTCCCAACTATAACACTATCTGTTTAACATGTGTCCATTGGCGGTATTACTTGCTTACCAGCAGGTGACGTCTGCTCGTCTGCCATATCCCATAAAAACAGACCCAAAGAAACAGCAATTACAACCATTGAACTGTCTTCTTACATCTTTTTTTTTTTTAAATAATTTATAGAAAAAAAAATCCCGCACTTATTAGGCTAATAATGTTTCAGCCACATTTCAGATCTTGGAATTATCCTTAGACAATATTAATAAAGGTGAATGAAGAAATAATTCTGTCTGATGACGAGACAAATGTTGGATTAATGACTGGCTACATCGTTGTTAGATGTATACAGAGTAGTATTGTAATTCAGAGATTGAGACAGGTGTTGAGAGAACTTATTATTGGTCGTTTTTATGATTTCGAAGTCGAACATTCCACTTCTGAATCATGTGAAACTATTTGTGATAAATCAGTAAACTTCAATATAGTGCGCTCTAAGTTTGACATCTATTTCATCTGCAAGAATTTACCGAGTGAAGGTGTAACGGCCCTCAGTCAAGCTCTCAGTCAGCCGGGAGCGAAAGAAAAACATACGGCTGACAAGCTTACACAGCACAACACTGAAAAATGGCGGGATAACCATTCTAAAATATGGGTCAACCTAAATGTTCTTGGTAGGGGTAGGCAGCAGCGTCCCTATCTACAAGAGGTTTACCCCTGCGGTCTCCAACCCGTTTGCCCAGCGTGGGGACTATGGGCATAAACCTCCCTATGGGCGCACATTGGGAGAGGCCTGTGTCCAGCAGTGGACTGCAATAGGCTGATGATGATGATGATGATGAGGTGTAACGGCTGCTGCCTATATGGTTGAGTAGAAAAGGCCTGCAGTTACACATATACAAAAAAGTCTCAAAACATTACATAATATAACTCCATGCCTTTTTCTACGCAAAGGTGTAGGCAGGGACTTTTAAGCCTTGAATTGTCGTTATGTTATGTCCCAAATGGAATAGGTGGCGAACCTATAGCCATAAACCGGACACAAAGTTGTCAGTCACAAATATTGATCACAAATAACTTCCGAATATATATATATTTATATTATTTTTATGGGATAAGAGGGCAAACGAGCAGGCGTGTCACCTGATGGTAAGCAACCAACGCCGCCCATGGACACCAGCAACACATATAGTTTTACTGTTGCGTTGCCGACCTTTAAGGGATAGTGGAAGGGAAAGGATGGGGTGGGCCTCCGGGTGCCTCTCTCACCGAACGAAACGCGGTATGAGCCACTTTACGTCGGTCTTCTGAGAGGTCGTGGCATTTCACCGGTCGAGCCGGCCCATTCATGCAGCGAACTGCTTGGCTCTACCACTGTATAAAGTTACATTGAATTCAAAAATAATTCTATAATTTACCATTCTATCATATACTCGTAATACTGATCATAACATACGATCATAACAACGTACCAGCATCAATACCTGCCTCCACATTTCATATTTTATTAAGAAAATAAAAGGTAAGACTAAATGAACAAAGAACTTCCATTATCGAATTACAATTCATTTTTCTTACTTTCTATAATATTTTATTCGGTATAAGTAGTCCATGAGTATATTCAAGATAGATGATGTACATACTCGTATCAGACTTCAACTTAGATATATGTTTTTATAATATCTTTGTTTATATTATTTACTATGCGAAGAAGTTCGCCAGGTCAGGTCAGAAATTCTCCGCATCAACAGTAATTTTTACAGCTCTTACAATTAATACGCTTAATCTAGAAAATTGTGACTTTTTCTTTACTACGTTATACATAAATTATACCCACAAACGACCTTATTGACACCCTCTACATATTTAAAAAAAAACGCATCAAAATCCGTCGCGTAGTTGACAAGATCTAAGTATATAAGAGCGACTCTTAAACTATATTAAACCTGTGCGTCACAGGTGAATCCCGAGGTACCCGTCACTATCTTAGAAATGTTTAGAAATGATTTCACCACTTCACATTGAATTAGCAGCAAATAATTTATACGAATTGTAATTAATTTAACACATGAAAATTCGTGAATTCGACGAAAACTTAAGAACTCGTGGGATCGATCCCAGGCTCATAACAACCTCTTTCCGGAATTACTTGCGGTAGTTTTTTTTATGGGGGCAAACATGCGTGTCACTATAGTAAGCAACTAGTGCCGCCCACGGACATATGCAACACATACAGTGTTACCGTTACGTTGCCGACCTTTAAGGCAGTAGGATAGGAAGGGATCGGGAAGGACAATGGGCCTCCGCATACCTCTCTCACCGAACGACGAACGTGGTATTTCATTTATGCAGCGACCCGATAAGCTCTATCACTGTATATGTCTGTATTAATATCAACGACTATGGTTCTACTAACTTTTCCATTTGGGATAATCCATCATAATTCAGCTACAAGAATAAGCTAGAAGAATTGGCAGCAGCATTCTCTCTCAAGAAAATACTGCCTACTGCGATCTTCAACCCGCCGGCCAAGCGTGGCGATTATGGCAAAAACCCCCCATGATACAGCGGACCGGCAGTTGTGGCGCTCTATGGGGGAGGCCTATGTCCAGCAATGGACCTCAAAAGGCTAATGATGATGATGATAATAATTCAGCAAGTCGAGGCTAAACAGCGGCTGCCAACATCTTCGCATTGAAAGAGACGTGAAATTCCAAGTAAACCAATTTGATACAACAAACTATAATTTCCCGCCATTTTGGTTGCTTCTGTATATGCATTAACCTGTGCCAGTGTAGTCCATTGCTCAGTAAGTACCAAACACGCGTATGACGTTTAATTTTGTTCGTCCGATGATTGATGTTGCAGAACGTTCATTCGTTCGTTCACTCTCCATACTTTTGTTAGGGACCTCGTGCCAATCTAACTGACCGGCGATGTTCACCTATTGTGCACAATGTATTGTTATAAAATTGATTTATGAAGTGTTAAAAATGTTGTTAGTTAATCTTGTTAGCGGATCAATCATATTCGTAACAAGTTTTATGAACAATTTTGTGGTGAAATTTGTTAATAAACGTATGAATTTGTAGGCTGTGCCATTTCCTTCGGTTTATATTTTCTGTATGCAGTTTTATTCAACAATACAGAATAGTGTTTTTATAAACTAATAATATAGATTTTATTTAGGGTAACAATCATATAATTTATATTTTTCTCTTACAAAACAAATCAGTGGTCCAGTGGTCGAGGACCCTGCTTTTGAATCAAAAATTCGTGAAATTGAATGTGGGATCACAACAATGACTTTCGAAATTCTTTTGGTAAGTTATGTGTGATAAATATCGATGACTGACAACTTTGTCTCCAGTGTATGTCAATAGGTTCGCTACCTATTCTATTTAGGACATAAACATGACAGCGAGTCGAGGGTTATCAGCCGCTGCGTACACCTTCGGGTAGAAATAGGCGTAAAGTACGAATACGATCAGTTGATAAAATTTTCTTAGTAAAATATAAACAAATTGTATTTTATTAAACATAAATCTAACTAAATTAAAACAGGATAACCAACAATTGGAATGGACAAAGATTTGTAAGGCTTCTCTATAAATAATAATACAGACGGACTGGTGAAACCTTATGACTCCGAACGGTAAGTTCGTTCGTTTGGTAAACGTATAAAAGTGCCAATGAACTTTTGATATATTTTTCTTTTAGCAATATTTTTTTCTTATACAAATATAACCTACACTTAAGTCTAAAATAATTTTAAAAAAACTTAATTAAAAATTAACACCACGATACGTCAAAGTAATAATATTACAAAAAATTATAATTACTAAAATTGTTTGTTTGTTTCATCAGCCTAATATATATATATATATATATATATAAGTACTAATCTATAATTATATTTTAAGCTCGTTTATCTATTAAATTACTCAAGTAATTTACAAAGATACAGGTAGAAAGATAGAGGTAGAGTTATAGATATATATATAATAATGTAATATAATATCTTGGACACAAATCACACTGCGCCCTCCAGTTCCAAGCTAAGCAACTAAATGCTTGTGCTATGGATACTAGATAACGGTTAATAATAATACATATATACTGTTCTTTTATAAATACATACTTATAATACATAGAAAAACACCCAGACGCCGTACAAATATTCATGTTTGTCACAAATATTTGTGCTCGGGTGGGAATAGTACCCCCGACCTTAGTGCTGCAGCCGGTAGTTTTACCAATGCGCCGCGAGGCCGTATAAACTCAATATCAAATTAAATTAAATCAAATTGGATCATATAAATAATCGCATTAATAAACTATAAAATGTCATTTAAATAAATAAGGCAAATGCTATTTATTATACAGTTTGCTACAATTCAATATGATAGGATAGTACTTACATACATTACTGTCATACAGGCATTCGTAAGTAGAGCAATAATATATATTTAAATGTTGTAAGCAGTTTGCTGCATGACTGGGCCGGCGCGACCGGTGAAATATTACGACCTCTAATAATATCCATGTGAAAGGGTTCATGCCGCGTTTCGATCGGTGAGACAGCTATCCAAAAGCTCAACCAACCCTTAAAGGCAGACAACCCAACTGTAACACTCCATATCTGTACCATAAAAATCCAACTTAGCAATAACAGTCTTATGAATACCAGCTCAAAAACATAATGTTAATCCGATGAGCTTTAAAAATAATTTTCATTTAAATTACACAAATGTTTGCGTTCATTAAAAGATATAGTTTAATATTCCGAACCAAAAAGTCACTGTATCGAATCCAAGCTCTTACCAATAATTATTTGAAAGTCATGCGTCATAAATATAGATGACTGATGTCCCTGTTGTATCTTAAAATGTTCCGCCATCATTTCTTTTAGCGACATCGATATTCTTACCTACACGTTCAGATAGTAAAAGGCGTGAAGTTACAAGAGAACTTACTCGGTGCGCATCGGAGCGACGATGTGTAAAATGGCGGGTTCATGTACAGATTACTTTTCACTGTAATTTATAGAGAATATTATAATTATAATTGAGGAGGCGATATGAGTGAACTTTCAATGCTGTTTCTTTGTATTTTCAGGTAAGAAAATGTCGAGTTAGCCTATTTATATGATAGCAAGTGATAAAGAAATAAAACATCTTATTCTCATCTTCTTTATTTTCCGAGAAACAATTTGGTTTATTTATAGTGTCCTTCGGTTTCGGCCACCTTCGGCCAAAAATCCATCTTCGGCGAGGTCTTCGGCGGAAGGCCCCGCCAAAGGTCCGCAAACACTCAGAATTATACGAACTGTAACGAAAGAGTGAGTGACTGACGAACCGGACTGCACTTAGTTTAGTGCGGATACTTCTATTACAGAGAGAAAAGCGGCGTGAGCCACTTTACGCCGATATTCTTCTTTAGCTGTGGATAATATTGAAGAAAATTATTAAATTACTTAGAGTTTATAAACCTTCGGCTTCGGCTTCGGCCGAAGGTGGTGAAGATTGCCGAATAATCGGCTTCGGCTTCGGCCAAAAATAGACCTTCGGTCGGACACTATTTACTTTTGAAAATCCTCAATAATTATCTTATCTATATATATATATAGCCCCAAATGGAACGTATTCTGGAGGAAGGTGATGTTAGGAGCCTCAAAAATCGACGCGCGCGCATGAAAAGAGTTATGAAAGTCAACGAAGCGAGTGAGGTGTGTGAGAATCGTGCCGTATGGTACTCCGTTCTCTCTGCCTACCCTGCAAGGGATTTGGCGTAAATTTATGTATGTGTGTATTTATAGGTGATGGTAATGCGGGTATACAGACCAACTAATCTAAGTCAACATTATACATTCAATAAGAGACATTATTCAATATAGCCACATGGTGACATGACATCGTACCGATACGGGCTTGTCCAAGTCTCATTATACTTTGTTATATGTGTCACATAGCCATGTCACTTGTGGTAATAGATTCAATGTATAGTGTTCTATGAAAATTGACAGCGATTACGAAATTGTCTATGGTCGGGATCGAATAGCTTTTAAGTTTAAGTTATATAGCTTTTAAGAATACGATTTCTAATAAACAACAATAGACAACTGTTGTTATTTTAGTACTAATTCACGTATGAATTATGTTATGATAATGTTTCAGTTTGTATGTAAATACTGTGTTTGATTATTTTATCATTTTCCTGTTCTTATCCCACTGTAAGTGGGGTTGTAACAATATGTCATCCTTTTGAACTATCCATGTTGTCAAAAGATTTTGCTGTGGTTTTAAGACCAGCGGCCTGCCTGGTATCAACCCTCCTTGGGTACGGTTTCGATGGCTTATCTTCCACCAGGAATAAATGTAGAAATATTTTAATCTATTTTACTATTTCAATATTGATAGCCTTTAAAAATATATGCATTTTTATGTTCCGATCTATTTTAAAAACTTTAAAGCGTAAAATATTTTATGTTCACTAATGTTAGACTCAACAAATTGAGTATTGCAATTGCTGATATTATCGTATGTAATTATCTCCGTCTAAAGTTATTACAAAACTAATTTTCATGGTGACTGAACTCGCGTACATCAAAATAAATGATTTAAATAACATACAAGTGAAATTATTTTATCATCCCGGGAGAATGTATAATTTTTTGGTTCAGGTTATATTAACTAATAATCTTAAAGCTTTAGTTATGGTTAAATAGCAATTAAAGTATTCCAACGAATGACATTACTGGATAGCATATAATACACTCGAGAGCAATGAATCCGGGTCACTTAAAGAATCCTAAAAATCTCGGAGACTAAAAATACTAGGTTAATGCAATAAATTGTATTTAATAGACAATGTAATACTCCTTAAATGAAGGTATTAAAACTTCTTAGTTATTGTAAAGTTATATCATAAAAAAATCAAATTTGAAAAAGGGCCACTTTCGAAGATGGAACTACGAAATTACAGCATTTGGTTTTGCTTTTGTTTGTAATCTGTCATTTATGTGGGTACATAAACCATGTTGATAGTGCTCTATATTCATTATTCAAGCTGAAATTATGTCGCTTACGCCTGAAGAATGCACCAGAATACTTACAATGCTGGAAACCGGCCGGAGTCAGCGCGATACAGCCAGGACTGTTGGTGTGTCGCTGTCAACAGTACAAAGAGTTCTCCGACGTTACGAAGAAACTGGTTCTAACCTACGCAGACCAGGAACGGGCAGAACCAGGTATACCACAGCACGAGAAGACCGATACTTGGTGAACACCATGCTTCGAAATCGCTTTCTCACAGGAACTGAACTCACCAATCAGTTTCGACGCCTCGGAGGAAGTAACCCAAGTGCATGGACAGTAAGACGTCGGCTTGCTGAATCTAACTTAAAACCCCTTAGACCTGCAAACGGCCCTAAACTGGAGCGTGGGCATCGTATTTCAAGACTAAGATATGCCCAGAGCCACGTAAATTGGAGTATTGAAGATTGGTCAAAAGTTATGTTCTCCGACGAATCAAAATTTATGCTCTACAAGCACGATGGAAGACACAGAGTGTATCGAAGACCAGGGGAAAGATTCAAGCAAGCATGCATCGAGGAAAAAGTAGCCTACGGTGGTGGGTCTGTACTTGTGTGGGCCGGAATTTCTTCTGAAAGTCGCACAGAGCTGGTGATCATAGAAAACGGCTCTTTAACTAGCGTAAGATATGTGGAAGAAATCCTCAATGATCACGTTGGTCCATTTATGGTCAATTTAGGTGAGGATGCTATATTTATGCATGACAATGCCCGACCTCATACAGGTAGGATTGTGAATGACTACCTTCAAGAGATGAACATTACTCGTATGGAGTGGCCAACGCGCAGCCCGGATATCAACCCGATCGAGCATACTTGGGACGAGCTAGGCAGATGCGTAAAACAACGAAACCCTCCCCCAATCACGCTTCGTGAGCTCAAAATTGCTCTCACAGAGGAATGGGAGAATATTCCCCAAAATCGTATAAGGAACTTCGTGTACAGCATGCCAAACCGCGTAAACGCAGTAATGGAAGCACGAGGAGGCAATACGAAGTATTAAAATTCAAGAAAATCGTAATAAAGTTCAAAAATTTCATGTTTCCTATTTTTGTTTTAAGGAGAGATCAGCAGATTTTTTCTTTATGTAATTTTGTGTTAATAAAATGTATGGTGACTCATATTTTTTTTACTTTCATTTAAGGAGTATTACATTGTCTATTAAATACAATTTATTGCATTAACCTATCATTTTTAGTTTCCGAGATTCTTAACATTCTTTAAGTGACCCGGATTCATTGCTCTCGAGAGTATGTTAATATAGGAAATTTTCTCTCAACGTGTTTATATATTTTTATGTATATTGAAAAATGCATTAGTTTATGCAAACCGGCCAATAACAATAGATGAGGTCGGGTTAAAGTTATTAAATTAATTAGTTTATGACCACTTAGAATGTCTGGAATTATTCTCGAAGCTCGATGTGTGGGAAAATTAAATTACTTTCCGAATAACCTAATAATTATATTCTAGGATTATTCCGTGATTGAGCAACATTTATTTTTGCTTCCAAACATCTTCGCCAACTTATAATATTTGTAAAAGTAACAGGAGTCTTGCAGTTCGCTGTATGTATTGGGCGACCAGTGAAATAACACGACCTCTCAAAACATCGACGTAAAATGTCTCGTGCCGCTTTTCAGTCGGTGAGACACCCCACTTTCCCCCTTCTTATCCCTCCTACTGTCTTAAAGGACGGAAACACATGGGCGGTGAGAAATTGCTTACCATCAGGTAACCCAGTTGCTCGTTTGCCCTCCTGTCCAATTATTTCAAGATTATAAAAATATTCTTCTTCTTTTTCTCGTTGGTCCAGTAGCACCCCGCTTCTGAATCCAAAAATCGCGGGTTCGAATCCTGACACTGGCTCACATCAATGACTGTTCGAAATTGTTTTCGGAAGTTATGTGTGAGAAATATCGATGACTGAAAAGTTTTGCCCGGTATGGCAATAGGTTCGCCACCTATTCCATTTGGGACGTAAACATAACAGTGAGACGAGGTTTAACAGCCGCTGTGAACTTATGTTATACACTTCTTAATTAATTATTAACAAAAAATAAAAATGTTTATTATTTTCCGTTCAAAGTTTATGTTATTATCATCAATCAGCAATCAAAATGATCCTTATTAAATCCAGATATAAAATTAGATTTTAAAACTACTAAATTCACGTACTAAACAATATCTAGCAAATATTTTACTTTCTCACGTTTGTTCATTTACCGAGCGTGTTCAAATGAGTTGCTGGTAAATTAATGCATTACTAACACTCACATGACTAACTCATCAGAACTTCACTAACGCTAATGACGTTGTAAAGTTACGTAAATTATTTACAAAGAATGATGTTATGAGGTTTGTATTTAAAAAAAAACTTAACGAACGAGTTTAAAACTGTAAATAAGTCAAAACTTTAATATTCATTATGTTTATCGTTGTCTAACTGCGGGAGAAGGTTATATTTTAACAATTGGGTTCCAAAATTTGGAGAAGGATTATTTTTGGAGTCGGTACCAGCATAGGTAGCCTAGGTAACGTACTCTATTGTGTTGCACCGACTTCAATAATGAGTGACAATAGTAAATATTTTAACAGTTAAAGATGACTTTATTAAAGTATTACGTTTCGTATATTGTATTATGTATACAAATTAGTAAATTACGTTATTTATCGCATTTTAGTTATAGAGGTACTGTACATATACTTAAAGATTTACATTATTTTAAACAGTGGTAGAGCCAAGCAGTTCGCGGCATGAATGGGCCGGCTCGACCGGTGAAATACCACGACCTCTCAGAAGACCGACGTAAAGTGGCTCATGCCGCGTTTCGTTCGGTGAGAGAGGTACCCGGAAGCCCAACCCCCCTTCCCCGTCCTTTCCTATCCCCTATCCCTTAAAGATCGGCAACGCTACAGTAACACTATATGTGTTGCTGGTGTCCATGGGCGGCGTTGATTGCTTACCATCAGGTGACACGCCTGCTCGTTTGCCCTCCTATCCCATAAAAAAAAAAGATTTTGTGGTGTAAGTATGTCTTAGAAGTCGGTTTAACTTTTTTTTAAGTATTTTAATTGTGTAATACTCGTACTAATCATAGAGCTTTGCTTTCTTTAATAAAAACGCTATTTAAGACATTTATTTTTTACAAACATAAAAAATTAACTGCCTCATTATGTCATTGTAAATATTATACAGATCGAATATAAGTATGCAGATTTAAATTAGTTAATTTAGATTTTATTTCATTTGATTAATTAACGAACAGTCTTTAAACGAGTAATTTAGCTGACAATCTGTTTTGCTATATTATTCTTGCTTATTCTTTATTGTTACTTCTGCTGGCAATTCTTTTCATGTGAAGTAAAAAACACAATGTATACCCTAATTATACACATACATAACTTCACGCCAAATCCCTTGCGGGGTAGGCAGAGAGAACAGAGCGCCATAGGGCACGATTCTTACACACCTCACTCGCTTCGTTGACTTTCATAACTCTTTTCATGCACGCGCGTCGGTTTTTGAGGCTCTTAACATCACCTTCCTCCAGAACACGTTCTATTTGGTCTTGGAATGTGTGTCTTGGCCGTCCTCAACTCCTACATCCGTCCGCTTTTGCATTGTATATCTGCTTAGTCAGTCTTGCGTCAACCATTCTTTCTACATGTCCGAACCATCGGAGCATGCCCTTTCTTACTTTTACACCGACACTCTCTTTCAAACCAACTTCCTTCCTTACAACCTTGTTTTCTACGCGGTCAGCGAGAGTCACTCCGCAGATTTTGCGTAGAGCCCTCATTTTATTAGAATCACAAATATAGCTTTCTCTATAATAGCTTTCTAAATTTTGAAGAATAGCTAAAATAGTAAATTTATATTCCAAGTTTATAGTTTGTAAACAAATCTTTCCAAAATATATCATGTATTAGTATTGAGGAAATAAGTTAATATTCACACTTCATACTCACTAAAAATATTTTAATAATGTTTGCAAAGATTTATTAACCAGAAGTGTATGCTTTTAACCTCTTTATCTTAATCTCAAGATAACCTACTGCACTACAAATATATCAGCGCTTCTTCATTTACCAGTGTATATTGATGACTGCTAAGAATAGTTTATTTTTAAATGACTGAAAGTAATTCTTCGAATTATATTCACCTTATTTATATATCATTTCAATAAAAAGGTACCATTTTTTTGTTAAATCGAAATAAAAAAGGTACCTAACTTATTTTGTGGTATTAAATTTCGTGTATAAAAATATTTAAGTAGAGTATTTATAAAAAATATTAGCAGAAAGGCCCAGTTAGCAATCCACAATGCAGTCCTGATCCCAACACTAACTTATGGAAGCGAGAGCTGGGTATGGCAGAGTGTGCATGAAAGTAGAATAAACGCGGTAGAAATGAGGGCTCTACGCAAGATCTGCGGAGTGACTCTCGCTGACCGCGTAGAAAACAAGGTTGTAAGGAAGGAAGTTGGTTTGAAAGAGAGTGTCGGTGTAAAAGTAAGAAAGGGCATGCTCCGATGGTTCGGACATGTAGAAAGAATGGTTGACGCAAGACTGACTAAGCAGATATACAATGCAAAAGCGGACGGATGTAGGAGTCGAGGACGGCCAAGACACACATTCCAAGACCAAATAGAACGTGTTCTGGAGGAAGGTGATGTTAAGAGCCTCAAAAACCGACGCGCGTGCATGAAAAGAGTTATGAAAGTCAACGAAGCGAGTGAGGTGTGTAAGAATCGTGCCCTATGGCGCTCTGTTCTCTCTGCCTACCCCGCAAGGGATTTGGCGTGAAGTTATGTATGTATGTATGTATTTATAAAAAAAAATCATGTCATAAGTTTATTTTTTGTTGTATTTAAAGTTTATGAAATAATAATAATAATTCCGGTACTTCCGTAGTGCAGACTCCGGAATTTTCAGATCGTCGGGGTACCTGAAACTCAAAATCCCAGAGCACTCAACACGGTTCATGGAGAAATCCTTCACCGTACAAGCCGGTCTCCTGTGGAATGCATTACCTCTTTGCATTCGACAATCCAAAACGTTGCAAATCTTCAAGACTCGCTTAAAAGAACATTACCTATCTTTATAAATTTCATCATTATTCATTTTTATTTATCTATACATTATCTATCTTTATAAATTCTTTAGCTGCAGCAATTATTTTGTGAATATTTATATTATTATATATTTTATATTATTGATGTATATATTGTATTATTATTACAAATTTTATATTGTTATTATATATTTTATGTTACTTTATAATTATGTATTCGTTTGTGCACCACACTGCCCTTTATATCAAGCAGTACATCTCTCTAAATGGTTGTCTGGAAGAAATCGCCGTGCGCGATAAGACCGCCCATTGTATAACCAAATAGCAAATGTACAATATTGTAAAATAAATATCTAATATATAAAATTCTCGAGTCTAGATGTGCGTAATTGAACTCCTCCGAAACGGCTTGACCGATTCTCATGAAATTTTATGTGCGTGTCGGGTAGGTCTGAGAATAGGACAACATCTATTTTTCATCCCCCTAAATCACAAGGGTAGCCCACCCCTCAATTTCTTTTTTTAATTTTTCGACATATTTCTGTTTCTTATTTTTTTTATAAAACGGGATACAAAAATACATGCAACCCTAAATTTTCAACCCCCTATGATCAACCCCTATTTTTTAAATTTTATTTTTCGGCAAGATAACGTTTGCTGGGTCAGCTAGTACATATATTATAATAATATGGTGTACAATAAAGAAATAAATAAAATATAAAAAAATAAAAATATACTCGCAAAAGTCATACTATAAGTTTGTAATTGTTTTATGTCTATAACATTGCTTCTATATAGTATATAGTTATAGGCGTGCATATTAGGTTTGATACCTAATATGCACGCCTATAACGCATAATTTAAAAAGAAGAAGAAAAAGAAGAAGCAGAGATGGAAACAGTTAATTTTCTAATCGCTCATCCAATATTGAAAAGCAGATTTCCAAGAAATTGACAAAAATATTCACGGGCGGTGTTCAAATGAAAAAATCTGTAGCAGTAAATTTGTCATCGTTTAAACAGATTAAAAGAGAATGTAGCGTGATATTGAAAGGGCGAATTCGTTTGGACCTTTCTTCGCTTCTTTAGAATTTATGGCCAACTTCAAGTTCCACAGTTTATATTACCAAACGCCCTCTACTTCAAAATCCATACTAATATTATAAATGCGAAAGTAACTCTGTCTGTCTGTCTGTTACTATTTCACGCCTAAACGGCTGAACGGATTTTGATGAAATTTGGTATGGTGATAGATGATTACCTAGAAATGGTCATAGGCTATAAATAATCACGCCATCGTTCTTAGGGGGTAGGCAATAGGCAGATAACTAAATTGAGTTAGTGATTTTTAGTCGTTTTTGTTGGGAGTTTTGCTCTTTCATACGATAGTGGGACATTGTTGCAGGGGGACTTACAGCCGGGAGAAAACAAAAAAACTTATGCGGACGAAGTCGCGGGTAAAAGCTAGTAATGTATAAAAATTAAATTACTTTTTTGAGTACAACCAAGATTGACTATAAATTTATAGATACAAAGTAGTTTAGCAAAAGATCACAAAAGAACAAAAGTTAGAAAACTAAAAACACACTTCACGCCAAGTCCCAGGGTAGACAGAAAATACAAGATTCTTACACACCTCACTCGCTTCTTTGACTGTCATAACTTGAGTCATACACTCTCGATTTTTACGGCTCCTGACATCACTTTCCTCAAATAATTCCTTAAAAATAAATGTAACATTTGTTACATTTAAAATTTAAATGGAAACAAAAATTCGAATCGTTAATTTCTATGACTATTATTGAACAACTAGCAACATTTATTCCACACCCCACTTTGCAATACCTTTATAGCCGAACATGGGCTAACATTCAATAGCTCTCAATACCATGACCCATAAATCCAATTGTATAATTACACATTTAGCGTAAAGAGATCTATTATTTGGAGGTAGGGCAGATGCTGCTATTACAAAATTAGCACGATAGCACGATCTGCGCGTCAAAATGACGAATGAGCACGTGACTCTTACAATAGGCTATACCAATTGTAATAGTACAATAGAATAATGCACAAATAAATATCGATGGGTTACCGACAAGTAATAAATATAACAACTAAATGCTTTAGATTATAAATAAATCACGTCCTATCCACGTCCTTTACAGTGGTAGAGCCAAGCAGTTCGCTGCATGAATGGGCCAGCTCGACCGGTGAAATACCACGACCTCTCAGAAGACCGACGTAAAGTGGCTCATGCCACGTTTCGTTCGGTGAGAGAGGTACCCGGAGGCCCACCCCCCTACCCCGTCCTTTCCTATCCCCTATCCCTTAAAGGTCGGCAACGCAACAGTAACACTATATTTTCAACTTTTTCGATGTAATAACTTTATTTTGAAAGAAATAAGGCCTTTTTAATTTGCTGTATTATTTGAAATTGTGTATTTGAAAAGCATTGCACGACTACAGTATCATCTACATTTTTTAAAGATATTTGTATGTTATTAAAGATATTTAATTGGCCAGTCTAAGGTTACCTTGTCAATATAGTTATAGTAATTTCCTCAAAAGAGTGCACACAAATATTTTCAAAGAAATTTATTGAATAGTATCGGCTACTTTGGTTTTCAAGGCTCCCTTCCGTCCGCTGTAAGAAAATAAATTATATAAATTAGAATAAAAGTACGCCTTTCATTAGCCCTGTTTTACCAATCCAGCAAAACAATTTATCCAATAATACAAGTATTTTTATAACTAAAGTGCATTTATCAAAACCATAAACGTTTGTTAAAAGATAAAATACTCAAACCAAATATTAATCTGTATCTTGATCCTGTTTTAATTTAGGTAAACCTGATTGGATACTAGAGTTAAAGTTATCATTTTCCTATAAATAAATGGATCAATTATCGCTTACACTTATCGGAATACACTAATCTTATACTTTAGTTGGTTAAAAAATAGTTGTTAAGCTAATAATAACTTTATTTTAATAAGAAATAAGTGTAGTTTTGCCTGTAAGACTATTTAACAAGGTAAAGAATAGCCTGACCAGAGTATATTATCTACTTAGTACAGTTTCGATCGAGACAAAACTTTATAACTCCGACCAAAAGATTTATAGTAATGAAATAGTACGGATAGACATTTTCCTGTTCGTAAGTTATATATAGATGACTGCGCGAATCGTAAATAGTATGGTTCGCCTCAATAAATTGTTACAGACCTTTTAGTCATAAAATGTAACCTGATTTGCTAAGATTTAATTTATTTTTTTATCAAATTATCGTATTTAATTAGTTTATATTTATGTATATTAGTTCAGCTATAAAATACGAATAGTATTAGTGAAATATTGTTTGTGATTGGTGGGTAAGTTTAAGTATAATAACGCTTTTATATTCATATTTTGTATTTATTTATATTTTATCTGCGACACAAAATTTATCACCAGAATTATAGATACCTAAAGAATTGACTAGTGAGGATCAAAGCGATTCTTAATAGAAAACTTGGTGTATAATTTTTCAGTGATTCGTCTAAATTTCTACAAACAATTCAATGCTTTTACTTTCGAATTATTATTAATAAATATTGTATTCATATAAATTGGCTGAACATATCGTTTGAGGTATTTCAAAAATAACACTAATATTTTGATAGTAGGCACATTTTGGAAACATTTTGAACTTTTTGGGGGTGACTCAAGCTTTAACATCACTAAAAATATGTAAAAAAAGATATTTTTATTTTTTATTTTAATGATGACAACCATAAGTTCCTAGCCGAATTATTTTTATGCAATATCATACATCGAAATCAGGCCTTTTTCATCAACTGATCCTTAATAATTAATTTAAATATTTACGCATATTTTTACATTTGTTGACGCTTATAAATTCCTTAAACCAGAAACTAAATAATACAAATGAAGATCGATAAAAATAAATAGGTACCTAACTTCTATGTTAATTTCAGTGTTTCTTTTTTTTTCTTTCTTTGATTCCTTAAAACATTTATTTTATTTCTTAACTTTATAGCATAGCCCAGGAGTAATAGACGATACTTTAATGTACCTCAATTAAAAATAATAAACTAAAAATACATCGCAATACATCATTTATATACGATTATAATATATTTTTCATTTACTACTAATTACACTTGTTAAATTAATTTAATAATAAAAAAATCCTAAAAGATAGGTAGTTAGTGCAAAATCTTTAGAATAAATAATTCTAGTTGCCATTAAAAGGATCTTTAAGGTAGACCAGACTGTAATTTGAAGCTTAACCCGATAAAGGTATTATGGGTAAAGTGTTTCACCGTGAAATTGAAAAAAAAAAGATTACTTCTCGATCTTACTCTTCTTCTTCTACTCCTTCTTGACAATATAGGCATTAACATTTTAATTTGGATTTGAATCCAGCTTCATCCGTGGTTATGACGTTTTATTATTAAATAAATTATGAATATACTTAGTCATGCCATAAATATTGTAACAAAGAAAAAAATTTTTTTTTAATTGCAAATAACATTTATTACTTTTACAGTGTGTTACTTTAATACATAAATATAAAACTATATAAAATATAAAAAGCTTATTCGAAGTGGTGTCCATTGGCTGCAATATATGCCTTTAAACGTTGAGGCCAGTTAGCAATAGAAACACGCACTCTTTCCATGGAAAAATTCTTCACTGCCAATCGTATGGATTGTTTTAGGGACTCTAAATTATTATGACGTTTAGAGCAAGCCGTACTGTCTAAAACTGACCACAAATCATAATCCAGTGGATTAAGATCGGGACTAGACGACGGCCAGTCTTCAGCTCTAATGAAGTCGAAACGTTCGCTTCCAACCAAGATTGCGTGGACCAAGCTTTATGACCCGGTGCCGATTCTTGCTGGAAGGACATACTTCGATATTGAACATGGTGTTGTTAAGGGGCTTGACTACCTTTTCAAGAATGGTATCTTGATACACTTGTGCCAATGTTTGGATACCTTTTTCACAAAAATATGGCTCAGTCACTCCTTCGTAGCTAACACCCCACCAAACCATCACTGAAGTCGGATAATCCCCACGTTGTATTCTGTCAACTTATTGGGAAGCTTCCTTAGAGCTTTGAGCATTAATACGGTCATTTTGTTTGTTAAAATGTTGCTCAATTGTACAAATTTTTTCATCCGTAAACAATATTTTTCTGTGACCTCCCTTTGCGTACCGCTTCAGTAGTTGTTCAGATTTTAACACCCTATTCTTTTTTAAATTATCAGTTAATAAATGACCAGTGCGCCTCTTAGAGGCTGCAAGTCCTAAGTCATCTTTTAAAATACGCGACATTGTTCTAGGTGCTATCTTCATCTCCCGAGATAAAATCTTTTGCTTGCGGACAGGCTCTGTTCGAATTCTTGATTGCTTTGACCACCTTTTTCGTACGAACACTATGTGGACGGTCAGGTCTTTTTCTGTCACAAACAGAGGAGGTCTCATTGTACCTATTAATAGCCCGGTACACAAAGATTTGACTACCAAGTGTATGGAGAGTTTTAAAAATTGCATTTGGCTCCATACCTACTTTGTGTAATGCAATCACAGCGATTCGGTTCTCTTTATCACCCCACTCCATTTTAATATCGCAAAATATTGTACAATGTATTGGCGCCAAAACGAGAAAACACAATGAACAATCGTATAAAAATGACAGATTCCAAATTCAAATGTAATATTTTTTTATTTTTAGTTGTAACAGTATTTATGGCCAGACTAAGTATATAAATGATATCTGTTTTGCCCCACATCGCACTGAAAGAAAGTTCGATTTGTTTCTTAACTAGAGATGCGAATAAAAAAGAATTTAAATTACAATAATATAAAAATATTTAAAAGTGATTTTAAGAAAAATAATATTTTTTTAATATTCTAACTAGGGTCATCCGATCCAATTGACGAATCAGATTCAAATAAAGTTTGTTTATTATTTTGCAACTTTTAAGGCTATTAAGGGTTACATCTACTAAGAGAACTGAAAATATTTTTTGAGTACACTAAGACTTATAATATAAATATTTCATTAATATAAATATTTTATTAATATAAATATTAATATCACCACGACACAGGGCATCCTCGTGTGGGGTTCAATGTTATTTGTAATTTTACTGAGTTTTAATACTTTTAATTTTTAAATAAAATAAATAAATTAATTAAATAGTGAAAATAAGACTGAGTATCATAAGTTGTCACATCACTAAGCTAGAATACGTCGCAATTGCGCCACCAGCGGTTGTGAAGAAGTCTGTAATTTTTGAGGTAGATTAGATCTCACTTCGCCCGAGACGGTATTAATTTTTAATCAGTGCGTATACGGTATATTAGTCTTCTGGTTGAATAATTACGCTTAGCTTAGTATGATAATAAGTTTGATTCATGTATGTCTGTTAAACTCATAGAAATGTTAACATCGCTAACTGTCCCCCGCACAGAGTATAAAAAGTGATTCTGAGGGCCGCACCAGCGGGAAGTTATGCATGTGGCTTATTAGACCTCGTAACACAGTGAACATGTTCAGTTCGAGCAAGATAACTTAATTTTCTGTTTACAACTTGCACTTAACTGTCATTTACTACCAATCAAAAGCTTTTGAGCATTCTAAAGGAAAACGAAACATTCTCTTTCTTCAAACTCAGCTTTGTAACTGTCTAAAATGTTTTATTGTGCACATCTTATTTTCTTTTTTATTCGTTTATATACAAAAATATATAACACTATGTGATTTATGGATATGTTGTATCAATGTTGTCTACATTGAATTGTAGAAAATTTATCGCCTCAATGAATGTTAAAAGAATACCTTCTCGGAATCAGTGCAACGATTGATTTCGTGCAATTTTGAATTCTGTTTTGTTGGAATTTTACTATAATATGTATTGAATATGTGTAAGTTATACTTCAGAAATATGTATGTAGTGCTCTCATCCATACTTGAATAGTTTTGTTGGATTTATTCGAAAGGAAATACGATTCGCAGTGGAAAATATCTTGATAATAAATTAGTTTGAAATAAGATACAAAAAAGAAATATTAATTTTCATGTACTCGTGTTTGTTTATTGTTAACTAATAATTAGCTAAAAATTAACTTTCTTATTAAAAAAATTATGTAAATATAAAAATATGTATGATCAAATAGGATTTTAACAATTTTTCAAGTCATTTTTCAATCGATAACAATCTTGTTGTTAAGAAAATAAGGATACGCAGATTACTTTCTTAGAGTATAGGGGAGACTTTTGACTGTGAGCCTGTGGATGCCTCACAAAGTGAGCGACTTAGCGTCGATTTTTACCAGTCGAGCCGACCCTTTCATGCAGTGAACCGCGTGGCGTGGCGCTGTCCCGCCACATTTGTAGGTCGTCCATGCATAAAGTTCATAATATTTTAAGTTAATTAAATATTTGTTTATACCGTTTTGACACATTTCTTTATTGTTCCGTTTATAAACGGCAATAAAAATACATTTTACGACATCGCCCGATGAACCTTGGCGGAATTCATGCTTTGAACAATTTATTGACGGCGCAATTGAATTTATTGTCAAAACTAAACAAGTTTTATTGCGAAAAAAAACAAATTTACATGCACGTTTTGTGAGATGGGTTGAGTTTTAACGAGCCTCTTCCAGTTTTATTTATCTTGTTCATCGGTGTTGATGATATTGTTCTTTTTTTTTCTTTTTCACAGCGAATGAATTAATGGATAGTGCAAGTAAAGTGTGCAAAGCTAGCTTATTCCATTTGGGACGTAACATAACGGGTTAAATGTACCGAATTCACACGAAACCTGAGGAATTTGTCATAAAAATTCCAATACCTACCTTCACTTACCCCTATAAAAGTGCATTATTAATAACTCAATATCCCCTGTAAATAACTAGGAACTAATAATTTCGGTAAAATCATTGATTCAGGAATAGATTCAGAGCGCATGCTTTCTAAACAGGAGGCTGTTATTAAATTAATAATTCAAGTATATTTTACAAAAATGAATTTATAAAAAGCTATTAATATACTATAAAAAAAATAATAAATCCAATATTTAATTCTTTATTACTTATGATGGGGAACAAAGTTTGCCAGGTCAACTAGTATTTTTTGGCTTAAAATGGCTTTCTAAATAAATATAGTGGATTTTTTCTATATATGCAAAGAGAAATGAAAAAGACGAAATGTATAAAACATTTATTTTTTCTTTACTACATCATACATGACTTATAAATAAAAGCCACCCTGATGACACCCTCTATTTATTAAAAAAATACGAATCAAAATACGTTGCTTAGATTTAAAGATTTAAGCATACAAGGGGACAGACAGCGGAAAGCGACTTTGTTTTATACCATGTAACTAGCTGACCCAGCGAACTTTGTCCCGCATCAAAAGTAAGTATTACAGCGTTTACAGTTAAAGTGCTGAATCTGGAAATCTGTCACTTTTTATTTACTTCATTATGCATGCACTTTAGCTAAAAACCACCCCGTGGATACCCTCTATCTTAATGTTTTAAAGATACTTAGTTTTTTACTATGTAATGATTACGTTGCTAAACAAGGTATTTATAAGCTTTTTGAACAAAAATGAACAATGAAAATAAAGAATTCGAATACGGGCAACAGCAGTAACAAAGCAGAACGAGTTGAGCAGTAAGGCTATTTGTAAACTCAACGTTGGCCGCTGAATCTCTCTCTTCATTGAATTAAGTGGTCAAAGTGGGGTCGCAGACACGCGGTCGCACGTGTACAGAATGCCTTATAATTAGGGTCACCAAACGTTTTGCGGTGAAAAATAATAGTACCTATATATAATTTTTTTTTGTTAACAACACATTACTGTAGTATTTTAGGTTATTTTTTAAATAATGATTTTATGGGATAGGAGGGCAAACGAGCAAGCGTGTCACCTGATGGTAAGTGACCAGCGCCGCCCATGGACACCAGCAACATATATAGTGTTACAGTTACGTTGCCGACCTTTATGGTAGTAGGATGGGAAAGGATGGGGAAGGGAGGTGGGCCACCTGATTCCTCTCTCAGCTCAGAGACACGGCAAAAGCCACCTTACGTCAATATTCTGTTATAATTTTAAATACATATATGTAATAATATAATTCTGTAATATTTTAAGTCAATTTTAAAATTACGTGCTTAAAATTATCATGAAATGCACACGACTTTAATAGATTTGCTTATGAATTAGCATTTTAATAATTTTGTACCTAAAGTAGTTATAAAAACCAATTTGTTAGTTGTGCATATATTTTTCTGCAGTACTAGCGATTTTATCCCCCGAATTATTAATTTTAACTGGCTTAACAATTTTCTGACATAAAATTTATGATAACTTTTCACTGCATTTTTATTAGTAGATAGTTTAATTTATAAGTTCAAGTAAATGATTAAGGAAGATATATTTTTTCGAATCTGATTCATAGTTAACGGAACCTTTCAGCAGTGTACTGTTTTTTAAACAATTATTGTCTGTCAGTTTATCAGTCTGTTTGTTCCGGGTAATCTCTGAAAAAGTTGGACCGTTTTTGATGAGAATTTTATTGGCAGATAGCTGTGTAATACGTGGTAGCGTCAACTACTTTAAAAAATCTTTTATATATTTAATTGTTCTGAGGCGAAACAAAGTTCACCGGATCAGCTGGTTATTTAATATATTTTCATTACAGCACGTGGTTACTCTAATCGCCTTACATACCTATACATAAATATAAAACGTCTTCTTGATAGAATCTTCATCCAAAGTTAGTTTAAAATTGTATGTGCTTGGTCTTTTGCTTAAGGAAAATTATTTAAAAAATTGTTTGGTTACACATAAGTTGGGTTTTCTCGGCTATAGGTATTTCTAGGTATATATAATTGCTAAGCAAATGTTCTGTTTTTAATATTCAATCCAAACAGGCTTTAAATATTTTACTTTCACATATTATTTCTTGTAAATTTTAATGCCTCGAAAATTGATTGGACATAAAAAGTTTTATTCTCAACTTGACTATCACTTATGATAATGAACTTTGTGTTAAAGAGATTCAAGCTTAAATTTCATTGCACACTAATCAATTTCAGCGTTATTTTATTTCCGCATAAAGGATTTTACGTTCTGTTATTTTCATTTAACAAAACCAAGATGTGAATGTTTCAGCAAGAAATATTTTTACTAACTAACTATATACGTTACATAGATATTATTAAAAAAAAACAAAAACAGATGTTAAAATGTACAGACGTGCTTTAAAGCTTCTCTAACGGTAAAAGTTGATAACCTCGTATCTTACAAATTTGTTTCCAACCAGGTTACACACATGCATACGTAACTTCACGCCTTTGTTACGCGAAGGAGTAGACAGTGGCTGTTAAGCCTCGTTTCACCGTTATGTTTACGTCCTTAATAGAATATGTGGCGCACCTATTGCCATAGCGGGCACAAAGTTTTCAGTCATCGATATTTATTACACATAACTTCCGAGAACAATGTCGAAAAATCATTAGTGTGAGCCAGTGTTAGGATTCGAACACGGACCTCTAGATTCAGAAGCGGGTAGCTCGACCACTGCACCAGTGAGACCTTAAAACACAACATGAAATACAAATAAATGTGTATAACATTAAGTGTGTTTTTGTACTAGCGGTTCAGTATTTGTATCTAAATTGAAAGTCTCTGGATCCAAGCCGTTTAGAATTGTATCTTTTAGGAGTTTATGATGCTTTGATGATAATTTCAGAAAATCCGACCTGTCGAGGCATAATTTTCTTCTGCCTATATCGTCAGGCATTAAGGACATAACAACATAACATAACTTCACGCCTTTTGTTACCCGAAGGTGTAGGCATCGGCTGTTAAGCCTCATCTCGCCGTTATGTTTACGTCCCAAATGGAATAGGTGGCGAACCTATTATACCGGGCACAAAGTTTTCAGTCACCGATATTTATCACACATAACTTCCGAAAACAATTTCGAAAAATCATTGGTGTGAGCCAGTGTCGGGAATCCAACCCGGACCTCTGGATCAGAAGGCGTGTGCTCGACCACTGGGCTACAGAGACCGAAAAGGACGCAATGTTATAACGAATAATTCCTTGCATTTTAAGAAGTTGTTCCTAAACAACCTCACCGTAATTCTTCTCTCATCTCCATTTAATCGTCCTATCACAAATTTACAGGTGTCGTGTCCCAATTCTGTGGACAGTAGGTGGGTGCCGTATAGGTACCTACGGTGTGGGTAATCAATCAAGTCCCGTCCCAACTCGGAATACAATTATGAACTTGGTCCGTGTCACTAGTGTTGTGCCGATGTGATTAATTTGATGTTGTTTGGTATTTTCCTGTGTGTGTGGTATCTCCACACAAATACAAATAAAGTAGAATGTTTTATTCGCATTTGTGTGGGGATTATACAAACTCATGTTTATTTCAGTGTTCAACGAAGTATTCGACAACTAATTGTATATATACTAGTATATACTTTATAGTTAAAATACACAGAAAAACAACCTGACGCTATATAAACATGCTTGTAATAAATATTTGTACTCGGGCGGGGATCGAACGCGCCAGCCACGATTCTTTTGTCGGTAGTTTTAACAATGCACCACGAGACCCGTCATAATATAAAACCAAAGAAAATGATTAAAGTTATGATTTCTAATTAGCAATATAGCTTCAACTCTTTTATCTCACAAATACCGATATTTTTATATTCGATTTTTTTTATAGGGTAGGAGGGCAAACGAGCAGACGTGTCACCTGATGGTAAGTAACCAACGCCGCCCATAGACACCAGCAACACATATAGTGTTACTGTTGCGTTGCCGACCTTTAAGGGATAGGGGATAGGAAAGGATGGGGAAGGGGGGTGGGCCTCCGGGTACCTCTCTCACCGAACGAAACGCAGCATGAGCCACTTTACGTCGGTCTTCTGAGAGGTCGTGGTATTTCACCGGTCGAGCCGACCCATTCATGCAGCGAACTGCTTGGCTCTACCACTGTCAAAAAATATTTTATTTTTAAATTCAAATTCAAATTTTGGGGTAAATTTACTGTACAAAAATAATTAGGCACTCTATTTTTTCTATACAAATTAATGACAAACAAACGACAAATAGTATCTAGTAGATCAACCAAAATGTTGGCTTAAATAACAACAACTTTTTTTTGCAATTAACATCAACTTTCCTCAAATAAGGGTAAGGTACAAAGGGATTGTATAAAAAAAATTACCCTGGGTGTTGAACTGCCTTGAAACTTCTCTATACCGTCACTTTTATAACTTGCGTATAATTACAATTTAACTCTGGATCTCCATTCATTTAAACTTCTTTGACCCGCTCGTTAAAAAGTTTATGACGCCATCTACGAGTTTAATTGATTTTTCTTTTAATATATATAATGATGATCTGTATTTTATTATCCGAAATCACTTACTTCCTAATTACGTAAATACTTTTTTTTATTTAAAATATTCACAATTAACGGTTAACTTAACAAAAGAAAACAAAAAAGATATTATTCGTTTCAATTTTAAATTTAACATTGTGTTCCAAAGTCCATTAAAAAATTATATCTTCAAATAAACCTTTAAAAAAACAGCCAGTAACTTTATTAAATATAAATTATTTAAATTAAAAATATTTTAATTAAAAAAAATGAACAAGTCAACAAATGAACAACAACTGAACAACAAATGAACAAATTTCAGTTCCAATTTTGAATTATAAAGCCTTTCGACATTGTGTTCGAATGTGTATTTAAAATATATACTTTTTAAATAAACCTTCACAAAGACACATCTACTCACAGAGTTACGTGAGTGTGATTGGTAAACCCCTGGGATTCTGTCTAGCCAGCTACCATTTACAATTCTTGTGTCTGTTGCGTTACCACATACAACCCATGCAGTGAAATAACCACAAGAGATAGAACCACAAGAAGATATAACATTAAGGACAAATTTAAATTTACTATAAGCTTAAGTTGTTTTTTTAGAAATTTGTCTTGTGGGTTATTGAGTTTGTATTGCAAATCGTGTTGCTTTTCTAACCGACGATAACTTGTCTCGCTGATATTTTTTTTTGTGAAATTTAATTTAGGTTATAGTCCATAGAAATATTTTTTATTACATTCTACAATCTCTGATCGTCTTGAAAGACTTTAGGTTGACTTGACAGTGTGTGGTAATTTTTATTTAAATAACCTGGTTTGTAGTCTGGGTGATCCAGTGGTCGAGCAACCTACTTCTGATCTAGAGGTCCGGGTTCGAATCCTGACACTGGCTCACGCTAATGACGTTTTGAAATTGTTCTCGGAAGTTATGCGTAATAAATATCGATGGCTAAAAACTTTGTGCTCGGTATGGCAATTCGCCACCTATTCCATTTGTTGCATAAACATAAAGGCGAGACGAGACTTAACAGCCGCTGTCTACGCCTTCGGGTAACAAAGGCGTGAAGTTATGTATGTATGTATGTAACCTGGTTAGAAACAAAATTGTTACCCTGAGAATATAATCATCACTATCAGGTAACACTTCTTAACTCTTACCCTATTTGATCACAGGTATATTACAATAGAGAAGGGGGTAATTTTGATTGAATCAGTTGTAATTAAAACAATATTACACTGATTACTATATATGATATGCAAATATAATTAACTTATTACAGAGACATTAATAACGTATTTCAAATGTTGATTAATATCAATATATTCACATATAATGAAAATAAGCAAATATAATGTAACTAGCCACTTGGCATTGGTAGAGCAACGCAGTTGAATGGGCCAGTTCGACCGGTGAAATACCAAGACCTCTCAAAATATCAATAGAAAATGGCTGATGCTGCGTTTGCTCTTCCCCTCCCATCCTACGTCCTATACTACCCCTTTAAAGGCTGGTAACGCAACTGTAGCAAGTGTACATTGGCGGCGGTAGTTGCTTACTGTGGGTAACCCCGCTTGGTTGTTGGACCTCCTATTCAATAAAAATAAAGTATAAGTTCCTAGAGCCAAGCAGTTCGCTGCATGAATGGGCTGGCTCGACCAGTGAAATACCACGACCTCTCAGAAGACCGACGTAAAGTGGCTCATGCCGCGTTTCGTTCTGTGAGAGAGGTACCCGGAGGCCCACCCCCCTTCCCCATCCTTTCCTATCCCCTATCCCTTAAAGGTCGGCAACGCAACAGTAACACTATATGTGTTTCTAGTGTCCATGAGCGGTGTTGGTTGCTTCCCATCAGGTGACACGCCTGCTCGTTTGCCCTCCTATCCCATTAAAAAAAACTTTTGAGTTGGAACAAGATTCATAATAATATTTACATTTAAGTCGACTATGATTCCTTTAAATTATGTCAAAGGGGAAGAGATGTACCTACCTACACCCCGAGCAAAATGAATAACTCACTCTAGTTCACTCTATACGCCGAGGGTATTTGAATAAATGATTATGCTCACTGCAACACCTCATTCCGTCATATGTGTGAGGTAAGATTTTCTTTTATATATGAAATTCCATTTTGTATCATCTCACATAATATATCTGTTACCTCTGTTTCTTTTTACAAGATTGAATGTATTTATTTATGGTGTAAATATATATTTACAAGGGTATATTAACATACCTGTAGTACGTGGGTAAATCATATAGGTATGTGTCTCGGTGATACAGTGGTCGAGCACCCCGCTTCTGAATCAAGAAGTCGCGGGGTCGTATCCTGGCTCACACCAATGAATTTTCAAAACTGTTTTCGGAAGTTACATGTTATTCTATCTATTCCATTTGGACGTAACATAACGGAGCGATGAGGCTTTGCAGGCGCTGCCTACACCTACGGGTAGAAAAGGCATGAATTTATGTCATGTTATATGTGTACTTTAAAAGGCATTTTTAACGTAATACCTGGAAAACAATACACATCTGTGGTAGAGCCAGTTCACTACATGAATGGGCCCGCCCAATCGTAGACTAGTATATTGACGTCAAGTGGCTTATTTCACCTTTAATTCCTTGAGAAAGAAATCTAGAGGAAATCTACCTTTCCCTATTTTTCTCATCCTTTACCATCTCAAGGGCTGATAATTCTTCACTGATTCTTGCGGTGTTACAGATATCAGTGGTAGAGCCACGCAGTCCGCTACATAAATGGGCCAACTCGACAGAGTAAATATCACGACCTCTCAGAATAAAGACGTATAGTGGCTCCTGCCGCGCTTCACTCGATGAGAGAGGTATCCGGAGTCCCAAACCCTTTCTCCCTTTCCCATCCCATGTCCGACCTATCTCCATATCCCATTGTGGGGGCCGGCAACGCAACTGTAACACTGATGTGTTCGGGTGTCTATGGGTGGCGTTTGTTTACTCACCATCAGGAATAGGCTCTTAGATACTGTTAGATAATTCTGTAAATCCAATATGTTTCCTAAATAAAAATATTTTGCGTAATTACTGTAATTCAATTGAACAGTTGTGACATAATATTGTGTAAGCTCGTTCTTTCTACTTTAACAAATAACAACCCGTTCTTTAGAGGTCCTCGTACTTAATCCCATGCGGGCATTTAATCAAAGTGCATTTAAAATAACGGGCTCTCTAGCACGACATGGCTATTTTCTATCTTTACGTAGTTTTATTGTTGCCAGTTATAAATAAAATGGATGATTCAACTTAAACGCACCTAAAAAACTTAACTTTACACCTGAAGGTGTAGGCAGCGGCTGTTAATGCCTTGCCTCGCCGGATTGTTACGATACATCCCGAATAGAATAGGTGGCGAACTTATTGGCATACACCAGGCGACTAGGGTAAAAGTTGCCAATCATAACTTGCGTAAAGAATTCCGGGAAATAATTGCTGTGAGTCCGAAATCGAACTCACCGTTTCTAATTCAGAAGTAGGGAGATTGACCACTGCAACCGATGAAACTTAAAATATTATTATAAATGCTATGTGAATTCAATTAAAAACTAACAAGACACGTGTCGTGGTGTGTTGATAAATAACCTGACTGCTTAATAAAAATTATACTTATGTATATATAGTTTCTATTTCGTAAGCATTTAGTCGCTTACATTACAAAACTAAATGGCGATGTGTAACATAACATAACTTCACGCCTTTTTTCTACCCGAGGGTGTAGGCAGTAGCTGCTAAGTTTTGACTCTCCGTTATGTTTACGTCCCAAGTGGAATAGGTGGCGAAGCTATTGCTATACCAGGCACGAAGTTTTCAGTCATCTATATTTATCTCACATAGCTTTCGAATTTACTTTCGAAAAGTCATTCTTGTGAGCCAAGTTTCGAACCCGCGACCTCTTGATTCAGAAGCGGGGTAGAAAAAGGCGTGAAGTTATGTTATGTTATATATAGGTAATAATAATTTTGGTTTTTTTTTTAATAAATAGATGGTATCAACGGGGTAATTTGTATCTGTATGATATAGTAAAGAATAAATGAGAAATCCAAAATTACTACTTTTCATGCGGAACTAAGCGGGGTCAACAAGTTGTGTATAATTTGATTGATTTTATGAATGCATTTTTTCGTCTTAATTTAACTTTTTCCTGTCTCACAGTTACTCATTAAGTTACTGTGACCATTCCAATATGTCCATACTACGTGACTAGGCAGTCAGGGAGGCAGGGTGGTCCTCAACATACCACTCTTAGTCACAGAGTTGGAGAGGGAAGCTTAGGTCTTTATCACGTAGACAATAGCCTCTAGGGATGCTTTTTCGTGTTATATTCAAATTATAACGCTAAACGTTAATTGCTTTTTAAGCCCAGAGGTGGTATATGCTGAGTAGTCAGCTGATTACAAATTGACTATTCTTGTCATAAATTTAACATATACTGTAGTATATGACACATGTCAGCAAAAATGTACTACTTAACATCACTGACAGCGCGCCCGTGAGTAAGGGATTCTCAGGATGTTTATAATACAACACATGAACAATAATTATGTAAAAGTTGACACTTGGAAGACACATCAACAACCCATTTTTGGTCTCGTTGTTTGGGTGACTAATGCCGATCTTCAAAGTGTATGTAAATATCCTGAAAATCTAATATACGCGGTTACGCTGTCAGTGATGAATATTAGTACATTTTTACTCACATGTGCCATCTATTATAGTCTATGCTAAATCTATGCTAATGCCGATCTATTATTCTCAAATCTATGGTTCTTGTACTCGGCTGGTATGTGATAGTGTGATACTTCGCATTCTATTTATACCGAAAAATCGATTCGCGTAACAGAGCGCGACTTGTTAAATTGATTGATATTCAAATGGCGAAATAATTTCTCATAGATCATAGAGCTAAAATTTATTGAAATGAAATAAAGTAAATTCACACCCTTTCCAATGAATTGTTCGAACCCCAAGGTACCAAGGGTACTAACAAGTTGGTACTATTTGGTACCGACACTCATCACGCACACCGATATTGACATGCTCGGTACTTAATGTATGCAGATGTGTATCAGGGGAGTTGTTTAATAAAAATGGGGTAAAATACGCAATTGTATTGAAGTGTTATACTTGCATTTATTTACAGTATTGTGTTTGTTTTCTTTTGGGTATTTATTTTTAAGTAATATGAAATCCAGAGCTTCACCTGAGTTCACCCTATAGTATCTGATAACTGAGTATTGTCATAAAGATTTTATACGATTTGAAAAACATATGCAAAAGGATTTATGTAATTCATAAGTCATATGTTTTTACTGGCCTCGAAGCGCATGATATTCTCCATTGTGTCACTAATTATTTTTTTGAAAGTTTTGTATGACACACCTAGACCGATGACTAAAAATATCCGGCGAGATAACTACCGCTACCCACCTCTACAGTAATAAAAAGATGCGAAGTCACAAATAAATATACCTATATTAATACCCCCAAACAATATTATAACATATAACTGCACTTACGCTGACAGTACGGTGGTCAATCGATATGTTTTGTTTAGGATATATTGGTAAGCCACGAAATAAGCGTTTCCTGCCGAGTATTGGTCGACTGTTAGTTCGATTCCCACTCGAGTACTAAATGTTATGATATTCGTTTCATACATACTTAGAAAAGTGAGTATTATAATTTTAGTATTTATTTTCTGAATAGGGAAAAATAAGAAATTTGCTAATAGTAAAATTCATTCAAAAAACCATCAGTATAATGGTTTTACATTCTTTGGATTACTCCGTGCATGGAAATTCTTGAGGACCAGTTCTTTTAACAAATTATTTTACTCATACGATGTAAAATAGTTTGGACTTAATGTACACAGCGCCCTCTAGTTTAACAAACTTAGCAATCGAATGCTTGTGTTATGGATATAAGAAAACGCATTTCATACCTACTTAGAATACAATACATTATATTATTAATAACATTTAAATTGTATATTTTTCTGCTATTTGATACCCATACAGTATTGTTTTCGTAAATATACAAGTAAGAAAGAAGAAATGCCGATGTTTTTGGTATAACGCTAACATAGATTTCAGTGCAAATTTCAATATTAAAACGCTACTGAAAGACTGAATGGCCACGCACCTTCGCGAAGAGGGACGTTATCACGTTCCATGTCCCAAAGGAGGGGTAGGTTCTAGGGTGGAAAGGTCCCACTAATGATACTAGCCTGCGCCCATTTTTTTTTCTTTATTTTACTGTCTAATGTGGAATTTTATGTGGAAATTGTGAAATATAACACAGGGCCCATTTATAAATAAATCTCGAAATGAATCGGTCAAGTATGGGGCTAACTCGTATGTTAGTGTAATTTTTTCTTGGTGATCCAATGGTCGAGCACGCCGCTTCTGAATCAGGAAGTCACCGGTTCAAACCTTGGCTCACACCAATAAACTTTGCGAAATTAATTTCGAAAGTTATGTGTGATTCTTCGGGTAGAAAAAGGCTCGTCTCGCCGTTATGTTTACATCCCAAATAGAATAGGTGGCGAACCTATTACCTAACCGGGCACACGTTTTTCAGTCATAGATATGTATCACACATAACTTTCGAAAAGTCATTGGTGCGAGCCAGGACTTGAGCCCGCGTTTTCCTGATTTAGAATCGGACTGCTCGACCACTGGACCACCGAGATTATTATATAGCCGCCTTTGGATATTTTATATTAATAAACTGGAATTAATTATATTACAAGTTAATTTGGCAGATTGCCTTTAGTGATAGTAATGAAAATATTATAGGTTTGAAAAGGTAAGTGCATTGATTGGAATGGAGTAATATTGTTTTATATCAAAGAAAATAATCAATTATTTAGTAATCAGTACTGAACTAATGAACTCAATAATTAAAGAAATTAATAAAGTCCTAAATGAGTTCACAATTCGAATATAACAGTTATCGCTATAATAAAATGTTTATTATTGGGATAAGGACATACATACATAACTGCGTGCCAAGTGCCTTGTGGAATAGGCAGAGTGAACTTGGCGTCATAAGGCAGGATTATTACACGCCTCACTCGCTTCTTTGACTTTCATACATACATACATAACTTCACGCCAAATCCATTGCGGGGTAGGCAGAGAAAAGACTTTCATCACTCTTGTCATACACGCGCGTCGATTTTTAAGGGTCCTGGCATCATAGGCTAACGAGCATTCGGGTCACCTGACCTATTGGGATGTGTAGTCTTCAGTGGAATACGTTGGGGCTCAGGATACCTCTATCACTAAACTAAACGCGGTATGAGCCACTTTACGTCATATATTACACAAACAGATTAATTAAATCAACAGCAAACTTGAAAAGCTTTCTTTTTATTGTTTGCTTGATGAATTTTAGCCTAGTTTTTTTAAAATACACTTTTTATACAATTTACGTTTTGATATTAAATATATTAAAATTTAATTACACAATGAATAAAAAGATAAATTACTTGAGAAAGAAAGGCAATCTGAAATGAGATCTTTGGTCGTCTCAGCACTCCTGGTCTCAGAGGTATTTGAGTCAATGTTTGACCGGAGATAACAGTTAGCCAAGAATCTAGCGACCAACTGACGATACACCGCTGACGGTCAAATAATGCCTTGTCGCCCATAAACCTTCATACCACTTGAATTATGAGTCATGTAACCAGTTTTACTCACTACTTCCTTTATAAATTACTCAAATAGTGACTTAGAATGTCGAAAGGATGTTTGTTAATTCCTTAATATAACTTGACGCCCATAATTCCTGAAGGTATAGGTAGCTGCAGTTGTGACTCGTAATTTAAGATTAATTGAATGAGTAGCGAGCACCTATATCCATATAGCAGGCAGAACTTTGGGATCATAATAGGTGACGCAGCTTTTTTTTGGTGCACCGATGAATTTGCTGCTAGTTTAATAAAAAAATATAGTAATACTGTCATTATGCTTTGGTTCTTCATCTGCTTGATGCTTTGGTTCCTTGCTTTTTGGTCGAAACTGACATTACGGATAAAACAAAGAGATAAATTTGACAGCATCTTCACCATATTATCTTTATATCTATTGTCAATCAGATTGAATTGAGAATTAGATAAAATATTGCCTTTAGTCAATTTCACTTATTAAATGCGTGACATTTAAAAATTGTACAATTACTTTAACTTCCAAACTATACTATCACTGTAAGAATATGTTAATTAAATAAACATCATCAATTTTCAAACAAAACCAAACAAACATCAATAAATATATATTGATATTGTATTTCTAACAAACCAATCGGATAGTCGATAAATTTCGTTAAATCAACACGAAGATTGACGGACATCGATTGGACGTATCAACCAATACCTATTAAGGAAGTATTGGAGCTAGGAATGTAGTTCCTATACAGTGAGGGGCAAGACATCATTAACTTAATTGAATTGACGATGCTATCATTGAACGGATAAAGCTTATCACAAGTATCGATGTCACCCTGAGATCAATCCGTTTGCCTCATTACTGGACTTAACGATGGCAAACGAAATGAGATCGCTTATTGTTTTCTTTTTTTTGTATTCTATTTTTAAATTTGATATTATGACAAAATAGGGTCGGAGGTTTTTTTTAATTCTAATCTTTATAATCTATTTTTAAATTTGTTATTATGACAAAATAAGGTCGGTAGTTTTTGTTTTTTAAATCTCCTCTTTTTATTCCCTTTTTAAATTTGTTATTATAACAAAATGAGGTCGGAAGTTTTTATTTTAAATTCTTGTTTTGTTATTCTATTTTCAAAATTTTATTATTGATTAAATGAGGTTAAAAGTCAGTAGACCTAAAGGATTAATAAAGCTGTCAACTGAGCTAACGCTGGTAATTTGTAAGGCATTTACTACGCCTTTAATTGACTAATTAATAAGTTTTTATGAGGGTATTAAAACGTTTATTCAATATTCGTAGCGTATGGTCATAACTCTACTCCCGTGGTAGACATTATAGAGCAGATGTTGCTACTGTGTACCTAATTCTTTAGACCCAGTCATTCCATGATCATTGCTGCTCAAATAGGTACGAGGTGGAAAACTCGTGGAGGTGGAGGTACATACTTGCGTGACTTTCTAAAGAAAGTCACGCAAGTATGTACGTATAATATTATTAATAAATCTGGCAATAAAAAAAATACCGCAGCATTTAACATTAAAAATTTACATATCGTAGCCAATTGATTCCCAATATTGAATGTGGTTTGTCAGCTGCCAGCATTGAAGATCACAAGAGGCTGAAAGTAGTACCTTCGTCAAGTGGGACCACACTTGACGTTGCACGGAATCTTTTCAATTTCAGCGGAGGGACCGTGATCAGACCTATATTAAGTCTCTAGTGCCTGATTTGCATGAAACTTATTAAAAATAACTTTATAAGATCGCCCCCCAACTCAATATGCGGAATAATGATTTTTTTTTGTTGAAAATGTAATCAATTTAATGGGCTTTAAAAAAAGCAAAGGAAATATGCATATAATATGTACAACTTTTTTTTTTCCTACTTGCAGTTCGCTGCTTGAATAGGCCGGCTCGACACGAACTCTTGGCATATCATCGTGAAGTGGCTCGTGCCGCGTTTCGTTCGGTGAGAGAGATGTCCAGAGGCTATATCCCCTTTCCCCTACCTTTCCCTAGCTACTCGTTTAAAGGACGGCAACGCACCACGATGTTCATGGGCGGTGAGTAGTTGCTAACTAAACTGAAAACTGGACTGCAAACAAGTATCTGGTGACCATAAAAAAATGCAAAATTCAAATTTCAGGTTTATGTATGCATATTATTTTAGTTTCTAAAACATATTACATATGGTACATACTATCTATATGTCTCCTCTCTTTGCTTAGTATATCCCTACTATCGGAGTATATAATTTTTACGTAGTAAAAGTTGCAGTGGCTGCACCAGCTGGAGCACACGATGATCATCTGCCCTTAATTAATTTCAAGCTCACATTAATTGCCTGGATTAGAACTAAATTAGAATTGGTTTTGATTTGTTATAGTGGTCATATACAATTAAACTTTGTATATCAAATTTGAAAAACACTTTTAGAGGACACAATATGATTTATGGAAAAAAAATATTGTCTTGATCTTATCAGATTGATGTAAGTTTGTAAAAAAAGTACTATTGTAGCTTTTTTCACACCTAAAGCAGTTCTGTAGATTTTAGCTTGAAATAGCCTAGCCCAGGCTGGAAATATTTCTCAGGCTATCACAAATTACTTACACATTTTTTTTTAAATATTTTATTTATTCAATTTCAATCTATAACTCGTTAGTTATAAATTTATTACGCATATGACTTCAAAAAATAGCAATATATAAAACACCGGTCTCATCACAGAGCTTACACCGTAAATTTAAAAGCCTTTATATAGGTAGGTTTGTGGGGCACCCCTCCATTACCATAAAATTACGTGATATCACTTTCTTTTGATGTGCCGTAAAAAAAAAAAAAATACGTGAGTTGCACGTTAAACCTTTTTTGGCATTACCCCATGTGGTTTTGTTAATTAAATTCAGTTTATACTCATACTGCGTTGATTTAATGCTACTTAAAAGAGAAAAAAAAGATTATAACAAACAATTGGGTTTCCTTATTACTTCAAAGTTGGTGTTATTTTATTTTAATGACACCTAAACAGGCAGTAAGTCTTGTCTGAAACAGTTTTTAAATACAAAACTTAATTCCGGAAGATATGGGCGATAGGAATTAGGCTATAGCTCGCAAGGCTTTTTTTGGGACTGCTGTTGTAAATAGGTGCTGATGTGTATTGCTGCACATAAATTTTGTAAATGTTTTCGGAAAGTCGTCACCTAGATTCGTTTACCTCATATCTGAATTGTAGCTGATCATTTGAAGATTTGACAATATCATGTTCGGCTGAGTAGGTTATTAGGTAACATTACTTACTTTTGGATATTATTTGAACTTAATGTTAAAAGTGATATCAAATATCAATAATAGTTGTAAATAGGTGCTGATGTGTATTGCTGCACATAAATTTTGTAAATGTTTTCGGAAAGTCGTCACCTAGATTCGTTTACCTCATATCTGAATTGTAGCTGATCATTTGAAGATTTGACAATATCATGTTCGGCTGAGTAGGTTATTAGGTAACATTACTTACTTTTGGATATTATTTGAACTTAATGTTAAAAGTGATATCAAATACCCATAATCATAAGAATCTTTCTCCACTCTAAGTGGGTCGGCACAAAATATCATCCTTTCGAACTTTCCATGCTATCAAAAGATTTGGCTGTGGTTTTATGACAGGCCTACTGTTTGACGTCGACTCTCCATGGGAATGTTTTCATTTGTGGTCTATCTTCCACCATTAGTAAAATATAGCAATAGGTGTTGTTGATCTATGATTTTATAACAATAACCAAAAATGTCAATACCATTGTTGTTTTTTTGTCATCGTAACGAAATAAAATTGGCCAGAATTGCAAATAAAAGTTAACTTAAAATGGTAATTGGTACGCCGACACGATATCCGCGAGTAAATATTTTATGTAAACAAATAAAAATTGGAAAGTGAGAGGGTGAATTTTTTATTTCGAGTCTTTTTATTTTAATAAAATAATAAACACAATTAGATATAACCGTTTATTTAGCGCATCAGAGAATATTTACAGTAGTTAAATATAAATCATACTTCACTACTCGTTCACTATAAATTTAACTTGTACTTACATTTCAATACCGCGAAACTGTGTCTAAATACGTATGCCTTAAGACTCATTCTTCTTTGTCACATAAGTAGTTATTGGAATTGCTTCAGGGTTGGCCCGTACTATAGATAAATATTCCGGTTAAACGTTTTGAAATATTCAAGATTATCAAACATATTTTCTATATTGGAAAAGTAGTGAATTTCGATTTCTTTTATATAAGTTTTATATTTTATTTTGGAAACTTTGAGGTATTAAACTGACATTCCTCTTCACCTTGCATTCAAATGAATGGCATGTAGATTTATTTATACAATAGTCTAATGAATATTGATTATTAATTATTTATATTTACTCACCTTCGGTAATGTATTAAAACCTACTTTACAATTAACAGCTAATTTCGGTAATAAATGTATACAGTTAATTTATATCTGAATCTAATGGTTTGTATTAATAACATAAAACTAATGTAGGTGATGAGTTAAGTTAACCAAATGTTTACAATCCGATTCATTCATATCTTCACGCTATGTCTTTTGCGGCAAAGAGAACAAGGCAGCACATCATTAAGCACGATTCTCACTTACATTGCTTACTCAAATTCTCTTGTCATACACTCTCGTCAGTTTCTGAGGTTCCTAACATCATCTTCCGCAAGGAGACATTCAATTCGGTATTAATAAGTCTGCTGCGGCTATCATCGAGTCATACTTCATTCATCCGCTTTCACGTTGCATATCTGCTTTTTCTTCAATCGCTTCAATGCTTAGAATTTAGTACTTTAACCTGACATAAACAAATTGTCACTAATTATTTATATTAAATACTTTTTAATTTATCACAAATTAAATGTAAATCGTAGGAAGTCGTTAAAATAAAAGTACATAAATACAACATGTAGAAATATCAACTAATAAAACTCTCTCGAAACTAACTCTAAAACTCGTCCAATATATTGCATTTAGTAGATATTTATCTCGTAATAATATATTATTACAACAATATCTTTTGTCATCAAAATGGTTCCCCTTCACAAAACTCTCTCTTTCTCTCTAGAAAAAACAATAAAATCTATTCAAATACTAGTCCCGCCCTCTGTTTTCCTACAAAACTCAATATATTCCCGAAAATGGAGTTTTTGTCAATGAAGTGGAGAATCGTCCCCTCCGTGGTGTATATCAACACGTCAATATATCAGTTCCGAGCTACCATTTGTCAGTTAACTCTATTCATTGAAGAGATAGATATATATCCTCCTTGGATATATATACACATTTATACCTGTAAAATAACTCTTACTTTAATTTTTTTAGGGTCAAATAAGCAGGCGTGTCACCTGATCGTATGCAACTAACGCCGCCCAAGGACACCTGAACATAAATATTGTTACAGTTGCGTTGCCAGCCTATAAAATAGGATAGGGATGCGGTCGGATGTGGGATGGAGAAGGGAAGGGGCAAAAATGGTTGGTCCTCCGGACACCTCTCACACCGAACGAAAGGCGGCATGAGCAATTTTACACCGATATCCTGATAATCAAGATATTTCACTGGTCGTGCCGACTCAATCATGCAGCGAACTGTGTTGCTCTATCGCTGAGACTACCAATAATATTATGAATGCAAAAATTTATGAAGATGTTTAAAAGTATTTATATTTGTTACTCAATCACGGATCTACTTTTGAACAGAATGAAATCAAAATTGGCATATATGTAGGTAAGTAAGTTTTGTTTTCAACCCCGTATGTTAGTTCAAAAAACTTAAGTCTGAATATACTGGCACCTTAACCATATAAGTTAAGATAATGCCGGTAATGCATCTTGCTGGATCAGAGGTCCATTTTATAACAAGTCCCCTAGCAAAGTCACTGGGAATATCTAGTTATTTGAATAAGACAAAATAAACAAACTATTAGGTACATTCGTGCTTAACAGTGCTTACAAAATAATCAATTCTCAGCGGATAAATATTATGATTTTAAGTGATGTGTCGATAATTAATCAATAATTGGACGGAAAACTTATGGTTATTTATTATTCATTTAAATTTAAGAAAAATATTACACAACCCATAGTTTTCCTTAATAGAACTCGCTATCTTCAGCTAAGAGGTTTCTTTTCAAATCAAGCCAATAGTTTCAGTCATCTACGCGTACAAACAAACAAGTATATAACGACTTATTTAATGGTTGAAGTGCAAATTTATAGCGATATTGTTGCCACCAAAACACCAGTTATGTACACATAATATAAAACAAATATTCAAACTAATAACATAACTCATCAAAAGCTAAAAGGGCCCTCGTAAATCGTTAAAGGTTGTTTCCCCACAAGTCTTATGTTAACTCCTATTATCACGTACGTTCTGTATTAATCACATAAGTAATCCACTAGAAGATAGTGGATGAGGATACACGTATTATCAGCATTATAGCAGAGGTTGGCCTAAATTTCTATGAACTGGCCACGAATTAGGACACCTTCTATATATTTATATAGAAACTATATGGATTCATTCTTAGAACTTTTGGCACGCGATGTTTTTTCCTATTTCGTTTCGAGTTAAGTATGTTACTATTGATAAAACAATCAGCTGTTTCATTCTAGTAATATTTATGTGTATTATTGTTCAAAATGCTTAAATGCTCGATACATAACTCGGTTCGGACATGTAAAAAGAATGGATAGTGCAAGATTGACTACAATGATACTACAAATGATATACAATGCAAAAGCGGATGGATGTAGGAGTCGAGGACGGCCAAGACACACATTCCATTACTAAATAGAACGTGGTCTGGAAGTTGATAAGGTTAGGAGCGTCAAAAATAGACGCGCGTGCATGAAAAGAGTTAACGAAGCGAGTAAGGTGTGAAAGAATCGTGTCTTATGGCGCTCTGTTTTATCTGCCTACCCCGCAAGGGATTTGGCGTGAAGTTATCTATGTATGTATGTACATACTCGATCTTTTTACACTTGACTTGCTTATTTTTTTATGGGATAAGGGGTCAAACGTGCAGGAGTGTCACCCGATGGTGTCACACGTGTGTTACATACAGTTGCCGGCCCATAAAATGGGATGATATTTGACAAGCATTATTGTTTTTAATGTATAAGGGTGGGTATTATAAGAAAAGTGTATATGTATTAATATTACAACCGGCCCATTCAAGGATCGAACTACGTAACCTTACATTTCAAATTCTTGTAACACACACTAGCCAGTTTTTAAAACTATTAATGTTCACTTTAGTTACTTATAACTGTATTTAAAGTAATAATATAAAAAGGAAATATTTTCTTGTTGGTACATAAATAATTTTTTCATAATTTCAAAGCTTATTTAATCAAATAAAAGTATTTCGAAAGGGAACCCCTAAGGAAGGTAATATTTGTCCGAGGTATATATACTCATCAACCACCTAGATAGGTGTATAATGTATTAAACATCAAAAGTATACATGACGTGATCTACCCCCATAAATTTACTTCAAATTTTATAAACAAATAAACAATAGTGTCATTGTACGTATTGACAGTAGGTAATTTTCATTTGATACTTATCTATACTCATTCAGTACAAAACTATTCATGTTTCGGAATTGTGTTTTGTTGATTATCGTGTAAATAATATATACGACCATCGAAATAATTCTAAATCGACTAACAACACTATACATAGTTGTGATCAATTATAGCTTAGTAATCGAAGTAGCCGATCTTGTTAATATTATACTCGTATTTGTATCAGATTATTATTTGTATCGGAGTTAATATGCGACTCATGAATTGTTGTTTTCTCCATAAGTTACATATCGGCGTTTTGTCCCTACGTTTCGGTTTAATTGTTCGCTGCTTATTTTCTATTGATTCATATTGCTAATATTACTATACCACATTCTGTCTATAACCTTGCTCATACCAAGAGATAAGAATTAAAGCCACAACACTTTTAAACGTCAAATCAGCGAACATATTCTTCAAAATATTCAAGAATGATTTCAACGTTTTTTTTTTCATTAAAACTATATATGAGTAATATGTAAGCGGATCTATGTTGAAGTCGAGGACGGCCAAGACACACATTCCATGACCAAATAGAACGTGTTCTGGAAGAAGGTGATGTTAGGAGCCTTAAAAATCGACAAGCGTGTATAACAAGAGTTATGAAAATTAAAGAAGCGAGTGGCGTATAAGAATCGTGTCTTATGGCGTTCTGTTCTCTCTACCTACCCCGCAAGGGACTTTTTTGGGAAGTTTGGGGGAAGTTTTTTGTTTATATTGATAATTTTAAATGAAAATTCTAAAACCAATGTTCAGTATAACCTTCATCAGAAGGTTATACTAAACATTGATTGTAGAATGATTTTAGAATTTTGCCTTGACTTATAGAAATAACAAATTGAATTTAACAAACATTTGACGGGCCTCGTGGCGCATTGGTAAAACTACCGGCTGCAGCACTGAGGTCGGGGGTTCGATTCCCACCAGAGCACAAATATTTGTGACAAACATTAATATTTGTGCGGCGTCTGGGTGTTTTTCTATGTATTATAAGTATGTATTTACAAAAGAAAATTATATATGTATTAGTATCCGTTATCTAGTGTCCATAGCACAAGCATTTAGTTGCTTAGTTTGGAACTAGAGGGCGCTGTGTGATTTGTGTCCAAGATATTATTATGTTCTCTTTATTTATTATTCACACTTTATAAGTACATTTTTAAATATAAATATAAAAAATACATTTAAAAATATAAAAATAAGTGAAACCCACTGGCATCGGGTACAGGGACCAAGCTACCAGTGGTCAGGGCCCCAAAGAGAGGAACTTCCTCACGATACGTGCCGTGCCTAGTAGTACCGCTTTCTGCATCAAGCCCTTGATCCAGCTGCCTAACGAGAGCCTCTCTAGATGTTGGTCGAGGCTCTTGGCAATAAGTCCATTTACTGAAATGACTATCGGAACAATAATCGTTGAATCAACATCCCACATGTCAGAAATCTCGTGAGCAAGGTCCAAATATTTCAATTGTTTATGTTTTTCAGCTTTCACGAGATTTTCGTCATGGGGGATGGTGACATCAACGATCACTGCTCGGCGCTCTAATCGGTCTACTATCACTATATCAGGCCTGTTGGCAACAACAGTCCTGTCAGTAACAATAGACCGATCCCAGTATAACGTAATATGACCATTTTCGAGAACTGGGTCGGGCATATACCTATAGTACGGAACCCCCCTTTCCACGAGGTTATATTTTATAGCAATTTGTTGATGGATTATCCTGGCTACTTGGTTGTGCCTATGCAAATACTCGCCGTTAGCTAGACGACTGCAACCGGAGACAATATGTCTAATCGATTCACCGGGACAGTGACATGCCCGACAAATGTCAACTGTGCCATCTTTCAGAATATATTTCCGATAGTTGTTGGTCATCATAACTTCGTCCATAATTGCAAATACAAAACCTTCGGTTTCTCCAAAAAGATCACCGAAACGTAACCAGGATACAGATGTTAATGTATCTACATCGGGCCCATGTAAGGCCCGATAAAAACGTCCATGTAACTCTTTATTCCTCCATACTTCCAAGCGATCAGTGGTGTTCAAAACTACAGGTTTGCGCCAGTTCTCTTTAGCCAATGCAAGCGGAGTAAATCCGTTATCAACCCTGACCACATCCCGGATCACATCCACATCAGCAAGAAGCAGGAACTGTCTGAGGCTGCACACCTCGCGGTTGTGAAGAGATTTGATGTTTAAAAAACCTCTACCTCCACACCTCCGCGGAATATACAACCTCATCACAGAAGAACGTGGATGATGCATCCGAGATGCAGTCAAAAGTGTACGAACCTTTCTATCCAGGGCATCTAATTCAGTCTGAGTCCATTTGAGTATACCGAAAGAATACATTAGGACAGGCATGACCCAACTATTAAATGCACGAACTTTGTTACCGCCAGATAGTAAGCTATTTAGAACTTTCTTTAGACGGCCAAAGAAACGTTCTCGCATTAGTTGTTTCATGCTCACCTCATTAATGCATAAAGCTTGCGATATACCCAAATACTTATAGGTTTCGGTTACAGAGAGAGACCGAAATCGTGTGGAATCTGAAAGTGATATGCCTTCAGATTCCACGATCACACCTCGCTTTACATGCATGACCGCACATTTGTCTACCCCAAACCCCATATTAATAGAGCTACTAAAAGTTTGAGTTACCCGTAATAACTCCACTAATTGGGATCTGTTCGAGGCAAACAACTTTAAGTCATCCATATAAAGCAGGTGCGACAGACACCGACTCCCTCTCCGCAACCGATAGCCTAGACCTGAATTCTCCAGCAAAGTGCTAAGAGGATTCAGTGCCAGACAAAACCATAACGGACTCAGGCTGTCTCCCTGGAATATACCCCGTTGGATCTTCAAAGGCACGCCGCCATCTCGGCTCTGCCGACATCCCGGATATGAAAGCACTGTTTTCCATTGCCTCATACATGTCTCTAAGAAGGTGCACAATGTTCTGTCTACCTTGTACAGCTCGAGCACCCTCATCAGCCACGTATGAGGCACAGAATCGAACGCCTTCTTGTAATCTATCCAGGCTGTCGCCAGATCTCCACGACGGCGACGTACCTGTTGGTTAATGGTCATATCAATGAGGAGAAGCTCTTTAGTACCACGGCCTCCTTTTCTACAACCATTCTGCGAAGTAGACATAACCGAATTCATTTCAATGTGTTGAGTAATTTTTGATCGCAGAATGGATGTAAGAAGCTTATATATTGATGATAAACATGTTATTGGTCTATAATTACTGGGGTCCGTAGTACTACCTGTTTTATGGAGCAAATATGTATTGCCAGTCGTCAAGAACTCTGGCAACGTCCCCTTCTCTATGGCCTCTTGGAACTGTGTAGCTATACGAGCATGTGAACTTCGTAGCCATTTTAACCAAAAATTGTACAGTCCGTCCGGTCCAGGAGATTTCCAGTTGGATAACGAACGGACCGCACATCTGACATCGTTTTCTGCAATTTTAATAGATGGCATATGAGTAATATTTTCACATGCCCGCTCAACATCACAGATCCAGGCACCCTCAGAGTGAACTACTGGTGCTGACCAGATGCTACTCCAAAAGTTCTTTGTGGTTATAGCATCTGGTAATGGTCCAACATCTGTAGCCTGAAGAGGACGTTCCCAGTCTCTATATACTAGCTTTTGATCTCTTTGGAACATGCGATTCACAGCATATCGTTCATATCGTTTTTTATATCTACGTATACGGTTTGCCCACGCACAGACCTTCTGCTTCAGGTAATCGATGCGTTCTGTAATTTGGGCCATATATTCTTCGGGTCTATAAGTAGTCCCTAAGAACGCTCGCTTCACAAAACGCATCACCCGCGGACGCGTATTACCAGACCTGAAGCAGATAAGCTTGCCAATGAGTACTCTAGCATCAGCGATACGACTTTCAATTCTCTGTTGCCAGCTTGGCTTATTAGGTTTGGGTCGTGTAACACTATCATTGTGTGAAATATTTATTCCTGCTACACGACAAGCCGTTAGTGCAGTACAATAGAGAATTGAATGTGTATCGCTCAGATTATTACTGTTGTCTAAATAACTATTTAAAATCGAGTCTAAAGCACTCACAAGCGCTATGTTTTTTCTATTTGTGGGCAAACGCGGTAGTGGAGGCCTAATATTATGGGGCATGAACATATACTCACGAATCACACCTTCCAAAGATTTTTTTAACTCCTCATTATTATACTGGGCATCCGCATCAATAATCCTGTCATCTACCTCTATGCCTCGATTTGATGAAGTAGGCTTCCTAGTATTTGTTATCGTGTTGATAAGTTGAGAAGCAGATGTATCAGAACTTGATTGTACGGATTCAGAGCGTAGCCGCTCAAGTATAACGTCATCCAACAAACGAGAGCGTTGGATGACCCTCACCTGATCCGACAATCTTTGTGCCGAGACGTTGACAGCCGGCTCAAGATCCTGAAACAGAAGCAACATGCGGCTACGATATGCTGTAAGGTTAGTTCCCCCCCTTGTAGCCCTAAAATATGCCCGCATGACGTTCTCATTGATGGTTTGGGTCCATTTCATGCGGTGCACTTCACCACCGGCAGCGGGGATCCTGTTAGAGACCAGTGGGCCTCGGGATCCCAAGCTAGACGGCGGCCGGCCTCTCCTCTTCCGACGATCTGGTGCTGGTGATGCCAGGGGAGAGAAATATTCATCACTTGAGGATGAGCTCGACGCTTCCACAGGGGCCAATGACAAAGGTATGGGTTCCGGCAATTGTGAGGCGGAGCGGAGCGATGAATCCGGGGTTGGTCGTAGTGCGTTTGCTAATCTGGCTTTAGCCCTTGTTAACATCTTGACATTTCAATTCAATGTTAGTTTAATCCAATCTAATATATCATAATATCAATTTTTCGTAATTTTGACATGACGCTGTCACTATTATATTTTGCATTTCTTCTTGAATATCTTTCATAATTTGGCTTTACTGATTTTCTTTTTAAATAATATATTGCTTCTTTTTGTTTAATTAATGTATAAAACTATTATAAAAATATAATTTCAATTAATAAATTAATAAATTCAGGAGAATTGAAAATATGACGTTTTGTGGTAAAGGGTTGCCAGTTATTATTATATTATTATTATTATTAATAACTTCAATATGAGGCTATATGTAAGACAATCATAATACAAAATCGAATCCCAATCGTTAAGCATCCAAAGTATATTAAGCAATACAAAAGGCACATAACCGTCAATCCATTACATCCAGGTAGCGTTTAAAGACGAGAAAACGAAACGTTGAAAACCAACAAGTCGCAATTACAACCCCGAAGATTAATCAGGAAACAGCCAAAGTAAGCGTTTAACCATCCCCAAATTACTGCAAAAGGTACAACCCAACATTGTGATCAATTAAGTTGATTGCCGATTGAGTACCCCACTTTTACTGTGCCTACAGGAAGTGGATGTGACCGCAACAGCCGGTATTCCTAACGCCGTTTTCAGTACAACCTTAATTGTCTACGCTTGTGTTTTCGTTACATTTTGGTTTTAGGTTAATACATAGAGCTTTTTTTGCCATATTAAAGAGATGTCTTAGTTATTGTGCTTAATTTAGCGTTAGAAAGTTTGGAATACAAATAAATGCAAATATAATTTCATGCAAAGTACCTTGTTGGGTAGGCACAGAGAACAAAATAATTAAAGTCCAAATTTAAATAAACAAACTTATTATAACTTTTTTTTTCCTTTTTCTACTCGAAGGTGTAGGTAGTGGCTGTTAAGCCTCGACTCGCCGTTATGTTTATGTCCAAAATGGAATAGGTGGCAAACCTATTGCCATGCCGGGCACAATTTTTTCAGTTATTTATCACACATAACTTTTGAAAATAAAAGTCATGGTGTGATTCAGAAGCGGAGTACTCGACCCCTGGACTACCGAGACTGCAACAAAAAAAATAATATATTTTCGAAAGTTATGTAAACTAACTTGATCCAATAATATTTCATTTGGGGTCACTGGGATATGCCAGCAGCTTTTATTATTCAAGCCCTAAGTAATATCTTTTAAATAAGAAGTAGATAGATTCGAGATGAAAGTATCGTTTTTGCAAACCAGTTTCAACTAATAAATCGCGATGACAACAAAGAATGCAATTCAATTAGAAGAAACACTTACCAAAAAAAAACCATCCAGTTCCATTACAAATTTCTTATTTTTCGCCAAATTCTTGATTCGTTCCATTATTCGCGTAAGTAAATTTGCCAACTCATATAAAATGGGGGGTGGTTGACAAGTAGTCAGCGGTGCCAATTACTCCACGGGAAAGATAAACCCATAACATTCATAAAGGGAAAGTGCGGTAGTGCCGTACATACAATCGGTGCCAATAAAACAGCAAGAGTCACACACACCCCATGCAATAAGTAGGAATGGCGAAATAGCGCAGAAACCTTGGAGGGGAAACAGTATTAATACTTATGGTTAATTGTGACAGGGAATAAGTGTACCTAAGATGACGCCAACGGAACTTTTCAAATACAAATTGTAAAAAAATTACTAACATAGTTTGTATACAAAAAATTAGTCCGTAGTAGTATTACTTTCGAGCTTTTGCTACGGGTTTCAAATAACGTATATTATTTATTTAAATTCTTCAAATATAAAAAAGTTTGATAAATATTCCATTACACGAATATTTGTGTCTAGGTTAAGGATCACATTTACGATTTCTTGACAGAAACGTAGGTCCTTCTAGATACTAGACCACAAAGTTTGTGGACAAATTGATAATAATGAAGATAACTCTTTAGGTGCTTGGTTATAGACGATAATACAAACCTTAAGGCAGACGGTAAGATAACTTGTAATGCAATAAACTTGCTACTTTTTGCATTAGTTCTTGGGATCATTTATTACATTTAGTGAGTCAATACTGAGGCCTTACTTGAACCTGATGGAAACACTAATTCTTCTAAAAGATTTATCTCATATACATACTTAATTTCATACAAAAGAAATTAAAACGTAATCCTGAATATTATTGCAAAGAAAAATAATAATAATATCTTGGACACAATACTCACAGCGCTCTCTAGTTCCAAGCTAAGCAACTAAATGCTTGTATTATGGATACTAGATAACGGATATTAATACATATATACTTTTCTTTTGTAAATACATACTTATAATACATAGAAAAACACCCAGACACCACACAAATATTCATGTTTGTCACAAATATTTGTGCTCGGATGGGAATCGAACCCCCGACCTCATTGCTGCAACCGGTGGTTTTACCAAAGCGCCACGAGGTCCGTCAAAAAAAAAAAATATATGTGAGCATAATGATGACATTCAAACCATCAAAATCTTCAGCGAAATTTTAGCGCTGCGAAATGAAGGGTGAGTCATCCCTTAAGACGTGTACAGACTGTACAATGATTGGAGGTGAGGTGTAAAAGTTCATTACAAATGTTGCAGCTGTGAACCACGTGATCTTCTGTCATCCTATTTTTAATAAATTAAAGTATAATTACAAGCTATTGTGATAGTGTCTGCAAAAATTCTCACTGATGGTGTAAAAGTTTAAATTTTATATTAAAGGTAAGCAATTCTATGATGAATATAGTACGTGAGAAAGATGCAGAGTAGGGTTGCGTTCAAAACATCCCGCAGAATATGTACGTTAACCCGTTCAAAAACCTGTGTTGTATGAACGTTAACGGAATGAAATTCGTCATATTAGGAGTGGTCTCGAGTTCAAATTAGAGTAGGTACATATTCGTTTTTCGGAAGTTGTAATGATAGCTATTAATATGTTTTTATTATATTTTTTTATGGGATAGGAGGTCAAACGAGCAAGCGTGTTACCTGATGGTAAGGCACCTGCGCCGCCCATGGACACCAGCAACACATATAGTGTTACTGTTGCGTTGCCGACCTTTAAGGGAGTAGGATAGGAAAGGACGGGGACGGGGGGTGGGAGCAGAGGTACCTCTCTCACCGAACGAAACGCGGTATGAACCACTTTACGTCGATCTTCTGAGAGGTCGTGGTATTTTACATAACAAGTCCTTGACAGGGTGGGCAGTGGGAGCAAAGCGCAATAAGGCATGAGTCTTACACACCTCACTCGTTTCTTCGACTTTCATAACTCTTATCACAGACGCTCGTTGGACAGGGACACGTTCAAGTTAGTCATGGAGAATCCGTCATAAACGTCCTTGACTCTTACATCTTTTAACTTTTGCACAGTATATCTGCTTAGTCAATCTTGTATCATCTATTCTTTCATACATGTCTGAATATTATATTTTATTCTAGTTCTTTATAAGGCGGTCATAAATAAAGAAAAATATAACAACAAAGTTATCTATTTCTTAGAATAATATGAACTATGGATGTAAGTGGGGCTTGACAATGTGTTAAATTAGTTACCTACGTGAGTCCCATCTACACTGCTTATATTAAGTAAGTTTACGTGAGCAGCACTCAAAATACCAAGTGAATACAAATTGTTTCTTGCATTAATCTTCATAAAAATGTGAGTATGGAAAGATGTTTGCGCCGCGTTCTGTTTATTATTATTTATGAATGGTAAATTACAGTATAGTAAACTAGATGCTCTTTGAGACTTCTTTCTTCCGCGTGGGATTCTATCCTACCATAATTGTTGTCTCATTGTTTTAAGTCAAATAACTACACAATATTACATTTAAATCGTTATTTATGTAATAGAGTGGAAAACATTCAAATGCTTTATTTTATTGTAGTGGTAGAGTCTTGCCATTCGCTGCATAAATGGGCCCACTCGACCGGTGAAATACCACGACCTTCCTTCCTTTCCCCTCCTACTCCCTTAGAGGACGACAACCCACCACGGTGTTCATAAGCGGTGAGTAGTTGCTCAAAAACAGGTGCACCACTTACTCGTTTACCCTCTTATTTGAAACATCATCTATTTATACTTATTTACTATCTTCAACGGCAATTATTTAAAAATTCATCGAGTTTTATTGAACACGTGTAACAGGTGAGGTTAGTATTTGCCGTCTATCCGTTGTCAGTCATCTATATTCCCATCCAAAAGATACGTGATGTCCAACGCCTGATTTCTAGAACCTTTAGTGGGTTCTGGAGATTCTGAATAAAGTAATCCACTGCCATCGCAAAATGAAAATTTTGTTCAAAAAAGTCAATTTTTATTACTAGAAATTGTATTGCAAAATTACGTATAAATATACTTTTATTCCGTCCAAAAAAAACGTCGTGGCTATGTACACGTAATGCGCATAAAATAGACCGGTCCTGTCTCGTGAACAATATCCATTAGGGAAATTTTATCATAGGGAACCATAAATTATATGGACCCTCACAGAAAGAGGAGGTACCTACCCAACAACGGAAACTTCATATTATTTTAAACAAACTACTTTATAATGTTCAATTCGCCGGCAATTACCCGAATTATGTATGATAATTTGATCAGGTGATCAAAAGACTCCCTATCAGACACCCCAAAAAAGTTATTAGCCATACTAATGGCTGCTAACTCTACACAAAACAACTACCAATATCTCGCCCTTTAGAAATACCATTGTAATAGGTACGCACCCCTTCGATTATTTTTAAAAAGTTTCCATTGTGTAATTCTAAATTTGAATGCACCGGGAACAATAAGGTTGCATGGCTTGTTTTTTATTTAATAAATGTCGGACATTTTTTTTATTTTAAAATACACGGGGAAATAATCTTAAAAGTTTTTTTTTTCATGCATTTACCTAGAAAAATAATCAAAACCTCAAAATTAATTTAAGAGCAAGTAAAAAAAAATCGGCATTCAATAAATTTGCAACATAATTAAATCAAAAGACTTTTATTTCGTGGAGCCTGAAGTCTAAAGCCAACAAACTTAAACTTGACTTCGTTAGATGTATTTCCCTTAAAGTTACGACAACAATTCTGCTTCTTTTTTTCTACTAAAAAGAAAAATGCAACAGTTTCATTCACGTCTAAACGATAACAAAAGATAAATATTCAACATTTATCAGCGCCTAAATATGCTAAGTGTCGTATAGAAGCATAGCATCTCTACTTCCTGGCTCGAAGGCGTCTGTAATAATGGATTACGAGTCTAGACGCGAGACAAAGCCGTTTCGAACCCTTAAAGGTGGGTCGGGTTCCATGGAAAGCGTCGCGACGAGCGTAGCGACAAGCGGTAAGATTTCACCGTAAAACATTTTATCTATACTCTATACATATAAACACCGGTATATACAACTTAAAAACATTTTAACCATTTTTGACTGTCTCTCTGTCTGTATGTGTCGTTTAATGTCTGAAACGCCTGGACCGATTTTGATGAGAAATTTGTTGGCAGGATTGAATAAGAAGTAACTTAGGCTACTTTTATTTTAGGAAAATTATTTTATTTACTGAGTTATTTATTGCTTCTAAGCTAAACAAAGTTCGCTTAGTCACCAATATGTAATAAAAATCATTACAAATGAAGTGTTTTTTTTCCTCATTATCATATAAAAATTCGAATATTTACTCTACATACTGTACCATACCGTCCCACATGCAGCCACACGATAGGTATAAATAAAACGGCATTTTTTAAATAAAAATATTACTTGGTGGTGTATTATAGTTTATTATGAAAATTTAAAATTAAATTACACTTTACTTACTTAAATTATATACATGTATACTAAACGGAAACAGCCATAAAACTCGTTGATTATTTAATCCATAAAGATAAGTTAGCATTTATATGACCTGAGTGAAGGTGCGTATCGCGCATGGCAATTTAATTTACTAGAGAAATAATAATGCCATGTCGTTTTTTTCTTCTGAAACGAATTAATTGCTTAATTTCTTTATACGGTTTTATTGAGAGTTTTTACTCGTTTGTATTATTGATACAAACACATTTAATTTTTGTTATATTTCTTGTTGACAAAACCATTCAATATTAGGTTGTCGCAAACTGAGGCTGGTTATTACAATAGAAAAATAATATGTCCCGTGTTTATTCTGCCACATTCATGAATATTATGATTGAAAAATCGTAATTTTCCTAACTTCATCCCAGTCTGAATGGGGCCGGCACAACATGTTATCTTTTCGAACTATCCATGTTGTAAAATATTTTGGCTGTGGTTTTATGATCGGCCGCCTGCCTGACATCAACCTTCCTTTGGAATGTTTTCGCTGTTGGTTGATTTTCAACCTGAAGTAAAATGCAGCAATAGATGATATTGATCTGGAATTTTTATAGCCTCCTCACAATTGTCTTTTGTGCTAATAGTTAATTGTCTTTGCGGTGTTCTTTCAGTGTCCTGTCAATCCTAGTCAAAAGGTGGCTAGGTTTAAAACCACTTCTATGAGAGTACTGTTCGACATCTTTTTATTAGCTTTTTATTAGCATCACCTGTATGTATGTTTGTATGTTTGTAGGTTTGTAGGTTTGTTTGTAACCGACTTCTTTTTTAGTTTCCGCTGATTGCCACTAGATGGTGCGATTTGTGAACTATGAAAGTTCTAGACTGGAAAACCGAACTAAAAAATAGAAAATAAATTTTAATGAATTTAAATTAAGAAAATAGTGTTAAAAATTTCAATGAATATAAATTAAAAAAAGCGTGGGGTGCTTTTTGAGATATTATCGAAATGATAATCACTCTACTCATATCTGTCAATAAAATATTTATAACTATTGACACCATGCACCCCACGCTTTTTTGAACGATAGATGGTGCGATTTGTGAACTATGAAAGTTCACAAATCGCACCATCTAGTGGCAATCAGCGGAAAGTTTACGTTATCAACTTGAAACGAGTTCCTTATATAAGTCACAGATGGCGCTATTCCTCAAATTCGAAACTAAGAAACGCGCTGTCATACAAAACCGAACTAAAAAATTTAAAATAAATAATAGTTTAAAAAAACTAAAAAACACGCTTTTTATTGAAAACCGAACTAAAAAATAGAAAAAAAAAAATACTTTATTTTAAAAAAAGCGTGGGGTGCATGGTGTCAATAGTTATAAATATTTTATTGACAGATATTAGTAGAGTGATTATCATTTCGATAATATCTTAAAAAGCACCCCACGCTTTTTTTAAAATAAAGTATTTTTTTTTTTATTTTTCTATTTTTTAGTTCGGTTTTCAATAAAAAGCGTGTTTTTTAGTTTTTTTAAACTATTATTTTTATCAATAGTGGATGTCATCTACACTGATAAACGTTATCGTCACCAACAAACTTCATTTTCTTATAGATAAATATCTCGCTATTTTATTTTGCACATGACCAATGTCCTAGTTTTAAGGGTAATGTGATATATTAATCCAATTTTCTATCCTGGCTGCAAAATTCCTCATTGGTTGCTCCATAAAATATATCAATATCTTTTATCTGCTTTGTTATTACTGGATTCGCTTATGACTAATATAGTGTTTAGATATAGTAAGTAGAATCAGTAGTCCTCTTGATAGTCTGAACGACGAGCTGCCCCTTTCAGAGGAAAAAAGTCATAAGATTGAATCCAATACCAAGCCCACAGACTTCTCAGATGTTATTTCAAAAGTTTTGGGTGACAAATATCTCAATAGGTTTCGCCATCTTATCCATTTTAGACGTAAAAAATCGGCTTGTCGAGGTTTAACAGCCGCTGCCTATATTTTCGGGTAGAAATGAACTTTAAGTTATAAAAAAAGCAAATAAATAGAAAATCCGCTGTTTTACGGCCACCATATCAGAACCCTTTGTTACACTATGCGTGTAGCGAGCGACTGACTCAAGATTGATGGTAGGTTCTCATGACATGGTTCACCCTGAGCTGAGCTACCCTTTTGATGACTTCACTAACGGTTATTTATGGGATAGGATTTACTCTGATCCCCATTTAAAATCCTTGCTCTCAAAAATTTAAATCTCATTCTGAACAGATAGGTACCCGCGTTGAGGAAGAAACTGATGAAAAAAAATGTATGGAAGCGTTATCATTAACGAAATTGTTTCGCGTTACTGTTTCGTTTTCTTTAATGTGATGTGAAATACTTTTCGATACTTTTATTTTTAGTGTTCTCTTAAAAATAGCATTAAATTTCAATTGATTTGATTCGACTTCTGAACTTTTTTGTTTCAAATTCACGTCTTTAATTTTTTGTCAGTTATTTGCGGCGGTAAGTTTATTAAAGTGCCTAAATTGAGTATAAGTCATTGATGCAGATCCCGGTTCCAACTTGCTATCTTCCAGATAGAAAACCAACCAAGTCCCTACCAACTATTAGGACTTAGGAGTATCAGTTACGAGGTCTATTCATGATTTATTTTCATATAGTTTTCATTAAATGAAAACAATGGCGCATTTTTGATGAGTTTATAGAATACATAGTTTTTATACCTACATAACATAACATAAATTCACGCCTTTTGTTACCCGAAGGTGTAGGCAGCGGCTGTTATGCCTCGTCTCGCCGTTATGTTTACGTCCTAAATGGAATAGGTGGCGAACCTATTGCCATACTGGGCACAAAGTTTTCAGTCATCGATATTTATCACACATAACTTCCGAAAACAGTTTTCGAAAAGTCATTGGTGTGTGTCAGTATCTGGAATCGAACCCGGACCTCTGGATCAGGAGCTGTGTGTTCGATCACTGCGCCACCGACTGTCAATGTTTTTATACCTAGTTTCATTATAAACCATCATTATTATGATAAATCAAAAAGTCTCCAAATTAAATAATTTAAATGTTAAAAGAAAGTTACAGAAGAAATGAATGTTTATGTTCTTTTAAACCAAGCGATATACTAAAAGTACAAACAGAGAATACTAGTTACATTACCTTGCATATGCAGTTGGAAATTTTTAAATTACAAACAACATAGCTTGCTTATACAAGTTAGTAGTTTCTTTATAAACTTGCTTGGAATTTGTTCAGTTAAAATATAACCGCATTGTTCGAAAGTTGTTTGCACTATTTTGATTAGTTTTCAAAAGTGTAGTGTAAAACTTCCGTGTCCGGGGAAAAGAATCTCGCATCGAGTCAAACTTCTCGATTAATCTTTATAATAACTAAGTATCCGTAGTTTATGAACTACTATCCTTTTATTATAGAAAGAAAATTTTTAACCATATTATAAATCTAATATAAATAACTCTAATATAAATCTTACGAGGTTGATCTTTTAAGTGTATCCATTTCGGATGTGATACATTTAAATATAACTACTTGACCCAGCGAACTTGGTTTCACCTGAGACGAAATAAAAATGGTCATTGTGGGTTAAGAGATTGACATAAATAATTGGAGACTTTTTTGTAGTCCTTCTTCAGTTGTACAATAATGTAGTAAATTATTTTGATATAACACTTAGGGTTCAGCCAGCGCTTGCGATTAAAGTCCTAAATCTCGAAAATTATCACTTTTTATTTAATACATTATACATGAATTATACACAAAAAACCACCCTATTGACACCCTCTATCTATTAAAGAAAACCACATAACATTCCGCTGCGTAGCTTCAAAGATCTAAGCTAATAAGGGAACAAAAAGCGCAAGGCGACTTTGTTTTATACTATGTAATTGTACTAAATGAGTTTGACATTATCAAAGAAGATTTCAAGTTTTCTCTTTTAACAAGAAAATTAAAAGAAAACAAAATGAAATTTTATGAAAGTATATATACAAAACCATAACATGTTGTTTTGCGAATAACGCCGATGCGTGATGAATAATTTCGTAATCAATGTCAAATAATCATTCCGAACCTTACACGAAAGCGCGTGCCGTGTCACCGTGGACTTATCGCGGGCGAGCCTGTCACTGGCCGTCACTACACCCCCACCGCTGTTGTTCAAACCGTTTGAACGCAATAAATTTAAACATGGAACCGCTTTTCATTGTTTTTTTTTGTAGAATATTATGGCATGGATTTAGAAGTGTATCAAAATAAATCAGAAAGACTTTAAGATGATGATTGTATTTTGTTTTACTGTACTGATAGAATATAATTATCCCCTGAATATCATTAGACAGCATTTTTTAAACAGAATTTTCATTTAATCCCATTCAATATTTTAATTTAAAAAATTCTTACAAGTCGATTATGTTTTTTATTTTTTCAAGCTTTACATGTAATCATATTATACGTTCACCGTTCAATTTTATGGTAATTTGCTTGTGCTGCAAAAAATATATAATATACTATTACGTGAGAAAATGTCTTATTATCCCAACCAATAATACAATCTCCAATTCCCCACACACTGTTTGTATATTCCATGTTCAAAATTATTGACAATGCATCATACACCCTCAAAATTACTGACAGAGTCGTCTAGACCACGGGGCGGGTTGGTCGTACGTGAACAGCATGCCTACACAGCTCGTTTGGCCAACACTGCCAACAGAATGCCCGAGGCTATTTCAGATTACTCACGTAACAAGACAAAGTGTAGCTATTGTTGTTATTGACAGTCGCACAGATTTCTTCGAGTTCGAAATTCGAACGCGCTCTAAAATAGATGTTCTCTTTTTAAATTGAAACTGTCATGATGCGTCGCCATTTTTCTATTATTCAATACAATTATATTGTATACGTTACGTTAAAATACTATATTTCTTCATTTAAAAATCAGATGTCGCTATGTAAAATTACTATGAAAAACTTCAAATCAAACTAAATTTCGAAGTTAGCCTGTCATTAAACGTTTTTGTAAACTGATTATCTACAACTTTTAAGTACCTTTCCACGTTCCAGCTTCAAAAAGGCTGGTTATAAATATAAACAGTTTAGAGAAAGAAAAAGATTAATGCAGCAACTTAAATATAAAAAAGTAAAAAAAAACACAATCCGATTGTGGCGCGAATCAGCTTAGGCTTGCCGTCGGTCCTTGTATACCTACCTACTATAAATGAAAATGCTCCAAGGGTTCGCTCCACCGTCCATAAAATATCAGGCGAACCAAAAAAGTGTGAAATTAACACAGAAAATAATAATGAGGGCTCTTTTCTTTGGGCATCGAAAGTATTTCGCTGAATTTTTGATGATAATAGAATTAATTTCGCTGGTTATCTGTTTGTGAAAAAAATCTATGCAATATAAAATTATCTATTTGAAAAAAAAACAATTATAAACCGGGCATTATTTTAATCACATTTAAAATAACTGTAACTCTATATTGGACTGGATATTGGTACGTTCTCGGTGGCCCAGTGGTCGAGCACACGGCTTCTGATCCAGAGATCCAGGTTCGATTCCAGACACTGGCTCACACCAATGACTTATCGAAATTGTTTTTGGAAGTTATGTATAATAAATATCGACGACTGAAAACTTTGTGCCCGGTATGGCAATAAAGTTCGCCACCTATTCCATTTTCGGGACGTAAACATAACGGCGAGACGAGGCTTAACAGCCGCTGCCTACACCTTCGGGTGACAAAAGGCGTCAAGTTATGTATGTCTTTATTGGAAATTTTGGAACGAAGTTCCTTATTGCGCGTTGTGAAAGGGGGCTAGACGGAAAAAATTGTCACGACACTTTTTCCATGCCAAACTGCACTTTCAAGTATCGGCTTATTTAGAAAATTGTGTAACTACCTGTGTTCTAAAATTTTATTACAATACCTTCACTAATTAATCGAAAGGAACTTCGTTCCACCCGGGAGTCCCTTGACACCTCTCAACTTTTATTTCATTTAATATTAATCGTTGCTACTTTTATTGTTATTATGATATTAAATTAAACGGTCCTGCCCCACCAGTCCCGTCTTCGTCTTTCTCCCTTAAAGACCAGTAAAGCAATTGTAGCACTATATTGCAGGTGACCATGGTCGGAGCTGGTTGCTTATTATCATCTCATCATTTGAACCATATCGAAATGCCATATCTAGTTTAACAAGATTCAGCCATAGTTATAAACTAAAGTCGCTTGTTTTCCTGGTCAAATATTTTGTTTAATAAAATCAAAAGTTTTGAATTATAAATATTTGTCTGAATGAATAAACAGATTAGATTTAATAATGAAATTTAATCTTGTGTTTAGAATACAACTTAGGTATAGACAAGGTATTTATTAAACTCTAGACAAAACTAGAATATAGAAACCCGATTTATACTTACACGCTACGAACAACTAAATTTGTAAGGTCAGAAACAAAATCAATATACAAAAAAATACACTAACATAGATTAAACATAACTTCACGCCTATTTTTAAGTATAAGTGTACTGTATATATATGTTACGAAACCACGAAATACAATGGGTGGAGAATTTCTCCCATTGACCGGACACAAAGTTGTCAGTCAAAGATATTTATCACGATCATAAATTCCGGAAAATCATTGGCGTGCGCCAGGTCTCGATCCCACAACTTTTAAAATCAGAAGCTTGTATTTTTTCAAATTTATTTGTTTTAATCAGTCTGTCTTTGCAAATTTTGATTCTGACTCTACCGATAGTCGCGACGCCAGCACGCAACGATCCGTAAGGTTCTGCAAGCGAGACACCCTCACCAAAATGCGAACCAAATTTTAGGCAAACCATTCATCATACGACTTCATAATTGAATTCACCAAGTATTTTGGCAAAGCATGTGTTTTGGTATTTTCTTGGCAGACCTGTAAGCTTAATTTTGTATTCTTTTAGAAGTAAAATAAACATGTTTACAATGTCTGTAGACTATACATTATGTATTTGTAAAACTAGTAATATATAAATATATCTCTATTACGTTCGTCGATCATTTGTTTGATTTTTACTTAATTTAGCTTGAAAGTATGCTCAGTAAAAATCCATTATGTATTAAATGAAATATTTTTTCTCTAGAATTCTTAAAACTAATTTAGAAGAAAACTATCCAATTTTAGGTGAAGAGGTGGTTCAAATCGTCTTGATTTTTTTTAATATTATTGATTATAAGGAATTAAAAGTATTTTCTTACGAACCTCGTGGTGCATTGGTAAAGCTAGCCACTGGAGGAGGTTGGCGGGTTCGATCCCCAGCCGAGTACAAATATTTGTGACAAGTATGAATGTTTGTACGGCGTCTGGATGTTTTTCTATGTATTATGAGTATATATTTACAAAAAAAGTATATATGTATTCATATCCTATATCTATTTCCATAGCACAATCATTTAGTTACTTTGTTTGGAACTAGAGGGCACTGTGTGTTTTGTGTCCAAGATATTATTCTTACATATGATATACATTCGCATATATGATGAATTAGCCTATTTACGCAATTAAAATTGTTCCGTAAAACGGTATTATACACTGGTATTATAGTAAACACTAGCTGACCCGGCGAACTCTGTTTCGCATCAAAAGTAATAACTGCTGCCCCGCTATGCTAATACTGCAATATCTTCGACAAATTTGAAGTCGATAGCAGCTATAGGTTAAAAATGGGAATTTTCCATTGTTAACACCCCCGCAACCCCCCTTGTGGGTGGAATTTCGTAAAATCCGTTCTTAGCTGACCTCTACTCGGCGAAAGGAATAATCCTACCAAATTTCAAGTCGCTACGCCTTATGGTTCCAGAGATATCGTGATGAGTCAATATATAGGTGGAAATCTCTTATATATATACTCTCGAGAGCAATGAATCCGGGTCACTTAAAGAATGTTAAAAATCTCGGAAACTAAAAATGATAGTTTAATGCAATAAATTGTATTTAATAGACAATGTAATACTCCTTAAATGAAAGTAAAAAAAATATGAGTCACCATACATTTTATTAACACAAAATTACATAAAGAAAAAATCTGCTGATCTCTCCTTAAAACAAAAATAGGAAACATGAAATTTTTGAACTTTGTTACGATTTTCTTGAATTTTAATACTTCGTATTGCCTCCTCGTGCTTCCATTACTGCGTTTACGCGGTTTGGCATGCTGTACACCAAGTTCCTTATACGATTTTGGGGAATATTCTCCCATTCCTCTGTGAGAGCAATTTTGAGCTCACGAAGCGTGATTGGGGGAGGGTTTCGTTGTTTTACGCATCTGCCTAGCTCGTCCCAAGCATGCTCGATCGGGTTGATATCCGGGCTGCGCGCTGGCCACTCCATACGAGTAATGTTCATCTCTTGAAGGTAGTCATTCACAATCCTACCTGTATGAGGTCGGGCATTGTCATGCATAAATATAGCATCCTCACCTAAATTGACCATAAATGGACCAACGTGATCATTGAGGATTTCTTCCACATATCTTACGCTAGTTAAAGAGCCGTTTTCTATGATCACCAGCTCTGTGCGACTTTCAGAAGAAATTCCGGCCCACACAAGTACAGACCCACCACCGTAGGCTACTTTTTCCTCGATGCATGCTTGCTTGAATCTTTCCCCTGGTCTTCGATACACTCTGTGTCTTCCATCGTGCTTGTAGAGCATAAATTTTGATTCGTCGGAGAACATAACTTTTGACCAATCTTCAATACTCCAATTTACGTGGCTCTGGGCATATCTTAGTCTTGAAATACGATGCCCACGCTCCAGTTTAGGGCCGTTTGCAGGTCTAAGGGGTTTTAAGTTAGATTCAGCAAGCCGACGTCTTACTGTCCATGCACTTGGGTTACTTCCTCCGAGGCGTCGAAACTGATTGGTGAGTTCAGTTCCTGTGAGAAAGCGATTTCGAAGCATGGTGTTCACCAAGTATCGGTCTTCTCGTGCTGTGGTATACCTGGTTCTGCCCGTTCCTGGTCTGCGTAGGTTAGAACCAGTTTCTTCGTAACGTCGGAGAACTCTTTGTACTGTTGACAGCGACACACCAACAGTCCTGGCTGTATCGCGCTGACTCCGGCCGGTTTCCAGCATTGTAAGTATTCTGGTGCATTCTTCAGGCGTAAGCGACATAATTTCAGCTTGAATAATGAATATAGAGCACTATCAACATGGTTTATGTAACCACATAAATGACAGATTACAAACAAAAGCAAAACCAAATGCTGTAATTTCGTAGTTCCATCTTCGAAAGTGGCCCTTTTTCAAATTTGATTTTTTTATGATATAACTTTACAATAACTAAGAAGTTTTAATACCTTCATTTAAGGAGTATTACATTGTCTATTAAATACAATTTATTGCATTAACCTAGCATTTTTAGTTTCCGAGATTTTTAGGATTCTTTAAGTGACCCGGATTCATTGCTCTCGAGGTTATATAGATTATATGACAGGACGACAAGCTTTGAATTATTTTAGCAAGAAGTATATTTTTATTTTTATGTTTTTTTTAGAAAATAAGGGTCAAGCGAACAAGCGGGTGATATGGCTTATGATAAGCTACTACCGCCACCCATAGACACCTGCAGGTGGAGATCTAAAAAGGTGTGGGATGGGACGGGATGGAGGAACAGAGGAGGGCCTCCGAAGACCTGTCTCGTCCGAAAGGCTACATGTGCCACTTTACGTCGATATTGTGAAAGGCCCTGAAAATTCCATTTGTGAAATAAGCTGCTGTGGCTCTACTACTTTTTATTCAAATCTCAAATGGAATGTTTCGGAATCAATTGCCATCCACCGGACATAATGTGGTCTATAACAATAACTTCCGAAAAGAATTTAGAGAAATCATTGCTATGAGTCCAGGTTCGATACCAGAGCTTTTTAATTCATAGCTCCTGGACCTCCAGACCACGATATAACAAGAATATTTAATTACAAATATATAGACTATAACTAAACTTATGTGCAATATAATATATAACTGATAACAAACTTACTTTGTATGGGATTTGCGATTTATATTTAAAAAACAATTTTACATACGCTGATTTTCGGTAAGCACTCTGATCAACTCCAAATCATATTTTTCACTATAACAAATGTAATACAAAGAAGTAGTAGAATTATTCGTCAGGAACATTAACAGCCATAAAAAAGAACTAAAAAGAAAAAAAAAATCCCACCCCTGTCAAATCTATCGATAGAGAGGATTACTTTGGAATTAAACACATCGCTTCCAGAGGATTTAGTGTGCTTATCACAAGATCCCTTTACGAAATGTGGAGAGATTCTGTCAGAAGTGAAGTGGACCCTACATGGATGCCAAAGAGATTTGCCGAGAAATAGCCTATAGGTATGTACGGGAAATAAATGTTTTAGGACAGTAATGGGTCAGGTCGCTGCCGTCTTATCTTATATAATTTTAAATGTATTCTTTCAAGATTTTTTTGGTAAATATTTTTAATTTTTTAGAGTTTAATGTAACTTTTAAATTAATTGCAAGATTTATCAATTTATCAATTAATTTATCAATTCTATAGCAATTGTTTTGTGATTTTTTTTTATTAATATGTTATAGTATTTTTCCCTCCAATTTGGTTGGAGATTGATTCATCCATTCATTGCATTTCATCCAAATCTCATAAAGATTTTACTTTGCTTCTAAATTTTATATGATAATTGAAACTCAAAATATACATACACATTCAAATAATATCATTTATTTTAATGATATTTTTAGTACAAGAATATTTTTTGGTACTAGAATTCAGGTGGAAAAAAATCATTTTTAAACCATTGTTCACGTACACGACTCGTTCGTTCTTAAAAATAATGATTTCCTATTCCCGTATACGATAACGACTGTACTCGAATTTTGTTTTATAATATACAAAAAGTGTTGATACAATGCCAAAAGTAATATGTAAAAAAAAACAAATTTAGTCACATTCGTTTGGAGATCGAGCACTCCGCGTTTGAATCAAAAAGTTATTAGATCGAATCAGGGCTAACACGCCAAAAAGTTCTTGGAACTTTTTTCGGAAGCTATGTGTGAGACAGGACTGATAACATTGTGCCCAGTGTATGGCAGTAGGGTTCCACCAACTTTGTCGTCATAACAATTAATTATGATAAATGTATTAGAAATATATATACTCGTAAATGATATAGTGTTTGTACTGACTGTTGTCTGTCTGATCCTGTTTGGTTCATACTCGAGATTTGAACCGCACCCGGTTTATTTATAACCCATTGTGAATAACAGCGGACGTGTTCCTGCCATTTAAAGTGTACCGTTCGCGAACTATTCGTATTAATTAAGTTTAATTGTGCTGAAAACGTCTTGTCTTCGTAAATAATATTATTATTGTGATAATAATAATATAATAAATAGCTGGATAATTAATAAATGAATAACAATTTTATTTCATGTGTTAAAAAGTTTTTACCGGTGATTTCGCTCGTGTATCTACTGGTTCTTAACAAAAAAATTTTTGAATGATTATTATTAAAATATAATATATATTTAATATAATTAAATTGTTATCATTTTTATGGAGGCAAACGAGAAGCAGTGTCACCTGATGTTGAGCAACAATCGCCGCCCATGGATACCTAAACACAAATTGCCAGCCCTCACAATGGGATATAGAAGGGTTCGGAAGTGGGAACAGGACGGTGAAAGAGGAGGTCGAGGCCGCCCATTCATGTAGCAACCTGCTTGGCACTACCACTGTAGGACTTGTGAAACTTAGGATGTGGACTTCAAGGACACATTTTCCATGACCAAATTGAGATAAAAGTAGATTAAGGAGATTTCTTTTTTTCAAATTTACCCTCAAACTTTAGAATCTCTCAAATAAAATACAACGTGTTTTTTTACGGAATAAGACGGCAAACGAGCAAGTGGGTCTCCTGATGGTAAGTAACTTCTCATTGCTGATGTATATCATGGTGCTCTGCCGTCCCTTAAAGGACGAGAAGGAGGAAAAAGTAAGGAGAAAAGGGATCGGGCCTCCGGATACCGCTCTCACCGCAATAAACACGGCACAAGCCACTTTACGCTGATATTCCGAGAGGGCGTGGAATTCCACCGGTCGAGCCGGCCCATTCATGCAGCGAACTGCAAGACTCTACCACTGTTTATGTATACATGTTAAAAATAGATATTTTATTTAAAAGTTAGTTTCCATTGAAAAATGCAAACGTTCAAATAATTGATTAAACTACTTTACAATACAAAGTTAGCGCTAAGAACACACTAACGAATATTCTAAATCGTATTTAGGGGATCAAAACTCAATTAGCTGTGTTAAGGGGGATCGGTGTGCGACATCTGGCGGCGAAGTTGAAAACGCTGATGACAATCCAACATCACGCCTCGGGGAAAAGTGGGTGAATGATTCAAATGTAACTTTGTTTTCAATAAAATATACATTTAGTTAACGTCAGGATATAATTTATTGTATTTCGTTTCATTACAATTATTTTACTGACTAATATTGAGAAGTGGTACCTTATGGCGCTTTGTTCTCTCTGCCTACCATGTTAGGGACTTGGCGTCGAGTTGTTTATTTGAGATGGGAGCCAAACGGGCTGGCGTGTCACCTGATGGTAAGTAACTTACGCCTATGGACACCCGCAAATACAAATAGTGTTACAGTTTATTTGCCGGCCTTTGATGAAATAAGTAAGGGGTCGTAAGTGGGATGGGGAAGCGTTGAGCTATTGGCTACCTCTCTCACTGATCGAAATGCGGTATGAGCCACTTTTTGCCAATATTCTGATAGGTCGTGGTATTTCATTGGTCGAACCAGCCTATTCATGAAGCGAACTTCGTGGATCGACCGCTGTTAAGAAAACTAAATGTTTTTATCTATAATACCAGATTTTACTAATTCACGTTTTTTTATGGGATAGGAGGGCAAACTAGCAGGCGTGTCACCTGATGGTAAGCAACCAACGCCGCCCATGGACACCAGCAACACATATAGTCTTACTGTTGCGTTGCCTACCTTTAAGGGATAGGCGATAGGAAAGGATGGGGAAGGGGGGTGGGCCTCCGGGTACCTCTCTCACCGAACGAAACGCGGCATGAGCCACTTTACGTCGGTCTTCTGAGAGGTCGTGGTATTTCACCGGTCGAGCCGGCCCATTCATACAGCGAACTGCTTGGCTCTACCACTGTTGCCCCATTTGGACGCCACACAAGGAGTACTTATCTTAGAATCTAAATTATAAATAAAATCTTCCATCTTATTCCAAAGTAAATATAAAACTACTCTTTGTTTAACGATACGTCTGTGAAAGCTGTCTGAATATTTACTTTTATAAGTCGCAGCTTTAGAGTGACGTGTCGTAACCTTTTGATTTTCAACAAGGAAATGAAGACGAGTTCTACTAGAGTGAGATAAAAATAACCATCCACTGCTACATAAGTCATATAATAGCTTTTTTTTCTTAAAGACATGTGCGTTTTTTTGCTTGTTTTGAAATTACTCTGTGGAATAAAATATTTCCATTTGGGAACATTATGTTCACCTTCAAACATTTTTAACATTATTCAATTATTTTTTTATGGAATGGGACTAACAAGCTGGTTGGTCACCTAGTAGTAAGTAGATATCTACAACACCGAGAGAATGACACTGGAATTGCTGGCCTTTAAGATAGGATAAGGAGAGGAATGGGCAGTGGAAGAAAGTTGAAATGGCAAAATTAAATTTAAATACTATCCCTACCCGTTTTGTTGCTTAGCTTGAAACTAGGGGGTGCTGTGTGTATTGTGTCCAAAATATTATCATTAAATATATACTGACTCTAAGGGCATAGTTTATTTATCAAGCTATCAATTGGTGGCCTATCTTTTACGAAACATTTTACGAGTCTTCCCCGCCATTGGCGAGAATTGTAATAATCATAAAACTTGGTTGGTTATATTTATGACATTTTGTTCGGCGAATGAACTCTTTGTAAACAAACCCAACGCAAACAACAATATTAAGAAAACTAAGGCTAATAAATTTCAGTGTATTATTTTGTTCAAATAATACCGTTTGAAGATATTGTGGCTTACGTTCTCTTACTTAAAATAAGATAGATCGAATATCAAAGTGAAAGTTCATCTTCATATCTTCGGCCAGTGACTTAGCCTGTGGATGGATTCTGATGAAATGGATAGATGACTTAAATTTTAGAATCTGGTTAGCTCAAATTCAGTGGTAGAGCCAAGCAGTTCGCTGCATGAATGGGCCGGCTCGACCGGTGAAATACCACGACCTCTCAGAAGAACCACGTAAAGTGGCTCATGCCGCGTTTCATTCGGTGAGAGAGGTACCCGGAGGCCCACCTTCTTTCCCCATCCTTTCCTATCCCTTAAAGGTTGGCAACGCAACAGTAACACTATATGTGTTGCTGGTGTCCATGGGCGGCATTGGTTGCTTACCATCAGGTGACACGTCTGCTCGTTTGCCCTCCTATCCCATAAAATAAATGTCTTTATGTAAGTTATAAAATATATATATGAAGAAGTAATTCTCTCATTAAACAATAAGCCAGTGTGCTAAATTTAAAAAATGCTTAATAATATAGTTTAATTTTAAAAATATAACGAAACACCTATATTTTTTAAATAAACTTACATTTACCATATATATTTTGCATTTTTTGTAATCAAACCAGTTTCTGCACACAAAATGCTCCAGACATGTCATGGCGTCTTAAATGACGTTTTGCCGTGGCAAACTATGTTTTGTTATGTAAAGACGCTGTCAATATTTTTAGTGACGCTTAGCACGGCGTGACGGCATTCAAGATGACATTTTCTGATTACCACGTCACTTAATGGCCTATTTTTTAAGATTTACTGTTGCAAGTTGCAGTCTCGGTGGCGCAGTGGCTAGCACCCCGCTTCTGATTCAAGAAGTAGTGGGTTCAAATCCTGACACACACCTAAGACTTTTCGAAATTTTCGGAAGTTATGTGTGATAAATATCGATGACTGACAACTTTGTGCCCGGTATGGCAATAGGTTCGCCACCTATTCCATTTGGGACGTAAACATAACGGCGAGACGAGGCTTAACAGCCGCTGCCTACACCTTCGGGTAGAAAAAGGCGTGAAGTTATGAAGTTCTGTTGCAAAAATAATAAAAATATGAACTTATTTTGATGAACAGTATTATTTTTTAAATTTGTATTACATAATCAACTATTAGAAACTCTAGTCTGATCATCCGATTCAATCTAGGTAAAACCAAGTCTATTGCTTACAAATAAGAAGTACATTTTTTTTATTTTAAAAGGGAAGAAATGAACAAATGGATCCATAACGAACTGTATATAGACCTACTATATTTTTTTTAAAAAGAGATGGCAAAATTTTGATATTTTAATTTAAAATCGCATCTACGAATAATTTATCGCCGAAAATTCGTGACGGAACACCGCAAATTTGCAGCGCAACCAAACACTAAACTGACATTCTCGTCGTCACATATATATATATATTTAACTGTTATAGTTTTAGCACAGTATATTGCGGGTTTATTTGGTGAATTGAAGTTCATGCGTTCATGCTTTATTCATGACGCCGGACACGTAACCGGCGCGTCAACCGGCAATTTGTATTTTGCACATTGCGCAATATAAATTGCAATTTCGATGTGGAATTGTCTTCCACACTTTGAATATTGAAACGCCGCTGTTATACTGATAATGAGATACCGGTGTTTTGTGCTCTGGTTATTTGATACAGTTGTATTTTGGAATGGTTATATGATGATATAGTTATATCTGAGAATATTTAACATTACATAACTTCACGCCTTTTTCAACGCGAAGGTGTAGGCAAGATAGAAGATAGAAGATATACTTGTTGAAAGAGATAGAGATGAAACATTAGAAGATTCTTAATGGAGTCCGACTGTACATATAAGGTACTGCCATACATAATGGCAAATATGCTTATTTCTTCATTTCTTGTTACTAAACAGACTTGTTAACTGTTCTATTGAATTGCCTTAGTTCCGATAAATAAATTTAGGCGCGGTTATTTTTTTTTCTCTCTACTTATGCATTAAAATGGCTTCATCAACAAAAGGAAAAAGACTATTACTTGTAAAAAGACTAGACCAGTAAACTAGACTTAACGAAATTTTGTGACTCATTATAATATAAAAAAAATGCGCCACGTTTATAAACTAAATAAATATTTAACGCCAACTATTTAATTTAAAAACTTCATAATTATGTTTAAATGTCTGCGTAATATACAAAATTCCAACAACATATAATTGATTACCTCATAAATTTGAGGTAAATATATATATTTACAGAAATCCTTTGAGCCCATCTTAAAACAAGATATGTAACATAAAAAAATACCAGTATAAGGAAACATATAACAGACAAAAAAATAATGTTACCCTCCAAAATTGTCAACGCCCTAAGGTTCAGGGCCTCATATATCATGAGGATTTATTTTCACCTCGGCACCATTCTCGATTTCAACCTAACGCTTTAATTCAATATTAAATTTTGCTCTTTCACCCGTTTTACGAACAGCACATGTCTTTATATACGTTTATGTTATTCATATTTTACTTAAGTATTGCATTAGGGAACTCCCGAGGAGTATTATGCGTGGAAAATGAAGTGATCATAATTAATTTATAATATAACATAACTTCACGCCTTTTTCTAAACGAAGGTTTAGGCAGTGGCTGTTAAGCCTCGACTCGCCGTTGCGTTTAAGTCCCAAATGGAATAGGTGGCGAACCTATTGCCATACCGGGCACAAAGTTTTTAGTCATCGATATTTATCACACATAACCTTCGAAATTAATTTCGAAAAGTCATTGGTGTGTGCCAGGATTCGAACCCACGACCTTTGGATTCAGAAACCATGTACTCTACCACTGGACCACCGAGACTGTATACTAAATTGATATCAATTTCCATAACACACTTTTACTTATAACGTTTTAAGAGTAGTAGAGCCATTCACTGTGTCTCAGTCTCAGTCTTCAATGGGCCTGATCGACCAGTGAAATACCACGACCTCTTAGAATATCAACGTAAAGTATTCTAAGAGTTGATATTAACCTATTTTGACTTCAGATACTTTCTTCTAGACGTCAACAATATTCACAAAATATTTCTTCTGATTGGATTGCTTATAATCAAGCTTACATTTTAAATATTCACACATTAATGTAGTAGTAATAAGTAGTATTTTTAGTGGATAGGAATGGGGTCGGAAGTGTGATGGAGTAAAGATGGGAAGCAAATGAGCCTCCGGATACCTCGGTAACCGAGCAAAATATGCTCCTTTACGTCAATGTTCTGAGAGGTTGTAGTATTCACGGTAAACCTGGTCGAGCCGGTCCATTCATGCAGTGAACTGCATGGCTACTGTTAAGCTTGTAATACACATGTAAAAGTACCAGCGCGACAGCGGCTAAATAAAGTTCGGAGGCTTCACCTATAACTTACTACGCAAAACACAATCTCAAACATTATTAAAAATTTTACGTTATTCAATAATAAATGTATAACGTAATATCTCAAGTAAAATATGGAGTATTAAGATTACGTTATATATTCAAAGAAAATCCATTAAAAATTCCCGTACTCTGTACCTCCTTCACCAAATGTGAGAGTTGATTGCGTTGTATTATCTCTACTCTGAATCTTGAAAACATTGTACGATTAAAAACTTTAATACTTACACAGAAGAATGAAATTCTCTTGACAATTTGTAACGTGTCGTTTTTAGGAAACGATATTCTGGTACAATAGTATGTACCACCCAGTAGCTATTTAATATCCAAATGTACTAATAGCTTTCAGAAAAATAAATAAAAGTATTATAATGACTATTTATCGTATCATTTCTGCTTAATATCTTCAAGCGTTTCTTATTAATATCAATTGGTATAGGAAGCATTCCAACTCATGACACCGACTAAAATGTTCGATCTTCTAGAAGAGTCGACAATTCGATTGGCATCCGGTGTAATTTGCTCGCACACATAACTCCCGAAAAGTTTCCCGAACTTCCATTAACGTTGACTCGAAGTCCCCATATTGAAATACAAGGATATGGAGACAGAAAATTATATATCCATGTCATAATATATTACATAATTATAATGACAGAATTGAGCATGTCTTATCACTAGGGCAAGGGAGAGTATTATTTTATACTGTTTTTAAATATATTAAACACAGCGCCATCTAGTTTTGAGTAGTTAAATTACAAGATTATTGTAATATGGAAACTGTACTATACTGTACTACGGATATTAATACATGTATACACTTTTTTTATAATTATATGAGACTAATTATACTCTGGTATGATTCGAACCTGTTGACCTCTGCTTGTATATTGACACCCAGCCATTTACTTAAATTGCTTTTAGAAATTTTATGCAAAGCCAGAATTATTTTAAGGAAATATAAAATTGTTTTCTATACCCACGTATATGGGTTTTCTTTTCCTCATAATTTATGAACGAAACCATGAAACAAAGTATAATTCAATAAAGTGCTGGCAGTAAACTTTATATTGCTATATAAACATAAAAATACTAAGTGCTACCCAAAGTTGGTTATTTTTTTGACCTCACATGAGATTGAAAAAAAAATGTACGCTTTTTATAGAGGCTTATATTACTGCGAAAGAGTTTCTGGTAGTTGATTTTAATACTTCTCTTTCCCCCCTTTCATTTAAGCTTTCAAAGATATGAGCAACATTCACCAATTCAGCTATCGGACCACAATAATAATAAAAATTACGTTTATTTTAATATCTAATTGGCGGGCGATACGCCCTAGCGTTTTTGAATTGCTAGTATTTACTTATATTAAAAGTATAAGTTATCAGTTTTAATAGTGGTAAAGCCACGCTGTTCGCTGCATGAATGGGCCGGATCGACCGGTAACATACCACGGCCTCTCATAATATCGACGTAAAGTGGCACATTTCAGTGTGGTAAGAAAGGCCTACGGAGGGCCACCGCTCTTTTACCACGCTGTCCCATCCCACTCCATTAAAGGCTGGCAACGCAACTGTGACACTATCACTGTCAAGGTGTTTATGCGCGGAGGTAGTTGCTTACCACCAGGTGACCCGCTTGCTCGTTTGCTCTCATATTCCTTAGTTAATACTGAATTACCGTAGGGACACATCCTGAAGTTTCGGCTTATAATTAAGCCGAAACTTCAGGATGTGTCCCTACGGTATAGCAGATTGTTACCGATTGGTAACAATCTGCACAAGAAAGAACGAATCTATGCCACAACTCTCACGATTAACAAACAAAGATTATTGGCCCAGCTCATGCTGATGAAAAAAACTTAAATTATTCTAAGTTAAACTATATCGCCCAGTAAGCACTGCACTAGGAGGGGATCTTGGAGTGAGAGACTAGGAAAATTTCTCTACTGTCGTAAGAAAATGGGAGGGTCAGGTTAACTGGTGCCATAATTCACTCATCTATGACTTCTATGAGTATCAATTCAACAGCCACCTCCTTCTGGTAGAGTCAGGTCTCCTAAGTCAGTGTTACCCATTTAGAATGGAATCATCCTGTCATGAATAACTTCGTCTCGGAGTCGTTAGGGAATCTAACGACTCCGAGATAATAATCTTCCGGCCAATAATCTTTGTTTGTTAATCGTGAGAGTTGTGGCATAGATTCGTTCTTTCTTGTAGGAATAATAAATACGCGGTATTCCGTTGTCCAAATCTAAGAATACATAAATATTTCCCTTGTTATAAGTACCATTAAAATGTATTGAAGTACCAACTAAACCCACAATTACTGACGCTTTATACAGCAACATTAAATGCACAAACTGCACTAGCTTACTACAATGTTGTCCCAAATTTACGTTCAAGCCACGATTACCGATATTCTCCATTTGGTAGGAGAGTCTGTTGCCCTAGTAGAGTGCCACAACTAATTAGACATATCAGGAGCTCTGACTTCAATTAGATCTCAGCTAACTCTAGCTTCTACGGACGCTCTAGTTTCGAGATTAGTGAATGCAGCGAGTAATAATATACACATAAATATAATTCAAGTGTCTGTTTGTAGTAGTGAAATAACCGCATTTTAACAGTGGTAGAGCCAAGCAGTTCGCTGCATAAATGGGCCGGCTCGACCGGTGAAATACCGCGACGTCTCAGAAGATCGACGTAAAGTGGCTCATGGCGCGTTTCGTTCGGTGAGAGAGGTATCCGGAGGAACACCCCCCCCTTCCCCATTCCTTCCTATCCCCTATCCCTTAAAGGTCGGCAACGCAACAGTAACATTAATTGTGTTGCTGGTGTCCATAAGCGGCGTTGGTTGCTCACCATCAGGTGACACGCCTGCTCGTTTGCCCTCCTATCGCATAAAAAAAGTTACTAGATGTTTATTTTTTGACAATATTGGCTGTCTGTCTATCTCTTTTCCGGCTAATCTCTGACATGGTTTGAACGATTGTGACATATCGCCAGATAGCTTATATAATAAGGAGTAGATTAAGCAACTTTTATTTTAAAAAAATCTTTCATTTACTCCTTTATTGCTCTGGGTCGAAACGAAGGTCATCGAGCCAACTAGTATACCTAATAATATTATTTTTTCTATGAAGTCAGAACATCTTAACGTTCAATTTCAATATCAATATCTTACAAAACTCTTTTAATAATAGAACATACACTATTGTATAGTGTCATCATTTTCATTTACCTTTTGAGGTCCACTGCTGGACAGGCCTCCCCCATAGAGCGCCACAACTGCCGGTCCGTTCACTCATGGGGGGTTTTTGCCATAATCGCCACGCTTGGCAGGCGGGTTGGCGATCGCAGTAGGCTGTATTTTGTTGAGAGAGAATGCTGCTGCCCATTCTTCCAGCCTTTTCCCTTAGTCGCCTTTTACGACACCCACGGGAAGAGATGGGGTGGCGGTATTCTAAGCCGGCGCCACACAGCATCTACGTACACTATACATCAATTGTATAGTGTATGTTCTATTATTAAAAGAGTCTTAATAGAACATACAGTATAATATAATTATAGAACATACAGTATACAATAGTATACTGTATGTTCTATTATTAAAATAGTTTTGTAAGATATTGAAGCAATACCCTAACTTTTTTACCAAAATACTAAGTCCTTAGCGGAGCTGGCAGTAAGAATAGAATTCTATGCTCAAAACTTATACCATGCATGCTCGCCAGTTTTTCTGGTGTTTTTGATTGGACAAGGTCAATTTACTCATGGAAACTACTACACGACTCTTACATATTTTCGCTTTAATCTGTACATCTGCTTAGTCAGCCTTGCATACTTCACATTTTTATGTGTTCCAACCGTTTGATTCTCTTTCATACTTTCACACTAAACTTCTTTTAAATTATAGCTGCCTGCTTAGTATATTAGTTTAGAAAGATTTGAAAACTAAATTTTCCGCGTTGTTTCTCTTCGTCTTTGTCTTTAACAGTTACAACAGTTACATCTTCAACTGAAACCAAATTGTAACCCAACTATGGGGTCATTAAAGTACGCCAAGACCAAATAGCCAGTCCAAAACTAGCACCACCTGTTACAAGAAGTCACAGTTTCCATATGGTAAATGATGAATGAATAATATTTCACGAATATATCTGCAAGTAACAACACTTAGACGTAGAATAGAGGAAACTAATAATTCATCAAACTCCCCTACGTAGTAAAAGTAAGTTTGTTTGCGAACAAAGTTTCAGATATTGAATGGATCTTTAGCGCTCTCTATATAGAAGTATGGCTTTCTGTAAGTGATTCGAACAGAGAATTATGCATTGAAATGGTAAACTAGATTTGAGTAGTAGACTGTTCACAATTTCAGTACTATTTTAATGGATTATTTCTTCCTTCTTATTAACTAGTATTAATAAAGTGATTTAAAAAACAGTATTTTAATTTGTCTTTTCGCTGTTCTGGAGGTCAAGCATCCCTCTTTTGAATCAACGAGTCGTAGTATGTTCGCCATCTTTTCCATTTGGGATGTTAACATAACGGCGAGATGGGTCTTAGCAGCCGCTGCCTATACCTTCGGTTAGAAGAAAGCGTGAAGTTATGTTTTTTTGAGACGTGGTATCGTTTCCGAAGTTACATCCATGACTTTTTGGAATTCTTTTAGAACGGTAATATATGATAAATGTTTGACATGGATTGACAAAATTTTGTACGATATAGGGTCGAGACTAGATATTTGGGACGTAAAAAGAAAAAAAAGCTTTTTTTTCTAGAAACTATATAAATATATTTACACGATATTACTATGATACGAGTATGGTCAAAAAGGTTGGTATGAAAGAAGCGAACTATAGAGATGTGTGGAAAAACCCTTGTGCCTACCCCAAATGATGGGAACCGGGCAGGAATAAAATATGATCACACTTTAATGATTATTGATTAAATTACTTTAGAACAAAAAAAGGGTTTCAGAAGAAAAAGAAACAAAAATGTATAACCCTGAAATCGAAGCCTCGTTTCAAATTAGTTAAATATTTATACGTTTGTGTAACTTCAAATTCATGAATTGAGTTTAGATTAAAATGTCTTAAGCCCTTTTTGTAATACAGACGAATTCACACCCAATCAAACTCCCCCTCCCAAAATCCGAATGTACCATAGCAATCCATAAAATTAAATATTGAAAATGGCCGTGCGTTTTAATCAAAACGGCATTAGTTTAAGCTTGTAGGAATGTGCGTTATGATAAATATAACATACATACTCAAAGTTATGACAACAATTTGTTAAAATTATATTATCAGCATCGATTTTGTTTATACTAGTAACCTTTCCAATAGTTATAACTACTTAAGACCTTGTAGTTTGACGCACCGACGCGACCCTCTGATTTTGTCTCTAGTTTGAATTCTTTTCTTTAAGAGAAAACGACTCAGCGGCAGACCTGGTCGTGAGTGACTAGCGCAGTCCATGGATATCTGCAACATTGAGAGGGTCTCAGAGGCGTTCGCAGCGTTAAAATGGGTAAAGGAGAAAATAAGGACGGGGTGTGGATACCTCTATTACGAAACCAAACCTGGCGATATCCACATTGGTAGTGGTATTAGACCATTTGAGCAGGCCCATTCATGGAGCAAACTGCGTAGCTATACACAATTAGTGGTTTGAACTGGTAATTGGAGACACAGGTAATTGTCTCCATTCCCATGTTAGGAAATTATACTTAGAAAGCAATATGATAATTTAAAAAAATATATTTTATAACAAACCTTACAAATTCGTCAAACAAGTTCGCTGAGCAATTTGCTGTCCGAAGAACATGACCCTCCGATTTTAAGTAAAGAGTTTGCGCCACGTGGTCGGTCATACTCGCACAATTAGGAAGGGACGCATAAGTCCTTGGGATTTGAACTTAATAAACTTATATATATTACATTTGTGTTACTGCACACATCATAAAAAAAAACTTTATATACACTATCACCAATAGTAAATTCAGTATCTCTAATCCCTTGGGTGGTCCAGCTATTTAGAGAAATTCTCTTCGCAATATATTTGTTTTAGACCATTGGTATATTATATAGATAACTTTTTAGAAATCTTTTCGGTGAATAGAGTGTATCAAAAAATATATATGTCAATTTTTTTTGTATAAGTTCACTACAGTACTACCATACTTCGACCACAATATGATATGTAAATCTAATATTATAAATTAATATGTATTAAATTCTTTTTGGACATTTCATCATATATATGTCAGGCTGAAAACAAATACGGAAAAAAAAACAAATTAATAATATAACAAAACAACATCGGCAGTACGATTCAGCATTTCAAAGGGGGACGCTTTAATCAGAGTTACAAATTCAATTTAGCCGTTGAAGGCCGATTTGGGCATGATATCGGAATAATTTGCATAGTTATTATAAACATGGGTCAGTCCTGCATAAACTCTGCCCGATGACAGCTACCGTCTCTCCAATGCAAATAATTTGTACCGGAATTAGAGACTATGGATACGATTGGGCTTAAGAGGAACATTTCAATATAACCTACCATAACTTCACGCATTTCTCTACCCGAAGGTGCAGGCCGCAGTTAAGACTCGACTCGTTAAGTTTCAAATGAAATAGGTGACGAACCTTTTGCAATAAGTTGCAAAAGGTTGCACAAAGTTGTGAAAAAAGAATAAGGAGTTCGACCACTGGACCACCGAAACCAATAAATTCAGTTGAATAAGTAGGATATAAAGCTTCTTAGTCCTTGTGTTGTTAAAAGCTACATACATGCCTAACTTCACGACAAGCCATTAGCGGTGTAGGTCATAGTTCTGTAGTGTAATAAAATGAAAATTTGTATCGCAATAGTAACAAATAGTAATTATTAAGTCCAATCTGGCGCTCTTGTTTAGATTCGTGTCTCAGTACTCGAGATGAGTCGTCTTGTATGACATCAAATTATGCCTGATACTGTACAAGACCTACTACATTTTCTAGATCATAGAATCAAATATATTTATCATACAACTCGAGATATTAGTAAATAAAGTTGCTGATACACATGACACATCCATTAAGAATAACATCTTCAACATCAAGGGTGCTTTACAGCACTTCAGGTAAACGTATCCAATTTATATTGAGCCGCGATGATGCTTTCAATCACCCCTTCATCCTTTGTAATCTAAAGAGGTGAGAGGGGTGTTACAGGTCTTACACAATGGGCGCGGCTTATAACTAAAGGCGGGCATAGAGTAATCGGAGGGTGTGTTGGAGGCTTTGTATTTCATAATCAGATGCATCACTATGATTGAATGTGGATGATATGCTAACTATGTTGTAGTTATGATCTATGTGCATATTAAAGGCACCCGATTAAGAATATATTTATTACTACATACTCGCATAACCTCACGCCTATTCTCCTGCAGGGTAGGCAGACAACAGAGTGCCATAAGCTACGATTACAATCACAATTACATTACAATACACCTTACAATCTTGCCATTAGATTTTTTTATGTTATAGGGGGGCAAACGAGCAGGCGTGTCACCTAATGGTGAGCAACAAACACCGCCCATGGACGCCTGAACACATATAGTATTACAGTTGCGTTGCCGGCCCTTTCAATAGGATAAGGACGGGGGAGGGTGTGGGATGGGAAAGGGGGGGGAGTAGAGGGTGGGCTTCCGGATACCGGAGCAAAACACGGCAAAAGCTACTTTACGTCGATATTTTCGTCGTGGTATTTCACCAGTCAAGCTGGCCCATTTTTGCAGCAAGCTGCGTGGCTCTAACACTATGAAAATTGTTGTTCTCACATCATTTTGAAATATTTGTAACTATGTATGTAATTGTTTCTTACAGCTCTAGCATGGGTATTTTAGGGACATTTTTTTTACTATTTCGGTTAATAGATATAGCCAGGTTAGTAGAGTTGAAAACCTAAAAACATATTGGAGTATACAATAAAAACGCTTTAAAGTTTCCAAATAACTTAAAACTGATAACAACTTGAGTAGAAACTCTTATAAATTTCCACTACAGCTTTACTAAAGACTACATAATATATTTAAATTATTCTTTGTTCTTAAGATAAACACTCTCAGAATTATTAAATATAATTTAATTCGTAGTAATCGTAATGTGTTTTCAAACTATCTGAGCTTCATAAAAGGCAGTTACTATTTCCACGGGGTATCTATTTAACGGGTTCTTTTAAAATTTCTTTTTGTGTTAATGACTATGTAATTATGAATATCTAAACGTATCACGATCATGTAATGTAGAACCTTTGGTGATGAAACTTTGTTACGAAATAGCTTTGTCTGTCTGTTTTTACTTACACTTTTAATCATCATTTCAATTATTTGCCTGGCAATATCCCATAAGTCGTGTCGGTACTACATGTCATCTTTTTTCCATTCTCTTCTTCTATCACTCGTTATCTCCGCACTTACTCCCTTCATACTCATATCAACTTTTATACAGTCCATTCATGTCTTTTTCGGTCTTCCTCTACCAATGTGTCCATCCACAGTCATTTTCATCACTCTCCGTGTATCATTTACTGTCACTTTCTTACCGTATATCATTATTTGTATACTTTCAATCAAATATGGCGGATTATTAGATAAACCAACATACCATTTCAATAAATTGATTTTACCATTTTTCACAAAAAATCGGGCAGATATTATGCACTTTTGTGACGTCAAACCAGACATGCCGGACATGCAAAAACAGGTATATTCATGAGAGAAACATAGCATATTCTATGACTTATTGAAGCACATTCTCTACACTTAGTTCTACAAAGAATGGGCAATAGGTATGGAGTGAATTATTCATTGTATGTCCAATCCTAAGTTTATTCTGAATTCTGAATTTATTTATTAACATACGTAAGTTGTTCAAGTTTCTTCATACATGGAAAATTTCTATGAAATGTTAAGCTGCTACTAGTAATTACTAGACCACCTTATGAGATGAATTGGGCAATTTAAAATAAAAAAAATGCCAATTAGATGACGTCGCAGATTGAATGATACCAGTTGGTGACAAATTTTATAGTCTCTATTCTCATTAGAATGATAGTCCACATAAATAGAGTGATATGGGAGAGATGTAAAATTAATACCATTAAAAAGACGGTCGATAGGCTTCCTTGGCTTCCGTGTATTGGTAAAGCCATAGACTGCGGAGTTTAGGCAATTCCCACTTGATCACAAAGATTTATGTGACGATTTGTATGACATTTACAAAAAAAAAAATATACACAAGTATTTGGCTTAGAGTGGATAACCAGGACATGTGCGAATAGTGTCCAAAAAAAATTAAGAGTACCCTAGATTAATAAAACGATATATTAAAAAATCTTTTACGATCTACACCCCAAGCTTTAGTGTTTGTTACAAAGTTGTTTTCAATTCGGAAATCAAGTAACACATGAAACTGCGAATGGATGTAGGAGTCGAGAACTGCCACGAAACACCTTCTAGCACCAAATCGAACGAGTTCTGGAGCAATCTTAGGAGCGCTCTGTTCTTTCTGCCTATCCTGAAAGGGATTTGGCGTGCATTTATGTATGTAAGTATGTATGTAACAAATGAAAATGACGCCAAACTTGATTCTTATCATCGATTAGAGTTCAGTCTACACCTACACAGACGCAATGTCGTGTAAATTGGAGATTTACGCAAGTAATAAATCAGTCAAGGGATCGTATGTAAGCCCGCCAATACGTTACGTCCAACCGCTGTCCCCCCTCTCTTACACTACCTTTTGTAAAAATAACTATATCAAACCCGACGTTACGACGTATGGGAATAAAAATGTTTGAGAGGTGAATTTGCGGTTGTGAGTTATATGCCTCGGCGAGGATGCGACCTCGAGTTTCTGTTTTTTTTTCTTTTCAATTATTTTCATAAATTTTCGTCTTGATTATTTAATTTATTATAAATTTACTCAGGATATTTTTGTGACTAATTTTGTAAGTTTTGTCGAAGAACTATATTTTGGTTGACTATACAGACTAAGGCTTTATTTATGGGATACGGGGGTAAACAAGCAAACGTCTTACCTAGTAGTAAGTAACTAGTCACCGTTCATGAACATCTGCAAAATCTGGAAAGGAATCTTGGATGGGTCTCTGGATATCTCAATCACCGAATGAAACGAGGATAAGCCATTGTGCGTCAAAATTCTGAGAAATGCCTACTGTATGTTAGAATTCCAATAATTTACTGCTAAGGCCTCAGTAGTCCAATCGTCGAGCACTCCGCTTCTGAATCGAAAGGTCACTGGTTTGAATTCTGGCTCACATAATTGACTTTTCGAAATTATTTTCGGAAGTTATGTGTGATTAAACATCGATGACTAAAAACTTTGTGCCCGGTTCGGATTTGGGACGAAAGCATAACGGCAAGACGAGGCTTAACAGCCGCTGCCTACACCCTCGGGTAGAAAAAGGCGTGAAGTTATCAATCAATTATTCAATATTCCATTGACCCTTTGTCTTATAATAATGCCACTTACAGAAATTGGTAGACTTCTTCTCAGGTCTAATAGACTGTGACATAAACTAATTGACTTAGCTAATAGTATACTGCTTTTAGTCTCTTTGGAATGAGCTAATTATTATATTTATTATATAATATTAATTTTATATCCGTATAATTTTAATTTTGGCTACTTTTAATTAATTTTTGAAAAAAAATAATTACTTATATCTATTATACTATCTATAACTTCCATAAATCTTACTAAAACCGAAAAATAACAATATAAACTTGAATTATTATACTGAAATAAAGTAAACAAAATTTTCTTGTACACACATATTGTTGAAACAAAAAGTTGAATAGAATTTAATAATACGTAGCAATAAGTTCTCAACCCTAAGGAGATTCTAAAGTGCTCTTCCTTGTATTTTATATAAATATATACGCATATACATATATATATATATATATGTAAACACTAGCTTTTACCAGCGGCTTCGCTCACATTGAAGCCATTAAATAAGTATCAAAGATCATGACCATAGAAATGAATCAATATGATAACTCTATTTTATTTCTTAGCTGGGATTATCAATTTAAAAAATTACAACATACAATGACGTTTGAAAAACTTACAATATATTTTATTTAAATGCAACAACAAACGGTAAAATATATTTCTCTGTAAAAAAAATTATAATTTTAGACTTTAACAATTTTATAAAATACTAGCTGGCTCGGCAAACGTTGTCTTGCCGAAAAATAAAATTTAAAAAATAGGGGTTGATCGTAGGGGGTTGAAAATTTAGGGTTGTATGTATTTTTGTATCCCGTTTTATAAAAAAAATAAGAAACAGAAATATGTCGAAAAATTAAAAAAAAATATTGAGGGGTGGGCTACCCTTGTGATTTAGGGGGATGAAAAATAGATGTTGTTCTATTCTCAGAGCTACCCGATATGCACACAAAATTTCATGAGAATCGGTCAAGCCGTTTCGGAGGAGTTCAATAACGCACCCAGTGACACAAAAATTTTATATATTATATAAATGCAGAGTAGATGTTGGATATTTTCGTAGACTGTATTAGAAGTTTTTCCTTCGGGTGCAAATATATGTAAATTAAAGAAAGATAGAAAAGTATCCTATGTTACTTCTAATACCTCCAAGAATATCAGTACAAAGTTACATGACGATCGGTTGGAGTAGTTATCGCGTGAAAGCGTAACAAACACACTTACATTCACATTTACATATTAGTAGGGATATTTTTTATACGTAAATAGTAAGGCATCCATACGTCCATATGCGATGAGGCTGTTTAACCTTTACAATATTTTATATAACATAAAAAAGGGAGAAAGAGTTTGCACATCGTAAATCATCACTCAAAGAAAATATAAATATACCTTCAATACTTTGTTTACCAACGCCTAATGTAACAAATATAGACATCATCCTAAGTAACATAAAGTATATTTATTTTAGTTACTTCTATTTTTATTTGTAAGAATTGACAGTAACTATAAAAAAAAAAACAACTTTAGTTTTTTATCAAGCCCTATGAAGCCAAAAATTAAAAATTATAGAGATTGGAATTACGCACAAAAATGGAATGTCAGGATCATAACAAATAAAAGTGTAGTAAGGGCCATAGTCTCTGACTTAAGTCAAAGAGAAAAGGCGAGATATATGTCAAATTACTTCGAATTAATACGAGCCACGCAGTTCGCTGCATGAATGGGGCAGCTCAACAACATTTCCAAGGAGGGTTGACGTCAGGCAGGTCATAAAACCGCCAAATCTTTAAATTTGTCTTTACTTTTTCTTACTTTTACGCCGATGCTCTCTTTCAATCCGACTTCCTTCCTTACAACCTTGCTTTCGTCGCGGTCAGCGAGGATCACTCCGGTTATTTTGCGCAATGCTCTCATTTCCACCGCGTTTATCCTACTTTTGTGCACACTCTGCTATACCCTGAAACTTATTTATATGTATAAATAATGATTAAATACATACATTTTATACCAACATAACTCCGACCAGTACTATAATAAATCATTAATAATGCAAAAAGAGAATTTAATCGTAATTACACTTTAACGAGATGCACGAAAATTGTATCATTATATATTCCTTAATTGTGCACTCCGATCGTGAAGTACGTGCAACGAAACGATTATATATGAACAAAAATAAAAACCAAATGAGTTTCAGGATGTAAAGTTGACTTAGCAGATATACAGTGCAAAAATGGAAGTATATAGTAGTCGAAAACGGCCATGACACTTTCTTTTAACATACCTTCACACCTTTTTCTACCCGAAGGTGTAGGCAGTGACTGTTAAGCCTCGTCTCGCCGTTATATTTACGTCCCAAATGGGATAGGTGGCGAACCAATTGCCATACCGGGCACAAAGTTTTTAGTCAGCGTTATTTGTCACACCTAACTTTCGAAATTAATTTCGATAAGTTATTGGTGTGAGCCAGGATTCGAACCCGCGACTTCTTGATTCTGAATTGGGGTGCTCGACCCCTGGACCACCGAGACGTCAACACTTTCTTTTCATGACCAAATTGAACGTGTCCTTACGGGAAATGATGAGAACGGGTGTTGTGAAAGGCAAAGAAGCGAGTTAGATCTGTAAAAATTGCACCTTATGGTGCTCTGTCCTCTCTGCCTTGCCCGCAAGTCACTCGTCGTGAATTTAAACAAGCAATTGTGATTGCTCGCGCTAATAACAACGGCCTTAACGAACTGTAATTACTTAAGTTTAAATTGAAACTGCTCATTCAAAACGCTGTATGTGTTTAATGGATATGAGACGCCTGGTAATTTGCGAATGGCCACAATAAATGTTATTTATTGTACAACGGAATGGGCACTGAATATTAATCATTTTTATTTTAACAAGCAAGCGCTTTATGTAATTGCACTTCAGTATATGGGACATTTTTATATTATTGGTCAACCTTAGGTGGTACTACTTTCTCCAAGAACCCCACAGAATTATGTATATTGTTATGGAGATGTAACTTCAAGCCTTTATTTACGCGTAAGATTCGGCATCAATAATTATCAATGAAAAATTCCAAATAGACTTTGTTTGTCAGTATTGAAGACGATATATTATATTAAATACTCAGTTCGTCTCGTCTTATCTAAACACATAATAAAATTTTAGGAAAGTTAAAACTGTACGTTGAATATTTTTTTAGAATACTTGGGACATGGTCTACAATCAATACCGAACCCAAACATATGGTTTTTAGAATTTTTGTCTTTTTATCTATATGTTTGTTACGGATAAACTCTAAAAGTACTCCTTGCTTTTACGTCAAATTTTGCATTAATATATAGCCAAGAGGTCTGGTGGACTAATTGGGGGTGAGCAATAAATCCATAAAATGGCGCTGGCACAGTATTTTTGCTGTAAATGGCGTCCACGCAGACGAAGTAGTAAGCAATAACAGCTTAACCAATTTTTAATCAAGTCTCGGTAGTCCGGTGGTCGAGCAATCCGCTTCTGAATCAAGAGGTCGCGGGTTTGAACACTGATGCACACCAATAACTTTTCGAAATCCGTCTCGAAAGTATGTGATAAATATCGATGACTGAAGTCTTTGTGCCCGGTATGGCAACGGGTTCCACACCTATTTGGAAATACCAATTTGGGACTTGAGCATATCAGCGAGTCGACGCTTAACAGCCAATAACTTCGGCTAGAAAAAGGCGTAAAGTTATGTTAACAAAACAATTCACTTAAAAAATAAATGGAAACAAAGATATAAGCATAAAATCATTCAGACGAGCTTTAAAAAAAAAGTAGAAAAAATACAACCTCATTATTTTTGTACTCGATTAGATTGTTTTGATAAACAAACATTTTTGGCGCGAAAATAAATCAGAACAATTTCGACTTCGGATAATTAGGTGTGAACGCAGCGTCGGTTTCAAATTTGTCAAACGACGTCATGTCAATTTAGAACCTTATTTAGGACAAATCAAAGTCTATTTTTGGGTGGTAACATCTCTGACATTCCTTTTTCATGGTGGTACATTTGCATAAAAATTATAAACAGTGGAGGAGCTTGACCAATTCAAGAACGGGGTCGTCAGATATTTCGCCCACACGAGTTTTTTTTTTCTTTGTTTGTTTGGTTGTAATCGGATACAAGTTGTCCTGTCTCTCTGTTGAGTATTTATGTCGCTGGCTTTCAAATATAGCCGGGGAACTGGTTTCTTTTTAAAGCCAACTTAACAAAGTGTTTTTGTGTTTTGACAGTTTCAAAAATTTTCTCCTCTTTTTTTTGGAAGTTAAGTCGACGTTATCAGATATAAATTATAATAATATTGCCAGGACAATGTCAGTTTATTTAAGGTTTTTATTTGGTTAATAAAGAAGCCTTTGAGGTTACATTGTAGGTACGCGAAATGTATTTTTCGGGTTCTATTGATTTACTGCATTAATTTTGCTAGTGATTTGCTTCAAAGTATAGTCAACATTGTTTTTAAATATCTGAGTATATTTAAGATCCAACAATATTGTCTCGTGCTATAAAATAAAATACTTAGTTTTCGTAACATATGGGTACAATAAGTTTATTGCCATTTTAGATGGGCATAATTTAAATAAAGTTATAAATAGCATTATTCATCATTTATATGATCCGGAAAGTTAAATCGTATCGTGTAACGAACCAGGGACTTTTTATTAGCTTCACCTGTATGTTTGTATGTTTGTTTGTAACCGACTTCTTTTTAGTGTTCATAGTTCACTTCTCGCACCACCATCTAGTGGCAATCAGCGGAAAGTCTACGTTATCAACTTGAAACGAGTTCCTTGTATAAGTCACAGATGGCGCTATTAACGCGCTTGTTATAGAAAACCGAACTAAAAAATATAAAATAAATAATAGTTTAAAAAAAACTAAAAAACACGCTTTTTATAGAAAACCGAACTAAAAAATAGAAAAATAAAAAAAATAAAAATTATTTTAAAAAAGCGTGGGGTGCATGGTGTCAAGTGTTATAAATATTTTATTGACAGATATGAGTAGAGTGATTATCATTTCGATAATATCTTAAAAAGCACCCCACGCTTTTTTTAAATATTTTTTTTTTCTATTTTTTAGTTCGGTTTTCTATAAAAAGCGTGTTTTTTAGTTTTTTTAAACTATTATTTATTCAACAGTAGCTCAAATACAATTGATACTACTATCATTAGTGTCTGACTTTATCCATAAAATAATAATCCCCTAACACCTTTTTATCGATTTTATTTTTCTCTGTTATACTAATGAACTGTAAGTTCAACGTACTCGATACCCGTAATAGAAATCAATAGCAGTTTAAGACAGACAGACAGACTAATAAGACTACTCACATGCAATTCAATTATAGCTCATGAATTATATATAAGCTAGAATGTTTGTTTTGTATGAATTGCAACGTATTGTTTTCATACTGTACTGTATAAAATAACATACAACCTTCTTATTTAATGGATTAATTATTAGGATTGGGCTGGATTTTTGGAGTTTTTTTATTGGTCTCTCAGATGCATTTCATGAGTTGTTGAGAAGTGGTAAAGCTGTTCACTGCTAAATAGGCGGATTCCATCGGTAAAATACCACGACCTTTCAGAGAATCATCGTAAAGTAACTAAAGCCGTTCCGTTCGGAGAGGGATGTGTCTGGAGGCCATTCCTCCCTTTACCATTCCTTTCTCATCCCTCAACCGTAAAAAACAATGCAACAGTAACACTGTCTGTGTTGAGGAAGCGATAGTTTGCTTACCAGCAGTGAATCGCTTGCTCGTTTGCAAATGTAACTCTGTCGATGCTGCAGATATTCTTGGGTGGTGTTAGTCACTTACCATCAGTTCACTCGCATACTCGTTTTCCATCTTTTTGAGAAGTACATAATTTTCTATAATTGACATTTATTGAATCGATATTGATAAATTATTCTGTGTGTATGTGGATTTCTGTGGACGAGTGCGTGAAAATGTTCGACTTCAAATCCTATTAGTTGGCGAAGGTAGGTACATACGTGGATTAGTGATAGTTCACAAATCAGCGATATTAGACACTAGGCTTCCATCGTCTGGAAAGTATTATCATAAGGTTTACAAATTATCTATACATATACATAAAATTTAAGTGTATGTTTGTAATATTGAAATGAACGCTTTTTACTACATACGAACATAGAACGTATATTCGGTATACAGTATACACACCAGATATATTTTTGTCTGCTTGAAATTATTGGGCTGATTATGATGGGACTGTTATTGGCAGGTAGATGATGTAATAAGTAGTAGCTTCGGGTGTTTTTATTTCTTTATCTTTAAAAGATAGACTCAGGACTGAATATATCCGTAGAGAACCGGAGTAACCGACATAGCTTATAGAATAAGCTCACTGAAGTCGCAATGGGCTGGTCACATCTGTCGAAGGATCGATGGTAGATGGAGCAAGAAGGTCTCTGAGTAAAGACCGCGACTTGGTAAGCGTAGTGTAGGATGCCCAACACCCCGATGGTCAGACGACCGCAGAAAAGCTGCTGGAAAAGACTGGATGCGGAAGGCAGAGAATCGGATGTTGTGGCGCAACTTGGGAAATGCCAATGTCCAGCAGTGGACTGCAACAGGCTAATGATGAATCAAACTTAGCTAAATATTTTTATTTCGTGCAAGTTCAATTGAAAAGAGTCGGCCTTGAGTTTCTTGTTAGTTCTTCTCAAGAAGCCCTGACGCCGGAACTAGGACTTAGAATATCTTTCACATTCAATACAACGTTATGAAAGGGAATCTAAGCTCCGCGTATTTTAGATATAGTTAGGTTAGGTAGGTATAAGCAGATACTTTAGTTGTATGGCGATTCCAAGTTCAATGAATAAAGATACAAATCAAGCAAAAGTCTTGACCGGAGGCACTTACCACAGACTGGTATTCAATTAAAAGACCATATCTTGAATATTATTTCATATTTATTCAGTCTCGATGGTCCAAAGGTCTAGCGCACGGCTTCTAAATCCAAATGTCACGGGTTCGAGTCCTGGCTCATAACAATGGCTTTTCGAAATTAATTTCGAAAGTTATGTGTGATAATATCGTCTAAAAACTTTGTGCTCGGTATGGCAATAGGTTCGCCACCAATTCCATTGGAGACGTAAACATAACGGCGAGTCGAGGCTTTAACAACCACTGCCTACAGCAGGGGTCGCCAATTAGTTTAGCTTGGGGTCCATTTTAGAAAATGAAAGGACCTTCGCGGTCCGCATTTTTATAGAAAAAATATTTATTAAACAAAGATTACGGAAAAAACAAAGGTGTTTGTTTTACATATCAATAAGAACGACATATAACTATCAATTCGTTACTTCGCCCGGCCTTTTCTGAATTGACGTCAACAAAAATATTGCGGAGGATATAATTTACGTATATAAATTACGTACTCTGTAGTGCAAGTTGCTGAGTTTTCGCGGTCCGCACATAAAAACTCGCGGTCCGCCATTTGACGACCCGTGGCCTACAGCTTCGGGTAGAAAAGGCATGAAGTTATGTTAGGTTATTATAGTTTTATGTTGGCATCATATGACAAACTTATTTGCGAAATGAATTAAAATGTATTATTAATACAAATTATAAAATACATTTCGCAAATAAATAAATACAATTCCACCACAGCGATACGTGTGAATATATAATCGGTCATAATAAATCACGTTGTAATTTAAAATTTTCAATACATTACACGGACTGCAAGCGGTTTTGGGCGCGTACAAATTTAATGAGAATATTTTGAAACAGTACGTTCTTTATTTTTATTTTTAATATGGTGTATATTAAAAATAAAAATAAAGAACGTACTGTTTCAAAATATTCTCATTAAATTTGTATCTTGAATATATCATGAGAAGATTAAAACTAAATTAAAAATATATAATCCAACAATGCTGAGGTCGGTTATGTTAATCTAATTTCTGTCAAAAATTTTTGTAACCGTTTTTTTGTGATATTTATTTTTACTTGTCAATTAATTTTTGGATTATCCTTTGAAATATGCATGTTTTGGGTACGCTGTCTTCTGGGTACGCTGCCAGTAGACCGAGATACGGAAAAATGTTGTTTTACCTAGTCTTTTAACTGTCTATATTGTAAATAATCTTATGATAATAAATTCAGTCGATGTATTATACTAAAGATATGATGGGCATCAGAATGTAATCATATAATTAAAATAATGTTCGTATATTTGAATAATTCAACATAATTAAACAGTTCTACATTGAAATTCTAATTGTTTAACAAACAAAACAATTCAAAGAAAACAAAATTCTAACAATGACTGTATTGACAGAGCGCCCCTATAGGGACATACAAATTACCAAAACTTAATTATTACCGGGTCACAAAAAGCAAACGAACAAACAAACTTTTCGTTCTAAATTAGAAATATATTTTCGCTGTAACTAAGAGAACGTGAGGCAAATACTTATTAGGGAAAAAATCGAAATTATTTTTATGAGCTTTTATTGTCACCAAATAGGCACAACTATTTCACTAAATATGAAATAGGTAAAATTATTTTACCCATATAATTAAATTTAAAACAAAAAAGTTATGCATTTGTCATTGTCATGAGAAGAATCAGGCAGGGCAACTCAAATACTGGTAACCACGTCATATGAAAATTAAATAACAAAATTGAAAAAGGTTAAAAATCACAACAAACTCGTCTGGATAGCTTAGTAGTTGTTTCACACGAGAACTTATGATTAAAAAGTCTCAGGTTTGTCATTAATCAGTCTTTGGAAATATTTTTGGAAGTTGGGGGTGATTTAGGTTAAGTTAATAATGATTGGGCAAACGCGCAATTATGAGATTGATTTACTATCTTTTGTACATACACTATAATTCTGCCTACATCTTAAAACATAACAATCACGAAGATATAAATATAATAATCCACAAATAGAACAAATACATGATTTCTAATAAGTATCGAATGTTACCAGTGCAAACGATTGCTGTTTAAAAAATCATTCTACATATAAAATTTTAATGTAGTTAGAACGGTGTTGCCACAAATAAACGTATTCCCGGTACCAATCAATAAATAACACTGTATCCTTTCCTTGCATTTGAAATACATAGACTTGTTTGCAAAGTTTGAAATTGTCCCGCACATACGAGCGTAATGTGTTCACAAAGTTTTTCAAAGTATATCAATGTAATCAGAGAGTCAGGATTCGTTATTCTTGGAAAGAATATTTACATATGAGATGGAGAGTATATGAATCATACATCTGAATAAATTGAAATTAATTCTGTCATATATTACACTCAAACAAATAACTAAATGGATTCCTTTTTTTAATACGATATATTATTCTTCCCGACGGTATAGGCAGAAGCTGTTACGCCTCGACTTCCCGAGATTTTATGTCCACAATGGAATAGATGATGACATCTATTGACAAGCATCGGTGACAATGCTGCCAGATATATGTGTCATATCCATTTTAAAAAGAGTCATCGATGTGAGCCAAGATTTGATTCCACGACTACGATTAAAATTAATAAAAAAATTACTGTTACATACTGAAAATAAAAGTACCTATCCGATCGACTGGATGGGTACTATTTTTCGAAATGCGAATGCGTTCCCGCCAATTTTTAATATAGAGTACGATGACACACAGTTGCGTTAACGATTATTTAATCGAGTCCATCGGCAAACTTGTTTCAGCCTCGACGTATACCTACGTACTCCCGTTGACAGTTGTACGATAATTGAACTGGGAACAATTAGGTATCGAGTGGTCAATATCCGTGGCGCTGTCACAACATGATTGGGTCCCTTGGTAATGGACACTCGAATAGCGTGAAGTGTAAACCGATTCCTCATTTGACAGTGTCAAGATTGTTATGGTAATGTGTTATTGGCCCTTTTACGATTGTAATACCTATAATCAGCTGCTCACTAATGTCTTAAGTATATGGTTGGTTAGTGAAAGTAATCTTTATTATAATTATTAATAATATACATAAAAACATAAGTTCACGCTAAGTTCCTTGCCTACCCCTAGGCAGAGACCATAGAGCACCAAAAGGCTTGTTGTCCTGGACTTTTACTTACTTTTCTTACTTACTGTTACGTTATATCTGCGTATTCAAATAAACATATATCCTGCACTTTTTTTTAAACTAATTAAAATTGTATCGGTTAATTGTTTGAGATAGGTAGGTATCTCATGAAAAACGAGCAAGTAACTGTGGCTTAAATGCCTTTAGCGTATTTAAAATCATTCTTTTTATCTCAAACTATTATATCCAAGTAATAAAGAGTTGGTCCAAAGAGTATCCGCTCACAAAAAAAAAACTGTAATAAGTACTTATCTTGGTGTTGTAACTTGCGCTATTTTTCATAACTTCGAGGAGCCAGCGAGCTGCAGTGACCCACTAGACTACCACGTAGCTGGTATTTGTAAAAAAACCCTTTGGCAATTTAACCTTTTTGCGCAATCCTTTATTTTATCGGTCCGCTGACGTTTTATATTTTTTTCCACGATCTCCTTTTCCCGTTTCAATGTTTTGTATTAGTTTGTATGTAAATTTGTTTTTGTTGTATCCTAACCTAAATATTTGGCTCATGTATCTCTTTACATAAGTGTTTATTGAAAAATTATTTGTGAGGAAATATTGCCTTCGCTTTCCTGAATTATTTTCGTAAATTATGTGTAACTGCTTATTAGTGCACATTAAGGCAGCTATAAAACTATAAATAAAAGTACGTTAAAAATGATGTACAATAGAAATAAATCCTTTTTTATTTCGAATCTTTCAAAAATCGCAACATACTAGACTGCTTAAACACGACACTAGTACTAAGCACAACTAGATTTCATTACTATTCTACATCATGTAACCGTCGAAAAAGTGAAACAAACAAACAAAAAAAAACAAAGTTGAACGTACACGTAAGGTTACGTTAACAATGAATACTCTTTTTTTTCGCGCACGCCCCGTGAACGCCGTCGAGTTGTGAAAAAAATAGATACAACAAAAGGCCAGGAGATGCGAGAGAGACGAGCCATCGCCGCTCTTGCCATAAAATTAAATGGGTACAGGGGCTTTTTTGTGGAGCAGTAGTAGGTTCGGAAAATCGCGCGAAAAACCCTCCACAGAGGGTTCCGTTCGTTGCATTAAGAAGGAACTAAGTACTGTTGTTATTTGGCAGTGTTACATTCTGAATTTAAATTAGAGATTCACGATTACCAAAAAAAAAAAAGTATGATGCTAGTAAGTTACACGATAACATGCTATCTGCTATCTACGCGTGCCTTCTTCTTGTAAGCACTAAAATTAATTTCATATTTTAAAGAAAAAAGCTGTTATGGCATTGAATTGTAAATTTTCTGTGAAACAGAAGGTCCCTCATATAATATGCTACAATGCCAATTAATTTACGGATCATGCACAGTATAGACCGTCATGGCGGAAAGCAAATCACATTAATGATTTTTATATGCATTTTTTTAATGTCGACAGAAACAGTGTTTCAGTTTAACACCGTTTTTTACGACTTAAAGAGCAAATGAGCAAGATGGTCCATGGACTTTATACATAGTGACATGTCGGCCTTGAACTTATGATGGACGAGGAAAGTAAGTTGACTTGCTGTTACCTCTCGTACAGAATAAAGATCGATTTTCTAAGAGGTCGTGGTATTTCACCGGTCGAGCCGGCCCATTCATTTGTGCACTGCGTGTACTATTACTACTTAGTATAATGTATGTATACATAGGTGTATGGTCTTATAAAAGAAAATGAAACGAAAAAGAAATATCTTAACTATATACATGTAAAGAGAGGGGAGTAACCAAATTACTTGCTCAATTGAAGCAGACCAACTAGGGACGGAACTACTTCAAGATGTTTTAGGGAAATCCCAAGTCAAATAGTATTATTATGTTACGTTTGGCGGGCGTGTAATATTTTTAGATATAACTCACCTTATGAATAGAACACATTCATCAAAGCATTCATAGATCAATACTTTTCTGCTTCTCTACTATTTTATAAGGTTCCATCGGCAAAATTGCAAAACCGGAACTTATAACTTCACGCCTTTGTTACCCTAAGGTGTAGACAGCGGCTGTCAAGCCTCCTCTCGCCGTTATGTTTACGTCCCAAATGAAAAAAGTGGCGAACCTATTGCCATACCGGGCACACAATTTTTCAGTCATCGATATTTTTCACACATAACTTCCGAAAACAATTTCGAAAAGTCATTGGTGTGAGCCAGTGTCAGGATTTGAACTCGCAACTTCCAGATTCAGAAGCGGGGTGCTCAACCACAGGACCACCGAGACTACTAACTTACAATTTCTACGTATCTCTTTCATCCGTAGATATATTCATATAGGTATATATACATAAAGGTATTCAGTAGGACTTTTGCTCCAAAACTACAGATTGAACGACAAGCCTCGTGGCGCATTGGTAAAAACTACCGGCTGCAGCAACGAGGTCGGGGGGTTCGATTCCCACCCGAGCACAAATATTTGTGACAAACATGAATATTTGTGTGATGTCTGGGTGTTTTTCTATGTATTATAAGTATGTATTTACAAAAGAAAAGTATATATGTATTAATATCCCTTATCTAGTATCCATAACACAAGCATTTAGTTGCTTAGCTGCTTAGAACTAGAGGGCGCTGTGTGAATTGTGTCCAAGATATTATTATTATTTAATCTTTTAAATATTTGTCAAAATAATTAATTGTAACAAAAGTTATATTAAACAAAAGAAGAGATATAGCTATAAAGAAAGAGATATGTATCTTGCTCTCTTGAAATAGAGTTATCATTCACATCAGCAGTTGTAAACAAGTTTTACTGTTAGGCAACACTAATGCGACACCTTTTGGAATTAAGTTAAAACTAATTTAATTTTATAGGTCCATGTATTAACTAGAACAGGTCTTGTAAAACTCTGTTAATGTACCCATTTTGTCGATAGAACACTAGAACTAGCGTTGAGGTCAGATCTATACAGAGACTGTTTATACAATATACATTATTATAATTGTTTAAGATCAAGGTATTATGTAGGTATTTCTAAGTATAATGAAATAAAGATTATTTAAACTTATAGAAAGGTTAACAATAAAATTACTCGTTTTACTTTGAGGTTTATCCTCGTTGTAATAAAAAGAAAGTTCAATTTTCAATAAAAGTCACACAATCGCTTTTAATCTATATATTGCTCTTTTAGTGTTTTACTAATTTTCAGAGCATGAATTTCTTTTAGATGAAGACTGATATTTTTTTCAAAAATAAGTATTTTCATAATGACAATTTGAAAAACACTACTCACATACCTTTTCATATCACTACGTAGGTAGTGAAAACCCTAGATCAGCATAAATCTTTAAAACTACGGAACGGGTTTTGATTGTATTTTGTTTAATAGATAAAGGGTGTCAACGAGGTGGTTTATATTATAATACATGTTTAATGTAGTAAAGAAAAAGTTATAAAGTCCTAAATTTACTTTTTATGTGGAACTAATAATGTTAAGTAGTAATATTATAAGATTATCCTGTATAAAAAGTATATCCATATAAAAAATAATTTAAATTACATAAATTACTACACCCGTAGTAATTTAAGCGTGAAAGTAACGGATAGACAGATAGGTACAATCATTTTCAAATTTATAAATGCGGGTAGTAAGTAAGATTATCCATAAATTTAATAGATATTACATTACATAAAGTACGTAAGTTTTGTAATTTGAATGTTCACATTGTGCCTGTATCCAATACATATAACATTTATTAGTTTTAGTTCAAATATCTAACGTTGAATGTTCCTGACATTTACGACTTTGACATCGTAAACTGGCTGTAGGCCGTAGCGAAGGCTTCGCCGGTACACGCAGACGTTCACGTTTCATCGACTGTTTTTAGAACGTACGTAAAATGTTCGATATTGACGCAAAAGTACCTACTCGTAAAATTCCAACGCAAATTTGTGTTTAAGTTACTATTTATGTAAGTTTTGTAGTGAAAACAAAAATGTTTATTAATCATTGATCGCATGCGACACATAACAATATATACCTATCACTAAACTATTGACTTTTTAAATAATTAATTAGTATGCTGGTTACTTGTGTGGTACAAAGGTACATTAATCTAACTCTTTGTCATTTCCAAAATAACTTTTGAGTGATAATTACCGAAGACTGAAGAAATTGTGTTCTGTGTGTTGTGTGTTAAACTTACTAGGCCCACAACCTATTCAACCAGAAAACAAAGACTGGACAGATATACATTACTGGACAGATTTCTTTATAACACTACTTACTGCTTGTTCTGAGGTAGAAATAATCGTATAAAAAATCCGCGGATTAAAACATATAAATATATATATATAGATTTTCGGGGTTGGGGGGATTTGGGGGTCATGTCAAGAGCGTGCACGTCGCGACCCCTGCCGTCCCAGTGGGACGTAATCTTGATCGAAGCAAACTCAGCCGGACGGGCTGCTAGGCCTCCGTCGGTGCGGCTGCATGCGCATGCGGCGAAGGGGGCAGCCACCCTTCACGCAGCGCCAATCCTGGCCGGACGAGGAGAGGGGAGTCCGTGGCGCTCTGTTGTCTCTGCCTACCCCGCAAGGGATTTGGCGTGAAGTTATGTATGTGTATGTATATATAGATTAAAATAATGATGTAACAAACGTCATCTGTCAAATAAATTCTTATCAATGAGCCGTAGAGTTTTTTTAAAACTCTGTTACCGTGAGACGGCCGGTGGTCCAGGGGCGTGAAATAAAAAGTTAATTACTGTGCATATAGCGCACCGAGGTAAACACGCCCGGACACCCATGTCGCGCCGCCGACTACAGGATATGGTAATTTGATATATAGTTAGATAGTGCTTGCAATATGTATGCATTTGTGAACATTTTGCCAGACTGTGTTTTCAGAACAGTGAGAATTGGCAGCAATTTAAACACCATGATGATGATATTTAGAAAACAGTTTTTTTTAGCGGGTCTTTCATAAGCGCAGGTGTTGCCAGCGAATTTAAGAATACCCGAACGGTCAAATGAAGTACGAGCACAGTATGGTCTGTCATCGATATTTATAATACTTCTGAAAATTAATTGGTATGATCCATGATTCGAACTCGAGACTATTTTGTTTAGAAGCAGGTTGGTAACTCTCCAGACCACAAAGTCTTCTGTTGTGACTCTAGATAGAATTCCGTTATAGGATGTGGCTTTTGGTAAGATATGTTGAACACGATCCTGGAATCCAATCATGTCTCTGTTTGTTAATTAGATCCAGTTTTAAACCTGTTGGTACTGTTTGGATATTGAAAGAGCGCCAACTATGAAAGCAAGAGTTTAGCAGTATATCTATAGTATTTAAGTAAAGATTGCCAGATTTCGATACGTTCTTAAATTGAGAGATCATCAAAATAGATATATTTTATTACATTTATCTAAAAAGTGTGCACTGCAGAACAGAACCGTAGAAAATCCACTTTAAGTGGCTGACGCTGTGTTTCGTTTAGTTCGAGAGGTATGAGGAGGCATATTCCCTACCCACTCTCTTTCTACTTCTGACCATAGGCCATAAAAAAATTAATCGTTTACTTTATTTTCATAGTACCTATACAATAAACCTCATTCATAAATATTCTTGTATTTTAGTTAGTTTATTTATCTCAAAATATGTTATCATATATCCCTACTTATTGACGTAATGCAAAATACACTAAAATAACTTACCAACTCGACATTTGTTAATAAACCAAACACCTACACCCGTGACAAAGGGATATGTTTAATTTTCTAGTTACTCATCCTCCCCGTCAAATGGTTCTACATTTATGGATGCCCGTAAATATTCAGCAAGCAATAGTGCGTAACATGTTATTTGTAAATTCGTATCATACTGAACGATCAACAAAAAAGGGAGAAATTGTGCTCGACTATGTTACTAGGCACACAACCTATTTAATTACACATGATCAAGGCAAAGCCGTCGGGGCATATAGCGCTTCTATTGGGCTTGGAATTAAGCTCGACCGGGATAACTTTCAATGACAAAGATGTTCTATTTTTTTGGCTATCAATACCATAAAAGCATACCTTTATCAGAGTGCCACTAAAGAATAAAATAACTTTTTATGGATTATATCACGTTTATTTAGAACTTTTTTTCTATTCATTTCCCGACGTTTCGAACTCTTTACAGAGATCATTTTCACGAGTAAAGATCTCTGTAAAGAGCTCGAAACGTCGGGAAATAGATAGAAAATAAGTTCTAAATAAACGCGATATAATCAATAAAACGTTGTTTCAATGTAATTCGCGAAAATCTAAGAAATAAATAAATATTCTAAAGTCGAGACGAAAGTTTTTTGATGATCATACGTGGCTTGCCTTTTTTAATAAATCTGCAAGAAGATATACTACTCATCGTGTCTCAAGTCTCGGTGGTCCAGTGGTCGGACACCCCACTTTTGAATCAAGAGGTTCGCGGTTTCGCTAACACCAATGACTTTTCGAAATTAATTTTGGAAGTTATGTGTGATATATATCGATGACTTAAAACTTTGTGTCCGTATGGCACTAGGTTCGCCACCTATTCCATTTGAGACGTAAACATAACGGCGAGTCGACGCTTAACAGCCACTACCTACACCTAGGTAGAAAAAGTTAATAAGATATCCACGTTTAACGTCTTACTGACATCCCTCTGCAGTTTTGTCACTTGTCAGAAGAAGTGATAACAAAAAAACACCCATAAATTTTCAGTTTATTTATTTAGAATCCATGTTTGTATAACAGGTTTGATAACTTACACATAATGTCTGTTGTTAAAAAATATAAATATAGCTACGAAAAGTTACATTAAACTATTGTATTGCTAACAGAAAATGAAATATTAAATGATACAACTTAAATGTTTTTAAATTACTTATTAGAAAAAAAAATACACAAAGACTTTTGATCACGTAACTATGTCGGATCAAATCGTAGCTAATGTGAACTTTTGATTATTATCAATAAATTAAATTCATTTTTAACATTATTTATTTATATAATAAAGAATTAATTTTAATTGAATAATATACATTTTTTAAAAAGAAATATAATATAATATACTATCTACAATATACAAGTAACAAATATTTAACTATGTACATAAAATATTAGTTCGGACTAGTTCACGAGTTGTAGTCGAAAATGTGAAGACATATACATACATATATATTTTTTTACAAAATTTACATATGAGACATCAAGGCCATTATTAATTTAGGTACTAATAGTAAAAACATAAAAAAACGACTTCAAAAGACTGTGTTTCATTCTATACGTAAAGAAAATTAAACTTACCCAGTTTAAATTACAAAAAAAAAACAATAATTTAACATACCCATAACAGTCCTATCAAAAATTTGTTTAGGCATAGGAATGTACTGGTTATAAAATTTATTGTAATTCAAAATAACTTTACCCAAAAAAGAAAACCTTAATATTTTGTTAACAACACAATATTTCTTGCGATTTTATGAAAACTGAAATTTTTATTACTTGCAATATAAAAAAAAAATAAACGTCAACTCGAGTAGAAACGAATCGTGAAATAATTTCGAAGGCTGTGCTGCTTAAGAAACTTAATATTCTTCTCTACCAATATAATAAGTAATTTTAAAGTAGTCACAAATAAGAAAATTGTTAATGATGCTCTTTACTCCTTTACTTTTACTACTTTCTTTCCAATCCATGACACGGAAGATATCGGGATGAAATTTAAAATTTCATACAATTCACTATAATAATATTTCATCTATACAAAACGGCATACGAACCGCATAAAGCTCTCTTAAAGAAAAATATTACAAAAAAAAAATATATCTAATTATTATCAACGTAGATATAATATAATAATTAACCTATCTATAAGATTATGTACAATTATTATTGCTATCAAACGTGGCGCTTTTAACGCTCCAGTTATTTAAAGAACCTAACTTATTGCCTCCGCTACAAAACATAAATATAATCACAAATGCTTTTTTTTATAAACTCCGTTCAGAATATAACGAATCAGTTTATTTATTTTTTATTTAAATATGATCAATACTGACTTATTCCCGTTAATTATATAAAAGGGATCGTTTATTGAATCGATAAACTTGTAGAATATGATATTGATTTAAATTAGTGATTAAAAGAAAAATATTGGTTACATTTTGAACAGAGTATACACCTATACAAGCGACAAAATTTATAAAAATTGCTGCCAACCATGATATGCTTTCCATAATTATTATCGGAATGATGTACAAAAGCGATTTCCATCTTCCTCATATGTAGAAATCTTAACAAGCAACCTATATAAATATACATATTTCCGTATATAATACATAATATATTTCGTAATATATATTTTATTTTGTCAATTATCTTTCATTTTTTCACATCATTATTTAATCAAGTGTTAAAAGAAAATCCACTATAGTATTTGAATGGTGAAAAGCGTCATTAATTATAGCACATTCAGCACACTCGAACTCAGGTCAGTCTTTAAGTAAAAAAGTTCTTATATGATAACAGTTTGCGTGTATTTACCGTCTAAGACATGATATCACTTCGGATTTAATTAAGATAAGGATACTATTTTTCCTTAAAGATTTTAAGCTACAACAATAAGGTGTATCGCGCCACTCAAATAGGTTTCCTTAAGCAGACAGTCAGTCTTTATGTTAGACTTAAACGTAGATGAATCTTAATGATAAGTAATCAATCACAATAGAATTTTAAATAAAACGAAATATCAAAACGTCACGTAACTATTTCTAAATTTTTTTTTTTGAAAATTTAATGTTTATGATGTTTTAAGATATTTATAGAGAAATATTTTGGCTAATTTATTCATATTCAAGTGGCGCGGATGGCTCAACATCGGGGAGAGGTGCGGGCGGCTGCGCTATGAACGCACGCGCCCGCGCGAGGGCCTAAGCGAGCGCGGGCGCGTTCGGCCTCGCTCAGGGACGGTGAGGATGGGCAGAACTCAACGATGAACTACTAACACCGGAATCACTACTTTTTTCAGAGGCACAAGGCTCTCCACCCGCTACAAACTTGACCACATTCAACCGATGATCTGATTCACACGTGTCGTCTCTAGCTCCACCAGGAAGTCCTACATTACGGACGGTTGTTCTTTCTGTTCCTGGTCCTGGATAACGTTCTATTCTGTCACATTCAGCATCATCAGGCTGTCGCCGGCGGACAGATCGTTTTATTTGTGGGGCTGGCTCGGGAGGCCTGTGTGTGGGCTCGTCTGCTCTATGGACAAGTGGTGAAGTACGAACTCGAATACCGCCTACCCCCACGCCTGCTTCGTAACATCCAGAGTCTCGTGGAAACTGTCTACGACCAAAGGGAGAGTCACCTCCTTCAGAACTCGAACCACCAGCCTCTGCTTCCCCTTCAGCTTCACCACCTAAGAATACGATATATTTTATTGCAAAATAAACCAGAACCTACAATAGACTCTGTAAATAATAACTTTATTGTTAAAACTTACATTCAAGCTGATGTAAAAGTTGTACTGCAGCCAGTATACGTGTGCGATGCTCAGGTGTCATTATCCCCAAATAATCCAAATCTGAAGGCTCAATTTCCTTGAACAACTCAATATCCTCATATCCATTTCTAGCAAATGCCGTAGTATACTCTGGCAAATCTATTCTTCTTAGTAGTTCCTCTACGCTGCGAGGTCGTGTTTCCCAAAGTCTTTCACGGCTTTTGCACCATTTTGACGATCTAGATCGGACAGTGTCCCTCTCAGAAAGAACTTCAACATTGGCAAACTTGAAATTACCAACTTGATTGTTAAGTACACCTCGCCAAATACCAGACGCGTTCATGTTTATAACTTCGATGATGTCTCCTTTCTGTTGACAAATAATTTATTATTAGAAATATCTTGCTTGATATTCGAATCAGATACTAGCCAGATATTTAATCATCGTACCTTATATCGCAGGGCATCTTTCTCATAAATATTGGGTATGTAATCGACCAGGGCTCTAGCTCGACACAGCATCTGAGGCACGAGTAAACTCCTCCCGGCTGGACTTAATTCTATGTTTTCTTCTGCCGAGAGAGATGAGTGATTACTACCAGCGCGAACAAGTGCTTGTGTGCCTGTACATAAATATACTGAGGCTAAGATAAAATAAACATCCAAATTTGCCACCAACACACAATAGAATCAAAAATACCTGTAACACATCATTGTATGACTGTAAATAGGGCAGGACTTGGTTATTTTTAGTGGTTTACCAATATGTTTTGTGATTAGTAGAATTAAATTCACAATAATACTACTCAAACCATATATACATTTAATAATAAAAAAGGGCATCTGTAAGTAACATACAGGACGTTATAGTACAAAGAAAGGAAAGACCAACTTATTTACAAAACCATTTTTATATTAACACGAACAAATAACTCAATAAATCCACTCACTACTGCCTGATCCGCTGGGAAGACTTTCGAAAGAACTATTAGAACATGGAAATGCTTGATCTCCACTTGTCCGCCTATCAACCCCCTCGGGACCTCTTTCTTGTCTTAATCTTGATATTTTCCTTTGAACGTCTTGTCTAAGACCTCGCACTTTTCCGGCAAGGTTTGACACTCCGTCACATTCTTCAGCGGACTGGAAATATTTAAAAATATTATAGACGGGCTAAGGTTATAAAAAGAAATGCAATATTTATATCAGCTAGTTTATTATAAAATAAAATATGTAGCAATATTTAATATTACAACTTGCATTGACCAAAATGACTAGGGAACTTACTAATTACCTTATGGACAGTGGCTATATGCTGGGAATCTGTTTCACTTTCTTGATCTTCATAATCCGATGAAGCGGGCGATAAAGGATCAGCACCTATCCGATAGCCAGACATTTGTCTGTATCCTCTCCGAGAGTCCCGTTCTGATCGGTTGGACTCTAAAGAAATTCCTGATAATCTTGATCCAATAGATTGGATGTCTGACGCAGCATAATCCCCACTTTCCCGATCTCTCGCCGTCCGTAAGGGGATTACGGTGGTTGGATAGGGACCATTCTGCGGAATAATTAATCCTCTCCGAGGGGTCCTCGCCAAACTTATATCGCCAGCGCTTCTTAGTGATATCACGCCTTCACCTCTCGGTTCGTTCCTGAGGTTAAGCGTGAAACAGACACGACCATTTTGAAATGTTGCTGCCGGTGCTCCGCCTCCCATCAAGAAATCTTCAGGGTCACTCTCGTATGGTGGTTCATCATACCAATGACCACGTCCTGAGAGACCTCTCGCTTCGTCGTCGTACATGTACGTGTCGTCTGTAAACGAGCCCTCTATTAGACTTCATGATAGTAGGTTTTCCGGCAATGCAAATAAAAAGAAATATACGTGCGAACATAATTGCGAAACATGTTTACCGTTACAATGCTTCCCACAAAATGGCGGTTCACTGACAACACTGCAAATTCAAGCTGTGGGTACGAATATCGTAAAGCCGTGCGTGGTTGCAAAACATAATATGTCCTTCCAAACATGCATTTAGCATTTTGGCGCAAAATAAAGTTTGGCCGCTGATATGAATGATGATTTTTTATTTATTTAATGATATCATCTCGCAATTCTAGCGCAAATCTCGATTGATCTTCATGAAGAAACAAAATAAGGTCGTCAATGTAAATTTGTATTCAGCAAAAAACAACAAATACGATGAACGATGACTGATGCACATCGAAAGCACACCGAATAAATATTTAGGCAAAATTTTAAGACATTCCGCATAGTTGCTCAATAACTGCCAAATTAAAAATTCGTGCAAATTACATGCGGTAACAACAATAGCTTTATAGACAATAATGAAATCTGATTATTTTTATAGACTTAATAAAAATCAATCTAAATTAAAGCTATTTTATTTTTATAATTCTGTGTTGAATAAATGCAAGGGAATAATCAGACTTCAAAACTTATATCTCAAGAAGATAAATTATGCGTATTATGAATCAATAATCTTAAACCAAAAATAGCAATAGCGTTACTTTTTGACCAAATCAAAGTAGGCGATAAATTAATATCTTACCTCCAAATGGGCCTCGTACGCCGTCTCTTCCCATATTCATAAGACCATGTCTTATATCTCTCAAGATCTACAACAAAACAAAATGTTATTACCAAAATGCTGAAAATTCGAGGGGGTTTCTTTCGCACCCTAAACGTAGATAGAATTATTTTAATTTTGGCAAGAAGGAAACTGAGCTAGCTATTTCTGCAGGGGAGTGACGGAACAAGATAGGAGAATTTTAATTTTAAAAATAATGAGCAATTTTCATGGGCCCGTTACATTGGGCCTAGACATTTTTGGATTTTAAAATTTTCATAACCACCCGTCGAGTTCATTTTAGTGCCAAAATGATTGTGAGACGTAACAACTTTGATGTTTTGTTTTTTTATATAGGGAAATAAGGGAGGTTTAATTCACCCTATGTATATGAATAAGGAAAAATGAAAGTAGATACATAAATAATTCACGCCAAGTCCTTTGCGATGTATGTATACAGACATACAAAGATCACTTCACGCAAAATCCCTTGAGGGGTAGGCAGAGAGAGAAGATAATAAGGGAAAATTCTTACAGGACTAAATCTTTTCTTATCTCCGTTTCGACCTTCATAACTATTGTCTATCTAAGTTTTTGTCAATTCCTTCCGACATCTGACATCACCTTCCATACGGACATGTTCTATTTCTCTATTAAAAGGTGTCTTTATTTGCCGCTTTTGCCCTGTTCATCTGCTTAGTCAATCTGACAACATCCAGCCTGTCTACATGTCCGCGAACAATACTTTAAGTACTTAAGTAACTTGTACATAAGTATGAGCAGCATAAATTGTGTGGGGAAAAACTTTTAAAAATATTCTTATATTTTATTTCTAAATGTGCGAACACGACAATAAATATTCAAAGGGGTGGGGGTTGGGGGTAAGGTGTGTAATAAAAAGACCACTTTCTCGGTAAGTAGGAAAGTATTGAACATTAACTTAATTTATGCACACTTAGTTACCAAGATGGCGCAGTTTATACACGGGAAAGGATTTACGTGCCGCAATGTTCACGCAAATGAGATTTCAACACTTCACTAATATTGAACGTAAATAATAATATATGTTATTATGAAAGACGGACAGAAATACACCAAATTTTTAGCAATAGGAAAAGAAAATGGCAGAATTGTAAAATTGTTACTTCCATAATTTTACTTCCTAAACTAAACAAATTTCTTTTATTTACTCAACCATTTCGGTGGAAAAGATAACATACTGAAATCTGACTGAAATTGATTCTTTGAAATTGTTGATTTAATCAAACAAACAAACCCTTGCGCCATCGCATCTTCCAAGCACGGTAGAGGTGGCCGGTGCTGCTGCTGCTTCGGCAGAAAATCTCAAGCGGCACAAATACAGAAACCTTGTAGGTGAATATGTATTTGAGACGTTTGGGGTTGAGACTTTGGGGACATGGGGTCCGAGTGCTCGTGCACTTTACAAAGATCTTGCAAAAAGGCTGATCGAAACCTCTCGCGACCAGAGGGCTGGTCTATTCTTCGCACAGAGGATTAGCATTGCTATTCAGCGTGGCAATGCGGCCAGTCTTCTGGGCACGCTGCCAGTAGACCGAGATGCGGAGAAATTTGATTTCAGGTAGTTTTTTAATTGTATATATTGTAAATAATGTAATTAATTTATTTGTTCTTATTATTGTAAATAAACAAACAATTTCAAAAAAAAAAAAAAATTTTTATGCCTGGCATGTAAGCATCAAAACTTGCAGAGAGTATTTAACCACTTTTTTCTCAAACTACCAGCTAAATATTTATTTAAATCTACTTATATTGTAATATTATTTTTAAAAAGTTTTTTTTTATGGAACAGGAGGACAAACGAGCTGGCGTGTCACCTGTTGGTAAGCAACCAACGCCGCCCATGGACACCAGCAACACATTTAGTGTTACTGTTGCGTTGCCGACCTTTAAGGGATAGGGGATAGGAAAGGATGGGGAAGGGGTGTGGGCCTCTGGGTACCTCTCTCACCGAACGAAACGCGGCATGAGCCACTTTACGTCGGTCTTCTGAGAGGTCGTGGTATTTCATTCGTGCAGCGAACTGCTTGGCTCTACCACTGTGTCGATAGTCCAGTGGCTGAGCACACGGCTTTTGATCCAGGGGTCACGGGTTCGAATCCTGACACTGGCTCACACCAATGACTTTTCGAAATTGTTTTCGGAAGTTATGTGTGATAAATATCGATGACTGAAAACTTTGTGACTGGTATGGCAATAGGTTAGCCAGCTATTTCATTTGGGACGTAAACATAACGGCGAGACGAGGCTTAACAGCCGCTGCCTACATCTTCGGGTAACAAAGGTGTAAAAGTTATGTTATGTACTTATTTTTTCTCTATAAGTAATTTTTATAATAATCTTTTGAGAACTAAATGTCTCAAACCTGAAAACAGTCAGTGGATAAGCATTATAAATTTAATTCAACCGTTCACCAAAGTTATAGTTTTACGAGCGAAATGTGCTGAGCAAGGGGCTTCAAAAGTTTTGTATGGAAGCAATACAAGTGCCCATAATAGGCTTAGTTCGAGATTAGGGCACGATTAGCTCGGTTCGGTAGGTGCGCGTCGAATGTTGGGCTCAGTTAGGAGATTACATGTTGATGCGAGGCACCGTCAGATTATTAAATTCCCTAGCTCGATACATTTTCACTTTGATGGTATATACGTATCTTGAGGAATACCAACACACTATAATATCAATACAGTTAAGAGAACAATCTAGAAATATTGTTGACTGCTGAAAAATGAGGCCCTTGTCGTAATATTCAAACATTTTTATATATTTTGCAATATCCGTATTTCAAGCAAACAAAGGTGTGATATGACAGTTTACATCTACCCACATTTTCTCTCGCACGATATGAGAAAAAAAAATTAATACTTCAGAATAAAGTAACTGCCTTTTGGTGGATGATATCAATTGTAAATAAAAAATATAAAAGAATTTTTTTTATAATTTCCTATTATTAGTATAGTTCCAGTCGAAGGACAAAGTTGCGCCACAACCTCGCTTGAAGGATTACCCTTACCCTTAAACTCTTTATGGTATGGAAGAAACTCTTTAAGGAATAAAATCTTTATGGAATAAACTCTTTATGAAAAAAACTCTTCATGGAAAAACTCTTTATGGAAAAAACTCTTTATGGAAATACTCTTTATGGAAAATACTCTTTATGGAAAAAACTCTTTATGGAAAAAACTCTTTATGGAAAAAACTATTTACGGAAAAAAACTCTTTATGAAAGAAACTCTTCATGGAAAAACCTCTAAGGAAAAGCTCTTTATGGAAAAAACTCTTTACGAAAGAAACTCTTCATGGAAAAAACTCTTTATGGAAAAATCTCTTTATGGAAAAAACTCTTTAGGGAAGAAACTCTTTATGGAAGAAACTCTTTATGCAAGAATCTCTGTAGGCAAAAAACTCTTTATGCAAGAAACTCTTTATGCAAGAAACTCTTTATATAAGAAACTCTTTATGGAAAAAACTCTTTATGGAAGAAACTCTTTATGCAAGAAACTCTGTATGCAAGAAACTCTTTATGCAAGAAACTCTTTATGCAAGAAACTCTTTATGTAAGAAACTCTTTATGGAAGACACTCTTTATGGAATTAAAAACTATGATAACAAAAACTGGTCAAAATTGATTATACCTAAACCATATCGAAACGAGAAAGAGTAGTTAAAAAAAATCTCGATAGATAGTTTTTGTTTAATATATTAAACTATTAAACGTGAAACACGTTCCCACACATTAAAGATTGATTGAGCTACGCATAGAATTTAATGTTTTTATAAAGTCCGTTTTCAAAAAACCTTATTTAAATGACATGATGAAGGAGGACCTATAACTTTTAAGATACTTACTTCTTCTTGTTCTCTCGCTAACTTATCTTTTTTTTTCATTGCTTCTTGGACTTTTAACTGAAACAAAATAATAATAATAAATAGGCAATATAATTGATATTGACATTGATGTATTGTTTCGTGAGATAAAATTGTTCGTTCTTACTAAAAAAAAATATAAAAGACGTGTAAAGAATAAAGTTTTATTAAAGTGTTAATAAAAGTCAGACATCACGTCTACTTACAAATTAACATCGAAATAAACAAGGTTAAAGGTAAACATTTTTTTTATAAATCGATTTAAAAATTGAGTAACTGAAAAACGAAAAAAATTGAGACAAAACCGTAAATGTATTACAGTTTTAGTGAAATAGAAAAATTAAACATGAATGGGATTTAGGAAGCAACAACCACATATTTGCTATCTATTGAGATTCAGAGAGTTCTTGCTAAAATTATTGAAGTTGCAAGAATCAAAAACAATAAGATATTAAGAATAAACATTAGCACCATCTATAGAAATGGTTTTATTTATATTTTCACTCTTTCATAGAAGTATATCCTATCAAGTGAATTAAAACTCCATACTTTTGTGGCTGTTAAAGTAAACCAAAAAGAAACCTAAGAATAAACATAAATACACATACAAAAACTTCATTAGAATTACTTCAGTCGTTTATGGGGAGTGGCGGATCCTCTTCAAAACAGGTGTAAATCATGTCTATCAATTTACAATTTTGTCGTAATCTAAAAAAATAAATATTATTGTAACTAACAAAATTTAATAAACATGACCATTTTGCCATTTTGGGGTCAGCACAACATGTCATCCTTTTCCATTCTCTTCTATCACTTGTCATCCCCGCACTTAATACCTTTTTACTTATATCAACTTGTATGTGTTTTATCTACCTTTTTCCGGTTCATCCACATACATACATTGTGTCCATCCACAGCTTTTCTCATCACTCTCCATGTGACATGGCATGTCTTTACTTATTTCTTATCCTATCCATTTTTATCATACCACACATAAACTAATATAATAAATTTAAATCAACACATTATTAAAACAAAATAATATCTCCAAGTCCCCTCGTGCAACTCATGCATGTCTTCATGCAAATAATGGCGTGCAAATTCCTCGAGCTATTTAGTTGTGCAAATAATGCAATATACAGACGAACAATTGTATGATAAAATATAAACAATGGTTTATGTAAAAAATGACAGTAAATTAATGATACAAAATGATGATAATGATTATTTATTTGTGTGAAATATATGAATCCCTACAGCCACCTCCAATTCTTTGAGCATGCCGATAGAAAAGCCAAAAAATATTCCAAAAATATGGTGTTGTTTTTTTAAATTTTGAAACTTGTTAAAACACTGTATGGCAAATAATTTTATTTAAAAATCGTAATACTATAAATGTTTTATTATATGTTATCATAAATAGATCTTTAAATCTACAAATACTAACATAAAAATAAAACTTATATACAATATATAAACATGAATATATAAACAATATTATAACAATATTTATTTTTAGTAACATACTAATTATATGTGAAACCGACGCGAATGCATGACGAGATGTATGACTGTGGATGAGGCGAAAGATGTGAGTCAGGATCGTAGCGTGTGGAAAGCTAAAGTCTCTGCCTACCCCCATGGGATACAGGCGTGAGCTTATGTATGTATGAATGTATGTACTAATTATATCTATATATATATAAGAGATTTCCACCTATATATTGACTCATCACGATATCTCTGGAACCATAAGGCGTAGCGACTTGAAATTTGGTAGGATTATTCCTTTCGCAATGGAACAATGGAAAATTCCCATTTTTAACCTATAGCTGCTATCGACTTCAAATTTGTCGAAGATATTGCAGTATTAACATAGCGGGGCAGCAGTTATTACTTTTGATGCGAAACAGAGTTCGCCGGGTCATCTAGTAATATATAAATTTACATATAATACAGGTATTAAATAATTTGCCATCCAGAGCTTAACAGATCACGGCATTTTCCTGCAACACCTTTCACAGACAGAACCTTCATTGTACCCTTAACTGAAAGTTAACAATACAATGACAAAGCCTTTCGCAAACTTCACAATACCTCCCTTAAATGCCATAACACTGATTTATTTCACGTCTTTTATACTGATAATAAAATGGTTCAATTTGTTAGCAAAAGACGTTTCATATAAAATTTATACGACATTTGATAGATGTTATTTTTTTTTTTTCTTAAGCTCTGTCTGTAAGACGTTGTAGGAAAATATTTGAATGCTCACCCTATGTATTGTTTCTTCGAAGGTGTTTGGTTGGGCGGCACTCATTTGAAAGAAGCGGAGGCGGTCATAGTCCCGAGGATCAACCATGGATCTGAGGGCTGTGTCGGGACCAGGCCCTAAGCCTAGACCGCTTTGTAGCACGCTGTCCGGCGTATCCACCTGTTGGAAATTTGGTACTCTCATACTTTGTGTATTTATGATTGGTACGAACCTTTGACACATAAAAAAATACCAAATCTTGGTAAAAAAATTAGTTACCTCTTTTGAACAATACATTTCGACAAACATAAAGAAATTCTGAAAGTAAGTCAATGATCAAATAATTCTGATATACATTCTTTGAGTCTTTTCATTTTTACATACTCTGAAGACTTCTGAGAGCTTTCGAATTTGAAGAAAAATATGCAATATTATCATACAGTAGTTACAAAAATAGCTGATTATTATTATAAATAAAACTAATTTTAATATTTAATAATATTATAACTGAAATTGGCTATAAATTTTTCATTATCTTCCCGGAAAATTATCTACAATTTATCACATGACTGGTAAGTCAGTTTTTTTTTTATATAAAGTCTTCTCGCAAATAAACTCACTAGCTATTCGGAAAAGTCGAACTTTTTCCCCGAATCACGGCATTCGGTAAGAAGGAAAAAATGATAAATTATCTTTCTTCAAGTCAGCAAAACTTTTCACCATCATAATTTTAGTGCAAATAAAGTTGTGTAAGCGATAAAGTTTCGGTAGCGAAATTAATGGCATTTCTTTTTTTTACGTTCAATACATCCTTGATTGCTGAGTACTTCCTTTTTTTATCCTACACCATTGTTTAGAAAAATTTCAGCGACGATAATAACCTTTTAAGTTTGTTTATAGACTTTTCAGTATTAAAAGTTTCTTAAATATCTTTATATACGAGGATAATAAAGTAATGACGGGCTTTGTAAGAATTATTTTATCGTTTTCTGAATTAGTATCCTGCATTAAGTCATACTTTTTCATGGATGTAATTATTTTACCACGCTCAAGCGCTTCTATATACATAGACGCAATTCGTCTATGTATCCTGAATCTTTTTCTTCATACCCTTTTTAAAAATATTTTCCATTTTGCATACATTATTAGCCGATGCTTAGTACAGTATAAGTATTCTTAGCTGGAGTAAAATGTCTATCTTGTTTATTGCTTTCAAAAAAATAAAATCATTTCACATAAAACACATCTGCACGCCTTTTTCTACTCGAAGGTGTAGGCAGTGGCTGTTAAGCCTCGACTCGCCGTTATGTTTACGTCCCAAATGGAATAGATGGTGAACCTAATGCCAACTTTTTCAGTCATCGATATTTATCACTTAATTTCGAAAAGTCATTGGTGTGTGCCAGGATTCGAACCCGCGACATCTGGAAACAGAAGCCGTGTGCACTACCACTAGACCACCGAGACTATGTTTATGTTAAAAACATTTCAATAGTGTAATATTATTAATTTACTTACATTTGAAAACCTTTGACACAGTTTATTATATACCTGCCTATCCTCTTTAAAGAACCTCTGAGTTATTAAACAAACATGTTATTAGAAGCCTTAATGTATGTAAGGTAATTTCTCTTTGTCGTGGTTGCATGGCCACTAGGCTGTGTTATCGTTTCCATAGTGCCTACATTTAGTGCTTGACTGACTTAAAACATTTTAACATATCGTTAGCAGCATTCTAGCAGCTTCATTTAGATTTAAAACATTTTATATAAATTAAAAATGAAAATTTCTATTCCCGACAAGAATTCTTTTCGCAAGTTTAGTATGTGTAGTAAATATCGATACCCAAAAAAAATGTGCCTGATGTATGGTAATAAGTTCCATCACCTAATCCATTTGGGACATATTTTACTTTCCAAATTGGGTGAATCACTAAAAGTTTTGATTTAATGTTAAGAATCTAAATTGCATAGTAGGCTATTTGTATATGTGTTGTGTTTAATTTTGGTCAGCTAGTGTTATAGCTTTATTTTAAAATATTGGAAGATTACAAAAACAATTTAAAAAAAAATGTCATAATTCAGAGGGGCTGTGTCGAGCCAATACACTATTACAAACATGGAAAATCCGAACTCTTCAAATAGGGGCTATTTAAACTTATTGTTTAGCACGCAAACAAAATGGCGGCCGTGATAATATACGCCCGACTTGATAATAAATTGAAACTTGGAATTATGACTTTTGAAAAGTCTTTATAATAATATGAATATGTATGCTTTCTTATCTTATTGTACAATTATTACAAAAGCAACAGTTTGTAAAGATATTTGTTAGTTTTGTTACCCAATCAAAAGACAACGGCTCAAAAGATTTAATTTCAAGAAAACTTCAATCTGAACTAGTCAAGAGACACATTTAATAAATAATCGTTCACTTTTAATGTTATTCTAATTTGTAAGAATTATGTTGACTTGAATTAAGCTGTAACAGATTGCACATACCAGCTTTGTATGATTAACAGTTCGTGTAATAATATAGTTCATACTAACAGGAAATGAGTACCGCACACATACCTATTGTACCAATATTTACAGATGCCGCATTCATTAACATTTAATGTCACACGACTGAATCAATAAAACTAACAATACTCGTAAAAAATATTTTAAAAAACACAAGAAACATGAGCCATAGAACAAAAAATGGGACGCCATTGTCCTGAATCGTGACAGAATAATTCATATTATTATAATTAATATTTTTAATGGTTTTGAGCTTTGAATAGAATGACCAAGCAAGTACTACAGTGATATACCTAATTTCATGCGATTCATAACCTAACACTTTATTAACATTCAAACAACTTTCAGGATTGTATCGCGTTTATTTATTACTTATTTTTATTTATTTCCCGACGTTTCGAACTCTTTACAGAGATCATTTTCACGAGAGTTGGAAACGTCGGGAAATAAATAAGTAATAAATAACCGCGATATAATCCTGAAAGTTGTTTTAATGTTATGATTGTGATTCGCGAAAATCTAAGAAATAAATATAACACTTTATTTGTCCATCGAACTTCGTTTCGCTTCATAAAAAATAAAAATGGTCATTGTGGGTCATCCTTAAGAGACAGACATACACCACCCCGGACTTTTTTGTAGACATTTTTAAGATATATAATAATGTAATATATTGTTTAGATTTATCACTTAGGGTTCAGCTAGCGTTTACAATTAAAGTTTGGCAGTTAATTGTAAACGCCGGCTATCTTGGTGGCTATCTGTCAATCTTTGTTTTATACTACGCAACGAAATAAAGAAACTATAAACAAATAAAATCACACTCAAGCTAATTACCATACGCTCATACGGATACAGGCAACAATAGATTTTCATTTATCATTTTCATTTAGCAAAGGAAAAAGCTAAGGATATCTGCATCACAATGCGGGGCATGTACGAATCAATTAATCATAGGATACACAAAGCTCGCCCATTAACTTCTTACTTGATAAGGGAATAATGCGAGGAGAGCCTACAATGGGAACCTATAATACGACAGCCGATGCCCGAAGTGCCAACCCTGCCAAAATTTATTGGGCCCTTATCAACGTCACACACGTATTGAAAAACGTCATTTTTAAATTTTCAAACGCAGAGTATTGAAAATTACCGCTTCCAAATTCAAACAATCTTTTTTTTTCTTTATTGTACGTTGGTCTGGTTTTCTTTATTGTACGTTGGTCTGGTACGTTGTTTTGTATTGACTCACGCCAATGTCTTTTTGGAAGCTATGTGTGATAAATAATGACCACTGACAACTTTGTGCCCGGTATATGGCAATATTTTTCGCCACCTATTCTACTTGGAACGTAAAAATTCGGTGAGACGAAGCGTAACAGCCACTGACTATACCTTTGAGTAGAAGGTGTCGTAAAGTTACTAAAAAGGGAAATAAACAATAGACATTGTATTAATATATACATGGAATATATTGTCTTGTATACATACTGTAACAGCTTCGTTTTAATAATAAATATTAAGATTGTGTAATAAAGAACTGACTAGGCAAAAACGTTCAAGTTATTTAATAATGCTAAAATATACACGAACAAAGTTCGCTCGATTTTCACAGTAAAACTCGGCAAAGAAAGTAATCTGTGTCAAAAACAATGCTACTGAATACATAGCAGTAGTAAAATTGATAAATGTTCTGCGTTAGGGTTGTCAACATTTTAAGTTATTATAATACAATTATAATCACCATATTTATGTTTGTTAGACATTTATCATTTACTATTACAGTTACGCTTAGTGTATTATAAAAATTTATAAATATTATCACTTATTTATTAAGAAAAGTGATGTAATGAGTCTAAAAAATCGACGAGCGTGTATGACAAAAGGTATGAAAGTCAAAGAAGCGATTGAAATTTGTAAAAACCGTACACAGTGGCGTTATGTTTTCTCCAGCTAGCCCGCCAAGAGACTTGGTGTGAAGTTATGTATGTATTTTTACTATCCATTATCTAACCGTTTTTGCATTAGAATTAGACTTTTCTGAATTAAATACCATAAATAGAAATTAATATAAAATCTTTTTAATTTATTGAAACAAAAAAAATGAGATTTTATATGATTAGGAACGACGATTTCAAAGTATATACCTACACAATATTTAAATAACGTGAATAAAACAGGAAAATAATTATAATAAAAGATGCTCATATTTTCATAATATCGCCTTAGACAACCCTGTCAAAAATATACTGACTATATTTTCAAGGGTTTTATTTGAAAAACTTTCACACTATTCGTTTGTAAGTTCAGTGTTGCAGTAAATAAATATCTTTATGTAATTGCTGTGATGTTTTACGTAGGTAAGGTAAAAATAATGAAAAATAGACTATTCATAGTCCGTTTCATGATTTTGTATTAAAAAATTGCACTCTTATAATACACCTATTTACAATCTGTGTAACGCAAAAGGCAGTATTTGTATCACGGACTTTCAATATAACTTATCAATGTTCTTTTTTTACTGTAATAAATTTTTCAATGTGTCTTTTTTTTAATGGGAAACGTGCAGGCGTGTCACCTGATAAGCAACAATGGGATAGGAAGGGCTTGGAAGTGGGATAGGGAGGTTAGAGGAGAAGGGGTTGGGCCGCCGGATACTTTTCTCATCAAGAGAAGAGCGGCATGAGCCACTATACGTCGATATTCTTAGAGGTTTATACTAAACATTGTGTTTTAAATTGATTCTCGGGATAAAATCTGTGAAATTGCTAAAAAATTATATACCTTTAACATCTTAGTTCTATATATAACAAATTTGTATCAAAATACCAAATACAATACACGTTTATCAATACAAGACGGTATTTACAATCTTCAAATGCTAAAAGCGACTGTGTTGACCAATTCCAGCGTTTCATATCTCTTGGTGGAACATAAACCGAGTGTGAATATTGGACAATAATACCTCCTATACGAGGCAAGATGCCAATACTCTGCGTATGAAGACAGCATATTTTTATCCATATATTATATAATTGCAGTTCTTTTTTGTCAATTATTTTGTACTTTTCCTACCTGAAGGGGAAACTAGCGGGTGTGATGACTCGACTGGTCGAATATTTAAGTCCTATTTTGATATTTGGCGGAATCTTTTGCTCATACAGCTCATTTTCCATATCTTTTTTGACTCGCCGAATGAGAAAGTCCCAAGTGCGATAGGTGGCGGAATATATGGTCATATATAGGGCACTTTTGTAATCTATGTCATCGATAGTTATCACACCTAAGTTCCAAAAGGCTATTCGTATGAGCCAGGATACGATCTCACGACTTACCTCCAGACTACCAAGACGAATGAATATCGTAATAATTAATATATTATAGTTACAAAAGTTGAAATATCTCGAGTTCTCTTACAAGGATTTGCAAGACAGTTAAGTTAATAACGGATATGAATATGTGCAAACTTTACTTGGTTTAGTGAATAGGTTTTAAATGTTTAGTGATGTGTGGTGTATCACATACCATAACTACTCAACACGTGATTGGAATAATGCCCATATGTGACTGTATATACATAACTTTACGCCAAGTCCGTTACAGAGCAGGCAGAGTGAATAGAGCGCAATAAAACAAGATTGTTACTGTAGTGTAAGGAAATGATAAATAATTATAATTAGGTATATTTCATAGATAAAAACAACTTTTAGGATTATATTGCATTTATTTATTACTTTTTTTTTAAAAAGTGGGTGCTCTCTGTAGCAATGAAAATAGCTTTTGAACGACAACCATCTTTTTGTTCATCACTAGTGAAAATGATCTCTGTAAAGGGTTCGAAATGTCGGGAAATAAATAAAAAAAGTAATAAATAAACGCGATATAATCCTGAAAGTTGTTTTAATCTATGAGTGAGATTCGCGAAAGTCTGAGAGATAAATAAGTATATTTCAATTAGAATTTGAACTCAATACAGAAAAGTCATACAATACAATAAGTTCAAAGTCATAAATTTATATATTGTGTTTTTTGAGTTTCAAAATATATACTATATATATATATATATATTAACATGACTTATAAGTGTAACTTTATTTATTTTAATCTAAAGTACTAAAAGCACTCTTTGGTGGCTGATTTCACTACTGAAGCATTTAACTTAATGAGATTTTTTGCGTTTTATCTTTTAACCTGTAAACAGTTTGTGTTTTATTTTTTAATACGTATCTAAAATTTAAAAGTAATAAAATTTCATGTATAATATGATAGCATTTAAAAAATTTCAAAGTCAAGACAAGTAGGTCAAAGCCTAAATGGAGGACCGGTAAAAATGTTATTTTTACTAAAACAGCGAATTCCGCAAAATAACGGCAAAGCTAATGAAGTTTATTCGCGAATTTGTTGGCGTTGTAATATCAAGCGATGACGGGGCGCGCGACTAAGCAAAATTTAATTTACCCCAGCGAAAATTGGCGAGAATTATTGTTAGTAAAGGAAATTTTGTAAAATCAGATTTAGTTGGTATAGCCGTAGATTATAAAAAAAAAATGTTTTGTGAAACAAACAATTATTCTTAGTCTATGAAAATTCAGGACAATGATAACACAAAGATTTATTTTATTTAGACGACAATAAGAACATTTGTAAAACACAACAAACAGTTTATATCAGTATTTACCTGCTTATGGTCCTATTCTAGAAAATACCTATGGACAAGAACTGCAAGTGCTGAACTACCAGGTTATAAAGACAAGTCAGATTCGTTATTGTCACGACTCAGAAAAATATTAAGTGTAAATATTCTCTAGAGAAATTTCAGCTAGACTCACATTTGTTTAGAAAGTTGTATAATTGTATAAATAATCTTTATGGCTGTAATAGTCTTAAATTATAGGCAGGTCTTTTTGCGAGTTTTTATTACTGAATAGCTGACCCGGCGAACTTTGTTTTGCTTCGGAAGCAATAAATAAAGATATTTTCTAAAACAAATAGCATAAGTTAGTCTTATTACACCAGCTATTTGCCAATAAGTATCCCTCCAAACTCGTCATTTAAGTGATTACCCGGACCGAACAGACAGACAAAATATTAAAAAAAAAAAGATAAATGGAACGTATATAGGAATGTAGTAAAATGCAGTTATTTCAATATTATAAACAGACACTTCAATTTTATTTATATGTATAGATACGTATGTATCATACGTAAGGATCAGAATGTTGAACCATGAAAGGGATGGATGAAAGAAGAATATATGCAACGGAGATGCGAATGTTGAGATGGATGTGTGGTGTGACGAAAATGGATAAAATACGGAATGAGTGTGTAAAAGAAAGTTTGAAAGTTACGACAATAACTGAGAGGATAAAAGGGCGTGTTGTTAGGAGGGATGTTACACATTTTGCGAGGCGAAAGACAAACCTGTATGTGGAAGGACATAAGGGAAGAGGAAGAGCTAAGAAAATATTGATGGATTATGCGAAAAACGACATGAATAAGACTGCAGTTAGTGTGGAAGATGGGAATGATAGGAAAGTGTGATAAAGAAAAACTTGTTTTGCCTTTCCCAAATAATGGGAACAGGGCAGAACGATGAGATTTTATGACTGAACTTCAAGTGTCTAAAAAGTTTTATTTGAGTAATGACCTAGCCCTCGTACTCTCTATTTCTGAGTTATTTTTGGTTAAAACTACTTTTACCCAAAAAATGCATCACATGACACGTTCTGGATCAGTTCTGACACACTGTTAGAAAATTGAAGTTGATTGAAAAACTGACAGAAATATTTAAGATAATAATAATGGGGAAAAGCCATTACGAGTTTTTTTCTTCCCAAAGTTTTAGATAAACAATTAGATATAAAGTGGACCTCTGCGATATTTACCGACTCGTAACTACTTACAAAATAACTCCGACCGATTCGTCATATTTTTTCCCTTATCTCGATAGGCTTAAATGTAACTTTCGTGCAACGAATTAGGCAACATTAGAAATATTACTCATCCAGTTCTGATCCCCTAATCAGAGCTGGACACGGTATGGTCAATAAACCGTGGGGAAATATAGAAAGAGAGAGAGAAAAAAAAGCAACTTTTGACAAGACTAATCCTAAGTGCAAGTTGGCCGATAAGGATTATGCCGGCAGTCTAATGGCTTTTATCCGTTAGCTCAACAAACGGTCATAACTCACAGTCTTGCGTTGGCTCAACCGACTTAACTTTGGCAGGCGTCATTTCTCAAAAGGCACGCGGGAGAAGTTACCCCCCTTCCCCTTCAACCCCCCCACCACAGAACTGGAGATTAATAAATATATAGGTGGACGTGGAAAAATGTACCACTTAATTTCAGTGATGAGTTGCGTATTTGATGCGTGTTTCCTACAGACCGCTGCCGGAATACATATTTTTTCTTGTGTTTTCCTTGTAGGTGTGTTGTAATTCCTTTTGTGTTCCCTTCTAATTACAAATGTTCCATACACGTGTCAGATCATTCTATGTATGTGTCTATAATAGTCTTATATATACCGTGTTCTAACAATATACAATCCTGTTTCATTACACTTTGATAATATAATAAATATAGGGTAAGTGATCTAATTGATGATCAAGTTATTATATTACTGTTTCGTATTCTATATTACAAAAAATAATAACGAACAAGAAAATACTTTTTTGGTCGCTTTAGATAGAGTAACCTATTGTCATACCACGGGCATAATTTTGTCAGTTTTAGACGTTTATCACTTATAACTGACGAATGGATTAGGATGGGATTAAGTCGTTGTAGCTCGTCCGCACTCGGCCACCAGATCCGTTGACAAAAAACTAAAGTAAAAACTTTTTTACTCACATTTACCTATTTTTTTCTCTAGACATTTCACAGACGTCAAAACATCCGAAAAAAAGAATTAAACACGTACATACACTACGTACACATTACGTACGTAGGTTCTATCATACGACGCGTCATACTAATTGCTCGGAGTGCATGTCAAAGGCGCACCGGCGTCGCGCCGGATTCACATAATGGGGGTAGCAAAAGGGAATGTATGAAAAAAAAGAGAGAGTGAGAAAGACAGACGCCGCAAGCGTATGTTTTAAACTAAGATTCGGTTACATACTGTTGTCTGACTAACGAGAAATCGTGAGACGACAATGGGAGTATGCACCCTATGGTGTGTGAGTATGTTAGCACTGAGTTTAATAAGGGCTTGAAAAATTATTTTTAATTTTATTTTAATAGAGTAAAAATTTTAATTGAAGTGATCATTTCTATTATGAAAAGAGTATTTTCGCAAAACATTTATAAAAGCAATTCTAGTGTACCTAAATATGTAATTTGAATCTAAGGAAATTAATTTTTCACCGAGTGTATTTCCAAAATAGATGGAGATATATTTCTTTGAAAATTTGAATTATATATTTAATAATAGAAAAATGTAGGCCGCCAAGTAACTAAGAAAGGCTGTTTTCTGTCTTATAATAAAGTTAAAATCTCTACGTTGTTATTTAAGTATCCTACTCTGTGCTTCTAGTATTTCCTCTGTATAGAGAATCTCCCCTGGTCTCTTATACAAGATAAAAAAAATATTGACTGATTGCCTTGTTTCGAGAATAAGACTTTAAATAGATATTAATACGACTAAAATAATAACATGTTTTCCTGAACAACCCTTCCATATCCACCTTACAAAGCTTATTACAAAACGTGTTTCAGAAAGTAAGAAGACCTTAGTTTAAAAGAAAAAAAAAACTAAAATTATTGCATAAAGTTAGTTGCACAGTTACATAAATTCTATTGTTAACTATTGAAAGTGCGATGTCAGTTATGGCCGATACGTTTCGGAGCATAATTGATAGAGAACAATAAACACAAATTGTATAATTTTAGTCATATATATATATATATATTGAAATATCATTATACATAATACTAGCTGACCCGGCAAACGTTGTCTTGCCGAAAAATAAAATTTAAAAATAGGGGTTGATTGTAGGGGGTTGAAAATTTAGGGTTTATGTATTTTAGTATCCCGTTTTATAAAAAAAATAAGAAACAGAAATATGTCGAAAAATTAAAAAAAAAATATTGAGGGGTGGGCTACCCTTGTGATTTAGGGGGATGAAAAATAAATGTTGTCCTATTCTCAGACCTACCCGATATGCACACAAAATTTCATGAGAATCGGTCAAGCCGTTTCGGAGGAGTTCAATTACGCACATCTAGACTCGAGAATTTTATATATTAGATATAAAATAACTCTTTTCATAATGATTGAGTTTGATTGAAATTCCACTTAAATTAATTAATTAATTATAAAGTATGTGTGTAAGTATAGTGTCTATGTAAAATACACAATTTATTTTATAACAATTTTATAATAAATTGTAATTAATGAGCCCTTATAATTTTTAATTACCATTGATTGAAATCTTATACGTAGATGTCAAAATGCTAAAACATCTAATCAAATACAAATATGAACCAAAATTACTAATGGATCGATTTACATACATACATACATAACTTCACGCCAAATCCCTTGCGGGGTAGGCAGAGAGAACAGAACGCCATAGGGCACGATTCTTACACACCTCACTCGCTTCGTTGACTTTCATAACTCTTTTCATGCACGCGCGTCGGTTTTTGAGGCTCTTAACATCACCTTCCTCCAGAACACGTTCTATTTGGTCTTGGAATGTGTGTCTTGGCCGTCCTCGACTCCTACATCCGTCCGCTTTTGCATTGTATATCTGCTTAGTCAGTCTTGCGTCAACCATTCTTTCTACATGTCCGAACCATCGGAGCATGCCCTTTCTTACTTTTACACCGACACTCTCTTTCAAACCAACTTCCTTCCTTACAACCTTGTTTTCTACGCGGTCAGCGAGAGTCACTCCGCAGATTTTGCGTAGAGCCCTCATTTCTACCGCGTTTATTCTACTTTCATGCACACTCTGCCATACCCAGCTCTCGCTTCCATAAGTTAGTGTTGGGATCAGGACTGCATTGTGGATTGCTAACTGGGCCTTTCTGCTAATATTTTTTGCGCCCAGGAATCTGCCCAACACTCCGTTTACGCTATTTCCTATCGCCACTCGTCTTTCTACATCCGCGGTGTACCTTCCATCTCTGCTAAAAGCGCATCCAAGATATACAATTTCATTCACCTGTTCCAGCACTACATCATCAACCATTATCCTTGCATCTGTTCTGGATTCCTCCCTTTCAAACACCATTACTTTCGTTTTCGTAGCATTCAACTGCAAGCCTTTAATCATGCAATCATCTTTCATAGTAGTGACTAGTGTTTGCAGGTCCGACGGCGATTCGGCTAGAAGCACGGCGTCATCTGCGTAAAGCAGGCAGCTCACAACTAGGTCACCCATTCGCATCCCTACATCCATCGATCTCATTCTCTGGAGACAACTGTCCAGGTACAGGATGAACAGTCGAGCGGACAGCACGCAACCCTGTCTGACGCCGATATTGACGTCAAACCAGGGGGACAAGCCGCCGTCAACACGCACACACGCTGTGCAGCCCTCATAAGTGGACTGCACAGCGCGCAGCAGTGCTCCGCTCACCCCGTAGCCCGGGAGTAAATCCCACAGATCCTTTCGTAACACTCTGTCAAACGCTTTTTCCAGATCCACAAAACCGCAGAATCGATTGAAATGGATCGATTTCATTTCTTTTTTAATTTTATAATTAAAACATATAAAAACATTGCTAAAAATTAACGCGACACACCGTGGCCGTGGTCACAAGCAGACTGCTTGTGACCACGGCCAGTGCAACCTGGCCGAAACGTCAAGCTAATCAAGGTAAATATTTGTTTACCTAAAAAAGTGTCGCGTTAATTCCCGTTCATCATTATTACTGAGTAATATGCAACGCGAAAGCCTAAAAGTTTTTATTCCTAAAAATATTTGTAAAGATATTATAATACTAGTTTTGAAGGGTTTATTTTAATATTAAAATTTTAATATTTTTTTAGAATTTGTAAAATTAAAACTGAAAATTATTCGCTAGCACAAGTGTAAATATATTGAACTTTAAATAAATACTGTAGCAAAATTTTATATATAAATACTATACACGTACAAATATATATTATAACTATCACATAATATGTAAAGTAAGATTTGTTCAAAATATTCAAAGCAATCACAAGTTCATCATCATTTGCCTTTTGAGGTCCACTGCTGGACAGGCCTCCCCCATAAAGCGCCACAACTGCCGGTCCGTTCACTCATGGGGGGTTTTTGCCGTAATCGCCACGCTTGGCAGGCGGGTTGGCGATCGCAGTAGGCTGTATTTTGTTGAGAGAGAATGCTGCTGCCCATTATTTCAGCCTTTTCCCTTAGTCGCCTTTTACGACACCCACGGGAAGAGATGGGGTGGCGATATTCTAAGCCGGCGCCACACAGCACAATCACAAGTTACAATATCACAATAAGAACAAGCCTTACATTGAGATCTCAGCCAGTTGAGTTTTGCAAATACCATTAATATCGCAGACACACGAATTATTAATAAATAATAAATATACAAGACAATTCACAGAACACAACACTTTGTATTAGTTTTAACCCAACTGCGCAAAAACGGGAGTAATATGTTACCGAGTCTGTTTATTTTCATGTATATTAACAGCTTAACTTGAATTAATCTTTAGAATTATAATATAGGGCAGTTTCTTTCCAAATAAAATGAGAATAAAATAACTAAGGATTTTTGCGTAGTCGGGTATATTAGTATATTTTAAGTATTTCTACAAGTACCTATCTAATAGGTAGGTAGTGCTTTTTTTACTCTTTTTACTCAATCAAGTATTAGTATTGATAACGACACTATTTGAGAATTAAAAATTATATACTAAATATTATTTTTTGAAAGGCATTTGGTTCATTTCATGGGTAAAGCGGTTCATTTCATGGGTAATGGTTCACTTCATGCGGTAAAGATATATATGTTTATAATTCTTACCCTCTGTGGGGGCAGCACCTGTCTTGGACTGTGCCCGTGCTTCGGCGAACAGGATCCATGCTTCTCTTTCCTATGAGATTTTAAGCCACGTAGCAATCGGGAAAACGTGGTGACCTTCTTTTTGGCAGTACCCTGGCAGTTGTCTACAGCAAAGAATATTCAATTTAGGATAATCAGAAAATGTATCTACACTTTGAGGGTAACGTGTTTCAATTTGAGACAAAGGCAATGTCTACACCATAAGTTATTAAAAGCATGAAGGTACAATATTTATTATTCTATAAATTGTGACAAGTTATAAGCATAAATTAGGATTTGAAGTGAACTTGTTTTTTTTTACATTTTTAGATTTAGACGCTTATGATATTTAGTAAAAGACCCAGACGGTCAAACACACATATTCCTCATAGAAATATTTGCACTTGGAAGGGCGTTCGAACCCGTCACCTCTATTTAGGAGCCGGCACTATTATCAACTAAATTGCTTATACCAAGACAATAGACATAAAGACTTTTAATATAAAACATTATTTAACAAACGCTAATGTAATTTTTTTTTATTCTTAACGTGAAAATAAATTAAGAAATATCTTTATAAATGTTGTTTGGCAGACTTTATTAATTTCTGTCGTAAAATAATAATAGTATAAAAGTTTTTCTCGACACCTTTTTATTATGGAAGGAAAAATTTACTTACCGCTCGGTGGGAATTCGTAGAAATACGCGGAGCGTGGGCTCAAACAACTGAAACAAAATTATTTAATAATTTTTTTATTGTACTGAAAATACAAATGTTATAATTGTATACATTTTGGGTAAAAATATGATAATAATTATTATTTTCTTAACGTTAACTTGAAATAATTTGATAAGTATCGAATTTATTATAGTTATTTATAATAGTCTCGGTGGTCCAGTGGTCGAGTACACGGTTTCCAAACCCAGTGGTCGCGGGTTCGAATACTGGCACACACCAATGTCTTTTCGAAATTAAATGATTTCGAAAGCTATGTGTAATAAATATCGATGACTAAAAACTTTAATAATAATAATAATATCTTGGACACAATATACACAGCGCCCTCTAGTTCCAAGCTAAGCAATTAAATGCTTGTGTTATGGATACTAGATAACGGATATAAATACATATTAACTTTTTTTTGTAAATACATACTTATAATACATAGAAAAACACCCAGACACCACACAAATGTTCATGTTTGTCACAAATATTTGTGCTCGGGTGGGAACGAACCCCCGACCTCATTGCTTCAGCTGGTAGTTTTACCAATGCGCCACGAGGCCGTCACGAATTTGTGCCCGGTATGGCAATAGGTTCGCCATAGACAATTTAGGACGTAAACATAACGGCGAGTCCAGGCTTAACAGCCACTGCCTACACCTTCAGGTAGATAGAGGCGCGAAGTTCTGTTATTTATGTTATTTTATCAAGTTATATGAGTACAATAATTATATTTTAAGATTCTTACTTCAAGTATATTTTATACTGTTATGGGAATTGGACCTGCTGACCTATGTACATTAGCCGATAATATCACCAACATACCATTCAACAAAATTTCTTTTATTTCGGGATTTACCGACACTACTAGAATATATAACTATTTGCGAGATTTATTGAAACCTATCAAACAAAAGCTTATAAAAATTTATTAAAATCAAATCGGACAATTGATTTCCCAAAGGTCATTGTTTCAAATCCCACTTGTATCAATAGTTATTCAACGTCAAAATTTAATGTTATTTATATGGAAATAGCAAAACTATTATCATCATCATCACCCTTCCCTGTTTGCATCATCCGGGGTCAGCACAACTGGCACACTTCCCTTTCACTTTTCCACTCTAAAACTATTCTTAATCATGTCACATTTCACACAATTTATCCATGTTTTTTTAGGTCCTCCTCTTCCTTTTATCAAAGTCATTATAGTTACGAGTATGTGTGATAAATAACGATGACTGAAAAGCCCGGTATAGCAATAGGTTCGCCACCTATACCATTTAGGACGTATACATAACAGTGAGTCGAGGCTTAACAGGCACTGCCTACACCTTCGGGTAGAAAAAGGCTTGAAGTCATGTTATGTTAATTTTTTAATGCTTCATTAATACATAATGTCTTTATATAAGGTTGCTAGAAGCTTCTCTGTAAACACCTCTTGTGTTTAGAGAGTGGTAATCCGATGGACAGCATTTCTTACTAAGCTTATAACAACTTTGTCAATATTGATGACAACTTTATAAGTACTCCTTGATGGGTACTGTATAAGTCATGTCATTGTTGTTTGTTAATTAATTTCAACAAGTTTTAATGTTAAGAAAATATTTTGATTAAGTTAATTTTAAGATTAGATCATGTTTGGAACGCTTGCTAACCTCATAAATGATATAGCCGCCTCATGTACACAGGGTTGGTTTAATTTACGTATGAATAGATAAATAGATAGATAATTATATTAATTATTTATTTTCACATCTTCAACTAAAAATAAATATATAATGGAGACAAGTTTAAACATGTACATTAATAATAGTTCTTGTAACTGTACGTTTCGAGATAAAATTCATGAAGGCATTTATCAAAAAATACATAAATAAAAATATAATCTTAAAAATCTCGGCCTGTTAAAAATAGCATACAATTATTGTATCCGCAACGTAAATGTTTGGTTACAACTCAATGAAAATTCAGCATTACGTGCGTGTACGAATTCAGCAAAATTGGATATTAATCGACATTTGTATTAACAATACGCTACTAATGAAGGTTACCAGTAAAGCGTAGCGTTGTTTAATGAAATCGTTAATTTGTTAAATTCAGTTTTCATGTACTTACCTAACCGCCCGCAGTTACATTGGATGAATGAAAATTTTAACCTATTGTCTTTTTATTTTGTTATTATAAGTCTTTTTATTTTAATGTATCGGTGGTCCAGTGGCGAGCACCGCGCTTCTGATTCAAGAAGTCCTTAGTTCAAATACTACACTGCCTATACCTTCGGGTAAAAAAGGCGTGAAGTTATGTCATGTAGATAACATTGCTTCTGGAAAAGTTGTAATAAAAGAAACAAAAATGTAATTCAGGTAAAATTGACAGGGAAATGTCTTTCAACTGACCTCGGTAATTCAAAGGGATAACTTTATTACAGGGTTGGACCATTGACAGGATATTAGACGACACTCTCAATTGACATCCTAAAGAAGTATATGACAGTTGAGATAGACTGTTGGCATCATAGATATAAGAATAATAGATCGGCAATAGTCACCCAAACAACGAGACCAAAAATGGGTTGTTGATGTGTGAGTGACTAATCAATTTGTGCGTAAAAAGCGCTTCAAAGTGTCAACTTTTACATATTTTATATTCATGTGTTGAAATGTAAATATCCTGAAAATCTAATAAACGCGGTTGCGCTGTCAGTGATGAATATAAGTACATTTTTGCTGACATGTGCCATCTATTATAGTCTATGCTAAATCTATGGTTGGCTTGCTCCTTTACGACACGGATTGTTGTTTAAATAAAAATATACTATATTGAAAATAATACAAATTAAGAAAATTGCAGGTCGTGGTGGTCCGGTGTCAGCTCTGATATCTAATATATTGGCAGATAACTAACATAATAAGGAGTAACTTGTAACAATAAAAGAACTTTTAGGATTATATCGCGTTTATTTATTACTAATTTTTATTTATTTCCCGACGTTTCGAACTCTTTACAGAGATCATTCTCACGAGCGATGAACAAAAAGATGGCAGCCGTTCAAAAGCTATTTTCATTGATACAGAGAGCACCCACTTTTTGGAAATAAAAATCTAAAAGTTGATGTTAAAAATATGATTTTTACTATTGGTAACCCACATCAGACCATGAAACAAAAAAATAAATATTTATTTTTGAAATGTATTGACTAAAGAAAAAAAAACGTTTGTAAAGATCCTTTGTTGTATGATTTAATAGGTAACAGTTGTTATTTTTAATTATTAGATAATTTATCTTATGTTTCTAAGTTAGTTAAAATCAGAGTATAACTATTATTAAATATTGATTGATTTTCAATTTAAAGGTACCTAAGTATTTGTTAAAAAAAAAAAAAAAAAATTCCAAAATGGGGTGCTGTCTGTATCAATGAAAATAGTTTTTGAACGGCTGCCATCTTTTTGTTTATCATTCGTGAGAATGATCTCTGTAAAGAGTTCGAAACGTCGAGAAATAAATAAAAATAAGTAATAAATAAACGCGATATAATTCTATAAGTTGTTTTAAAGTTATGAATGAGATTCGCGAAAATCTAAGACATAAATATGAGTAACTTGGGTTACTGTTATTATCATTATTATCATAATATGAGTCAATCTCAGGTTCAGCTCTGAGGTGAAACAAAGTTCGCCGGATCAGCAAGTTTATACAACGCGAACGAACGAACAATACGAACTCAAAGAAACGATTGAACGGTTTAATCTGCCTACACAATAATGGACTTGGTGTGAGGTTATTTTCCCTTGTTTTATGTGTAAATATTAAAGAATAGAACAACAAAACTAAACACGTTACGCATATTGTAACCCACTACAATATTCCATACTTGAATATCGCACATATTTCAAATGAAAAACCCAATATATGCAGTGCGGGTTCGGGCAATAAATCAGTATGAATGCTATCATATCGCCACCAGGCAACGTGAGGGCGATGAATTTCGATTTTTATCAATAATTTTGCTATATATATATCTATAATATAACTATACGTAATTTAATAAAATTGTAGTGTCTGTTTGTAATATTGAAATAAGCGCTTTTTACTGCATGCATATGAATATAATAATATATTCGGTATAAATACTTAGGTGCACTGATGGCAGCTGTGCACCTGAGATAAAGCGACGTGTAGCTATGGCTAAGGATGCTATGACCAGACTCAATAACATCTGGAAGAAAAGGGGCATTATCAATACCAACAAATTCCGCTTAGTACGCGCTTTGATATTCCCAATTTTCCTGTTTGGAGTGGAAACGTGGACGATACGAGCTAGAGAAAGTCAAAGAATAGACGCTTTTGAAATGTGGTGCTGGAGACGTATGTTTCGAATACCATGGACAGCAAAGTGCACCAATCTGTCAATCCTCTCTCAACTTCGTATTCGAATTCGCCTCTCAACAGTATACCTATACTGTCCTATACCTATACCCAATACTGTCATATTTTAGTCACATAGTCAGAAAGGGAACCGAGAGGCTCGAGAACTTGGTTGTCGTCGGTAATACCGAGGGTAAAGGAGGACGTGGACGATCACCAGCTAGATGGAGTGACAAAATTAGGAACCCACCTGAAACGTTTTGCTCGGTTGTCAGGGCCGCGGTGAATCGTCATAGATGGAGGCAGATCATAGGATCAGGGTGTGACACATCACCATGATCCTCATTCAGTGATGACCTGACATGAGGGACCGACCAAAGGGAGAGATAAATACCAAAATAATATTTTATTAAATCGGTTTCTGTCTGTCGGTTTGTTTTGGCTAATTTTTGTATAAGAGATCTACAGATAGAGAAATATAGATATATATATATCTACATAATATAGAGAAACATAAGACGTTTTAAGAAAACAGCTTTTATTTATACTTTCCGAGGGGAAACAAATTTCGCCGGGTCAGCTAGTATAACAATATTTCTGGATTTGCTTAATTGATTGCATATTAAAACAACGATAAATTTAATTGGTGCTTAAATTATTTAGTGCCTAATTTCGTCGTGAATATGGGGATAAAATACAGGCACTTTGGATGCAATACACACATCACCTCCGAGTTTTAAATAAGTTTCTTTTTGTAACTTCAAGCGTTTTTAGCGGCGGTTTTATTTAGTACCTATGTGAGTTATACTTGACTAATACTTTGGACTCACCAAATTTTAACAAAAAAAATATATTAAATGTATTATAGGGTAGGCCACACTTCTCGTTTCGTGGTCTAAAAAATGGTGAACAACGGATTCTTACACATAACAATAAATAATTTTAAAACAATCGGTAAGAAATTTCGGAGGAGTACGCCAACGCACAAGAGAAATTTATATATTAAACTAGCTGACCCGGCAAACGACGTCTTGCCGAAAAATTAAATTTAAAATAGGGGTTGATTGTGGGGAGTTCAAAATTTAGGGTTGTATGTATTTTTGTATCCCATTTTATAAAAAAAATAAGAAACAGAAATATATCGAAAAATTTAAAAAAAATATTGAGCGGTGGGCTACCCTTGTGATTTAGGGGGATGAAAAATAGATGTTGTCCTATTCTCAGACCTACCCGACACGCACATAAAATTTCATGAGAATCGGTCAAGCCGTTTCGGAAGAGTTCAATTACGCACATCTAGACTCGAGAATTTTATATATTAGATATCAATTTAAAAACTATACGGAATTAAAACTAATAATTGTTCAAGCACAAGTAACATAACTGGATTTGAAAACGTAATTGTATCCAGCTAAACAGAAATAACGAAGCGCCGTATTCACTAAAGCACTCAGATAAATTCTATTTAGTTATAGCACTTTAGAATTATCCGTTCCGTATGTAACTGAACTGACAATAAATTAAGCTAATCATATCTCACTTAAATATCATTATGTTTTCATTTACCTATACTAAGATAGAAAGATCTGTTTTACTTAGATCGGCTTTTGTATTTAGGGGCTTGGGAGGGCCATCCCCTTTTATGTCAAACCTTTTGTCAAAGGTCTGTGAATCTTTGTGTTGCAGGTGTCCATGGACGGCACCAGCTGCCATGATTGCACTTTTGGTGTCAATATTATTACTAACTGATAAATTAATATTTTTTCAAAGGTTACAGTAGCTTATTTAAAAGGGCCCAATTTAAAAGTACTGTATTTATATAGATTTAAAGGCTTCCTCATTTTCAGGTCATTTAAGGTAAATAAAAAATATATTGGCTAGAATAATCACTATATAATATAAAACAAAGTCACTTTTTCTGTCCCTATATCTCTATGCATGATTAAATCTTTAAAACTACGCAACGGATTTTGATGCGGCTTTTTTAATTGTTGAGGAATTGAAAAAAAAAGTTTATATGTATGTTAACATCACAGTTTTTCTGTAGTGTATTTAGTATCAGAATTGCATCCGTACGAAGCCTAGGCGGGTCGCTAGTTTGGTATAAATTAAATCAGCCTTAAAATATATACATGGACATTTTTATCGATAAATACTCTTTCCAATTCGAGAACAGAACTTTTGTAATATACTATTCGAATACTAAAATATATGAGTTCATTTCAAAGGGAAATAGGAATTGTTTGCTCACTCACATTCGGTACACGGCTGGTTCTAGGAGTACATTGCTGTTGCAATATTTCTCGCACTTTCTATATATCTGGGAACCAGTAATCGCATACCTTGTTAGTAGAATTCTATGCGTTAATTGACTAACGAGCTCACGTATATCGTATTTAATGCGTACACATTGTTCACGAGATTTCATTCTAGTGTTTTATTGATTCATACACATATATCGTATTTAATGTCTGTACATCGCTCGTGTGGTTTTTGTTTTAATAATCTATTGATTCAAGTGGGTAAATAAAGGCTTTTGATTTCTTGTCTCGCGTGTTTGTAGTGTTCAGTAAATATTGTCCGAAGTCTGGAGTATGCCGTGTCTTTGATTACGCATAGGAATTTGTTAGAAAATGTATTTCTTTAATTATTCTTAAGTTCTTAATATGTTACTTAGATTCATGAAGATCTTTGACAGCTTCTTAAATATATATGTATATTTATGGGATAAAAGGGCAAACGAGCAAGTGGGTCACATGATGGTAAGCTTCTACTCACCGCCCATGAACACCATGGTGAATTGCCGTCCTTTAAGGAAGGGAAAGGAAGGGGTAACCACCGGTCGAGCCGTGCCATATATACAGCGAACTGCAAGGCTCTACCACTGTTAAAATATATAGGTATTTGATTTCCTGAGCATGTTAGTTTTTTATATATTCGGTTAACATTGTATTTTTATTTTCATTGCAATCAATTATCAATAATCAATAAAAATTAATAAAGTTAATAATTAATAAACTTCGAGAAAGAAGCCCACAGGATTCAGCTGGGTTGGGCCGCATTTGGCAAACTACGTCGAGTTTTCGACTCGCCTATACCGCAATGCCTGAAGACCAAAATCTTCAACCAGTGCGTCTTACCAGTTATGACCTACGGTGCCGAAACGTGGACACTTACGGTGGGGCTAGTCCACAAATTTAAAGTCGCTCAGCGAGCTATGGAGCGAGCTATCCTTGGGGTTTCTCTGAAGGATAAACTCAGAAATGAGTATATCCGACAGAGAACTGGAGTAACCGACATAACTCGTAGAATAAGCTCGCTGAAGTGGCAATGGGCTGGTCACGTCCGATGGTAGACGGAGCAAGAAGTTCATTGAGTGGAGACCGCGACTTGGTAAGCGTAGTGTAGGACGCCCACCAGCTCGATGGTCAGACGACCTCAGAAAGGCTGCTGGAAAAGACTGGATGCGGAAGGCAGAGAATCGGATGTTGTGGCGCAAACTGGGAGAGGCCTATGTCCAGCAGTGCACTGCAATAGGCTAATGATGATGAATGATGATGATGAATAAAGTTATCTCATTGTCTTGGATTATAGTCCCACATATTAACCTAGTATTACCATCTAGGGTAACATGTGCCGTTGGTTTGATTATCATGTTATAGCTATAACTAAAAGTAAATCCGTATTTAACAAACTATTATTACACAATCAAATAATTACAAATATTTGTATGCAACGATATCGTACAAGAAATATAATATATATATTTCAACAACATTCAAACTGTAATTTACTTATCAAGCAGACACAAATTGAATGGTATATACAGAGATTACATCATTTACTTATGCTAATACTATAAGTGTTAAGATGTACTCATCAACGGTTGTTCTCGTCAATTGACAGAAATAAACATATACAGGGTGATGACTATATACAAATAAGTTTAATTACAGTTTTTTGTTAAATTGGGATAGGGATCACACGCGCAAGCGAGTCATTTGCTGATAAGCAAAGCATGCAGGATCAAAGTGCCCACGGACACCTGCAACATTGGTAATGTTGAAAAAGGTTTGTTGCCGGCCTGTAAGGGAATGTGGTAAGAATGGATGAGGAAACCTCTCTTACTGAAAGAAACGCGATATTTTTTGAGGTCCGGTCGTGGTATTTCATCGGTTGACCCGGCCCATTTATGCAGGGAGATGTGTGGCTCTACCAGAAATTTGAAAAATTTAACTTTAAATAACTGGTTTTATTAAATTTATAATATTGACAAAATATATCACGAAAAGGGTTATTTTTATAATTTTATTGCACAAAGTTGTTCATATTAAAACTCAAGATAGATTTTTATGATTTATATATGTTTGTTGAACCATACAATGACTATTATTTTTGAATTTCCGTTCTATGTTATCCTATATCACGTATAAAAAAATATTTTTACGTTTACATATACATATTAGCAATAAACTGTTTTTGTAATTTACTTCCATATTAAGCTTCTAATTATTTCTGTATAAAATACAACAACCTGTATATATTTCCCATTTACATAACGTGTGGGTTCATTAGTTGGTTTGTTACATAGATATTTACTATGTTTAAAATAACTAAAACATTATGTCGGTTTGTAATAAATACACTCGAGAGCAATGAATCCGGGTCACTTAAAGAATCCTAAAAATCTCGGAAACTAAAAATGCTAGGTTAATGCAATAAATTGTATTTAATAGACAATGTAATACTCCTTAAATGAAGGTATTAAAACTTCTTAGTTATTGTAAAGTTATATCATAAAAAAATCAAATTTGAAAAAGGGCCACTTTCGAAGATGGAACTACGAAATTACAGCATTTGGTTTTGCTTTTGTTTGTAATCTGTCATTTATGTGGGTACATAAACCATGTTGATAGTGCTCTATATTCATTATTCAAGCTGAAATTATGTCGCTTACGCCTGAAGAATGCACCAGAATACTTACAATGCTGGAAACCGGCCGGAGTCAGCGCGATACAGCCAGGACTGTTGGTGTGTCGCTGTCAACAGTACAAAGAGTTCTCCGACGTTACGAAGAAACTGGTTCTAACCTACGCAGACCAGGAACGGGCAGAACCAGGTATACCACAGCACGAGAAGACCGATACTTGGTGAACACCATGCTTCGAAATCGCTTTCTCACAGGAACTGAACTCACCAATCAGTTTCGACGCCTCGGAGGAAGTAACCCAAGTGCATGGACAGTAAGACGTCGGCTTGCTGAATCTAATTTAAAACCCCTTAGACCTGCAAACGGCCCTAAACTGGAGCGTGGGCATCGTATTTCAAGACTAAGATATGCCCAGAGCCACGTAAATTGGAGTATTGAAGATTGGTCAAAAGTTATGTTCTCTGACGAATCAAAATTTATGCTCTACAAGCACGATGGAAGACACAGAGTGTATCGAAGACCAGGGGAAAGATTCAAGCAAGCATGCATCGAGGAAAAAGTAGCCTACGGTGGTGGGTCTGTACTTGTGTGGGCCGGAATTTCTTCTGAAAGTCGCACAGAGCTGGTGATCATAGAAAACGGCTCTTTAACTAGCGTAAGATATGTGGAAGAAATCCTCAATGATCACGTTGGTCCATTTATGGTCAATTTAGGTGAGGATGCTATATTTATGCATGACAATGCCCGACCTCATACAGGTAGGATTGTGAATGACTACCTTCAAGAGATGAACATTACTCGTATGGAGTGGCCAGCGCGCAGCCCGGATATCAACCCGATCGAGCATGCTTGGGACGAGCTAGGCAGATGCGTAAAACAACGAAACCCTCCCCCAATCACGCTTCGTGAGCTCAAAATTGCTCTCACAGAGGAATGGGAGAATATTCCCCAAAATCGTATAAGGAACTTGGTGTACAGCATGCCAAACCGCGTAAACGCAGTAATGGAAGCACGAGGAGGCAATACGAAGTATTAAAATTCAAGAAAATCGTAATAAAGTTCAAAAATTTCATGTTTCCTATTTTTGTTTTAAGGAGAGATCAGCAGATTTTTTCTTTATGTAATTTTGTGTTAATAAAATGTATGGTGACTCATATTTTTTTTACTTTTATTTAAGGAGTATTACATTGTCTATTAAATACAATTTATTGCATTAACCTATCATTTTTAGTTTCCGAGATTTTTAACATTCTTTAAGTGACCCGGATTCATTGCTCTCGAGAGTAATTATTATTTTGGATCAGCTATTTTGTTTATAATAATATAACAAGCTATTCTACCTTAGATACTTTGCGGATTTATTGGCAGAACTTTAGGCATATGTGTTATACATATAAATACTTCCATGACTTAACCATATATTAAGACTACAGAAGAAATAACAATAATATAATTGGTTACACCATAAAGAAAGAATGGATGATGCAAGATAAGACTAAAAAGATATAGTCCAAAAACGAAAGGTAGTCGAGGACGGCTACGACACACATTCCATTACCATATTGAACCTATCCTTGCGGAAGGTAGCGTCAGGAGTCTTTACAGCCGACGAGCATGTAGGAGTGAGGAAAGTCGAGGAAAAGAGTGACCTGCGCAAGAATCGTGCCTTATGGCGCTCTGTTATCTTTACATAACATAACATACTTCACGCCTTTTGTTACCCGAAGGTGTAGGCAGCGGCTGTTAAGCCTCGTCTCGCCGTTATGTTTACGTCCCAAATGGAATAGGTGGCGAACCTATTGCCATACCGGGCACAAAGTTTTCAGTCATCGATATTTATCACACATAACTTCCGAAAACAATTTCGAACAGTCATTGGTGTGAGCCAGTATCAGGAATCGAACCCGTACCTCTGGATCAGAAGCCGTGTGCTCGACCACACGTACATATCTTGCAATAAACTGGGCGTGAAGAGAGAAAATAACAGAAGTATAAAAAAGTTTTAAACGTTCATCCATTCAACCAATTCCATGAACGTTTGTGCCAAGTATTTGATATTTGCAGATCATTACAAGGACTGAATGTAAATTATTTTTTTACATTTTGTTTACTTAGGGCCTAAACCAATAAATAAATAAATAAAAAACATATATCAATCAGTAAAAACATTTATAAAATCAAAACCGAAGTTAAAATCTTATTTACAAAATATTAAGTAGCGTTGGTTTTCTAACAGAATCGTAATTAGTTCAACTCTCTTTACACAAGTAGGTAAGAGAAAGAGAGAGAGTATTTTAATACTTTAAGAAGTCGCGAAGGCTTTGATGCTTGGCGGGATGCGAAAACTTCTTGGTGCTGAGGGATGTCGTTATTTAGAAATTCCTTCATTTATATTTTCCAGAATTAAATATAGGTAGGAGAAAATTTGCAATTATTACCCTTAAAAAACTTTTTGCACATTAATCAAGAGTGCGTAGAAACATTTTTGTTGTTTTTTTTTTTCAATTCGTAAAAGAGGCTTAGCTTTTTAGGAGCGTTTTAAACAATTTGGAATTATTAAGTTACTGAATAACAGTCTCGGTGGCGCAGTGGCTAGCACCCCCTTCTGATTAAAGAAGTAGTGGGTTCAAATCCTGCCACACACCAATGACTTTTAGAAATTTTCGGAAGTTACGTGTGATAAATATCGATGACTGACAACTTTGTGCCCGGTATGGCAAAAGGTTCGCCACCTATTCCATTTGGGACGTAACATAACGGCGACACGAGGCTTAACAGCCGCTGCCTACATCTTCGGGTAGAAAAAGGCGTGAAGTTATGTTATGTGTTATGTAATGTTATGAGATCTGCGAAATATGTGACTAGTAAATGGGTCTTGGTTGTAAGTGACTATTGTCGCCCATGGAAATCCTCAACTTCAAGAGAGTCATATTAACGTTGCTTTTAAAAAGAAATATAGAAATAATACCACGAGTCGAGTCTGCCCATTCTTGTAAGAGCACTGCATGGCCCTACAACTGTCATTTTTGACAACGTGTCCTTTATGTAGACTATTTTACAAGTAAAGGTTTTTCATCAGCCGTGGGTTTGATTCCGGATTTACATCAATGATTTATCGGAATATAAAATTATCTGTGATAAATATCGATGACTGATAACTTTGTGCCAGGTGTAGGGCGATAGGTTCGCCACCAATTCCATTTGGGACTTAATGTAACGATTCGGCGAGTGCAGGCTTTAACAGGCCTTTCGGTAGAAAAGGCGTGAAGTTACGTATCATGAATTCTACTGCCGGTAAGCAAGCAAGTAACAAGTTTTATACTACCATCATTCATAGTCTAAAAGGAGTCTTTTTTGGGCATAAATCCAAATTGTGCGTGTCATTAACGCTTTCTTTACACGATAAATGAATTCGGAAGCATTTTTATAGCCTTTTGATGAAGTATAATGATATTTTTCCACGACAAAAAGTAACCTATAAATAGACTAAAAACTTTCCACTGTTGAAAACGAGCGATAAGTCTGCTAGCTGCTAGGCCCCATCATGCCAATTATGCCCCCGTACACAAAACAAAATTGGCATTAGTTTATTATTATTAACTTGAAGTCTCGGTGGTCCAGTGGTCGAGCTCCCCGTTTCTGATTCAAAAGTCACGGGTTCGCTTTCGGGCAATGATTTCTCGGATTTCTTTTCTGTAGTTATGTGTGATAAATATCGATAACTGACACTTCGTGCCCGGTGTAATGACAATAGCTTCGCCATCTATTCCATTTGGGACGTAATGTACCTTCCAGTAGAAAAAGGTGTGAATTTATGTTATGTTTAATTTTAATAAAAGTTTAGACTATTTACTACATCAGAATTTTTAATAAATTATTTCGATCAATATACTTAGCAATATATCACAAAACACGCAGTTGTAACGTGACATTGTTTTAATTAAAAACAGTTAAGATATAAACGTACTAAAACCGTAATTAAACTTAAAAGATTTGCCTTTACTTTACCTTTCATTAGATAATGATCGTCGCGTAATTTTGAAATAACAATTACTTTTATGATAATTGTGTTTTAATTATTAAACAAATTCAAAACACAATTAAGTTGTATTTATTGAGTCATTATAATGTCACCGTGTTTATTTTATATAACATATTAGAATGAATAATTTTAATGTATTATTACAAGAGGTATTACCATTTAAAGCACTTTACATGACTGTAATAGTTAAATATGAGAGACCGAGTTTGTTACAAAAACGGCAACAATTTTTCACAAAATCCGGTTCGAAGGACCATCAATTCGACATTTAGATCAAAGGTTCCGAGATAGTATCATGTCTTATATTATTGACTTTTTGTAAGTTATACGTGATAAACATAAATGAAAAACTAAATTGTTTGAATGAATAGTTTTAGCCATTTATTACAATAGTAGCTAGTAAATAAATCTAGCGTATCAAAATACACGATTCTCAATCTCATAATCATCATCATCATCATCTCTGCTTACAACTTCAGATTTAAAAGACGAGAAGTGACAGCTCATATTTGAGAAGCAAGACACTTGTTCATTAAGAGATATGTTAATATAGACCTTTATGTTAAACGAAAACCTGTCGAAATGATATTAACGAGTCATTTAAATATGATAAAAGAGATATACAATAGAAATTATAAAAAAATCATGAAATCATTTGATCACAGCCGCCCACTCAACTTTAAATCCGTAAATATATATATACGCACATACATAATGTAATCAAAAAGCCCACTTACTAGTAATTAATTAAGAAAACAAGCGGTGCAAATATCTAATTAGCATTGTACAACAAGTCGGATAGAGTACGTGGGCGAAGGCTTCGCTTCCTGTCGACAAATTTATGTTGACACCTCTACTTGCCGTGTAATACAACCTGTCTAATCGTTTTTTTGCCGTTATCGAGATAAATGGCCTTTCAGACCACGCCTCTATCAAACATTCATCGGGTTGGAGCTACCTGCTCCTATTCGATCTTTATTCATTTTTTTATGGGACAGGGAGGCGGGAGGCAAACGAGTTAATGGCTCACCTGGTGGTAAGCAACAAGCGCTGTCACATTTGCATTGCCTCCCATTAAAATGGGATAGGCGGGTGGGGATAGAAGAAAGGAAGTGGTCCTCCGGATACCATTCTCACCAAACGAAACGCGGCGTAAGGTACTTTACGTCAATTCTAAAAGGTTTATCACCGATAGAGCCCAGTTAAAATTTTTATTGCATGTTAGCAGTTTTAAGATGACTGCGTCATCTACTACGACTAGGTTTATATTGAGCTTGATAGTAATTTTAATTTTCAGTAAAATCAAATTTATCTTTAAGATCAACAACTAAATGAACAGTTAATAGGTAATTAACTTTTTAGTTCGCTGTTCAAGATTAATCGATCATGTTCTGAAATTTTGAAAGCTCTTTCTTGTTCTCTAGATCATTAATAAGATATAAAAATATATTATACATATTCATTATTTTCTTTGATGTACTTCTTTCAACAGAAAACTGGGTAGCATTTTGATTATACGGCAAAAAGGTGAAACAGTTTCAATCACGTCATGAAAATACTTAATCTATCATTGGTATTTTTTCTTGTGTTTATTTTTTCTCTATGTATGACGCACTTTTTACGTACCTTATTTAATGTTGAATAATGCGTCTTTATTTGATATTTATTCAAATTAATGTTGGAAGGTAAAAATTACGAAAATAGAACTAAATAAATATATAAGACGAAGAATACAAAAAGGTTCTATAAATAAAACAATCTATATACAGATACACTCATTAGGAATACGCAAAGGCAATTTACAGCACGTCTGGTTTTGTATTTCAAGTGATCCCGCGATAAATAAACTTTTATCAGATCTTCACTGTTAATTTGCTTGTGAATTAAGTCCTTTCGTCGAAGCTTATGTATATGTGTATATATTTAATGGGATAGAGGGGCAAACAAGAAGGTGTGTCATCCCATGGCAAGCAAAAAACGCCGCCCATGTACACCTGAACACAGATACTGTTACTGCTACTTTGTCTTCCCTTACAATGGGATGTGGAAGGGGTCTCAAGTCGGATGGGATAGGGAGGGGTAGGGGAGGGAATTGGTCCTCCAGATAGCTCTACAACCGAGCGAAATGTAGCATAAGCCGCTTTACGTCGATATGCTGAGAGTTCGTGATATTTCACCTTTCGAACCGGACTATTCATGCAGCAAATTGCCTAGCTCTACCACTATTCTCCTGTTCCCTCACTCACTTCTATTCACTGTTCGTTCTACTTCTGCATTTTCCTTTATAAATTGCAAGTTGACGATCTTGCTTGTAAACTGTTCTTGAATGTACCCATATAATATGCTTAATCACCGGATATATTAATCAAAGTATTATTAGCTTTGTTTGAATGAGTGTAAGAAAGACTTACAATGACAGCGAGATTGATTTCTTTCTTTCGAGTTTCTTTTTGCTGTTTTTTGTTTATAATTAAGGACAACACTGAAGCTTCTATCCAATGTTACTTAGATCCAAAAAGTACGAAAATACACTATACAACAATAAAAGAATAAAAAAGCATTTGTGGGGAAGTTCACAACAAAATGTATCTAGTATAAGCATAGAGAAGTAGTTACTCCGGCTATTCAAGAGTCCATTTTTTATAAAAATAGTTTTAGTATTGTCCACAATAAACTCAACCTTTCTCAAAAAAGGGTTAGCAGCTTTAAACTTTAAACTAATAACGCACATATAATAGACAGATGGCCCCAGGGCTTGTTCGCTATTATCGTTATAAAAAACTTTGTTTTCTAAAAATAATACAATACTAATTACTAACTATTTGAGTCTGAGCGGGTATGGCGGAAATTGCTCTTGTGTTATATATATTTAATTGGACTTATTAATACTTGACATTTACCAGAAACGTCAGATAGTCATTTTATACAAAAAAAGGTTAAATATCACGAAAGAAAATTTTTTTTTTCAAGTTAGTTGTTTCCAGGAAGTACAACCGCTCGATGTTGTTAAAAATGGTAACTTTTTTCATAGACATCATAGTCTGATGAAACAAAGCAGTGGTCATTAGGCAAACTAAACAGTGTTACAGAGAAGAACGCCAGTGTGGTATTCTATAGAGCATATTATTATACAGCATGCGATAAGACCGCCTATTGTACTTATAAAATGTATTATTTAAACGGTTTAATATAAAGTGAATTTTATTCTATTATAATACCGAAATATAAGTCTCGGTGGTCCAGTGGTCTAGCACTAGGGCTTCTGATCCAGAGGTCCGGGTTCGAATCATGACACTTTTCGAAATTGTTTTCGGAAGTTAAGTGTAATAAATATCGATGACTGTAAACTTGGTGTCCGGTATGGCAATAGGTTCACCACCTATTCCAGTAGGACGTAAACATAACGGCGAGACGAGGCTGAACAGCCGCTGCCTACACCTTCGGGTAACAACAAGACAAAGAAGTTATGTGTATGTATAATACCGAATGCTCATATGAATTAAATATTTAAGTGTTAATGGTGATAGAGCCACGCAGTTCGCTGCATGAATGGGTCGTCTCGACCTTAGAATTACCACGATTTCTCAGAATATCGGTATAAAGTGACTCATGCACGAGCCATCCCGAGACCCGCCGTCTCAATGCTCTTCTCCCCACTCTAGCCTCAACCCTTATCCTAATCACAAAGGCCAGCAAGGGAATTGTAACATTATGTGTTGCAGGTGTCCATGGGTGTCGTGAGCCAATTACCACCAGGTAACGTTTGCTCGATCGTCCCCATAAAAAAAAAACTAAAATAATCAAGAGAATTAAGTTTTTATTTTTGTAACACTTAACTCGGCAGCCACTGTCGCCAATCAACTGACTGATTTTAATTTAGATTAACATTTAAACATGGCGTCGCAAACTCTTTAATCTAACGAAATACACCTGTTAAGGTCCAAATAATTTATGGTCAGTTCGGCCGTCCTTCGTAATCGTTAGCGTTTGGTGTAAGCCGACCGCGAATTTCCTTAAATGATAAACTGGTTTCGATTATACTAATACAACTGATAGTGAATTACTATATAGTTAAGATGCCATTCTGAAAGTCATTGAGATTTTTTTAATTATTTATATATTAACAAAATATTCCGTTTTATTATTATAATTAGTATAAGTAAGAGTAATTGTCATAAAAACAACAAAAACCCAACGCATTTAAAATAGCAAGAAGTATGAATGAATATGGGGCGAATGATAGGGTATTGAAAATAAAAATCCGTTGCACCTACCCCTAATAATAGGAACGTGGCAGGAACACGTTGATGATGACTATAATTATAACAAAAATAGTACTAATTCCTCACCTCTGATAATTGTGTTGCTGATTATGCATCAGGGGCTGAGTGGGTTGTGCCAGCAGTAGTTGTTTCTGTTGCTGTTGCCTCTGTATCATTTGCTTACCGAATACACCGTACCCAAAACCATATATTTCATCCTCTTCTTTCTCCGTCAAGCAACTTGATGGCTGTCAAAGAAAAGTGTATATATCATTTTGGAATTCCAACGCTCACTTTACCATTTTGAATATTCATTTATATAATGTTTTAATTGTGAGTACTATAAAAAAATGAGGCTATCTTACGCTTCTGTTAAGAGCGATTAAAATAAAGATTAAAGTTTTGTAGTAGAAAACGAGGAAAGATTATCTCAAGTCAAACAGAACATTTGAAAATCATAAATAAATATTTGAGCAAAGATACTTAATTTCATTAAATAGATCATTAATTTTAGATCTCAACGTCAATTTCACTTCATACCTAAACAACAGTAATTAACTATTTCCTAAAGAAATAAACATTTTTGATATTGGCAAGCCGTTTTTTTGATAACAAATAAACCTTTCAGTAAACTGATTATATCATTGAAAATAAAGCTAAAAAAGCCATTAGCCAAGCTGTATAATAACATTACCAAATTCACTCCTGATCCAAATACGAATGAGGCATTTATTTTATAGGTAATCCTCTTTATATGATTCAACGTTATAATTCACAAGATATAAAATTATATTACATGATAATAAAAATGGTGGCTTACCGTAGCACTTGGTTGATCATGTTCAAATTCATATATTTCTGGCTAATTTTAACATGAAGCCACGTTTTCAGCCCGCTTAGTCTGATTACACGGAATGATCCTATCATTTATATTCAAGCCATTTTACTTTGTGGGCACTGTGGAGTTCATCATTATCTCGTATTACGAAGTATTATCGTCTAAGGTGTGATTGCAGAATCATTATTGTTACCTTGTGGTATATGAACTAACTTATTTCTAAATGATTCGATTCTACGAGTGTAAGAGTAGTGTTTATATACTTTTTAAGCGTATATTTATGTAATATTTTCTTTTAATAAAAAGCTTTTTATATCAGTTTTATACAATATTAGCTTTATATTATGATTGACTCTTATTTTTCCTTTTTTATAAAGATGATAATTTCAACCGTAATAAGTATTGTAATACTAAAAGAAAAAGCATAAAGAAAAATCTTTGTTAATAAAAATATTGGAACTGCGATTGAAAACCCGTTAACGTTGGTGAGAGCCAAGTATGAAATGCGCCAAAAAAGTATATTGATGCGCTGCCAAATAATAAATGTTTAAACTTTTAATTTATAGTTGACGTTTTATTTTTTTATTTTATACAAGAACTTTATTGCAATTTAAAATTATTGTAATATACGTTTAATTACCGCTTCTTTATTTGTTTTTACAGTTAAAAAATAATGAAGTTCGAAAAAAAATAAGCAGCACATCGACATTAAAGCTATAAGCACTTTTTAGCGCTAAAATAATAGCAAATATTGTAATGTATTATGTTTATATAACTCACCGAACATGAACTCACCGAATATTTTCCAGGCACATAAATGGGTTGCGAATGCGAAGTAGTCAGATTATTTAGGGTCAGAGGTCCAGGACTTGCTGATGGTGGTGTTTGTGGCGTTCCAGGGCCTCCTCCTAATACCCTCATTCTTGGCGACATTTCGTCCCATTCATGTCTTCTCAACTCTTCGAGATGATCTAAGACATCTCCGTAATGTGTAGAGAAAAGGTCTGCGTATCTTGAAGCCAGCCCTTCGAGGTACCCTCGATCACCATCCTGTTGACAAATGATCCTTTATAAATGACTGGTTATTTGTATTAAACTTATCAATTAATCAATCTATAAGCAAATATCAAGACCTGTTCATCCTCAAACAAAAAAAAGAATAAAAAAGATATTCTTTTAACAGTCTCGGTAGCCCAGTGGTCGAGCACACGGCTTCTGATCCAGAGGTCCGGGTTCGATTCCTGACACTGGTTCACACCAATGCCTTTTCGAAATTGTTTTCGGAAGTTATGTGTGACGGTTATCGGTGACTGAAAACTTTGTGCCCGGTATGGCAATAGGTTCGCCACCTATTCCATTTGGGACGTAAACATAACGGCGAGAAGAGGCTTAACAGCCGCTGCCTACACCTTCGGGTAGCAAAAGGCGTGAAGTTGTGTTATGTTATGTTAAGATATTCTTTCGTACAACATTTCAAATTCTAATTGATAAGTCCCGAATAGGAATCCGGGGTACATTGATGATTTTTCGGAAGCTATGCCCGATAAATTTGTGTAGTTAAGTTCACGTGACCAAACAGCTCAGTCGGCATGACGAGCCATAATTACAGCTACCAACACCATGGGGTGTTAAGGCATGAAAATTGGAAATCACTGAACTAACTTTAGTACGCTTTCTCAAACTTCTGATGAGATACAACCTGCAGAAAAACGGACAGTTCATCATTATCTTCGACACCTCACTCTTCGGCAATTATTTTAACACACAAATCTAAAACTAATATTACCAAGCTGAAGAGTTTGTTTAGTTAAACGCGCTTTCTTAGGAACTATTGATACATTCCGAAAAAATATATTTTAGTGTTAAGTAGCCCATTTATCGACAAAGTCTATGACCGATATGAGTGGAGAACTGACGATGGTAAACTTATTTGATACGGCTTCATTAGGGTCAACTAGTTGTACATTTTATTTCATACTAGCTGACCCGGCGAATTTTGTTTTGTATCAAAAATAATTTTCAAAAGGTTGACAATTAAAGTGCAAAATCTCGAAAATTATCACTTTTTCTTTTCTACATTATACATGAATTATAGATAGAAACCACCTCGTTGACAGCCTCTATATATTAAATAAACACATCAAAATCCGTTACTTAGTTTCGAAAATCTAAGCATATATGGGGAGAAGTGGAAAGCGACTTAGTTTTAAACAATGTTATTATTTCAATGATGCAACATAATATTGCATACCAAAATCGTAAATGCAAACATAAATAGTTTTGAATGTATAATATTTTGTCTACCTACCCCCCAATTTATATTTGGTGGGCGAGGTTGTGAACGATCGGCACTTAAAGCGGGTTTTATGGTACTCATTCATTCTGTAGTGCAATTTGTGCCTTCTCCAAAAACCCGGTACGTTTTAATGACATACGCTGTACAAATAACCCTTGTGCAAATAAATAATTTTCAATGATTTTAATCATTGCGAGATTTTACGAATATTCGTATGTGAAATTGGAATGTTTTTGATATTAATTAGTTGTCATTTTAATTCGTTGGATACAAGTGGCTGTTGAGTTGAGTTGAGTCTTTATGAGGTAGACCTACTTTTTACTGTGTAACTTCACACCTTTTTTATTCAAAATTGTTAGCAATGACAATTTGTATTCCAATTCCCATATTTTTGGTCCTCAATATTGGTAGGGAAACGCCTTGTCATAAATCAGGCAAAATATTGTCTGTCATCAATATAATTGACCCATAAGCACCGAAAATTATGTGTGAACTAATATTCGAACCCAAGACCTGCGATTCAGAAACGGGATTTCTTTTAATCTCCGCGCCATTGAGAAGTTATTTTAATTGCTTTTCTAATTGTAATATAAAAAAAAGTTTTGTGAATATTTTATTAACTTTCATTAAATCGAAATTTATGTTGCTTTGTGATTAAGTTTTAATGCCTTTCAGGCGAAACACAAATTTATGTGGTCATAATTTAAATTGATTTAAGCACACATTTTATATGTATTATTTTATTTCATAAAGTATCTTGAATAATTTATATGATATATTATTTATACCGAAAATAACATACGATCCTAACAAATAAATTACCATTTCTGATGAGGAGTTTTAAAGGTGCTAGAAAAAATACTTGGCTAACACTTGGGTTTGTATATACTCGTATTATTTAACTAACCACGTGTGATAAAGCTATTTTTCTACCCACCTATAATATTGAGTTGTCTCACTGTTGTATCAAGAAGTATTCAAAGTCAAGGAAACTTTATTTTCATAAGTCTTTAGATTCAGAAACACTTAAAAATAGTCAACTTTTAAACAGAATTAAACACGAGCGCTTGGGGACAGTGCCTCCGTGGAACAAAAAAACACAGAAGTAATTGCCACAAACGGTGCTATCATGAGAAGAAGTGCAAGGAACTCATGTTTGAAGGTTTGAATCCTGACTCATACCTTTTCGGAAGTTAGGCATGAAAGCTATCGGTGACGGACAAAATAGTGCTTCATATATGGCAATAGGTTCAGCCCCGTATTCTATCTGAAGCGTAATAAATGGGCCAACGCTTGCTATCCAAGTTTAACTAAGTACTATGTCAATGTTGAAATCAAATTCATTGCAATAGAAAGACAAAAAAAAGTAATTAAATAGAATGAGTGAAACGGAATATAATCATACCGAGACCAATTTCACCTCGAGTGATCTTTTCTCGTAATTTCCGTTGAAAATGAATCCTCCTCATTCGTAAAATGAGGTAATTACGGCGGGCAAAGTATAAAAACGGGGTTGCAACCCCATCCGGAGAGTAATTTAATCGTCATTACGAAATTTTCTAAATCTATAAATTATCTCTGTCGTTCCGGCGGTTTTAAGACTTCTGCATTAAAAAGTCCTGGAATCGAACTCTGGCATACACCAATGATTTCTATGAATCATTTTCCGAAGTTAGTTGTGATCAATATCTATGACTGAGTTTGTCAGTCAGGCTCTGCCACCTCTCATCCCATTTGGGACGTAAAACTTCGACGAGCCGAACTTTAACAGACTCAGGTGAGGTGTAGACCTCCAGGAATAAAAAGGCGCACAATATTGGAAAAAAAAAACAATTAAGATATTATAAATTAAACACTGGCCACTTGTTACTATCATGTTGCCTGGACTGGTAAAAGACAAAAGAAAACAATATAATACATATTATTTTAACAATATTACATACATACACATACATACATAACTTCACGCCAAATCCCTTGCGGGGTAGGCAGAGAGAACAGAGCGCCATAGGGCACGATTCTTACACGCCTCACTCGCTTCGTTGACTTTCATAACTCTTTTCATGCACGCGCGTCGGTTTTTGAGGCTCTTAACATCACCTTACTCCAGAACACGTTCTATTTGGTCATGGAATGTGTGTCTTGGCCGTCCTCGACTCCTACATCCATCCGCTTTTGCATTGTATATCTGCTTAGTCAGTTTTGCATCAACCATTCTTTCTACATGTCCGAACCATCGGAGCATGCCCTTTCTTACTTTTACACCGACACTCACTTTCAAACCAACTTCCTTCCTTACAACCTTGTTTTCTACGCGGTACGCTACACTTCCATATGTTAGCGTTGGGATCAGGACTGCATTGGATTGCTAGCTGGGCTTTTCTGCTAATGTTTTTTGCGTCCAGGGATCTGCCCAACGCTCCATTTACGCTATTTCCTATCGCCACTCGTCTTTCTACATCCGCGGTGTACCTTCCATCTCTGCTAAAAGCCCATCCAAGATATACAATTTCATTCAAACAATATTACATGACATTATATAGACACAAGAATATAAACAATAACATAAACATTACATTAGTATTATTATTAGGAATAGTATACGTTATTTCCGCTATATAGATTGGAAGAACTACCCAAGCTAAAATAGGTTACAAGGAATGCCAAAGAAATATATACTTGCAAATTTTAATACTCCTGTTAGCTTAAGCGGGTAATAAAAGCAAAATTTATAGCATTGATTGATATAAATAAGTTTTAAAACGACTTAAGAGATGGCAAACGCGAAGAAATAATTCAGCAAACAAAATTTTTTATGCCATTTCTAAACGAGTCTTTTGAAAGGGAGTTAAAATATGCATGGAAATACGTCGCTTACAGATTTGATGAATAGAATCTGGAGTTTTTAGTTAATAAGTATTAGGTAGATAAGATTTTAGTGAAGATTATGAAATAAATATAAAATTTATATAAAAAAACGAAATTGGCAGATCCACATCTTAATACAGATTTATTAGTGTACTAGTTGACCCAGCGAACTTTGTTTTGCCTTAGAAAAGAACTAAAAATGGTCATATTGGGTTATACCTAGGAGATAGACAGATCTGTTAGCACGTTGTGGACTGAAAGATGAAAATTGAAATATTTGATTTCGTGGTACAGTTGGCACACACTGGACACAGTCTGTTAATTTCTTTATAAATATGACACATACTTGTAACTGACCAAAAGACTTTTCGTGAAGATCACTACGCTATTGATCGGATATATCGAACCAAAATTGGATTATTTCATCAAAGCTTTACAACTCATGATCGTTATTCCACAGCGAGCAACATAATAAAAATGTATTTTCTCACATGAGCGAATGAGAATGAATGAAGGAATATTTTCTCATTTACGCAATAGTGCAATCAATCACAGGCAATACATCATTAGTGTAAAAAAAGCAATCTTTAGCCGTACCAAGACAGTCACTTAGAATTCCACTAGCGGTCTCGTTCCAGAGTCAAAGATGGCCGAAGGTTTATTTCCATTTTTAAATAAGTACGAACGGAGAGAGCTTTGTCGGCGTTGAGTTTGTGCTCTGCTTTTTAAGTGGATTAAATCGCTCAACGCTCGTAAAACCGACAAGTGTTTCAGTTAAGAATTAAAAAGTAACTGTTAGACTTTTGCATGAGAAATTGCTCGCGGGACCTTTCCATTGAACTCACTCCACACAATCACACATCGGGCTTGACTGGTTGCTTATTTATTTTCATTGGCAGCTCCTCGAATTTACAATAAGTGGATACCAAAATTCTTTGTGAATAATCAACTAGAAGCCTGATATTCTAATGGACTTTTCAATGATCTAGAGGTCGAGCACCCTTTTCTAAATATATTATTATATATAATATATTGTATTTCCAATAAATTTTCGGAAGTTGTGATAACTACTGATAAGTAACGATATTGTGTCCAGTGTATGACAATAAGTTCCATTTCGGAAGTAAAAAATCAACGAGTCGAGGCTTGAAGCGCCTAAACCTTAGGTTAAAAAAGCCGAGAAGTTAAACAGGAAACAACTGGATTTTTTTAATACTAGCAAAATGGACTGATGGGAGGTTTTAACTACTAATTATTTTCAGACAAATTTCGCTATAGAACAGATAGAGAATATTAGAAGACTCATATGTACTCGTTTTTACTCATATTTTAATAATAAAAGATAATAGATAATTCAGAATGTTGTTAAAAGATGGGAACAGTAACGCCACTTGAATTTAAATGCTAAATTTAGACCAAGATGCGTCGTTTTGTGCATAGGAACGAGTTCATTGAATGGTTCGCAAACGACATCTGGAATGTATACGAAAAACAACCAAAATAAAAGTTGGGCAATAGAAACCGTAGATGGTATTCGAAGAATTGTTAATACATATGTATAGCTTTGTTTGAGATTTGTTGTAATGACTGTTTTTTTAACAGTGGTAGAGCCATACAGTTACATACTTGCATCGATGAATGGACCAGCTCGACCGGAATAATACCAAGACCTCTCAGAATATTGACGTAAATTTAGCGCTGTTAGTTTCGCGTTCGAAAACATTGTTTTCAAAAACAACATTATTATGTGAATTGAAGTTATCAAAAGTAAAAGTATGTCAACCTTAATAGGAATTGATAGGAATCATAACAAATTGCTATAATAATTTAGTCTAGAATACATCAATATAACAAGGAAATAATTAAATTATAATAATTTTATCGCCAAAAGTGCTCGTGGTGTTGATGTAATCAATTCGGTATACTGTCGAAATGTCTAAGCTATCGAACTCAACTTTAAAATTAGTATAGATTGCAAAACTTGAGAATTATTTGCGTCTACTCTTTCCCTCTCTCTCTGTCTTTCTCATGTCCGTTTCTCTTTCTCTTTTTACAGAATTTCATTATAACAAGTTTAATTGAAGTGAACGTCCGGTACATAAATTTTAAAAGTTTTGGCATGCATTTTAATCTGCTTACCGGTAGTTGGTACGAGGTAATGGCCACTAAATGAGTTTCTAGTTTACTTTAAACTGTATGGATCTTTATTAAAATAGATGTAGAATTTAACTTGTGGAATTTATGTACGGTGGTGGTAGGCTTTTGTTGCTTGCTCCTTAAATTGTGATGAACGGTATCTACATGAGTTTTGAGAAAGAATTTTGACTAAGATGAATAGCTTCTCGGGAGTTATGTGTGTACAATTTAGATGAAATTAATTATAAGTTAATTCAATATTTTCCTGCCCTTAGCCCACTGTAAGTGCGTCGGCACAATATGACATTAACTATCCATGTTGTCAAAAGATTTGGCTGTGGTTTTAAAACCGGCCGCCTGTAAACGTCAACGATCCAACAATTCATAACAATAAATTTGACGACTCAAGGCGTAAGTAATGTTGCAAATTTTGGGAGAACATGGAAAAAATCAATTGTATCGTACATGCTATGAATACACACTATTAACTTAAAATAAACATATACATATGTATAATAGCGTATGGGTTTTAGACCAAGGAATAATAATATATAAAAATAAATAAATAAAACCAAGTTAAATACAGGTTTAATCGGTAATTTATGCTCATCAAGTGAACATGCGGGGACAAGCTAGGAGTCACCATTAAGACTGTCATAAAACTGGTCCAGGACGCAATACTGTATGTATATGCCAACGAAATTAATCGCGTACTTCTTGTAAAATTATTTGCACGACCTTGATATTTAAAATAATGTATTTAATTTTTCAGCCGTTTTTTATGGGAGTTAAATTGGAGTCCATTTATTTGTTATGACAACTTGGTATACATATTTAAACTATGAAAGCATCACATTTCAAGTTGTGAATACTATATTGATTTAATTACGAAAAACAAACAGATATTTTTTATACAAGCCCTTAAGGAGTAAGGCACAAAAGAATTAATATAAAAAACCCTTATATTAAAGAAGAATAATTTCAACACGCTTCATTACTATGCGACCTTAAAATTCCAAGTTCTTCTCATGTTTTATTTTATTTTCGTATCCATTCCAGCTACTTACCAGAAAGCTTCTCTGGGTAACCGCAGCGTACTGTGACAGTCCAAAGCCTTTGTACATCAGATGCTTGTCAACTCATGTTCTAACTATTATAACAATTGTACGCCGAGTTCATTGGACCGGAGGTATCTCATGTATTATTAATTATATCATAAGCCTTATGAAGTTATTATTTTATATTACCATCAACTCTAAAAACTTAGAAGAATGTCCAAATAAATTATAGTAAATAGTTGAAATACGAAGCAAATTGTGTTGTCTATACCATTTTTGAGACAAATCACAGAACATTTAAAAAGGAACTCTATTTTTTTCTACCCGAACCCGTAGCCTCAATTAGCCAAAGTTTACGTCCCAAATTGTATAGGTGGCGGATTACCCTATACTGGGCACAAATGTTGTCATTAAATGATATTTATCACACATTACTTCTGAAAAGAATATCTTTTTGTGAGTTAATAGTGTGGGATTCCAACGCGAGACTTCTTGTTTGGATGTCTAGACCACTGCGACGTCTATAATTCAAAATTCTAAATGTATCTAATATGTAAGATTCTCGTGTCACGGTGTGCGTTATTGAACTCATCCAAAAAAGCTTGACTTATTCTTATGAAATTTGGCAGACATGTTGGGTAGATTTGAGAATCGGACAGCATGTATTTTTAATCCCATATAGTTAAGGGTAGTAATACTATAATTTTTTTTTAATTATTCGACTTTTTTTCCCCGTAACATCATACAAGAATACATACAACCCTACATATTCACCGCCCTACGGTCAATCTCTATTTTTATTTGTTTATTAAAAACTTTATTATTAGGCAAGGCAAAGTTAGTAAACTTTGCCTGGGTCAGCTAGTTTTTATTTAAAACACATAATTGATTGGGTTTGACAATCAGCTTGGCATAGATAGCATATAAATATAATACGCCTACTAAATTAGGCTTTATAAAGGACTTTTTATATATAATATCTTCTGCCATTTCAATTCCGTCTATTGTGACCTACTTTTTTGTATTCACAGAGAGTTTTTTTTTTAAGTCACTATTTTTTTTTATAATTTTGACAGGTCTGTATTTTTAGACGTTTAAAATTTCAAACCAAATGACAGCAGTGGTCCATCAAATTTCAAAACATACTTAAAATGTCTGCAGACATTAACCTACAAATGTTAAATGGTACATATTTATCTTGTAGCCGGTTCCTTAGAGTTTTTTAAAAGTGTTAGTTAATAATATGTTTTAAGTTTTAGCTTTTAATAAAGTATAATTAGTTTTTATTGATATAATTTAAATATTTCTGGAAATATAGCGTAAAAACTAGAAATAATGACCTGATAAATAATTTAAACCAGATTTATCCAGCCATTGAGGACATTTATAACTTGCAATTACAAATTCAAAAGTATTCGTACCTGTAAAACTTATTAATTTGGAAATAAACACATAAAAAAATAATTTAAGACTTTCTATTCGTCTAGGATATATTATATCTTTATAAGACTATGAACTAATCGAAATATCTGGAAACACTGGTGAAAAGCAAATATTCTAATTTTTTATTATGATTTTTCACTGAAGTTTTTAATCCAATAACGCACATATGCAATACGTAAACTCATTACACTGAAGCCAGAATTTTTTAACTGCATTCAAAAATCGATTCCACAAGAATATAAAACACAGCAGAAACTTTTAACAATTTAACATTGAAACTAGTTGATTCAAATGCAGGTATTTAAATAGAGAAGTGCTATTAAGAGATCAGGAATCTAAAATAGAATTGCATGCGGCCAAAGAGAACAAACCAAAGAATACAAAACGAAGACAATGGCCGACGTGGACAGCTAAGCTTTTACATTTGGAATGGTAATCTTCTGGAATAGAGCTAACAAAAACATAAGATTAGAAAATAACGAACATTTCATACGTTATTGGGATTTCGTTTCAAGTAATGATGGACATGTGAAAAGTGACTAAAGGTTAAAATGGTTTGAGGTATGTTAACCCAAAAATAAAAAAAATGAACCATCTACATAAGTCTCGGTGATCCAGTGGTCGAGCAACTAGCTTCAGAATCAAGAGGTCGCGGGTTCAAATCCTGGCTCACACCAATGATTTCGAAATTAATCTCGAAAGTTAAGTGTGATAAATATTGATGACTGAAAACTTTGTGCCCGCTATGGCAATGGGGTCGCCACCATTCCATTTGGGACGTAAACATAACGGCGAATCGAGGCTTAACTGCCACTGCCTACACCTTCGGGTAGAAAAAGGCGTTAAGATATATTACATTACCGAGATCCAGCCAATCAGTTATACTATTGCGCTATACGTTCTTTAATACACAAAGAGAGTAAGCTACAAGACTAAAATGTAGCTTTAAAAGTCATAAATATATTAAAATTAATTCAGCCATCTTTAATTATCACTCGTCAACTTTATAAAAATGATAGATCACCCTCGGGAACAATTACACTACACTTATTAAGCAACAATAAATACTATGTGGGGATAATAAAGTATTTGTAAAATAATGAAGCTAAATCAATCGTAGTCTGTAATTCAGAATTACGAGAAGTAACAAATACAAAAGCAGTCATCTCACGTCCACATATTGGCGATTCTAAAATTACGCGTCTGGCCGTCCGCAAACAAAACAAATGTTACCACAATAAGACAGGGTTCCGCGTGCCGCGGAAGCGTTGCGACGCCTTTACGATTTATGTTAAGCTTCACCTGCCCCTTTTATAACAGATATGGCTATCCATTCATGGTAATCTCGCATTGACTAGAAATAATAAGCTTCAATGGATATATCTCTTGATAGGCAGTAAATTTAACAGTCCTATTCCCTTTTATGTGAGTGATATTCATATCATTATCTATATCATCCATTTCTTCCGAGTAACTAAATCTATTTGAGGAATAAAGATGTTCGTATTGATATTTTTTTTGTTAGTATTTGTGCCACCTTAAAATGTCTTCACTATTTTTTCTTTGGCTTCATTACATCTCACTTAATTGCAATTAGATAAACTGTCAGCTAATCTTTGTGTCATATCAATTAAATGTAACTGTAAAAGCCAGCTGCAGCTCCAGGCAACATACTCTGTCTGACAATCGTAGTAAGTGGCACATGATAAAAGCAAGCTATTTTATTAAATGTGATTCTTGTTTTAATTTTAGATTATTATTCATATTCATTGGTTTCATTAAAAACTACGTTACAGAATATAATTTATTAAGGATACCGTTTCCTGTGAAATGTTTTTGAATCTAACATATGATGTCATCTTTTACGATTCCGTAAATATATAATAACAAAAGGTTTATTGGACGAATTTAATTTATTTTATCATTGATAAATGTTGTTTTGACACTCAAATTCTTCTTTAAGTAGGTATGCTATATCATACATACATGCATCACTTCACGCCACATCCCTTGCAGCAGGCAGAGAGAACAGAGCGCCATAAGTCACGATTCTTACACGCCTCACTCGCTTCTTTGACTTTCATATTTCTTTTCATGTACGCGCGTCAATTTTTGAGGCTCTTAACGTCACCTTCCTCCAGGACAGGTTCTATATCCTATATCCTAGTTCAAATTAAATGTTTCGACTAAAAGTTAACTCTAATTAAAATCTGAACTTAATAACTCAGCAGTCAACCTGTTTAATGCAAAATCGTGAATTTATCGGATAAATTTTGCAAACGATACCGATTTAGCTAACCAGCCGTCTATCACAGAAAGTGATTTATTAAATGAACGAAATATATATTTAATGAAGTTGCTGACTTTAATAAATTTACATTACCAGAAAATGAAGACAGTTCTCTATTTAATGAAACAATATCTGTAACCATTGTCGTTTATTGTAACAGAAGAATAGAGAGTACTAAGATGACATCTGGATACAATAAGTTTATTACAAGGAACAGACAAAAAAGCAGATTATTAATTGATTGCAAGAATTGCGAACGACTAGTTTTTATTCATATTCACTCAAAATTCTTATGAAGCGTCCCAAAATAATAAAATAAATAAAAATATTATTTATTTTATATATTATTACCTATGAGGTAGTGTTCTCGATACGGTTTTGCAAATAAAATGGTGTTTAAAAGCTGTATTTATACTATATGTCATTTCTTATAATTCCTTTTCCATCTTGTATATATTAACTTTTAGGTTTTATCATTAACATTGATATATATTTGATTGATTATGTTTCAGGTTTAGTTTGTCTGTACTTAAACAATATGTTCATGTACTTCATAGTTTCTTTGAATAATGATCATATCAAACTTCAGAGATCAATTCAGAAACTGAAAACTCGACTGAATATCATAAAAAAATGAACTAAATGACATTTGACACAGCCATATCGACTTCAAGAGTGTATATATAAAAGAAATAAAAACAGTGGCGTATCTCCTAACTTATTTACTTCGAGACGGAAATATGAAATCTACAACAAATGTACCGGACGGATATTGAGTTTTGATGTCATACATGATGCGTGTCTGGAGCATTTTCAAAGATAATAAAATAATAATAAGGCTGTTACGTTTCGTAATACAGTCGTAACAGCGAGACGATATTGGCATATATATATAGACACAATAATATTAATAAATGTATTGATACAGTTTATACAACGCCATCTAGTCTCAAACTACATAGCTATAAATTAGCCAGTATTATATAAACACATACTAAATGTATGTGTATATATAATACTAGTTTATAGTTTATCTAGTTTATAAATCATATCGTGATTAATGATAAGTGGTCATTTAATAAATGGCAATAAGATGACAATGACCTTAAGAACTAGTGAAAAGTCATGTCTGTATGATCTACTGAATTTTGAATATTAAGATAAGATTTTAGAATAATAATAGTTTATTACCTCTTAAACCTATTTAAGAAAAAGGAGAATAAAGAAGAAAGGACAGGAGAGACAAGAAAACTACCCAGTTTTCAGTTTTTGATCAAAATATTTAAACAGTCTTTAGTTTTTGATCAAAATATTTTTTTCTTTACATAAATAATTCACTTAACTTCCATTCCAAACCAAACCAATTTTCTTTATAAACAATCTTTGATTTTAACCTTCTACTGTGCACAAGTTGCATTGTTACACCGCTAAATTGCAAATAAATTTTCAACTAAGAAAATAAAACAAGAGAACAAAACTTGCGAGGTTTCAGAATTGTTGTTATAAACTCTGTATTAAAAACTTAATGTAGATAGTGAGACGAGAAATTCAAAGTTTACGCGGAAGTTACCAACTGAGTTTCTATTTATTTATTTCTATAACCTCAGAGGTATCAAAAATATTAAGTTTATTTAATCCTCTGTACTTACCGGAGTCACGATATTAAATAGAATATTACTCTTTAACTAAACTTTCGTTAAACTCTTTTAATAACAAGCTTTTATTTAACTTTCGATGTATGTCTTACAATGATTGTTTATAACAAACTTACTTTAGATTCTAAAAATATAGTATGTTTAGTATATCTAGTATCTTTATTGATAATTTAATAACGTACCTGTTCATATGACGAAGTTTATAAACATACGTACGTATAAACGTACATAAACTATAAAATATAACTACATAAATCTTTAATTAATTAGATACTTACCGTTTTAAGTAACTTTTCCCGTTATGTTCATATTTAAATACAATTAAGGAACTTGTAAAGGTCAGACTAAAACCAAAACAAAAAAGAGACAGAATCATTACGGTGATGGCACACACCCACACCAAAAAACACATTTATTAGGATCAATATTTAATTACAACTGAACGCACCACCACTTCTGATGTATCTTAAGAGATTTTGATTGTTAAATAAACTTGTTGTGAATGAAATTAATTACAAAGCAAAGAACGAAGATGTTCTTAAAGTTATTGAAGCAAAAGAACGTAATGAATTTGAGGCAAGAAAGCATTAATTCGTTGTGACAGCCAAAGAAATTACAGACAAACCGGAGGGGTATTTATTTAATTGGCCGACAGTGGATTGACAATGATGTATTGTTTCCTCTACGGGTATAACTTGAAGCTCTTTGATAAACGTGGGCGATTCCGGTGATAATAGCACGCCTATGCAGTAACGGGTTAAGTTTATGATTCATACAACTCAACAGTAGGCACTATCCGGGACTTCTAACACATTTTCTTCTAACATTTCGAATAAAAAACGATACGCTTTTTATGTTCTGATGACTGAATGCAGAAAATTATCTTCAGTAATTTTAATATTATTCTTTAAGTAACTTTATGAACTTTATTAGAACTTACAGAGGGGTTTTGTTTTTACCTTTTTACTTTAACTTTCAATATGGAGATTCGATATGGACTTTCAATTTTCTATTTGACTAGGTAACAATGAACAACACTGAATCAACAATGAAGAGTCTATAATCATACACAACTAATAGAGAAGATTCTCCAAATGTCATTTAAATTAGCGGCCACTCCACCAAAAAATAATGAAATGAACAACTAACAAAACAAACATTACTTCACGCCTTTTGTTACCCGAAGGTGTAGGCAGCGGCTGTTAAGCCTCGTCTCGCCGTTATGTTTACGTCCCAAATGGAATAGGTGGCGAACCTATTGCCATACCGGGCACAAAGTTTTTGAGTCATCGATATTTATCACACATAACTTCCGAAAACAATTTCGAAAAGACATTGGTGTGAGCCAGTGTCTGGAATCGAACCCCGGACCTCTGGATCAGAGGCCGTGCGCTCGCCCACTGCGCCACCGAGACTAACCGAGACCACTTTAACAACTAAATTATCAAAAATACCAAAATAAAGTATAAACTAGAGTACGTTTGATCAAAACAGTGCTGAATATAATTTTAAATATGTAAATAGTCGAATGTTTATTAATATCCATAATCATTATGGAGACAGATACAAATAATATCTCAGTAGGATATAGAATATTATCTTTGTGATGATTCATCTATATTATTATTGCTTTAATAAAGGTGACGTTTATTTTATCAACGACAAACACATGGAAATAGGTAACAACATCACTTCACACTGTCAAAATTATAAATAATATCCCAACATTACGTACACAATGTAGTTATAATATTGAATCGTAAAATATTATATTCCCGGACACACTGGTTTATTATAAAATATTGTATAACACTGGCTATAGAATCGCGGGCGTGCCCTATAGGCACTTCAATAAACCACATAGTGCATAAACAAAAGCATTTGAATATAATGCGTGGGTAGCGAGTGACAGCGGAATGGCATCACGCCACGGGCTCAACAGAAACTCAACCGTTTGATCGTAAATATTCCAACCATTCCTATATTCTAACTGCAAACATCGAAAATATTGTCAATATAAAACACATATTTGAATTGATAGTATTGGCGTTTGAAAGTATATGAATTTTTTTCTCCTTTATCTATCACAAGTAGTAACCATTTGTAAGATTGTATGTTTTGAAAATGTAATTCTATTAACATACCGCGTGGGGTGTGGTAGTGATAGTTGGAAATGTTTTATTGCCATACCTATGTAAATACACTAAATACTTTAACCACTCTCACGCTTTTTTAGTTCCTAGTTTAGTACATATGTTGGTTGGAAATTAAAAAAAAAACCCACACTTAAGAACTTATGCTAAATTTTGAGTTGACCCGAGACATTGAAAGAGTCAAAATCATGCTGAATATTTCTGTTACATACAAACGTTAGTGTGGAAAAAACAACACTTGGTAATTACAGTACTACATAGTTAGATAAGCATTTGAAAGTAAATTTTACTCTGTAAATATATTTCAAATATATGCACACAAAATTAACTTTCAAATTGACAATACAAATAATTCATTTAAATTATCAAAATAAAGGACGGCGCGTTCTAAATTTAAAACGTCCAATCTGTCAACGGTTGAACGCGTGCGTTGTTGCGACGACGAATGGTTGCAAACGATACCTACATCTGTTGTTCTATTTTGGTATTCGTCAACCAGGCGGGACCGTCAGCACCGGAACAGGGATCAATCCTTTATTTTTTGTACAAGAAAATCCCCGGAGACGAAAGTGAATCGCGCAATAATCGACACTTCCTCAACTTTGATATAACCCATCAGTCGGAGAGGATGAAGTTCGATGAGATACAAAAATATTTTGATTAAAAATATCGGTAGGCACGATCTATTGGAAGTTTTGTCGACGGACATCTTTTTTTTTCTGGCTGTTTCCACGCTTATCGTAAAAGCTTTGTACACGAAGCATTAAACTAATTTGAATGGCGAGAGGGGTCGTTGTAAAAGGAGTTGTTTGCATTCTTCTCTTTAGAGGAGCCGGTTGCCGACCTGATTGTGGGAGCGGTTGTGCCGACATTGCATTCTGTTCGTCGCAACAGAAGACAGGCGCATTGATGGCGGCTTTTTGATTTAAACGGCTGTATGCGCGACGGGTGTCCTGTATTTGCGTTGTAAATTTAATGCACTCATTACCTTCCTGTTTCATTAAACCGGTTTCAGGTTGGCAATTGCGGTATACTCATTGATTTTTTTATAGCATTTGAGCAGTAACTTTAAAAATAATCAATTATTTTGTGTATGTTCAGTCTCATAATCTAATCGAACTAGTAGTAAAACCTATTCAAGGTTAGGCTATATACCAGTAGACAGTAGAAATAAAAAGACGCCTCTGAAATCATTTAGAAATTGTTCATCTGCAATATTTAATGTTTCCGCTTTAAAGAAGGGTGATTATACACGTAGGTACCTAACTTGAAAAAGCTACTATTGTGGTCTATTGGTGTGCAATAGGAGACCTTAGCGTAGTAGTATATTGGTCTCCCTTCTAAGTTTTTGGTTAAAAATAAGTCAACGTTGAAATCTGATAGCTTGGTAATCTCAGGTTGTCATCACAATCACTAATAAGCTGATATCTTACCATAATGTTTCTTATGCCAGTTATCATAAGGTTCAGAATTCTGTTCAAGACGCGGATGTTGACGAATGTCCAAGTTGTAAAGTCGTGGGTTGAAAATCTTTGACAAACGACCGGTTTTGTCACATAGGTGATAAATAACTGATTGTGTTACACAAACACTTTGCCTTCATAATTAATTGACACTATCTATGCGCCATTAACATTTTAAATTGTTTAATTTAATGATATTATAGTGACTGTTGGATCACTATGGTGGCCGAATTTAATTATTAATATTTCAATTATAAAAATCAAGCCGTGGAGGTGGTCTGGATATCGAGCACGCCGCTTTTGAATCAAGAAATCGTGAGATATAATAACTTTCTTATTATCTGAATAACTATTCAGAATTCTTTTCGGAAGTCATGTGGGATGATAATAGATCGGAGTAAAGATTCGTAATATGGACATGCCATTTTATCTATAATTAATAATTAAACAAAAAATAATAGATTATCTTTAGTCCTCATCGAATACATTTTTTTTTAAGTTGACTGCCAATACGTTTTCACCTTAAACATAAATTTATGCTTTAATGATGATTCCGAAATTCCGGAATAAATATGAAGTTCCGATATTTTGGAGGCATATCCATATGACCATCTACGTGTTACGTCAACGACCTTAAATCACTCTACCTACTCCGACCTATGATGATGACTGACAACATTGTGCCCGATATATTATGACAACAGGTTCCACCACCTATTTCTGTTCTATTTAGGAGATGAAATTTCGGAGAGTCGATTTGCTTACCTTCAGGAATTGAAGTAACAAAACTATAAAAATAATCGACGATTAATTTTAATTATTTTCTTGTTTTTATTTTAACTTCACGCTTTTTTATATGTGACGTGCTGATTTCTTATGTCCCAAATGGAAAATGGGGCAGGATCTATAGCAATACACCGGGCACAATTTTGTCAGTCATCCATATTTCTCACACTTACCATTGGAATCGATCCAGCGACTTCATTATTCCAAAGCGCGAGCTCGACCACTTTACAACTGAAATATTTAGCTGTTGATGAGATTAAAGCAATTTAAGGCTCGTAAAAGTCAAAAGAAAAACTGCTGGTTCAGTTAAATTTATTTTCAAATAGGTGCCTAGTTGTTATTATTTTTATTACCTTTGCAAGTGCAAACGGTCTCTAGCTAATCTCGGTTTTTAAAGATTTACTTTTCGACCGGGAGCTATAAATCTGTGAGATTTAAACGAGCATGCGTCTTCAAGGAGTCGGAGACACTACCGTAATAGTGAAGGCAAAGATCGTCTGTTATATCTTACAGACGATCTGCACGCTATAAACTTAATAAGCAAAGAAATAATTAACCATTAACAGATACTGACTTTGATTAAGACCATGATGCAAAGTTCTTAAAAGTATAAGAAAACACAATAAAAGTATTTGTAGCCTTATACCTATCATGTATCACAGTTATTGACGAATCTCCCAGCTAATTTATATAGATATTTGTATACCTTACTATTTGTATACTATACTTATATAATATACTATTTGTATACTTAGTAATAACATAAAATAACTTCACGCCTTTGTTACCCGAAGGTGTAGGCAGCGGCTGTTAAGCCTCTTCTCGCCGTTATATTTACTTCCCAAATGGAATAGGTGGCGAACCTATTGCCCATACCGGGCACAAAGTTGTCAGTAATCGATATTTATCACATATAACTTCCGAAAACAAATTCGAAAAAGTCATTGGTGTGAGCCAGTGTCAGGATTCGAACCCGACCTCTGGATTCAGAAACGGGGTGTTGGATCATCACCACTGGATCATAAATTCGTTTATATAGTACAAAGTTGAAATATTTTAACCGAATTTAATGAGGAAATTTTTCAATCACATAAATTATATTTATTCCATCAAATGGACCGATTTCAAATATTCAAATTTTTGCTCCTAAGCTCGTCATAAAACGTTTGCTACCAAGAGATTTATTTCCAATGATCCTATTTTAATTTCGTAAATATTGAACACCATTTCTTTTTGCTTCTAAAATATGTTTAGCCATCACAAAATATTTAAGCATCTCTTAAATTTTTCCAAATCCACTTGTTTTAAACTAACGTTTTATTATTATCTTCAAACTGTTCACTTTGAAGTTTATAGCGGTTAGTTAATTTGTAATGTCCCATTCTATTCTAGTATTTGTTGACAAAAAAAAAAACGTAAAACAGTCCAAAATAATGAGCGCAATGATTGCTCACCCAAAATAGTGATAGTTATTCCGGAACTTTCGGCTGGTGGTTAATTGCTGGGATTTTTTTACGCGACCGACTGTCATGGATTCCGTAATTTGTCTTCTCAGAAATGAGTCGCGTCGTCGGATGCAGGCAGGCGACATGTAGATACCGACTGGAGGTATTTTTTTTTTCGGGTAGATACCTACCCTCGAATTTCGGTCGGCGTAAATTACGCCTTAGTATAAATGCCCCCGGGGAAACGTTAGACGGGTGGGTTTCTTTCGTAATTACCGTTTTAACTGCTCGGACAGAAACGTCAAACGTAACTTATTTTTTGGGGATAAAATCCCTGATGTTTATATTCTGACTTTTTTTAAGTCTCCTCATTTTTTTCGTGACAAATAAATTGCATCTGTTTGGAATTATGATTAAAAATTTAACAGTGGTGATTGAAAATTGAGCGAAGCGGCAATGCGGTTGCGGTACTCGGCAATATTAATGCAATCAATATATCGACGTTTACAACGCGGTCGTGCTTAACGATCGCTTATAAGATTTACGAATACCTTACGCGATATTTACGATTATGTTCACGCATATTATGGTACGGCAACACTGGCCGTGAACCCGGTACACCCTCAAAATACGATAGTGCCTAACCGCAGCCTACAAACGAACCTACCCTTTTAGAATACTTTATTATGCTACTAATGAAATTAGGAGAGTTATTTTGAGTATAGATTTTTTTTTGTCACAAATTTTGCTATTGGGTTACTAAGATGAGGCCCATGGATTTAATCGGCTCAGCTACAAACTTGGCAAACTTTATGAAACTTACTCAATATGGGAATGTAATATCTAGTAAGGAAACGTTAGTAAACAATATTTTTAAAGCAAATTCTGTGTTTCTTGCTTGCCTATACTTCTTTATCCTGGGAAAACCACTTTTTGAAAGAGCCGTCATAAAAAAATTACACATTTCAAATTGTAATTTCATCTTATATTTGAAATAAAAAGTTTGTGAGTTTGAGTTTGCACTTAGATATATTTATATTTTTATGTTTGTTTCGGTATACGAGTATAATTAGGAAGAACCTAAGTTACAACCCTGGTTGACCCCACATCACTGACATTTCGGTATTTTTTTCGAAAGTTAAGATAACTTTTTTGATCGAATCGAGAAGGTATTAAAAAAAACTTTTTGAAATATAAGTATTTTTTATATATAATAACAATAATACGCATATAATAAATAATTCCGAATGTCGCTAGTGAAGTGTTTTGCAATTAAAACATAAATGACTTTTGTCTTTGATGTGGGGGCGTGTGGTTTGTTTTGACGTTGTACTTCAAATCTATGAGTTATATCTGGCTTTCTGAGTTGTTTGAACCTTATCTAGAAATGCATTAAGTCAAAATAAAAAGCAATTGAGATAAGAAAGATGAGTGTACTTGGAGGTTCAGATCAGAAATGGCTTGCACTGTTCTTTATTTAAAAAGTTTTTAGTTAGGTTAACATGCAATGTACTTGTTATTGTTTTATATTTAAATTGAATGGATTATTTACTGGGTAAAATGATTTTTTTTATGGGATAGGAGGGCAAATGAGCAAGCGTGTCACCACACATATAGTGTTACAGTTGCGTTGCCGACGTTTAAGGAAGTAGGATAGGATAGAATGGGGAAGGGAGGTGGGCCTCCAGTTACCTCTCTCACCGAACAAAACGAGGCATGTGCCTTTTTACGTCGATATTTTTAGAGGTCGCGGTATTCACCGGTCGAGCCGGCTTATTCATGCAGCGAACTGCTTGGCTCTACCAATGTTAAATTTGTAATAAAATTGTAATAAAAGCTTTAATGACATCTTAAAACATTATTTACTATCACATACAAAATATAAATCGCAGCAAATGTATTAGACAGTACAAAAAAAGTCTTTTAATTTAATATATATTATTTGATAGATCGTGAAAGACGTATTTGGAACAGTTTCTATTTGATAATTATTTGCAAGCAAAAAAAGTTATATTTGCTTAATGATATCGCAAAGTAATTTTATTCATAGCACCATTCAGATACAATAATGAAGTGGGTATTTAAACTAGCGTTAGCGAATAATATAAAGTCTAGTTTAATTTAGAGCTAACAATAAATAAATTAGGAATTAATGCCACACAAAAATACCACACTGACATGTTACAGGCCTTTGCAAATTACAGTTTGCATTGTACAACAACCAGTAATTACAGCACGATATCGCCTGGAATGATCTAGAAAATAGTTACTAGCTGAAATTGTGTTACGTAATACAATGACGACGAAGTAACAATTAAATTACTGTATTTTAACATTTTGGACCATTTGGACAGTACACGATTTGAAGTAAAACTCCCTTAAAAACTCTTTATTTGGTGATTAAGTATATGAATGCGTTACAAATAGTGTGATCGAACGAGGCAAATGGAAGTTGAGAGGGAGATATAATTAAGTGTGAAAATAGACAGAGAGAGGGTTATGTTGCATACTTATTTGTAGGTCGAAGTATATTACAGTAAGTCTCACTTCTGTCTCTATATGTCTATTATCTAAAGAACATTTGCTTTGTTATTTCTGTAAGAACATTTGTCATGTTCAACTAAACTAATAATAAAATAATGAAAAAATAAATAAACAAAACGAAATATTAAGCAGTAACCTACCTATAAAATACCTGTGGCACGTATGATAGGTAATCTTAATAACGAATTAAATACGGAATTTATTTTTAGTCTTCATCAAATTCGTATTAATACTAATAAATTAACAAATATTGCGTAGATAATTTAAATAATTCACACATTTATGCGTCAGCAATGTTAAAACGATATATTAATCCTACACTCAAATCGATGTGTGACCCAAATTATAATGAAATTGTTGTTGAAAAATATCGATTAATATTCACAAAAGTATGATTAATATCGTTTTAATAATGAAATGAAATTGACTACTTTCGATTACCACTAGTGATATTTAATTAGTCTTCTTTCTCTTAAGTTTATTTTAATCTATACTATAAATATGCCGATAAATTTATTTGAGAAACTATGTGTTAAGTATTCGTTAAATATTTATTAAGTACCTATTAACACTAATTCCGCCAATATGAAAATTTATAATAATAATAATATCTTGAACACAAATCACACAGCGCCCTCCAGTTCCAAACTAAGCAACTAAATGCTTGTGCTATGGATACTAGTTAACGGATACTAATACATATACACTTTTCTTTTGTAAATACATACTTATAATACATAGAAAAACACCCAGACGCCGCACAAATATTCATGTTTGTCACAAATATTTGTGCTCGGGTGGGAATCGAACCCCCGACCTCAGTGCTGCAGCCGGTAGTTTTATCAATGCGCCACGAGGCCCGTCTAAATTAATAATTTATCTGCTTGAAGATATGTTTAACTATAACTTAAAATACATAGTTATCCAATTCATATACCAAATCGTATAATTCAGATACTATTCGTTTTATTTGTCCACCCCTTGATAGAAATTTGCCTATTGCCATACCGGGCACAAAGTTTTAGTCATCGATATTTTTCACGCATAACTTTTGAAATTATTTGCCAGGATTCGAACCCGCGACCTCTGGATTCAGAAGCCGAGTGCTCGACCACTGGACCACCGAGACTATAAACCCCTAAATAGAGACCATTTATTCAAGACTCCTGTTTTTCTATACTTCGTGAACGCTACCCACACGTTAGTGTATTGGGCGTTAAGATATAAAAACAATTAAATATAAGAACAAATACTCATAAATATTTATCCTATTTGTTTGATGTCACATCCGCTTAGGAAAAAAACAAGTTATTTTACTACTTCATTGTGTTATCTTCACGCCCCCATTAACCCGAAAGCATGGGCAGAGTTTCCCACGATTCGTCAAATGTGTTTTTAATTGGTCATGAAATAGATGGTCTAGTTGTCCTTTTGTCATATGGCAGGCATAATTGGAGAGGTCGTTGACAAATTATTCTTCAAATGGTGATCACATAACTCATCAAAGTCATTGATATTAAGATATAAAGTTAAGAAAAGTCGGTTGTCGTCGTCTTAGTGGTCTGGAGATGGAACTCCCTGCTTCTAAATCAAGAAATCTTGACTTGTAATTATTTAAAATAAAATATCTGTGTTAAATATGGATGATTCCGCTGACAACATTGTGCCCGATGTGAGGCAATAAGTTCCGCCACCTATTCCATTTGCGATAAAACATTCTTCCAGTGAAGGCTAAGTGCCACTACTTCTACCGGTTAAAAAAGGCTTGAGTTACAAAAAAAAACATTTATCTGAACATTATTTTTTTTTATGTGATAGGAGGGCAAACGAGCAGGCGTGTCCCCTGATGGTAAGCAACCAACGCCACCCATGGACACCAGCAACACATATAGTGAAATTGTTGCGTTGCCCAAGGATAGGGGATGAGGAAGGGGGGTGGGCCTCCGGGTATCTCTCTCACCGAACGAAACGCGGAATGAACTACTTTACGTCGATCTTCTGAGCATCCTTCGTCCCATTCCTGCAGCGAACGGTTTGACTCTACTGTTTGTTAACTAATAAAAATGTAGGAAATTAAAAACTGTACCTAGAATATTTTTTTGCGAACCCAAAGATATGGTTTTTAGATTTTTTGTCCGTCTGTCCGTTTATATTTATGTGTGTTATGAATAAACTCTAAAAGTACACCATGCTCTTATTTCCAATTTTGCTTGGATATTACAAAGAGGTCTAGTGAACAAATAAATAAATATTATCACGCCATCACTTATAAGCGATGCGGGCTGAGCAATGAACCAGGCCCACGCAGACGAAGTGGCGGGCAACAGCTAGTATAATATATGAATGTATTATACGACTTGAATAGCCATATTCTGCAAATCATAGACCTAAGTTCATACAATATTTTATATATTCCAACTCACAAATTCCAGACCACATACAGATTTAACAATATTTGGCACCGTTCGACACTTCCCTCCATCTATGTAAGCGAACTCTGCGAATATCGTGCCAACTTGTATAAGTTATTTTCTAAGAATAATAGCCTAATAATAGTCAATGAAATTATAGTATTGTCAAGAAAACTATATTATCTTTTAATATTTGTGTTAAGTCGAATATGGTAGTTTTACAACTGAAAGAGTTTGATAGAAGAATGTTTTTAGTATGTCAATACCTTCACGCTTTTAATAACCAACATTCCGAACAGCAAGAATTGTGGCAATAAAATGAATTCACGTCTTTTTATAGCAACAAACAAACAACATAAAATGAGAACTACCCTCCAAATTACAGAGTCACAAAATATCACCTAATTCATTACATAGATTCTAAATTTCTCTTATTTGTGTAAGTAGACATTTATAAAAAAAACAGACACATTTATAACCAACCGTACTTATTTCATTAATTAAACGTCTTATTTTTGAATATATCTATCACATGCATGAAAAGATTTATTAAAGTCAAAGAAGCGAGTGAAGCATGTAAGAATCGAGCCTTATGGCGCCCTATTCTCTCTGCCTACCCCGCAAGGGATTTGGCACGAAGTTATGTATGTATGTATGTACCTGATCTGAGCTAATTGCCATTTTAAAAGTATTTCTGAAAAATTATCTGTGTACAAACTTTATTTACAATAATAAGAACAAATAAATTAATTACATTAAAAATTATATAATTAAATAATGTTATTATTTAACACTATTATTATTTACTTTAGTACAGTATTAAAAAACTACCTTAAATCAAATTTCTCCGCATCTCGGTCTACTGGCAGCGTGCCCAGAAGACTGGCCGCATTGCCACGCTGAATGGCAATGCTAATCCTCTGTGCGAGGAATACACCAGCCCTCTGGTCGCGAGAGGCTTCGATCAGCCTCTTTGCAAGATCTTTGTAAAGTGCACGAGCATCTCTGTGTACATCTTAATATCTATCAATCAGAGGTTTGACTATGTTTTATTCAAGTCACCAGCCAGTTTGTGAGTGCTGGTTATTTTAAATTACACTGCTTTATTCACAAAACAATGACAATAATAGATTGTTAAAATAATACAGATAGCGCCATCTAGTACTAAGTTAAAGTTGTTTAATAAAATATTTCTAATTATTTCACATTCAGACATTCTTCGATATCATAACTTATATGTCTCAGATAAACGTATTTGTTAGTTGAAATTCTTATTTATGTTTTAAAAGACGTCTTTCGAATACCTGCCTTCCTTTTAACATAACATAACTTCACGCTTTTTGTTACCCGAAGGTGTAGGCAGCGACTGTTAAGCCTCATATAAAGTTCAGTTAGCTTAATATGATACAATAGTAAATATAATCTAAAATAGTAATTATATATTTCAAATATTGAAGATCAATGTCCCTTCAAATATAATACTCACATACTTAGTCTTATTGCAGAAAGTTGGAGCAAGAATTGGTGCCAAATTGCTTTGCGTTGCCTTCCACGAGTCATTTACTCCCCAGCTTAACAGCTAGAATAAGCTGTAAGTGAAGTTATAGGCGCAAAACGTTTTAGAAGTGTAGTGTAGTTGCCTCCAATTGTATTTAGTTTTTGATATCTTTGTATCTGAATATAAATTCTAAGGATTTTCACTTCCATATATACAGGTCTGTTTCGCATATTGTAGATACTATGTATGTATGAACTCTAGGCGTGTCTCGCGGTGTTTCGGTAAAACAAGGCAGGTTCGATTCCAACCAGATCAAATACTTATCATAACCATGGTTGTTTTTTATGGCGTATATGTTTCTATGGATTATAACTACGTGTTTACAAAAGTATGTATATATATCCTTTATTAGTCTCGGTGGTCCAGTGGTATAACACACGGCTACTGATCCAGAGGTCCGGGTTCGAATCCTGACAGTGGCTTACACCAATGTGTTTTCGAAAGTTAAGTGTGATAAATATCGATGACTGAAAACTTTGTACCCGGTATGGCAATAGGTTCGCCACCTATTCCATTTGGGACCTAAACATAACGGCGAGACGCGGCTTAACAGCCGCTGCCTACACCTTCGGGTAACAAAAGGCGTGAAGTGTTATGTTATATCCTTTGCTCGGTTTGCATGATACAAGCATTTAGTTGCAATATTGGAAAAAACTTGAATTGTATCCAGAAATCTAGATATATAATAACTTTACATTAAATATAGAAAAATACTACGAAATCAAATGCATCCCAGTGATTCTGAAGAGTTGAAAGAAATGTCATTTCTATAGACCTAAAAGTTTCGTGTTTAGTTGTTCCTTGGTTCTTAAGTTATATAAATATAAGTCTGTAAGTATACAGCAGTATGTGAACATTAATTTCCTAAGTAGGTACTGTAATAAATATGGTCGCACATTTGCAGGTCTGGCTGTTCTGACGTTCAGGATGAGCCATGTACGGTGACAAAGCTATTAACAGGGGCATACAATGACATAATTACCTTCTCACATTATTCACGCCTCACAATAATTAGTAAAGACGGTGAACAGCAGAGTATTATCAACAATAGGCCGGATATGCGCCTCGACGCCGCTTCCTACCGTTTCGTGCCCCGCAAATTCTACTAATTCTGATCTCTCATTTATTTCAATATAAAAGAAAGAGATAGGCTATTTAATGTATCTACCAGGTGGATAATTAAATTTTAATGATTCGATTCAATTCGATATAAATTCAATCGATTGAATAGGGTATTCGTTGTGACTCGTTTTCTAATACCACACACAAACGAACATTCAATCATCAGAATTTATAATGTATAATTTCTGCCGTAGCTTCTGTGAATTAATATTTATATGGGTAATTTTTGTGACATTATATTTGTTTGACAAAAAGTTTGCAAAACGTTTTTGCCGAAATTGCAAGCAATCGCAACATAAACTCGCGATTCAAGTGTGAGTTATTGCTTTCAAGTTCCGAAGAAAAAATAAAATTGTATTTTCTAACTGAATCTGCTAATAGATATTACTAATATTATACAATGAAATAATCGACAAATATATATAGGTTCGCCACCTATTCCATTTGGGACGTAAACATAACGGCGAGACGAAGCTTAACAGCCGCTGCCTGAAGGTGTTCTTCTGGTTTTTACCAGAAGAACACCTTCAGGCGTGAAGTTATGTCATGTTATGTAAATGTTGCTATAAAACAACTTTAGAATAAACTTAATTATATTGAGGTTTTTTTATCTATTTTCTTATATAAAAGCTGCGTGTGTATCCCACAAAATCAATTTCTCTTAACCGAGAGTGCTACTTCACAAATTCGCAGACACGTTTACAACTTCGTACACCTTGTTTCCGTGTTATTTCGCCCTCTGCCCGTCCCCCTAGCCTCTAACAGCTTCATTAGCCCCCAACGTGACGCAAATTGCGTGAACAAAAGACACAAAGGAAGTGGTTGCGAGTGATACTAACAAATGCTGAATTGACAGGCCTGTTGGAGGGTCGAATGGAGGAAGGAAATATCTAGATTGGCATGTCCGAACATTGATTACACGTACCGAAAATGCATTACATTGAAACATCACGCCCGCAATACACAGAGGTGTAGATAGGCGCAATAATGCCTTGTCACGCCCGATTATTTTTCTAGTCTCATAGTGTCAGCTATAAACTATTTATCATAAATTAAGCACATTTTTTTTATTTATCACATATAACATCTTGAAAGTCATTAGTGGTGGTGGAGTCAAGATTCTTATTCTGTACATTGGAACTAAAAGTCTAAATACTAAACTACTAGACATAGTTGGTATGACGTTGTACACAATCTATGCTATTTGATAACGTGATAACGTATTTAACTCATTAATATATCGTCAATAAGCAACGAAGTTTAATACATATCTAAATTCAATTATTTACTAATTTTATGTAATATTAACTAATTTGAAGTTGTTTTGAAATATATATAAGACAATCATTTTCTTTTCACACTAAGAAATATATCTTAACACGCAATGGCCCTATTAAACTCAGCATGCTTATTTAATAATGCACAAAAGCATATCATCAATTACATCTGGTCCCCTGGTCCCGGAGTATCTCTTTGATCATACAACAAAAGGGATAGTTGTATTAGTAGTGTACACATTATGTGGTACAAATTTTGGGTGAACAGTCTAAATATACAAGAAAGATCAAAGCCATATAATAATTACATTTAGAAAAGTCCAAAATTTTGCAATAAAGTAGTGAGTATAAAATTAATTAATATAATAATTAATTAAGTCTAAACAATATGTACTAATTTAAGATTAATTACAAATATTCACATCCATAATTCAATCGATGAATTTTAGAAAATCCTTTTCAAAGTGAATGTTTGATAGAATCGTTGACTTAGAAAACTAAGCCCGATTTATGTCAATACGCTCCGCCACCTATTCCATTTGGATTGAAGAATTTGGGTATGAAAAAGCTTGAAATTAATAAAAAAAACAGCAAATTATTTACCAGCTCTAACAGCTCTATACACAAACTCTTTAATAGAAATCAAAGAAGTATTTAAACACTTACTTATGTTAATACTCACGGGGGTATTACATTCCTTCCAATTGAAACGAGGAATAATGTTAATCCAAAATAAAATAAGATCAATAAATACTAAGAATGGGAGACAGTAACATCAGTTACCGCGACAAGTTTATGCCCTGATGTGTATATTAATAACAAGCAATGCGCTCACGAGGATCAATAGAATTTCGAAGTAAATGACAATTAATGGGCAGCAGCACACAAGTAACTATATGTTCTATATGTCGCCACATATATACATACGCAAAACGAGCTGGTAACGAGGCTATTTGTTTCAACTATATTTATGTTCTTGTTGATCAAAATAATATATGTTTGAATTTCATATACAAACGTAATGAATGAGGCGATGAAAGTGATCGGTGGTATCACAGTTTTTTTTCTTTTTGTGGTAAAAGGGAGAAAGTAGCAAGAGAATCATGGTGGTTGCCTGTGTACGAGATCAAAATGGTCACAATTCTGTTGACGGGATTAAAAATGGCATAGGGAAGGGTTTGTGAGAATAGGAAAGGTATGGGCATCTGAATACCGATTAGCAAACAAAACACAACTTTCATGCAGTGCACTGCGTGACTCTACTTAATTTTTTTCGGAAGACTACGGTGTGAAATAAAACGTAACAGCCAGTAAAAGAAACTTAATATAAGTCTTTAATTAATAAAGAAAGTAAACAACTACCAACAAAGGATTGTCTTGAAAATTAACAAAGAGTAATTAGCAAACTTTTTCATCAGATCCATATCAAAATAATATTAAAATTTAAGAGAGATTAATATATTTATGTGGATTACATCAAGGCGCTAATCATCAACATAAAAATACTGCTCTTAAGAACATATCGATACCTTAATTTGCAAACCTAATAACTCCACTTTTTTTCGAAACCGGCAGATATTATCTAGCTTCTATTGGTATAAAAAATTTCATTTTCGAAAAAAACTGGAGTTAGTAGGTTTGCAAATCAAGGTATCGATATGGGTATTATATACAAAAACAGTGATTAATAATATAATTTAGAGGATTGTCTTAACATATTTAAATATAACTTATGTTTGCTAGTGAGTAATCTTATATCAAAAGTTCTGCATTCGCAGTCACTATGAGTTCTGAGCAAACTTTTAGCGATAAAAGCTCATCCGATTTCTTATATTGGACTGGTAAGAAAACTGGAAATTCTTACCACTTTCACCAATAAAACATTGATAATTTTCTAACAAAAACTATAAATAACATAACATGCGAAATACTTAAGGGGCAGGCAGAGAGAAGAAATCCCAATAATGCCCGATTCTTACATAACTTACTCGGTTTTTTGACTTTCATAACTTATGTCGTACACGCTCTTCGTTTTTTGAGGCTTCTGATATCACCTTCTGCAAGGACACGTTTGGACACGTGGCAATTTGTTTTGAAACTATAAAAAATCTCAGTAATAGGTATGTCTAAAATAGTATAGAAATACAATTTAACAATACACGTTCCACGACCAAGAATATGATGTCAGGAGCCTTAAAAACCGACAAGCGTGTATGATAAAAAAACAGTTATGTTCTCGCTCTGTTCACTCTGCCTACCCCGCAACGGAATTGCCATGATGTTATGAACGTATGTACAATTTAATTTGAAACATTTCGAACAAACAAACAGTGATTTAATTTTTGATATCACATCTCAAACATATTATCTATCTCTCTTGTAGTAAATTTATAGTTTCTATTACAAAGGCCTGGTTCCTACGTACAAAGGTAATATTGGTCGAAATTAACAAGCACAGCCTCCAACCGCTGAAATCACATAGTGCGTGAACATCGATACGCAATTTAGTGTCGGAAATGGTACGTAATAGCGTACTTACTGTACTTAGCGGTACGTGTCATACTTGGAATACGTAAACTTGTTATTGGGGCGTATGTATGTACTTCGTACAATATTAGCTTCTGCGGTTATATAGCTCGTTCAATTTGTTACAAATGAAGTATGCTACAATAGTTACGTAGCTATACATTAATTCTTGATGTTTAGTTTTACACAAGAATATTCTATGCTGAATGATAATATAACACACAGCGCCATCTAGATATCAAAGCTATTTATATAAATGTTCCTAAATTATTTACTTTATCAACAAATATATACCATTAAAATTACTTTTAAAAAAAAGTTAAACCGACTTCTAGAAACGTAAACCATAAAATCTTTAAGTAAATGAAAACAGTACCTTCATAACTAAAAAGCGATAAATAACGAAACTTACTAATTTGTATACTTGTAATACAATATCCAAAACGTAATACTTTTATAAAGTAATCTTTAACTATTATAATATTTACTATTGCCACTTATTATTGACATATTGACATTATTGAAGTCGGTGCAACACAATAGAGTACGTTACCTGAGCTTGCACCGACTCCAAAAATAAGTGACATTTATGAGTAATGACTTGTGAACTTCAATAGAAGTAAGTTCATTTACATGGCTTTCAGTTTATTAAATATGTTATCACTTGTAACAAATTTTGTTTGTTAAATGGTTGATATATTTAGGGAGATATAATTGTTATTATTAAGTATTTAGCTAAAAGACTTTGATAATACATGTTAAGTATTTATATTTTTGTTATTATCATGGGTAGACAATAACACTGCAGCCCAAATGAAGACCAATCGTAGCCTTGAAAGTATTGCAGAAAAAAAAATCATTTTTACAGTATTGTGTCGTAACTCCTAACCGTTTAAGAGTTCCACAGCTTCATCATCAGTACAGCAGATTTAAGCTTATCTCCCAAGCAACATGTTAGTCCTATACACCAATAAAGTTTCCATCAACTAATTGCGGTACTGTCTCCAAACTCCTAACCATTAAGGAGTTCTGTGGCTTCTTCATCAGCACAACATCATCAGACGCATATTCAAGTATACCTCACAAGCAACACGTTAGCTCTACATACTACCAAATAGGTTTTATCGAAACATTGCAGTGCTGTCTTTAAACTCCTAACCGTTGAGGAGTTCGGTGGCTTCTTCATCAGCACAGCAGCATAAAATGTTGACACCATAAAGAATATCCCTAAGACATCACTATTACGTAACAAAAACACCCTACGCGCATACAATTTTCAGAGGTTGCCTTCGATTTCTCCTGGTTTCCATCATCAGATCCTGACCTAGTGAAAATGAGACCATCTCGAAAGTAAACACTATCGTACAAAAAAAAAATTTAAATCGGTCCATAATAGGCATGATGACAAATTTTGAAAAACTGTTAAATAATGATCAAAAATATATATTAATTACGAAAAACACAATATTTCTGCTGAAAATTTAGGTTTACTATTCAAAAATTTGTTTTTAATTCATAAATTTGAAATTCGTACCAAAACGCTTCAAAGTGTCATGGCGTCGCTTGTGACGTCACGTCTGAATACAAGCAAAGAGTATATAAATAAGAGTCGGCAATCCATACATTGTCCTGAGCTAGTAACTAGCTAGCCTAAGAATTCATGTCGAGAGAGTGATTCGACGTTTACGTGAATTCAGTATGCTAAAGCCACATGCATGTGTGAATCTTAATCTGGTAAAAGTACTAGATGATGTTATTACCATTGCCTGCGGATTGATTAACTTGCAAGATTCTTTAATTAAAAATACATAAGTATGACCTAGTCTTTAAATATCTTTATTTTCTAAACATGTACATATTTACTTACCTATATTATGTCTGTTATATAATTATGTATAATGTTTGTTTATCTCAGTTGTGTGATATACAATGTCAAATATGTTCCTGGTTTTTTATAATTATTACAGCTTTAAAATGTACTACAATTTATTTTGTATTATAGTGAGTGCAATAATGATGGGACCAAAGATGAAGTTGTTCCTACAAAAAATAAAACAAAATCTTTGAATCAAAAACTTGCTTTTTATTTATTTACACTTTTATACAATACTGGATATACATTATCTTTCCACAAAGGATATATGAAACCTTAAGAAAATCTGATACATATTTTTCATCATACATAATGTTCATTATATCTACTTTCTTGTTAACGCTATAGTTGCAATCAGCTACACAGAAGTAGCCTTTTTTAAGACCTGTCAGTAACATTTGAAGTTGCATTTGCACATAAAACTTCTGGGTTGGTTTCCCATTATATACATAATTTTTCACTTTTCTCACTCATAGGACACTTAATTTCAATAATACTATCTTCACATATCCCACCAGGTGAGCCTGCTAACATAGGATAGTTTTTAGATAGCATTAAACCACATATTTAAATTTTTTTTCCCAATTTGGCACTAACAGTTTTTCTCAAATCATTCTCCAATATTCTACCATGTTTCATGCCTGGCGTGTCGGGAATTTTTCCACCCATTATTACTGCCATCAGAGTGCCATCACTGGTTTTACATCTACTAAACTCATAAGCTCTTGAAGCGGTCACTCTACCATACCTTAATTCATAGCAAATCCTGCTTTTATGTTTTTCCCTTGTTTCTTGTTCGACATTGTTGATGTCATCATCAGACAATATCACTTTTCCTAAAAATGTATCACAAGATCTTTCATTATATTTTAGCACCAAGTTGTCCATTGAAAGACTTTGTAGTCTGTCCAAAACATAATCATTTTGGTATTTCATAAGTTCTCACTTGTTAAGCCTTCTTCTCTTCCCTTCCACTAAAAATTCTTCAAATACTGCAGTATTTGATGGTAAGCTAGGGCTGCCCTTAGACAACTCCTTAGCAGTTATGTATTTAAGGGTACTTCCAACCCGGGAAAGCTTGGATTTTTTCCAGTAGCATGCTATGGATGTACAAGATGGTTCCTCACTCCTGCGATGAGCCCACATTAAGAATGCCATGGCATGTTTGCAACCTCCTTGAGAAGCCACACAATCATGACACTCTACTGACTTCACTGTTTCTTCCTGCTCGTCGTATACCAAAGACACTCCATACAACTTTCCATGTACTTTATGTTCTGGGCAGATTTTTGCTTTTGTTGTGCACACGTTTCCTTCACGTTTGACCTGGACATAGGATACGGCATCATCACCATAAGACGCCCTGGCAGACCTGAAATAAACAAAGCAATTACATAAATACAGAAAGAAATATGTAACATAAACATAACCTCAAAATGTAACATTGGAGCTTAAACTGAAATAGGTACAAAAGCTATGGTCTTATTTTTAACTACTTAAATAACTAGGTAATGAACTGTTTAATAGAAGGTACTTACTGGGAAGCCTTAATATTTCTAAATTCTGCTGAACAAGTCGGTAAATTTGCGCTGGAAGCCTTTAGAAATCCTTGTTCCATGACTGAGTGTATCAAATAGATTTACACAAAACAAATTTAAGTAGCAAACAAAACTAAAACGGCGTTTTTAGTGGTAAAATTTTGCGAGAGTCGTAGAGTCGTAGTTATTTACTGAATTACGAATAAACAATTTGACCAAAGAGTATATAAATGAATGAATTTGACAACTAGTCATACGTGACGTCACGCGCTCTGATTGGCGTTCAATATAACATGGCGGATTGCCGTATTTAGTGATTTTATTTTATCAATAAATAAATAATCTCGCTTATAAATTAAAAAAGAATCAATGTTTTATATTAAACTACTTATGTTTATTATCTATACAAAATATTTCAATAAAATTTACTTGCTGTCATCATGCCTATTGACGAAAATATCGGTGAACAGAGATAAAAAAAAAATTATACATACAGACGAATTGAGAACCTCTTCCTTTTTTCGAAGTCGGTTAAAAAGTCTAGCTGAAATCAAATTTATCCGCATCTTGGTCTACTAGCAGCATACCCAGAAGACAAGTTGCCTTACCACGCTGAATGGCAATGCTAATCCTCTGTACAAATAATAGACCTGCCCTCTGGTCGCGAGAGGCCTCGATCAGTCTCTTTCAATGATATTTATAGTTTGCTCGAGCATTCGAACCCCATGTCACTGGAGTCTCATCCCCACCAAACGGTTCAAAAACAAAAAAATATTTGTAATGGAAACTAAACAAATAATAGATCTTTCATTTTTTAATATAATATATCCATGATTATCATTAGTCTTTCGTGGTGCACTGCTGGACTTGGGAGGCTTAAGACGTGTTAAAACGCCAGATCAAGGAAGCGGAGCAGTATTTATATTTCAAGGAATATGTCGACAAATGGAATCGAATTCTGGAGCTATATTAATTCTCGTGTCAGCAAGTAATAATGATAAAGTAATCAACAAATTCGTTAATAATGTAAAAAAAACTAACAACATCTGTCTTATTTTATCACCCTTTCATTTGCAATAGTCACTATCAAAATCTATTTTTATCACCCTCCAGTAAAAAGTTCTGGGTAATTTTGTTAAATCCACTTTTTGGAAAGAAAATAAATTAACAGCTGCCAGGGTCTAGTGGTTCACCATTTCAATTTCGAAGATATCTGGTATTAAATATACTAAACGTAGGTTACATTTAATTTCATTTCATTTAAGTGAAATAGGGTCATAGCTATATTGAGACACTTACATTTGTAAAAAAGATATAAAATGTTATATTAAGTGTTTTTATATTTATCAGCCAAATGGAAGGTAAATATCCTTTTATGTGAGCACCTTCCATAGGTCCGATCGTAATGAAATTTGGGTATCAGACTGATATATCGGAAGCAGGTGAGACGGACAATTTTTTTATGGGAATTTATAAATAATGCAGGCGATTTTTAACTTTGGTTTTATTATTGTGTTTTTTCATGAAAATAGGCGTCCATATTTATCACATTTTATAGAAACAAGTATAGATAAAAAAAAATATTAAGAATATGGTCCAAGTTTATATAGCACACAATAAAATGAATATAATTTCGATAATGCTATTTACACATATATACACAGAAATAGATCTTGATCTATTTCTGTGCATACATAACTTCCCGCCAGATCCCTTGCGGGGTAGGCAGAGAAAACGGAGCGCCATAAGGCTCGTTTCTTACACGCCTCACTCGCTTCGTTGACTTTCATAACTCTTTTCATAGTTTTTACACACGCGCGTCGATTTTTGAGGCTCCTAACATCACATGCTATTAAATTTATTACCATTTGTTTTCTGTATGAATGGTATGTTCGGAAATTGCAGTACAGTGGCTTATGCCGGAGATAGAGGCATCCGGCGGTCCACACCTGTAATTTTCGACCCAGCTTCGTTCATCTTATGGAACTTTCTCTTAGTTAAGTGATGTTGTAATCAGCAGGTACCTACAGAATTGATAATTGACAATCATAAAGCATGAATAAAATTGCATAATAATGAGAAGTGGAGATAAACCAACGTATTCTCATTCCAGTCTTATCAGCACCTTAAACGACTCCAAGTAATGATACAAGTTCTATTCAATAGTATCTTAATGGCGCACGGCTACCATTAATATCTTACTGACGTATCCAATTTAAATTTATACTTAAATAAAAAACTAAACTAAACGATCATAGCTTGGCTCAATTCGTTCACTTGGACGATATTAGTTTATCCGCTGCAGTGACTGTGGTTTTGGGTTAAGATTGCGCAAAATGGACATATTATTTTGAGTGGATTTCTAATAAACTTTAAAAAAGAATTTATTTTATTTTAGTGTTTAAAAATTATACTTTAATAACTTATTAAGAAATAATTTTCACGCACTGGATATATAATCCTGATTATAATCGGTACTTTGTAAAGGTTTTATTTAGTGTCACTGTTATAGATGACTGAGTATTTTAGGGTCCATGTAAAGTGAGGTTTCGTCAGTTCAGTTACTATTGGGGTCATCTAGTTACAACAATGACTAAAAAATGTAACTGCACATCTTTTGTGCAGTTATATTATTTTTTCATTGTCAGTTTCGACAGTCACAAGACACAATTCTTGCCTAGTTTCTTTGATATATGTATCTTTTGTCGTTTTATAAGTTTTCTGATGTCATTTCCCGATACGACACGATCAATTGTGTCATGAAAAGAGTGTTGGATTTCATCTGGGATCCCTCCGGTTTTGTACTTCCTCAATTATTTCCACAAACTCTTACTCAGACTGAATAATTTTATTATTTTATATTATTTATTTCTCTCGAAATAACGCTAAATTGACCATTCTTAAGTTATGAATAAATTAAACAAATCAAAATATATATCACTCAAAACATCAAAAACCAAAGTCTAATTTCTCCAATGCGTTCTGAGACTATAGTGAAATTGAAAAAGCAGCACAACAACAAACATAAAATTTTGTTACTTTCTTTTTAGGGTGCTGAGAGGGTTGGAAAGATGTTCCACGTTTATACGTTCGAGGCGAATAGGCGAGTTTACTTTAGGAGTCAGGATTACGGCCCAAAATACCTATGAGTTATTCATAACTTTTTAAGAGTATCTTAAACCTGTCTTAAAACATGTCGTGCTAAATTTTTATACACAATATATGCCGGGGCATTTTTTATCCGACATCGTATAGACAGAATTGGACATTTAGGTACAGTAAAATTTCGGTCATTGAGTATAAATTTATTTTAGTATTTATACCTTCTTTTTAAAGCATTAATATAATATGAGCAAACTCATACAAATTTCACGGTCAGCCATAAAGAATATTAAAAGTATTTTGAGTGAGAAGTATACGAATTAAGACCGTATCGTAACCCAGCAAAATCCGTAAACCCAGGACCGTATGTTTGCTAAGTAGTATCAAAATTTGCTTTTGATACTACTTAGCTGAACTACTTAACTGAAAAAAAAAACAAATCAAAAACAATCACTTAACTCAATAGTTGAAAACTTTGTTTATTTTGTATATCAGCTCACAATATACAATCAAGAAAAGCTTTCGTATAAGTTTGACACAAATATATATGGTTGTTCATAAGCATTTACATTTACAGGTACAAAGTAATACATTCTTTAACGTCTCAATAAAAATATCTCAAGCACGAAGGCACTCAGCACTCACAATCACAATAATTACCAATACCCCCCACCCCTCCCATTACTAGTCTATACGTTAATCGTCGCACATAAAATATTTTGACGTGACGATAACAACAAAAGGGGAGGCCGAACTTGGGCCTTATCTTAACGTAAGTTTTGAGTGTCGGGCCGCTAATGACCCGCCGCGCCCACCACCCCTTTACTTACTTACACATACACTTCTGAAAGACCACAAATGACAAGTTCATTTTGAAATATATAATAAGATGTATGCTTTATTTTAATCCTCCTCTTATGTAAGTGATTAATGTAAGTAAATAAATTATTAAATTTGTGAATGTCATGTCGCAGTTGACCTTTGACTTTTTTTTACTTGAATTCTATGTTATAGTATTTATTATAAACTGCTTGTTCAGCCCAGGTCTATCTGCGTGTCCTTTCCAGTGAAGATAATTTCTTAGAAATCAGTTTTTTTTTGTGGGAAATGGGATAAACAGGCAAGATAAACAGCTTGTGGTTTGTGACTAGCGATGACATTGACATCTGCAATACCGTCACAGTGGCGTAGTCGGCTTTTAAGATGGAATTTAATTTTAATCACGCTAATAAATCTTCCGAAAATAACTAGCGACATAGAAAAGCCCGTTTTATAACAATTTAATATAATAAACAATAACAAAATGTCCAGATAAGAATAAAATAAGCAACAATAAATTGACAGTAACACAGTGAACAGAATAAAGTTGTGGATAATCTTGAGGAGGAAGGCGGGTATTACCCGACGAGCTTCTGGAGTCGTGCGGCGTAAGTCGGGCGGCTGACATGTGATTTATTCCTTTTATCTTAGAGGAGTCGGCTTTTCATCTGAGATAAGTCCCGTGTACATACCTAACGTACGTAAATCAAGGAGTGTGTGATTGTTCGAGCGGGGAAAATCTGCTGCAGCATACAACTTTAGGCGGTGGAATGCCCACTGGGCTGATCTAATTCTGTTACAAACTAATATACATGCAATTGTATGTATTTATTAAGATTATATCTCGACCTTCGGACCATAAAAATTAATTCTGGGAGTTATTTTAGGAAGTTATGGGTGATAAATATCGACGACTGGCAACATTGTGCTCGGTGTATGAAAATAAGTTCCACTACCTATTCCATTTGGGATCTTAAAAATTTAGCGACTAGAAGCTTCGTTGCCTACGCCTTCGTTATTATACATCAAACTTCATATTAACTAACTGTTAATTAACGAATATCAAAGAACAATACAATAAAACATAAAAGTGAAAGAAGCTGGTGTTAAAAAGCTTTTAATGACATAAATTTTTACAATGTTCAAAACAAGAGATTGCTACTGCCAACATGTACCACAGATATGGCGTGAAGATACAGTCCAATTGTAATAATAGTATAAGCAGCCAGATGCAATAAACATTTAGAAATCATGCACAGTTTAGTCTCAATTCAACGATCACATTTTAAAAATTCTATTCAACAGTACTTGAACTTCCAACTAAATTTATCAAAAGCCAACAAAATAAATTAACAGTACAATAATTATACTGCATGCCAAGCGTGAGAAAATGACAAAACTAATAAAAATGTCATAGTACCAAGTCAATTTATGAAAGTGCACTTCATTTGAAGTTTCATAATTTTTTAACTAAAAGTTAGTCTTCAAACACTTTATTTATGTATACTTAAATGATAAGGGAACTCTTATGGTAATTTATCTTCGATACATATAACACTGTGAACTAAGTATATGTACTCGTAGATAAATTTTCTAATCTCCATCTAAATTCTCATATACGTATAAAGACTTCAAATTTCGTAGTCAGAATTAAATATTTTTGCTTATTTTTTATGTTTATTTGATTCATACCTGTATATATTCATTCATTTATCTTAACACATTCATAAAGAAATTTCTATCTAATACGAAAACACATCTCTAAGAACTCTTGGTCCTTCATAACCGGATACATGTAAGAATAAAAGTGTTATAAATATTAAAGAGAAAAAAAAAACAAATTTGACCTTAAATAATCCATAGCATGTTCGTAAAAGCCTCTACTAAGCCCTTAATAACTACATCGAACTATAAACAAAGGACAAACACGAAGGTGCCTCCATAAAACGCCAATTAGTTCAGAATTTCCGTGTTCTAATATATATCTTTTAATCTTGTGACGTTATCACAAAAGAGCCGAAAGACTCCGGTTCGAAGTCATTTAATTTATTATAACAATTAAGAAATTCTTCACACGCTCCTTTACAATACGTATATATAACTTCATTAGGATAAGAGCTCGACTTAAGAGCCCATATTTAAATACTAGATGCAGTATGCTTGCTGGTGGTTACTTTTTTATTACTTTCAGGGAACATATTAGGTTTAGTTTGTAGATTTTTATTTAATCCTGAGTTTTGAAATCAAACTCATAAGTTGGGATTTGACATTTAGTGATCATGTATGAGTTTTTTTCATAAGTCTTCGATGAGTTCGACGGCATATAAAAATATTTACATAAGTTGTGAATAGTTTGTTAAACTTGAATGTGGAAGGCAATAAGAGAAGAGGAAGACTAATTAAAATATGGATGGATTGTGTGAAAGAGCACATTATTAGGAAAGGTATTTGTGTGGAATATGCGAATAATAGGAAAGCCAACCCCAAACAGTGAGAACAGGACAGAAAGATAAAAATAAAGAATAAATAGAAGATTTTCTTTAAAATTTGCAATGTCTGATTACGTACGTCCAGATTTATTGAAGCTTTAACCCATAAACACCACGTCTAGAATGTCGCTTATGAAGCTTGCAGAGTAGTTAATTACTCGAGACGAGAAAATAATGCAGACACGTATTTAATGGTTTTATTTTATTACAGCAATAATGTTAAGTAATAAAACTGTGAACGTTAGTAACAATATTGTCAAGATAAGTGGATACAAAGTAATTATTGAAAATAGAGACATCTAGTTAGATCTGATGACAAGTTAATTCCAAAGAAATAATTTAAAAACATACGTACAACAATCTTACTAATAAAATTAGAATAAATTACAAAATTTTCTTTCTTTTAAGGAAATTAAAACTTAGAACAATATCAGCCAATAATATTTACAATACTATCTGGTCTATTCTTCGCATAGAGGATTAGCATTGCCATTCAGCGTGGCAATGCGGCCAGTCTTCTGGGCACGCTGCCAGTAGATCGAGATGCGCAGAAATTTGATTTTGGCTATTCTTTTAATTGTATCTATATATTGTAAATAATTTTATTTATTTATTTCGTCTTACTCTTATAAATACAATGTAATATAATGGAATATCAAGTAGATATTTAAATAAACTTGACGGGTTTCAGTAATAATGATAATAATATAGTAACATATTTTATCATCGTAATGTTTAACATACATAACTTCACGCCAAATCCCTTGCGGGGTAGGCAGAGAGAACAGAGCGCCATAAGGCACGATTCTTACACACCTCACTCGCTTCGTTGACTTTCATAACTCTTTTCATGCACGCGCGTCGGTTTTTGAGGCTCCTAACATCACCTTCCTCCAGAACACGTTCTATTTGGTCGTGGCATGTGTGTCTTGGCCGTCCTCGACTCCTACATCCATCCGCTTTTGCATTGTATATCTGCTTAGTCAGTCTTGCATCAACCATTCTTTCTACATGTCCGAACCATCGGAGCATGCCCTTTCTTACTTTTACACCCGACACTCTCTTTCAAACCAACTTCCTTCCTTACAACCTTGTTTTCTACGCGGTCAGCGAGAGTCACTTCGCAGATTTTGCGCAGTGCCCTCATTTCTACCACGTTTATTCTACTTTCATGCACACTCTGCCATACCCAGCTCTCGCTTCCATAAGTTAGCGTTGGGATCAGGACTGCATTGTGGATTGCTAGCTGGGCTTTTCTGCTAATGTTTTTTGCGCCCAGGAATCTAATGTTTAAAATACAAACAAAGCTTTATTGGAAGATGTACATATATTTTATCAAATACCTTTACGAAAGACCTCCTTAGAATTACTCACGTAGTTATTAATATTTAAGTGTATATTTTCTTCTTTCAATTTTCTATAACAAAGTACTTATGGCATGGAATATCTTCAATTCCGAATAGGATCTTCAGAAAGTATCATTTTATCCAGTCCTTTACCATCGTTAGTCTGTAATTTATTAGACGAGCCCATAAATTATCACGATATTAATTACGTTATATAAGTAAATTATTAATTATGACAAGAAATGCTATAAATATAATAGTCTTGTAAATTCAAAGCTTCTTTATGTTTATGCGATAGGGAGGGCAAACGAGCAGGCGTGTCACCTGATGGTAAGCAACCAACACCGCCCATGGACATCAGCAACACACACAGTGTTACTGTTGCTTTGCCGACCTTTAAGGGCCTAATAGGGGATAGGAAGGGATGGGGAGGGGGGTGGGGCGTGGCCCTCCGGGTACCTCTCTTACCGAACGAAACACGCCATGAGCCACTTTACGTCAATCTTCTGAGAGGTCGTGGTACTTTACCGGCCCATTTATGCAGCGAACTGCTTGGCTCTACCACTGTTGAAGACTTCTAAGACGAGATTCCAACATAAATATAGGATATCTGTGGCATACTTCGTATAATTTATATAGACATAAACATAAATATAGAATAAAAAAACTGACAATCTTAATTTTAAAAATATGAAATATTCAGAATATCAATATTATAATTTCGTCACTTACAGTTTTGTTTACTTACTCATATGAAGTAAATAAGTGAAAAATTTATTAAAACCGACATAAGAATATTAAATTAAACCGTGCATTCTCAGTACGTGGTAAAAGACAATTAATTTACTCATCAGGTAGCTGCAAAATTATTCAGCTTTACTCCACTCGGGGAAACAATTACAACGAAACAAAGTAAGGAATATTAAATATACAAAGTATGATTTTAACAAAACATTAGCAGTCTACATTGATCAAGAATATCAAGTGTCTCTAGAAGCGATCATAAAATAATTTAGTATGACCATAATAACATCGCAGCGGCGACAGAACACGAAACATATTGCATCGTTTCATGTTCGGATCGACCAAAAATAACCCATAAAAAATAATACATCAACAATTATATGACCACAGTAATCAAATATATTTTCGAGTGCATCACAAAATTTTATAGTCAGAATATTAAACTACCAATTCCAAATAATCATGCTGTATAATAAAGATCGTAAACTTGACTAATATTTCAATACACTCTGTATATTAGTAATGAAGCCAACTAATTCAATGTCGCGTTAAGTTTTAACGCGTTGACATCTATATAGGACGTGTTTTTTATGAGTGCTGAGTGTTAAATTTATTACGTTTGTCAGTGGACAGACCGTAAAATGTATGTCTTATTTTACTTTATCTATTGCAATACCAACGGTACAGTTTTACGACTAAATTTAATAGATAATTTATATTAATTCAACTCAATGAAACGTTAACACTTGTTGTAATCTACGTCAAAATCACAACCGAAACTTTTTCATTAACAATTTCACCTAAAGATAATTACCGAGAGTTAGGGAATACAAAAGTTATATCGATAAATTATTTAATTTTAAACATCAAAGTAAATTATGATTAACAGTGATAAAGCCACCCAGTTCGCTGTATAAATGGGCCGGCTTAACTGCTAAAACACCACATGTCAGAATATGGGAGTAAACTGACTCATCCCACATATCGTTTGATGAGAGAGTTTATCAGACACCCCACATTCTTCCCCCTCCCACCGTCTTCATCTTAAAGGCCTGCAATATATATCGATATCGATATAATATAAACAATATAAGCACGTCACTATAATTGTATACAACTTTTGATGAAAAAGAATACATCAATACAAATATACTTTGCGAAGGAAGGTCTTGTAAGTGATATCATGTTGACTCGCAATAGCGAAAGGCCCTACGCTTGTTTGCTCTCGCCACAATCTCAGATTGGTAATAAGATGCGACACATGTATTATCCCTATTAAATCCCCTATGTGAGGGGTGGGCTTAAATTTAGTGATGTCTGTAGGTGACGTGGCCCTCTCTCCATCGGAAAACGGCATGTCATTCATTTCTACTACACAGGTATGAGTCAATTTTACACAGTTATTTATTAACGCAAAAAGATAAATGTTTAATTTTCCTATTTTGTAAATCAACGAATTTCAATCAAGAAAAATAATTTATTACCGTCGACAAGAATTCAAATCTTGGTTGTAAATTCTATAATTTAATTTGTTGAATCTATAACTTCACAATTATTAAATGAGATGTAGTACATTAAAAATGCTCAAAGGAAGTTTACTAAAATAACTAAAATACTACTGTACTAAAATTTCCATATATTATTAATTTAGTCATATTTTTTTACGGGTAGATGGTAAATTTTATATGGTAGATAGAATATGGTGTGGCCACCTAAAGGAATACTGTTCTATCACACTAACACTTGTAGCTTAGTTGGCTACATTTTGTATTACATAAACTTTTATAGTTTAAATTTGATTTCAATCTCATCAGAATTTTTTAAGTAGTTATACTTCCTAAGAATATTAAAATTTTATTAACATACATTTATACATACATAACTTCACGCCAAGTCGGTTGCGGGGCAAGGCGAGAGAAAATAGAACTTTATTTAACATAACATAACTTTACGCCTTTTGTTACCCGAAGGTGTAGGCAGCGACTGTTAAGCCACGTCTTGCCGTTATGTTTACGTCCCAAATGGAATAGGTGGCGAACCTATTGCCATACCGGGCACAAAGTTTTCAGTCATCGATATTTATCACACATAACTTCCGAAAATAATTTCGAAAAGTCATTGGTGTGAGCCAGTGTCTGGAATCGAACCCGGACCTCTGGGTCAGAAGCTCAACCACTGCGCCACCGAGACCGTAACTTTATTTAAAACGTATAAAAATAAATCACAGTTTATCATTGGCGTGTGTCAATTGATATAATCGTAAAATTGAAAAGTATCGACAACCAGCATACCGCACTTCACTACGAAATGATTGATCGCTCGGCTTCCCGCCCCGGCTTGTCACTACGAAGAACAACATTGTAACGGCTCTTATTAACGTCTTACTGCTGCAAAATACCTTTAAAACAGTTACTACGTATTCAAAATGGTATAAACAAAATAATACTTGAAGATCTGTTCACTCTGCCTACACCAGGCTGCAACCAATAGGAGTGGAGCATTGACTATTGTGTTTATAAAAAAAAAAACACAACTCATGTGTTCAGAAACTCAACCGATTCGAGAAATTCTATCAATATCTTAAAAAGAATATGTTAATAAAAAGAATACCACAGTGGTAGAGCCAAGCAGTTCGCTGCGTGAATGGGCCGGCTCGATCGGTGAAATACCACGACCTCTCATAAGATCGACGTAAAGTGTCTCATGCCGCGTTTCGTTCGGTGAGAGAGGTACCCGGAGGCCTACCTTCCTTCCCCATTCCCTTCCTTTAAAGGTGGGTAACGCAACTGTAACACTATATGTGTTGCAGGTGTCCATGAGCGGCGCTGGTCACTTACCATCAGGTAACACGTATGTTCGTTTGCCATCCTATACTATAAAAATATGTTAAAAAGTAGGTAGCGGCTTCTATAGCACGAAATCTACGAACGAACTAAAGAAAACAAAATTATTATTTGATATGGAAATATTGAACAAAACCACACATAATAGTTAACTATGATCCCCTAATGGTTAATGCGAATGGACGGAAGTTGTGAGGTTAAAAAGAATGAGACGGTGAATGTGGACCACCGAGCTAGCGGTGGACATCAAAGGACATACCGATATACTTGTACAATCGCGGATGTCGATGATTACTGGAAGAGATAATGTGAAAAAAATAAATAAATATTATTTGCTTTAACCGCATATTATTAGTAAGTGCTAACAAAATAAATGTAAATGTTTAGTCAACAAAATACAGATTTGTCAAAGTTTAATAGCTGGAAATCTGTGGAGCATATAAGGCTAGGTGATAAAACGGTTATGGTGCCGTTATTACATTACCTAATTTAACAGAGTTTAACATAAAAAACATAAACCTATAAGCCAATCACGTGTTGCACTAACACAATGAAAAAAATATATGACACGAGTGGTTAGTTGTTGGAAATTAATTTTCATGTTAATACTACGAAGAATAAGTGGAAACTCGAAGGATTCAAGGAAGAGTTTTCTTTTATTTAAGCCCGGTCAGTATTTTCTTATCGGATAGGGAGGCAAACGAGCAGCCGTATCACATGTTGCTGAGCAACCTGCAACACTTGCAACGCAGTTAGCGTTATGGTTGCGTTGCCAGCCTTTAAAATGGGATAGGAAAGGGGTTAGTCCTCGTTATGCCAAAGTCGAATAAAATTTATTCATAGTTTCTAGTTGTTCAAATACGAACTCTTAACGATTAACGATTTAATAATAAAAACTAAACTAAAATTACACAAATATATTTGCAGTGCCTATACATATTACGGGTTCAAAATTATTTTCCTAGTAAACGTCGGTAAACATCTTTATTTCTGTGGTTAAATTGCTATACATGCATTTCAATCTTGCAGTAGCCTCAAGGATAATGCATTACTCACAGCAAAACATCACTGTCACTTCACTGAGCGTACTATAATTATTTGCATAATGACGGTAGCGCATCCATGTATTAAGCATCAGTGTATACTTACATGCACATTTAGAAGGGCGACATCAAAGGGAATAACTTCATGAGAAGAACTTGTATACGTAATTCTAAGTCTACTCTAGTCTAGATAGAGATAGATGTCTTGGATGCTTACCTGTAACAGAGAAAAAACATGGTTATTTCAATAAAATTCCTTAAGTCTAGAGATGACCAGTCATGAGACTCTTTCCATGGAAGAAAATTTTCTCCATATTGTTCTATGGAAAGAGCCTTATAATATATCAATCATCAGACCAAAAATTTTCATACTTAATATTACTACAGTTATTTGTGTATGACCTATGTTTTATGTTCTACTAGAATCAGTATTGGAGTAGTTGATCTTAAATAATGAAATAAGTTCATAAATACAAATCACATTTTGAGTTAAGCTGCTGTCTTACAGTATCTCAATAGTCACTTAGGCCCGTAAGATCAATCACAGTTTAAACTATTTTATCTAGTTTAAACCTCATCTGTCGTTTATTTTGTAAGATCAATGCTAGATAAACCTCCAATAACAGTTTAAACTATAGTTTAGCTTACACCAGGAGATTTTGCCGTTTAAACCGTGGTCCTGCCTAGTTTAAAAATGGCGGTCGTTTATCAGCTGACATCTGACACAACGATTGTGGGTTCATGCATAGATTTAGCATAGACTACAATAGATGGCACATGTCAGGAAAAATTTACTAATAGCATCGAATCACTGACAGCGCAACCGCTTATATTAGATTTTGGGAACCGCGTATATTTTATTTACATTTCCACACATGAACATTAACTTTGTAAAAGTTAACGTTTTGAAGCGCTTTTTACGAACACATTGATAATAATAATAATATCTTGGACACAAATCACACAGGGCCCTCCAGTTCCAAACTAAGCAACTAAATGCTTGTGCTATGGATACTAGATAACGGATATTAATACATATATATATACTTATATACTTATATATATATATATATATATATATATATATATACTTTTCTTTTGTAAATACATACTTATAATACACAGAAAAACACCCAGACGCTGCACAAATATTAATGTTTGTCATAAATATTTGTGCTCGGGTGAAAATCGAACCCTCGACCTCAGTGCTGCAGCCGGTTGTTTTACCAATGCGCCACGAGCCCCGTAAGTCACTCACACATTAACAACCCATTTTTGGTCACGTTGTTTGGGTGACTATTGCCGATCTATTTTTCTTAAATCTATGGTCACACTATAAAACTTCATAAAAGAAAGAGAAAAAGAGTTTTTTTCACGAAATATGCCACAGACAATGTACAAAAGAGTGAATGATGAGCGAAATATGGACATTAAATAACCAAATGTTGCCATCTGTCGAAAACTAAACTTAGTTTACGTAATCTATGTCCATTTCGCTGTTGATCTTACGAGGCAGGTTTAAACTCTAGATTAAAATTGACTATAGTTTAGAAAATCGACAGTTTTAACTATGATTGATCTTACGGGCCTTAGACTTTCCACTCGCGATTAGACTACAAATAAAGGTACCCGCCTTTTTATCAATATCTAAAAATTGTTGGAAGTATTAACATTCTATTATAGTTGTGCCACTTGAAATTTTAAAATTCGTGTTCCCGATAATTATTATTTTTATTTACGACAAAATGGAGCACTTATAAGTATTTAGCCGATGAATCCGTTGATAGAATACGTTGGATCATTTTCGATCGTATAAATTGGAATTCTTTATATATGTTACTTTACTTTTTTTATTAAATATAATAGCCGGGTAAGATATATTAATTTATGCTTAGATAAATGATTAATTTGAAGTTTATGGTTATGGAGCTATTACTATAAAACCCAAGTTCAAATTAAATTTGACCGATCAGAGAGCAGACCACCTGCGAATCATTAAAATTGTCCAACTTGAGTGTCCGTTATTCTGCCATAGAATACTTAATATAACAGTCCCTTTCAAGTTCATACTGAAATAACTTTCTGTGTAAACATGTTACAGTGTTAAATCATTTACCTATTGTAGGTAGTTAAACTAACTTTGCTAAAGTGACGAAATATCTATGATTAGTTAATGCAAGAACTTTAAAACTATTGGCGTTTATGTTTTGGGAAGTAATATAATAAGCATTGATTGAACACTTTATGAGAAAGAGGACAAACGAGTAAGCAGATCATGTGCTGGTAAGTGACTAGCCGATCATGGGCATCTGCGACACGGGAGTGGGATATGCAGGATACAAAAAGAAAGGTGATCCACTGGATAACGAAATCCTAGCGAAACGTAACTTAAGCCACGTTCCGTTTATATTCTGAGAGATTGTAGTAGGTCCCCGATCCAGTCGGTCCATTTATGCAGTGAAATGCATTAAAAAAAACGAATTCCTCGGCATAAACTAATTAATATGTCAAATAATAATAACAATTATATAGTTATATTACAAAAATATTATAACAATTATATGTCATGCCTAAGCGTGATGGGGGTAAACTACTACTACTAACTAATATATTAATAAAAATAAATAAGAAGTACCTATACATTATATCTGAATCTTAAATAACTGTATTATACGATAAGGGTTACCAATTTGGTAAATGATCGAGTTACCCCGTTATAAAAAATTCTTGGCATAATATTTTAATGATGAATAAAAAATTATGGTTGTGATTCCGGGCAATTTGGTAACTGGAGCAAGGTGGTCGTGGTGTTGCTGGTATTGGTTGAGAACTGACGTTACACATGCAAATTGACGATTCAACCGAATGGTGAATGAATGTTTTCTTTTTGACAAGGAACATGCCGTTACTTAACCTAATTTTATATTTTAATTAAATTCATATAAACAAAAAGAGCATAATCATTAAAATATTAATGATTGATTTAGGTTACACGCATAACTTTATATATATAAACAACAAGCTGACTCGGCGAACTTTGTTCCGCATTAAAAGTTATTTTACAGCGTTTACAATTAACGTGCTAAATTTCGAACATTATCACTTTTTCTTCCCTACATTATACATGAATTATAATCACACCCTCTATCTATTAAAAATAAACCGGTTGACACCCTCTATCTATCAAAAATCGGTTGCTTTTTTCAAAGATCTAAGCATATAAGAGGATAAACGTGTGTCTCTATCATCGCAAAAGGAAAAAATAATATACTTAGTCATTCCATAAATATTGTAACAAAGAAAAAAATTTTTTTTTAATTGCAAATAAGATTTATTACTTTTACAGTGTGTTACTTTAATACATAAATATAAAACGATATAAAATATAAAAAGCTTATTCGAAGTGGTCTCCATTAGCTGCAATACAGGCCTTTAAACGTTGAGGCCAGTTATCAATAGAAACACGCACTCTTTCCATGGGAAAGTTCTTCACTGCCAATCGTATGGATTGTTTTAGGGACTCTAAATTATTATGACGTTTAGAGCAAGCCGTACTCTCTAAAACTGACCACAAATCATAATTCAGTGGATTAAGATCGGGACTAGACGACGGCCAGTCTTCAGCTCTAAGGAAGTCCGAAACGTTTGCCACACAATCTTGGTTGGAACCAAGATTGTGTGGACCGAGCTTTATGACCCGGTGCCAAGTCTTGCTGGAAGGACCATACTTCGTTATTGAACATGGTGTTGTTAAGGGGTTTGACTACCTTTTCAAGAATGGTATCTTGATACACTTGTGCCGATGTTTTGATACCTTTTTCACAAAAATATGGCTCAGTCACGCCTTCGTAGCAAACACCCCACCTAACCATCACTGAAGTCGGATAATGCCCACGTTGCACTCTGTCAACTAATTGGGAAGCTTCCTTAGAGCTTTGAGCATAAATACGGTCATTTTTTCGTTAAAATGTTGCTCAATTGTAAAAACTTTGTCATGCGTAAACAATATTTTTCTGTGACCTCCCTTTGCGTACCGCTTCAGTAGTTGTTTAGATTTTAACACCCTATTCTTTTTTAAATTATCAGTTAATAAATGACCAGTGCGCCTCTTATAGGCTGCAAGTCCTGAGTCATCTTTTAAAATACGCGACATTGTTCTAGGTGCTATCATCATCTCCCGAGATAAAATCTTTTACTTGCGGACAGGATTTCTTCGAATTCTTTCCCTTACTGCTTTGACCACCTTTTTCGTACGAACACTATATGGAGAGTTTTAAAAATTGCATTTGGCTCCATACCTACTTTGTGTAATGCAATCACAGCGATTCGGTTCTCTTTATCACCCCACTCCATTTTAATATCGCAAAATATTGTACAATGTATTGGCGCCAAAACGAGAAAACACAATGAACAATCGTATAAAAATGACAGATTCCAAATTCAAATGTAATATTTTTTTATTTTTAGTTGTAACAGTATTTATGGCCAGACTAAGTATATTATATATAATATAATATTATTTCCTTGTTACAAGCAATGTATATCATCATCATTATCAGCTTTTTGATGTCCACTTTTGGACGTAGGCCCGTAGACAGAATCCAAGCATAGCCCGTTCCATAGCACGCCGAGTGACTTAGAGCTTCGTAATGAGGCCAACATTTAGAGACCCCGTCTCAGTTTAATATGTCATCACTCGTATCACACATTCGACCTTACACTTAAGGAAATGAGAGATTCTGACGAGTAGATTTCCGTTAGTTTCCCTATGCTTCGCTTATTATCATAACATAACATAACTTCGGACCTTTTCTACCCGAAGGTGTATGCAGCAGTTGTTAAGCCTCGACTCGCCGTTATGTTTACGTCCCAAATGGAAAAAGGTGGCGAACCATACCGGACACAAAGTTTTCAGTCATCGATATTTATCACACATAACTTTCGAATACAATTTCGAAAAGTCATTGGTGTGAGCCAGGATTTGAATCCACGAGTTCTAAAACATACTAGATTATAAAAAGACAATGTAAAATATTTCTCCGCTAGATTTAACACTGCTAGAAATTGTTTGTAAAATGAAAATTCCAACACAATATAACAGTAAACTTGATAGAGTCGGAAGTTTTACACATAAACTAAAATGACGGCGTAATATTGCAACTGCGGTTGCCGTTCATAATCCGATAGTCGATACCTGCGAAATACCAAGTGTAACAGTCCGATGGAAAACAAAGAAATAAAATCTTATACAATTTTACGTTTTATACAATACTATAGACTATTTTAATAGTGTTAGAGCCACGCAGTTTGCTGCATGAACGGGCCGGCACCAGTGGTGAAATATCACCTCTCAGAATATCGACGTAAAGCGACTCATGCCATGTTTTGTTGGGTGAATCTGAAAAATCTGTATCGCAATTGTAAAACTATCTGTCTTTCAACTGTCTCGTGTTGTTGGATACTGTGTGCGGTGCTCGCCTTCTAGTTTGCTCTTATACCCCATAAAAACGCCCAATCAAATATTTTTAAACTTTGTATTGAAGTATGGAACGTTCACTAAACTCTATAGGTACCTGCGATATACCATACCATACCTATAGATATGCGATTATTAAAATTAAATCTTCATAGACGCGGTTTCAGGACTTAAATGCTATATATATACGTAAAAGATTTATAAGGTTTTTGTAATCTCCGGAGCAGGGAGGCAATCAAATATTTAAACTTCCCAAAGTTACTTTTATTTTTTACAGTATTACGAACAATCCATGAAATTCAGTATCTTAAATTAATTGAGATCAGATAATCGATCTTTAAATAACTTTCGAACTATACAAGAACAAAATTATATTCATTGTTAAGTTTGATTCACATAAAATGGTAAATTAAAGTCTGTCTAGACCTTAAAATTGCCAAATAAATAATACCGACGTTTACGATGACTGCTATTGAAAAAAATATTGAGAAGACAGTTGTTAATACCCAGTGGCCAAACGAGTAGCACCACCCATCGATATCTGTAACACCGAAAGAGTCACAACTGCGTCGCCATGCTTTACCTATAGGATGGAATAGGGATGAGATAATGAAGAGCGTGAGTTTCCGGATACCTTTCTCACTATACAAAACGCGGCATGAGTCCGATAACATGAATGTTTTAAGAGGACATGGTATTTCACCGTTCGTGCTAAACTTTGAAAATTTTAAGCTGAAGGGCGAATAAATAAAATTCACATTAAAAATAAACCTTATCATTAACATTAAAATATAAGCATTGGATAACGAAATTGTCGGTCATAAAAAAAATAAGGAGCATACAATTTGTAATGAGATATTCATTCGCGATCGTATAGCGTACGTTTAGTGCCCGACTCAATCCCGCGTATCGTGTTGGCAATAAAAATAAAAAAGAGAGTAGCAAGAGAAACGAGGTTTAATTGGCGTCGGTGCGAGGTAACATGGCAATGGGTTCTCAGAAACGTAAAGCCCAAGCTCTTATTGTGAACACGGCAACTGTGTTTGTTAAGAAAGTCTTTAATAGCTACATTACATGGACTTTAATCAGTGTTACATTTTGTTTTACGTTATATTTGAATTCCAAAGTAAGATGAGGTGTGACTTCACGACAAGTCTTTTGCGGGGTAGATAGAGAGAACAGAGCGCCATAAGGCACGATTCTTACACTATTCACTTGCTTTGACTTTTGGCATTTTAAGTTTCATAACTTTTGTCATACACGCTCATCGAGTTTTAAGGCTCCTGACATCGCCTTCCACCAAGACTTGTTCTTTTTGGTAATGGAAAGTATGTGGTGGCCATTCTCGTCTTCTAAATCTATCCGATTTTGCATTGTATATCTACTTAGTCAATTTTTTATCATCCATTCTTTCTACATGTCTGAACTATTTATAAGAACCACGACAATTCAAAGATAACCTTAAATGACTTCAGTTGCCGACTATTGTCATGCACTTTTCTCACAAACAGTTTTCTTATGTATGTGTATTTGAATCTGCAATTGTTTGTCCCACTCTGTATTACCAACTTCATGGATTTCAGCTTTATAGATTCGTCTTTTATTTTCTTTCTCACTGTAATTACATTTGAATATTTCAAAATCTGATGTCCCTAGTTCTTTTATTTCATGCTATATTTAAATATCATCATTATTATTGCAGTCCACTGCTGGACATATGCCTCTCCTAATGTTCGCCACAACATCCGATTCTCTGTCTTTATTTATATTTCAATATAACTGATTATTAATCTTAATTTCATAATCCACAAAATTCATAAACTCAATAATAGAAGAAGTGTATTCATTGCATGATACATCACAGACCGAGTATTGTGGCACAACAAAAGGTTGTGAATACGACTCGGTTTAATCCTGTCCGGTCGTCATTTCGACATCGCAAAACGGGGAAAATTGAATTTATGAAGGTTTGTAGTGTGAGTGACGTGTTATTTTCACACGGCGGAGAGAGAGCGCGCCGGAATCCAATCAGTCAGACGCCGGATACGATTGCTCCCGCACTACGAACTAGTACAACAAGAAATGGATGTTCTCTATTCCAAGTGTTTGCAACGAATCGTGAAAAGATGCTCCAACAATTACACGTGTATTTGAGTATTTGCTCAATTATTTTGAAATTTTTCTAGTATTTGTCATTTCACAATCAATTTTTTGATCATATATTTAATTTTATAATGTTCTATTAAATATTTACACGTGTGGCAAAAACCAATAATAATGAATATGAAAGCATTCAGAAGGAAAGGGAATCCTATTGTCTTATTTAGACTTAAGATAATATTGTTGCATTATGTGAAAGACAAGATTAGGAAGGGTGTTAGTTAGTGTAGAAATAAATATGACGATAGGGAAGTATGGATAAAGAAAACCCCAAATTATAGGAACATAGACGATGGTAATGAAGAAACTGCCATTCAGTACTTTTTCAAATCATATTCTTTGATATTTGATAATGTTGTCTCGATACCGAGTCCATATAGTATCTCTAACAATAATAAACTTAAATGAATTAGGCAGTACCATGGCAATAGGTTCGCCACCTATTCTATTTGGGATGTAAACATAACGGCGAGACGAGGCTTAACAGCCACTACCTACACCTTCGGGTAGAAAAAGGCGTGAAGTTATGTTATGTTAAGCAGTACAAAATTTATTTATAATTTCTGTATAATTTACAAATTGGCATATGGATAGGTTAATAATAAAGATTATAACTGTTCATTACCAATCGTCGAACACAATGCAGAAGGCGGAGTCAACAGGAGGGGTTGGTGGTGTAACTCCGTATTGCATTGCATGTTAATTGGTTGGTACTTACCATTCAAATTTATGAATTAAAAGTAATTGGATACCATTATACATTGAGTATTTCTATGCTATATATATAAGTATATACTACCCATGCAACCTATTATATAGGTATATATTTTTCTTTCTAACTTCACGTTTTTTCAATTCGAATTTTTACATCCCAGATAATCCCGGAATATGTGGCGGAACCTATTTTATGTATACAAGGCACGATTTTTGTCCCGGCGAACGTTGTTTCGCATCAAAAATAATAAATAAATAAATTTTGGATTTATCACTTACTCTTTTACTACATTATACATAAATTATACATATAAAACATACCATTGATACCCTCTATCTTTTAAAAAATCCGCAGCAGAATTTGTTGCGTAGTTTTAGAGATTTAAGCTTACATAAGAGAAATAAGGACGGAGAAAGCGACTTTGTTTTATACTATGTAGTGATAAAAACCTGAATACAATCAACATTAAAAGTAGGAGTTTCTGCCTGTTCCTCAAAATACTGTTCATGAAAAAGGTCCTATGTATGTGCTAAGAAGTTACAAAGGTTTTTTGCAGATATAGACATATCATTCCTCTAATGCTTTTGTGATGTCAAATCATGTATTAGCGTTCAAAGGCTTAACCCTTCGATAGTAATCTATGTGTCACCAGAACGGTACCTCTACAACTAATTTATTACTCTGGGGTGCTTTACGTGACACTTCAAGGTCGTACGGCGGTGAAAATCCATATATTACAATTTAGGATATATTTGGGTAAACCTTGAGAGTATGCCAGTGGTTTTTTGCGCTTGTGTAAAGTTTGTCACTTTCAATACTGAAATTAGGATTAAACATAATTCTAAATTTATCTGTTCCGAGCTTCGGAATCAAGAATTGAGATCGATTCCGGGCTCACACCAATGTCTTGTCTTAATTCAGTTCGCAATTTATGTGTGATAAATATCAATGACTGACAACATTTTGCCCGGTGTATGGCAACGGTTTTCGTCACATATTGCATTTGGGGCATAACGATTCGGCAATGGCTTAACAGCCATTTTCCACACCTTCGGGTAGAAAAAGATCTAATAATATAACGAATGGAATAGCACAAAATAATAATTAACTATTTGATGTCTCGGTGGCGTAGTGGTCAAGCACACGGCTTCTGATCCAGAGGTCCGGGTTCGATTCTAGACACTGGCTCACACCAATGACTTTTCGAAATTGTTTTCGGAAGTTATGTGTGATAAATATCGATGACTGACAAACTTTGTGCCCGGTATCGCAATAGGTTCGCCACCTATTCCATTTGGTACGTAAACATAACGGCGAGACGAGGCTTAACAGCCGCTGCCTACACCTTCGGGTAACAAAAGGCGTGAAGTTATGTTAAGTTAAGTTATGATTAATTGCAGCTTCAAAAAAAATATAATTAAATTTCCATGTTTACTATTTTTGTACATGATGATATACTAAAATAGTAACTGTGAATGTAACGTAAAGTAATTGTGAAGTGGGATGCCACTTCATAATTCAAGCACCGCATCCGCCATCTTGGTATCATTTCTGTAAGTCTGATTGAGCTTATCTTTCGAAATGTTGCAGGTGGACTTATAAAATCTTAAGAAAGTTAAGTAAGTAAGTTCGCAAGAATTTCATAGCTGTTTATATTAGTTCATCTTCATATGTTATCTTATTTTTTCACTGTTCTGCACATAGATCAAAGGTCATATTTCTGCAGATAACAAATATTTGTATTATAAATTTTAATATGGATAATGTATCTCTAGACATAACATAGAATATAATTGAAATAAGTAAACAAGTCGAAGTAAGATAACTACGTTTTTTTACAACTTTAAAACTTGAAATACTCTCGAGAGCAATGAATCCGGGTCACTTAAAGAATGTTAAAAATCTCGGAAACTAAAAATGATAGGTTAATGCAATAAATTTTATTTAATAGACAATGTAATACTCCTTAAATGAAAGTAAAAAAAATATGAGTCACCATACATTTTATTAACACAAAATTACATAAAGAAAAAATCTGCTGATCTCTCCTTAAAACAAAAATAGGAAACATGAAATTTTTGAACTTTATTACGATTTTCTTGAATTTTAATACTTCGTATTGCCTCCTCGTGCTTCCATTACTGCGTTTACGCGGTTTGGCATGCTGTACACCAAGTTCCTTATACGATTTTGGGGAATATTCTCCCATTCCTCTGTGAGAGCAATTTTGAGCTCACGAAGCGTGATTGGGGGAGGGTTTCGTTGTTTTACGCATCTGCCTAGCTCGTCCCAAGCATGCTCGATCGGGTTGATATCCGGGCTGCGCGCTGGCCACTCCATACGAGTAATGTTCATCTCTTGAAGGTAGTCATTCACAATCCTACCTGTATGAGGTCGGGCATTGTCATGCATAAATATAGCATCCTCACCTAAATTGACCATAAATGGACCAACGTGATCATTGAGGATTTCTTCCACATATCTTACGCTAGTTAAAGAGCCGTTTTCTATGATCACCAGCTCTGTGCGACTTTCAGAAGAAATTCCGGCCCACACAAGTACAGACCCACCACCGTAGGCTACTTTTTCCTCGATGCATGCTTGCTTGAATCTTTCCCCTGGTCTTAGATACACTCTGTGTCTTCCATCGTGCTTGTAGAGCATAAATTTTGATTCGTCGGAGAACATAACTTTTGACCAATCTTCAATACTCCAATTTACGTGGCTCTGGGCATATCTTAGTCTTGAAATACGATGCCCACGCTCCAGTTTAGGGCCGTTTGCAGGTCTAAGGGGTTTTAAGTTAGATTCAGCAAGCCGACGTCTTACTGTCCATGCACTTGGGTTACTTCCTCCGAGGCGTCGAAACTGATTGGTGAGTTCAGTTCCTGTGAGAAAGCGATTTTGAAGCATGGTGTTCACCTAGTATCGGTCTTCTCGTGCTGTGGTATACCTGGTTCTGCCCGTTCCTGTTCTGCGTAGGTTAGAACCAGTTTCTTCGTAACGTCGGAGAACTCTTCGTACTGTTGACAGCGACACACCAACAGTCCTGGCTGTATCGCGCTGACTCCGGCCGGTTTCCAGCATTGTAAGTATTCTGGTGCATTCTTCAGGCGTAAGCGACATAATTTCAGCTTGAATAATGAATATAGAGCACTATCAACATGGTTTATGTACCCACATAAATGACAGATTACAAACAAAAGCAAAACCAAATGCTGTAATTTCGTAGTTCCATCTTCGAAAGTGGCCCTTTTTCAAATTTGATTTTTTTATGATATAACTTTACAATAACTAAGAAGTTTTAATACCTTCATTTAAGGAGTATTACATTGTCTATTAAATACAATTTATTGCATTAACCTAGCATTTTTAGTTTCCGAGATTTTTAGGATTCTTTAAGTGACCCGGATTCATTGCTCTCGAGTGTATTAGAATAGGGAAGTCTGTTCTCACAATTTGACAATTATCACTCATAAATCATCGAAATATTTTGAGGATTCGATTTCGGGAGACCGGGACCTTTTCTTGAAACATCACAAGACTAATTTAATTAAAAAAATAATAATTAAATACTTTTGATCTACATCTACCATTAATTTTATCTATATACAAAAGTTAATTACTACATTTTTAAAAGGTAAAACATTTCAAATTGTAAACCCAGCCTAACATAACACAAACGCCTTCACGTTTGACCTCGGTTCAAACGTATAAACAAAATATTTGATTACAATTTGTAATGTATGTCAAATCTATCACGAACAATTTAATAACATCGTATCATTAACAAATTTTATTATTTGGTAAAGGTAAAATAAATGACCGTTCATCATCTTTTTTATGTTACAACATATAAAAGGTCTACGTTGATTATTAAAATTCTTCTCAATACAATCAAATCAGTATATATAATACATAATAAAAAGTCGTGTACAAAGGGTATTAAATACAAATTACAAATAACTCAAAAAGAAACTTAATACGAAAAGAGAGAACGTTTTCGTGCGGACGATCAGAAAAAATAAAATTGTTATATCCATAAAGGAAATTTGCATAAACCTTGTATAAATGGTAATCATTTTGCTCTGTTGGATTTTGACATAGACCGACAGTTGCATAGATGCAGTATGAGAGAACGAATACGCACTAGAATTATTTATAACTTAGCCTAAATTTGGTACGGTTATACTGTTACTTTGGTGGTCGAGTTTTTAGGTTGCTACACCTTTAATGCAAGAGCCTACTGTTATGTTTTCAGTAGCGATATTAATATTTTAAGAAATGATTTGAAAAGAGCATTTGGCACAAGAGTTTCTTGCCCAGTTCTTATCATGATAGTACTTGCCTCGGAATTGTGCCGCTCGTGGCGATTGCGTCCGTGTTTTCTTGTTCCACGGAGACACTTTCCTCAAGTGTTCGTGTTTCAATATTTAATTTATACGATTAATCTTTCTATTTGTTGACTATTTTTTAAGAGTCTGTGAATACCTATGAAAATAAAGCTTATTTGACTTTGAAGGGAAATTTGCTTTATTTTCAACAATTCGTGAAAGGATTTAATTATTATACTCATCAAGAGGGTGAAAGTTTTTAGTAATCGTAAAAAGTTCAGACGTATATAAAATAAAATATTTATAATAAGGTTAATTATTTATTTGCGAAATAAAATGTAACTGTAGATGGATTAACTGTGGACTCATACCTTACATGTTTACTGGGGTTTAACTGGCATTCATTTTATTGAGCTCAAAGGAGGATGTTGACCATTTCCATGACTCACTTAGTTCAGTCATTGGGAATCATAGTCCTGAATTACGGAAAGCATTTTGTTTATCGTAAAAGCTTCTTCCTCAGCAACCCAGGTTTCTGGACGATGATGAATTTTAATCATGTTACAATATTATTACAAACATGTATAAAAACAGATTAAAACTCACGACCAATTGATTCAGAAACAAAACGCTTCACCTCTTGGCTTTTGCCACGACAACAATATGCATTACGCATATTGTTGTCATGGCAAAAGCCAAGAGCCAAAAGCCAAGAATTTATTTCGAAATATCTTTTCCATCCTTTACTACAAATAAATACAACTTTGACATAAAATATCCTCAAAACAAATAAATATATCTAAATCATTTCTTTGAATTAAGAAAGAAACTAACCAAACGCCGCAAAACAGTACTACAGCACTAATGCGACTTCAATATCATAATTGCACTCTCCATTTGCATTCCCACTAAGCAGATGGAAAGATTAAATCGGAATGAACTCAGAATATTATATGAAAAGATTTTTGTTTTAAGTCAGTTTGAGTCATACACAATTTATATTTATACCACCTGATTCACGGACTTGATTTATATATAATGGAATATTACCAAATAGTAAATTACAGTGATCTTGGACAAATTACGACGGGAACAACGCGTTTTCTTGTAATTGGTGCTTGTCATTTGTGGTGTGGTTAATATAACGAGATCAAAGCGATATTGTAACAAAATGACAGCTGAATAATAAATGATTTATATATAGATAAAATAGATTTATACTTATAATTGTAAAAGGAGAGTAAATTTTGGTACGGGTAACACAGTTGCTTTCTGCTGTCTGTCCCCTCATATGCTTTTATCTTTAAGACTACGCAACGGATTTTGATGCGGTTTTTTAATAGATCACTATCTACAACGGGTGACGGTGACAACGGGTTTTTATCTATAATTCATGTTTAATGTAATAAATAATCGGTTTACAGGAAGAGGGTGAAATTTGAATTACTAAATTTAACCCAAGAATAAAACAAACGGGGTGAGCTAAATAAAACCGTTTAAAAAGAGTGACAATTCCAAAATTTACTTCTTTATCTATACTTATATTATAAAGCGGAAGAGTTTGTTTGTTTGTTTGTTTGTTTGTTTGAACGCGCTAATCTCAGAAACCACCAGTCCGATTTTAAAAATTCTTTCAGTGGTATATAGTCCATTTATCGAGGAAGGCTTTAGGCTATATTATATTTTCAAATTAATTAGGGATCCTTACTATAAGTACAATAATGTAACCCAAGGTGTAAGAAAATGACTCGAAAATAATTCTTACATCGTGAACGCTGCGAAAACTATTGATTCTAGAATAAAACAATGTACTACACTTTTACAGAACATAAATTTGTCTATAAAAAAGTCCGCGACGGCATATGTCTAACTATTGTAGTTATCTCACAATAAGTCTTTTTTGAATATTTTTAAATAATTAATTTGATGTCGTTATAAAAATGCTTTATTTTGTACCTTGAATTTAACTTTCCTGAAAATAAATTACTTCAATAAAAAGACAGATTCAATACCTTTCTAGAACTTTTTGAATAATTCAATTCGGACATTTAATTCCAAAGATATCGCAAAATACAAAATGTAAGTATTCATTTCATAGGAAAATATTTAGTTACACTGATGATGTATCCGACTCGGACAGCTCGGACCGCGACAGCTAGCAGGTAGATTTTTTTACGTTTGTTTCTTGCTAAAAGATACCGGTGGTCCAGTTGTCGAGAACCCCACTTCTGTATAAAGTAGTCGCGGGTTCGAGTTCTGGCTCACACCAACGACTTTTTGAAATTGTTTTCTGAAGTTATGTGTATTTAGATATCGATGACTATAAACTTTGTGCCTGGTATGACAGTAAGTTCGCCACCTATTCCATTTGGGATGAAAACATAGTGGCGAAACGAGGTTTAACAGCCGCTGCCTACACCTTCGAGTAGAAAAGGCGTGAAGTTATGTTTTGTTGTTGTTTCTCTCTTTGTCATCATATCGCTCAATACTTTAATTAGAATTTAAAATTTGTAGTATTTAATCGTATTTTGTGGTATTTTTATTTATAAAAGTTACTAGCTTTTACCCGCGGCTTCGCTTGCATTAAATCCAATAAATAGGTATCAAAGATCATGACTATAGAAGTTAATCAATATGATAACTCTGTTTTATTGCTTAGCTGGAATTATTAATTTTTAAAATTACTACATACAATGATGTTTAAAAAACTAACATTTTTTTAAGGTAAAATATATTTTTCTGTAATAAAAATAAATAATTTTGGACTGTAACAATTTTATAAGAGTATGTAGGATATTGTTGTAGACTATTTTATAAGTTTTTTCTTCGGGTTCAAATATATGTAAATTACTTCAAAGAATATGTGTACTTTGTGTACAAAGTTTCATGATGATCGATTGAGTAGTTATCGCGTGAAAGCACACAAACAAACTTACATTCACATTTATATATTACTAGCTGACCCGGCAAACGTTGTCTTGCCAAAAAATTAAATTTAAAAAATAGGGGTTGATCGTAGGGGGTTGAAAATTCTCAGACTTACCCGATATGCATACAAAATTTCATGAGAATCGGTCAAGCCGTTTCGAAGGAGTATGGGAAAATTGTGACACGAGAATTTTATATATTAGAAGTAGGATAGGATAGGAATTAGGTTACATTTTTATTGTATAAGGGGCAAACAAGCAGGCTTATGATAGTTACAAACGCCGCCCATGGCCACCTCACCACATGCAGTGTTACAGTTGCGTTGCCGGCGCTTACAATGGGATATGGGTGGGTTGGGAGTGGGTTTCGGTAGGGGAGGGGAAAAGGGATTGGGCCTCCGAACACCTCTCTCAGCGAGTGAAACGCGGCTAAGGCCACTTTTCAACGATAATCTGAGAGGTCGTGGTATTCCACGGGTCGAGCCGGCCCATTCATGCAGCGAACTGCGTGACTTTACCACTGACAAGGTGTGACTGATGTGACTGATTTATAATACATTTTAGATATATGTAATAGACTTTACATTTTTAAGATCGTGATATCTTTTCAAATGTAGTAAATTTATTTCGATAAGCATAATCGCAAAACCGACATCATTTGATTTATAAAAAAAAACACTCACTGTGAGTTAGCTACCCCGGTTTGAACATATGGTGGCCCGTTTTTTTCGTTGAAGTCAACAATAGTTACCAAATAAAAAAAGTTGTTTATGTAGTATTAAAAAAAACTAAAGGTTGACGAAAAACTTGGGACAAGTTCATTGCTATATTCATTGTTCATAAGTGGCATTGCTAATAGAGCTTTCTTTGAAGTTGTAAATAATATCAATGTCTTGGTTGTCAGTACGCTAATACATACTAGCTAAGCGAGTGACGCGTGTAATAATCGTGCCTTATGGCACTTTGTTCTCTCTGCCTACCCCGCAAGGGATCTGGCCTGAAGTTATGTATGTATGTATCAAGAACTTGAATTGAAATAAATATTAGTGTTAGATAGTCCATTTATGAGGAAAGCTTTGGGGTATTAATATGATTGCGGCAATAATCTTTTGAGTGGAAAATGTATAAAATATGGCGGTACGAAGTTCGCGCGGTCTGCTAGTTATCTATAAAAGTAAATTATAATAGAAACATTATTATTAACTAAAAGACTAGGTTAGAATAAAGACACTGACTGTCAAAATATTTACAATTCGGGATTAACCATCGCAGATTTCAATCAATGTTACTACTATCTTATTACGCTTTTATTAGCTTCACCTGTATCTGTATATAATCAAGTTCTTTGAGCATCGATTTTCTCTTGCATTGAACGAATGATCCGATTTTATTTAAACTTTGCACACCCGTCAGAGACCGAGGACAATGCAATAATTTGATGATAAAATCCGATTATCCTATCTTTCTTACTCTCTTGCGAAGTTTCAGAATTCGCATTCAAGTAAGAAGAAAGAGTTAGTCGGACGCACAGCATATTATAAAAGATTTGAGACTCCTATGGCAGTGCGACTTGTTCAGTATACATTCATGGATATACCGACAAATTCCGTACACTATATACTATTGTGTTATAATAATATTAATGCTATATTAATATATATTTTTTTTAAGTCCGATAGCAATTCACTAAAATAAATATAGTTTAAAACACAAACTGGCACAAAACACCCCACGCTTTGATCAAATTATTTATGTGTTTTTAATTGTGTTTGAACAATCATTATTAAAATCTAGATTCATTGTCATTATCTTTGAGAAGTCAATATGTATTTACATTGAGAAATTTAAAACAAAAGTATAATATATATAACACATATATAACAAATCGCTAATGACTTTTAACTTGGACCCTCGTTTAATAACTTTTTTATATAACGATGATGATAACCATTGCAAAATAAATAATGTAGCAACCGTCAGAACATAGCAAGTTTCCTTTTTTTGTATTTTCACAAAAAAAACTGTTCTAATAAATTTATATTTTACAACATAAGTATGTACTTAATAATATTATTAGTCGTGATTGAACCTCATTTTTACCCTAATTACCCTCTCATTATTAAAAAGGTACACTTGTAAAAAAAGTATTTTTACATAATAGCATTTTATTTATTGCTTTTCTCGGTCAATATTGTGAATTTACCAGCTTTTGCGCAGACTTTAATGATATGATATGAATCTTTTGGGTTTTATATCCATAATATATGAAAACAAGTATTTTTTTTAAATCTTAATAAAAGAAACAAACTTGCATATAACGATGCGAGTATGAATTTAAAACCGGTATTTAAATGTTATGGTATTGATTAAAAAAGGCTTTGCTCCTGATGAACCATACTTAAATACCTTTCATTCAAGTTATCATGGTTGTCCTTCAGTTATAAATTCAATTGTTTTAATCTGGGATTATTGTAAAAAGGCAAAAAAGTGACAAAAATATAACTTCCGGTCTATTTCTACCCGAAGGTGTAGGTGGTTACTTTTAAATTCTCGACTCGATTTAATGGAATATGTATCGTAAGGTAATGGCAATGTCAACAACTTGAATTTGGAGAAAACATTGGTGTACAACGGGAATCGATTCCACGACTTCTTAAATCAGAAGCGAGATACTCGACGACTCGCGGGATCATCGAGACGTATTGTTTTTTTTTCTGTAAAAATATGTAACCCCAAAAGTGATGAAGCTATATAAAACAAGACTTTCTAATGGTCTTGTTGCTGACCGCAATGGATTCTTACACGTGTTTTTTTTATACGAATAATATCATCAATCCTAATCACGAACGTAGCCTTACATCATATTATAAGAACATATTCAAACATATTCAAATATATATATATATATTCAAATATATTCAAACATATTCATATATATATCAACTTACCTTTCAAACGATGTTGAACTTTTGACCGCAAGTAGCTGGTACTGATATAGATAAAGTGTAATTACAGCCTTCCATAATCGAATTCTTGGATATTTTATAACTGGATGAGTCTCGTTCGGGAAAACAGTGGTGCAAGTGGAATGGGCTGGCTCGACCGGTGAAATACAACCACCTCTCATCTGAGTATCGACGTAATGTGGCTTAAGTCCCGGTTCGCTAGGTAAAATAGGTATTCGGAGATTCCGATTAGAAATCTGCTGTTTTTTAGAAGAAATAAAATAGTCTTTGTTAAAAATTAAATTTTACAGAGACGTGACATCATATCATCAAATAGTTTATTCGGTTATTGAACTCATATATCTCCACAATACAGACACTAGACAGGTTTATTACTCGTCAATCTTATAAAAAAACAGTCTTTCGTATTCATAATAACTAATAGCTAGCTTCATTAATGGGTATCTCTTAGGATACAATGCGTATAAAAACATTTTAGCGTTAATTAAAAATGACTAAAAATGGGTTGTCTCGGTGGTCCAGTGGCTCTACCTTTTCTGAATGAAGAAGGCGTGAGATCGAATCCCGTCTCACACCAATGACTTTTCGATATCTTTTTTCGCAAGTTATGCGTGATAAATAAAGATGACTGTCAACATTGTGACCGTTGTATGGTAATAGGTTTCGCCACCTATTTGAGAAGTAAAATTCTGCCAGTGTAAAGTTGTATAATAATAATAACAATACACTGTGAAATAAAGGTGTAAAAGTGTGCCATGTCACTTCCAGGCATAGTAGATCGTACCATATAATTTATCTGTGACCGCAAACAATAAATCGGATAGGAGAGCGAGCATCTCGACAAGTAGTAAATCAATCATCTTATCACGAAACACGATTACTCGATACATCGATACATTAACAATATATCAAACAAGTACCTTGAGGGCATGGGCAGAATGATCAGTACCTTATACATTTTATTTTTATACTTATAGTTGACCCGGCGAACTTTGTTCCACAACAAAGGTAATGAATATTTAAATTTTGGATTTATCACTTTTTCTTTACTACATCATACATGAATTATAGATGAAAACTACCCCGTTGATACCATCCATCTATTAAAAAAGACTGAATCAAAATCCGTTGCGTAGTTTTAAAGATATACGCATATAAGGGGACAAACAGCGGAAAGCGACTTTGTTTTATACTATGTAACTAGCTGACCCGGCGAACTTTGTTCCGCATCAAAAGAATTATCTGCTGTCCCGCTATGTTAATACTGCAATATCTTCGAAAATATTTGTTTAAATAGCATGCTGGAAAGGGCCAGGTTCATCTATATTACATGCACAATCTATATAAGACACTTAATTGGATGAAAATTAATACTGTAATGCTTAAAATTGCTTCGTAAATAGGCCATTATTTCTCGTAAAAAGTAAAAAAATAAAAATGGTCATTGTGGGTTATCCTTAAGAGATAGATATATGCCCTCGCGGACTTTTTTGTAGACCTTTTAAAGGTGTATAATAATGTAGTACGTTGTTTTGATTTATCACCTAGGGATCAGGCAGCGTTTGCGATTAAACTTCTAAATCTTGAAAATTATCTCATTTTTTTACTACACCATACATGAATTATAGATCAAAACCACCCCGTTGACACCCTCTAACGATTAAAAAAACCGCATTAAAATCCGTTGCGTAGTTTTAAAGATTTGCGCATATAAGGGGACAGACAGTGGAAAACGTCTTTGTTTTATACTATACAATGTAATGATATGAGTTCTCTCACAATTTAATTTGTGGTCGGGAGGTTTATCACTACGATGCTGGTTCGAGTGACCTCCCTCACTAAACGAAATGCGACATGCTTTTAAGTCAATATTCTGAGAGGTCGTGGTATTAAACACTATCTGTGTTCCAGTTGTCCATGGGTGGCGCTAGTCGCTTCCAATCAGGTGACCTGCTTGCTCGATTGCCCATAAAAAACCCACACTTACAAAATAAAGAAAAGTAACAGCTACCATTTAAAATATTACAATGAAAATAATGAAAATAAATTCCTATCTACTCATATAATAAAATCGTAGGATCGTTTTGGGTGATGATCTACAATGGATACCGAAACCAAAAATATGGTTTTTTGTATGTATGTTTTTTATGGATAAGCTCTAAAAGTAGTGCATGGATTTATTAACATAAATATTTCCGAAAGAGTAAATAAATATAAAACTAAATATAAAGTTACAAATACATATTTTGACGTGACAACGTCTTAAATTAGGTTGCGGCTGGGAGTCACTTATGAAAAAGTGTAACGCTCGGTAACGTTACGATGAGTCACCGAACGAGAGAGAGGCCCGCCGAATGCCATATGTCAATGTCATACTATTGATAAATGTTGATAGTGTTAAGTAAATTATTAGTTTAAAATTAATTAATTAATTAATTATTATTTTACAAATTTTCATTAATTTCAAATTTATTTAGCAAAAATTTGAACCTTCGATCTGAATAAATGTTTTGATTTTCGAATTGATTCTTTAAAATTACAAATATTAAGAAAAAGTGGCAGATATAAGAAAACTTGATTTAAACTGTGTTGAGCAAGAATTTTAACATCTAATTTAAGTAAATGTTTTAATTTTCAACTTCATCATTTACAATTACAAATTTTAATTAATTTCAAATTTATTTAGCAAAAATTTGAACCTTCGATCTGAATAAGTGTTTTGATTTTCAAATTGATTCTTTAAAATTAAAAATTCATCCATTCAATTTCAAATGTTCAACAGGAATCACCACTCTCAAAACAATGGAAACGGACGAGCAAATGCCTTCAACTTAATTATATTCATATCAATAAATATTCTACCGAGAAAAAGACGTTGTCACGTAAAATCTTCGCCCGTAAAACCGACTTTACAGGCAACCAGATTTTTTTTTTTATGTCTTGTTAAGTCACAGTTGAAAGGTAATAAACATTTTTATATATTGTTGTATGCAATAAAAATTATCTATATAGTATGGCTATAAAAATCCGTTGGCCGAATCAATATAGGTAGAAATATGTACTAATAAAAACTACCGAGCAAATGTTCACACCTATCTATCTATTTTATTTCATTCAGAAGTTTTTACATAACATAACATAACTTCACGCCTTTTGTTACCCGAAGGTGTAGGCAGCGGCTGTTAAGCCTCGTCTCGCCGTTATGTTTACGTCCCAAATGGAATAGGTGGCGAACCTATTGCCATACCGGGCACATAGTTTGTCAGTCATCGGTATTTATCACACATAACTTCCGAAAACAATTTCGAAAAGTCATTGGTGTGAGCCAGTGTCTGGAATCGAACCCCGGACCTCTGGATCATAAGCCGTGCGCTCGCCCACTGCGCCACCGAGTTTTTGTGATGAATATTTTAGGTATTTTTTTCTGTTTTACGATTTCAATATGATATTTAATTTTTTATTGTTTTTTTTTTCTCATTTGTATCTGTGTTACTCTAAATGTTTTATCTTAGGATATTAATATATCGATACCCTAATTTGCAAAACTAAAAACTCCATTTTTTTCGAAAATTAAAATTTTGATAACAATAGAATCTAGTTAATGTCTAGTATCTGCCGGTATCAAAATGCCATTTTCGAAAAAAAGTGGAGTTATTAGGTTTACAAATTAGGGTATCGATATATAAATTCAGTTCATTTAGGGGAGAATATTAATTAACCGTCAGAAGTTCAAATAAGAGTCGTTACTTATTATTTTCCAATAAGTCCTTGCTTGCCACCACTCATGAACTTTCATACTGAATGGATTATCTCTAGCCTTTTCATGTTATTGAAAAGAAATTTAAAATACCTCAGTTTCCCATATTTTATTGCATGCTGTTATATTTGTGTATATGTCAATACATACATACTATCACAACTTTTCCGATAGGGGTACGTAGAGGCTACTTCTTTCCATTTGCTACGATCCTGACACACATTTCTCGCTTCCTCCACTCTCATTATCGCTTTCACAAATGCTCCTCCGGGCAGTCCTGCCCTGGCCTTTCTCTAATATATCATTGATTTAATGGTGGTAGGTTCGTCTGGGACGACCTTTACTGACGTACCCTTTCATACTTGCCTCATATATTTGTCAGTTTTATTTCCTTTTTTTGTGTGTCTAGTTTGTCAATAGCACATAAAGAAAATCCAAAAACGTATGAACTTTTCTTTTCTTTGAACTCCTAAACCAACTCCTTCACGAAACAAAACCAACACATGAAGTTGAGGACGTGAGCAGAACTTTATGTCGTAATTAAGTAAGCGGAAGTATTTGTTGTTGTTTTACTTTTTCCTTAACCAAATGGGTACAGCAAAAAACTATAGTCGGTCATAGTGACAATTGCGTTTATAAAAATCACAATATAATTAATCAATCATATTGTAACTACAGGCTAAAAAATCATACGGTTTTATGTTTTTATCCGACTGCGTCAGAAGGAGGATTATGCTTTTTTATAATTTTACTTTTTACTGGGGAGATAAAATGAAGAAATGCAGTAGTGTGTTTACACATCTTGAAGAATGGATTTAATTTACAATACTAATCTAAATATACAAATTAGAAAGTTTGTTTGTCACTTCATCACGCCAAAATCAGCTGTAGGGATCTGGATAAAATATTACATACATATAGAGAATGGCTTAGAGTAAGTTACTGGCTATTTTATATCTCGGTTGAAATTACGGTTCCCACGAAAATGCCTCGCAAACCCATTCCCAGATGACATTATTAAAAGCAGCTTTTTTTCACTATTGTCTCGTCAAAATCAATAAAAAAATATTAGTACATCAATAAACATATTTAAAGTAATCCCTAAGACAATAATTTTTGATAGAACAAATATTGAATCGATATTTCTATAGGGAAACGGGGACTCGATTTGTCCTCACAAATTCAAAACGATTTCATGTTAAGTGAATGTTTAAATCAATTGGTCGGCTACAATTCAAGAATGTACTCCATCGGCTTTATCGATAACGACGGTTGAGCACGAAAACTTTGTCGAATCGATTTTTTGTTTTTCCTTTTTTTATTAATGCACCGAACGCTTGTCGCTGGCAAAACGAAACACCACCCTTGCAGTCGACTACACGATGACATCGTCTGCCAATATAACCAAATTTATATTACACCTCATATAGTCCGTATTATAAGTAAGATAAAGTTGAAAATGTGGAATTTTATTACGATTTTGGTGGCGATCAAAGTATACGTGCTTCGCAAATCAAGTGCGTGGAAGAGGACAGGAGAACCACGTCTATGAAAAATCGTGACGAGGGTGACACAATGAGTAAAAAGTGGGGGAAGCCAAGGTGTTTAATCCGAAATAGGTACCCTCCGAAATTGTAACATTATACTCTTTTTAATTTACATAGCCTAAATTTAAAAGCTGTTATGATGTAATTGCAAAGTATGAATGTCATTAATTTTTAAACGATATTAGCTATCGAACTTATAACAATTAATTAAACATATATTTAATACATAACTAGATAATAGTCTCTTATATTACCCAAAGATTTCAATAAACATTAAATAAGCCCAAAAACCTCTAAAGGATTGAAAATCAAATTCGTAAACCATTCCAAAGTGAAATGTTTGTTACCGAAAGTAATTTTTCTGACTTAGATAAATCTACTTTGAATTATCCAGTAAATATCAGAGCAGAGTACCTTACACAAGGGATAAATCTTAATTCCTTTAAAGCTATGTTCTTGTCAGTAAGAGAGATTTCATTTGTATACCAAGGAATCGTAACGTTTAAGAAAATTTATGTTATACTTAAATAATGTTTTATAGATTTTCATTTAATTATATGTGATACTAGCTGACCCGGCAAACTTTGTTCCGCATCAAAAGTAATAAATGAGTAAATTTTGGATATCATGAGGTTCACTTTGTGCTATTTATCGGATTTAACTGCTGTCCCGCTATATTAATACTGCAATATCTTCGAAAATATTCGTTTAAATTGCATGTTGTAAAGGGCCAGAATTATCTATATTACATGCACAATCTATTTAAGACAATTAATTGAATGAAAATTAATGCTGTAATGTTTAAAATCGCTTTGTAAATAAGCCATTATTTCTCGTAAAAAGTATCAAAATAAAAATGGTCAATGTGGGTTATCCCTACGAGATAGCTATATGCCATCACGGACTTTTTGTAGACCTGAAGGTGTTTAATAATGTAGAACATTGTTTTGATCTATCACTTAGGGTTTAGTCAGCGTTTGCAATTAAAGTGCTAAATCTCGAAAATTATCATTTTTTCTTTGCAACATCATATATATATGAATTATAGATCAAAACCACCCCGTTGACACCCTCTAACTATTAAAGACAACCGCATCAAAATCCGGTGCGTAGTTTTAAAGATATAAGCATATAAGGGGACAGACAGCGGAAAGTGACTTTGTTTTATACTATGTAATGATTCTATGATAAATGAATAAATACAATAAATTTATTGAAGAAATACAATGCAAAAGCGGATGGATTAGGGGTCGAGGACGGCCACGACACACTTTCCATGACCAAATAGAACGAGTCCTTGAGGAAGGTGATATTAAGAGCCTCAAAATCCGACGCGCGTATATGCCAAGAGTTATGAAAGTCAAAGAAGCGAGTGAGGCGTGTAAGAATCATGCTTTATGGCACTCTGTTCCTTCTCCCTCTCTCTCTCTCTCTGCCTACTCCGCAAAAGATCTGACGTGAAGGTATGTATCACAGAAATAGATCAAGATAGAACGGCGAATAGGCGTGGCAAGCGTGCCAAAACCATGCACTATATTGCATGCTTTTCGAAACTCGCTCTCATTACGCAACGAGCGTTCCTGCCATGCGTTCAGGACGTAAAAAAAATAGATAAAACGTCACATATATGCCTTATTATGCTGTGGCAAATTGTAAAAACAAAAGTAGTGAATCAAATATGAAAAAAGGAAATATTTCGTATGATCAGTAAGTACAGAAAATCAGTAGAAAGTATTTTTTTGAGATTATAAATTATTGTTTTGCTTTTACTATGTTCAATAATTACGATCACAAGGTGTATATTTTTTCGTTATGATAAATATCCATTGCTGTCCGCATTCAACGCTCGTATACAAAAACATTGCGCGTATAAATTATACGCGTAATGTACGTCGAATCGAACGAAATACACAATACACCTGCCAGTTGATCGCTGTGTCTGTTAATCGCTGTGATTGGTTCGAATGTTAGAGATGGGCACTCCATGTATCGTTGAGTCTTAGGACTCATCGATAAATTAATTCAATAATAATTTGAGTATCAGCTCATGTCTTGCTTTGTCCCTACTTTATTCTAACACCACAAATTTCAACCAAAGTGCTTCGTAATTACATTGGCAGCAGTTTATTTGACAGTATAAGTTTTCACCAATTTGACCAATCGCCGATGGAAAATCATCTCGTTCTTCTCAAACGGGCAGTAACCGAGGTATATGTAGACGTTCGGCTTCGTTATTTAACCAGGACTGTGAGGCCAACCCTTACAAAAAGGCAAAATATGTATAGTTTCAAGGACAGTAAAATATTTATAATTAAATTTTATATACTGTTGGAAAAATATGTTTTAGGTTTTAATATGTCGGATTAAAGTATTTAGCATGTTTTACTTTCTATGATTATCGTTACACAAAATCAATAAAGTTGGTAAAATATAAAAATAATAAAATTAACACACGTTTCCGATATTAACATCGATAATCTAATGTTTGTGTCTCCTAACTAGTCGCCCTGCTCACAATGAAAATGACGTCACGCTGTAGGCGTGGTTTTTCAAAAAAGTGACACGCTCGAAATGTATGGAAATATGACATCGCGGCCGTTCTATCTTGATCTATTTCTGTGGTATGTATGTATTTCGAGTTCAATAAAATTGTATGTAGTAAGGTATCAAACATGTACAAATGGCGCTGCCACTTGTCAATACAGAATAGGTTATTAGCCTAATCTGTTTCACAACCTATTTTCATCCATCACGGGGAAGGTTCGATCGCAGTTTTATTTAGATTACTTGATTTCTTTTACTGTATGGATTTAGTTTATTTCTTGACCGATTGTGCCAGGGTTGCGTATTTGAAATTTCTATTTTTTTTTATGGTATAGAGCACGCGTGGCACCCAATGATGAGCAGCAAATGGACATCTTACAATGGAAGGGGTCGAAAGTGAAATAAGGAGGCAAAAGGGGAAAGAAACGTGCCTCCGGATATGGCTCTCATCCAGGGAAAGGGGCATGAGCCACGTTAACATTCTGTCAGGTGGTGGTATTTCACCAGTCGAACCGGCCCATTCATGCAGCGAATTAATGGCTCTACCAATGGAGTATTTGATACTTTTTCGTTGTGTTTGTTTCATAACTAAGTCACATTATCTATATATCTGAACAAATCTATTAATATCTACTACAATAAAGATAGATGTTAAAATTACAATATGAAATGGATATGTACACTTCTTAAGCTAAATTTCATAGAAGATTGGTCAGCTTATGAATTCAGAGCTGAAATTGTAAACGGATTACACGAAAACGATGAACTTAATGTTTGGAGCTTTTAACTTTACACCGCTCAAGTTTATAGTTATAAAATGATACGATTGTTATGATTTAAGATTACTTTGAAAAATGTTTTATATGGAAGATGTCTCAAAGAGCAAAGAATATACTCAAAAACAACTGGACTAATTTCAAATGTTCTTTTAACATCGGAAAATTGCTTTCACCATGAGTAACATAGCGATACCTTAATTTGCAAACCTAAAAACTCCACTTTTTGTCGAAAATTAAAATTTTTATACCAATAGAAACTATATAATATCTAGTATCTGCCGGTATCAAAATGCCGTTTTCGAAAAAAAAGTGGAGTTATTAGGTTTGCAAATTCAGGTATCAATAGGCTATATTTAATCATCATTGTCAACGCCATTTTGTTTGTACGCGAGTTACACCTCGAGGCGGAAAGCTAGTTTTGAATAAAGGAAGTTTATGTGTGATAATTATTGATGACTGACAACTTTGTGTGCGGTATGGCAATAGGTTCGCCGCCTATTTCATTCGCGACACAACGTAACGATTCGGCGAGTCGAGGCTTTAGCAGCGCCTTCGGACAGAAAAGGGTGTGATGTTATGTTTTAAAGTAATCATTGTTGTAATAAATAATAAAATCTTTTACCTGACAACATATAGATTTTTTTTTTCTACCCGTGACAACTATCAGGAAACTTTAAATATTTCATCACCATAAATATGCAATAGAAGACTTTCATTTTGGAAAACAGAGTTAATGAAAAATGATCCTTATCTACATAAACATAAGTTTCGAAACTAGAATGCTATAAATTATGCATCCACATATCGCTGGTTCTACCCCCAGTGTGAGGACTAATGAATTATCCCGTCAATAATAATCAAAGCGAATGCCAGATGTCAATTTTCAAGTGACAACCGTTTCGGGGGTGGTATTTTATATTTAAGAATTTAATATTCTACTGCATGGGTTTTAGAATCTAAATTGCATTGCATTAATAAGTAATCCTTTACGAAATTGGATGTACAGATTTTGTAAATGATTGATTGCTTTTATAATGTGAGAATTGCGTGTTTTATTGTATATTAAAATTATTAAATGCATAGATCTTTTGTGATACAATTTAAATTTGACAGATATTAATTTATTGTTCGTCTTTTCATAAATATTAAAAACTTTCAGATAGGTCTATATGTCCTCTCGGTAGTCGTGAATCAAATCCTACTTCACACCAATGACTTTTCGTAATTATTTTCCGAAGTCATAAATATCGATGACTGACAGTCAATATTTGCCCACCAAAATGAAAAGCAACTTTTTGATTTTAAAGAGCTGTACATTTCTATTTTCTATATTTCGAGAACATAATATGACACTCCAACAGGGAAAAATGCAAGTTGAATGATGATGTGGTGACCACGGTGGAGAGAAGTACCTATGTTAAGATGATTTGGTCATGGTACAAGAATGAACGAAAGCCGACTGACTAAAAGAGTATATGAAGAGAATGTGAGTGGCAGGGTCGGGATCGGGAGACCAAGACGGGGCTACCACAACCAAATAAATGGTCTGTTTAAAAAAAGCAAATTGCGTAGTGCCCGAATGAATGGCGGCGTGAATGCATGATGAGATGTGTGACTGTGGATGAAGGGAAAGAAGTGTATCAGTTGTAGCGGAACGTAATAGACAACTGTCATGTGTCAAAGTATGTTAAGTCATCCTCAATAAAAATCACGTTCCCTCTCATGACCCTAAGACGCCATTGACTCAACACCTAATTCAATTAAGCTGTAAGTAATTATTAAATATAATAAGACTAATTAAGACTGCCTTTCACTTGAACACCACGACCGACTACATTACATCAGTATCGTAGCTTGTGGAGAGCCAGAGTCTGTGTCTACTGTGTGTACGTACTACGTACTGTGTCCTATGGGATACAGGCGTGAGTGTGTATGTATAATAAGACACATAAGAATTTACTAAAATTAATAATTTTATAGACAGTAGAAGCATAAAGCCTTATCATATCTTATGTTTTAACTAGGTGACCCGGCGAACTTTGTTCCGCATCAAAATTCAATAAATGAGTAAAAATTGGATTTTATAAAGTTTAATTTTTGCTATTTATCGGCACGCGTTATGGCGCGCAACGCAACTACTATGTCCCGCTATGTTAATACTGTAATATCTTCGTAAATATTCGTTTAAATTACATGCTCTAAAGAGCCAGGATCATCTATATTACATACACAATCTTTTTAAGAAACTTAATTGGATGAAAATTAATGCTGTAATGTTTAAAACCGCTTTGTAAATAAGCCATTAATTCTCGTTAAAAGTAAAAAAAAAAAAATGGTCAGTGTGGGTTATCTCCAAGAGATAGATATATGTCCTCGCGGATTTTTTTGTAGACTTTCTGAAAGTGTTTAATAATGTAGAACATTGTTTTGATCTATCACTTATGGTTCAGCCAGCGTTTGCAATTAAAGTGCTAAATCTTGAAAATTATCATTTTTTCTTTACAACATCATATATGAATTATAGATCAAAACCGGGGTGGTTTTGATCTATAATAGTTGACACCCTCTAACTATTAAAAAAGCCGCATCAAAATCCGTTGCGTAGTTTTAAAGTTATAAGCATATAAGGGGACAGACAGCGGTAAGTGACTTTGTTTTATACTATGTAATGATAATGATCATCAATTCATTATTAACCAAATGAGATATAAATAGAACTAAATCTACTTCATTTTCCTAATGCAATTTCCTCTATTGAAGTCTGTGGTGTGTGACGTTTGCCACATGTTGCAAGGTTGCCAGTCCACTTACATTAGCATATCAAAGCCCAGTCTCAACTTCCAATTACGGTTTAAGCAGTGTTGTTCTCCACGGATACTGTTTATCCATCCGCACTCACACCGAAATAACCATATTCTCATCTCATATCACGAATATATACACAACTTCGCGCTAAATTCCTTGCAAGATAGGCAGAGACTTTTTACACGCCTCACTCGCTTCTTTGAGTTTCATAACTCTTGTCATACACGCGGGTCGATTTTTAAGTCTCCTAACATCACCTTCCTCGTTCTATTTGGTCATGGAAGGTGTGTCGTTGCTTTTGTATTATATTCCTGCTTCAATGACTAAGCAGATGAATATAAAGCACGTTAAACATAGTATTATATGCTTTGAAAGCAATAAAATGAAAGTGCTATTTTATTAATTTCAAATCAACAATTTTCGCTTTTAGAAGATTATAATTTTAATCCATTCTTTACTTACAAAACTAATCCTGGACGATATGAGCTTAACAAACAAAAGGCTAACAAAATCACTGACTATGTCTAAGGTTTTCATCAAAATAAGAAGTTCAACATAAGCACGAGTAGGTACGTATATATTTTCTAGGAGCCAGCTTTAGTAATATATTTTAAAAATAAGTAGGTAGATATACTTGTCTACTTTTAATTCCTATTTTTCCTTAACAAAACCTCTAGGGTTTTGAACAATTCTGAGTAGGTATAATGTGTGAAGATAACTTTATACAAATTCCCGTATCTACACTAATATTATAAAGAGAAAAGATTTGTATTTTTGTATGTAACGAATAAACTCAAAAAGTACTCGACCGATTTTAGTAATTCTTTTTACTTTAGAAAGCTACATAATCACTAAGTAACATAGGCCATGTGTAATCATCGTCGTCATCGACATTTTGTTTGTACGCGAGTAACACCGTGAGGCGGGAAGCTACATACAATGTAGCGGTACAAAGTTCGCGCGGTCTGCTAGTATTTTATATAGGGTTTGTTTATTTAACAGTAAATACAACAGGGCAACTGGCAACAATTCCGTCTTTGTCTGCTGTCATACACCACGCTGCCCTACCTGTCTCTTACGCTCGCGTTGGTCCAGCTGTAATAATATCTAATAAAAAAGACCCATAGGCTTTTTAAGCGAAAGGCGGTGTTTATATTTCATTTTCCAGGTTCGAATACTTTTAAACACAAATCGGAATAGTCAGGTTATCGAAACTGTCTATTTTTGTCTACTTAGTTCAATATTTAGAGAGTGGTAGAGCCAAGCAGTTCGCTGCATGAATGGGCCGGCTCGACCGGTGAAATACCACCACCTCTCAGAAGATCGACGTAAAGTGGCTCATGCCGCGTTTCGTTCGGTGAGAGAGGTACACGGAGGCCCATCCCCTTCCCCATCCCTTCCTATCCTACTCCTTTAAAGGTTGGCAACGCAACTGTAACACTATATGTGTTGCAGGTGTCCATGGGCGGCGTTGGTCACTTAACATCAGGTGACACGCCTGCCCGTTTGCCCTCCTATCCCATAAAAAAAAAAAAAAAAAAAAAAATATTCACATAATATTCTCACTTGTACTATTTCATAAGTTTTACACAAGTACAGCGTACTAGGTACAGACACAATTCCTCAAGGATGACATAGTTTTTAAATTAATCCAGCGCGTACCAAACTAAACTTTTTACTTTAACAATGTTTATGACACGAAGGAACTGTTAATATGTATGTCCCGCGGCGGTCATAACTGTTTGTTATATGCAATTAGTATTGTCCGACCGAAGCTTCGACTTTGGCTTCGGTTTCGGCCACCTTCGGCCAAAAATCCATCTCCGGCGAGATCTTCATCATCATTCCGCCGAAGGTCTGAGAATAGTCGTAATCAAACGAACTGTTACGAAAAATTGAGTGACTAACGGACCGTACTGCATTTAGTTCAGTGCGGATACCTCTCTCACCGAGAGAAAAGCGGCATGAGCAACTTTGAGGGCAATATATTACTGGTCTTAGAACATTACATATATGAAACATATGATCACACGCCATATCAAATTGTGAAATGTTTCAAGACAATGGAAGAGATTGTTAGACATTATAATCGTTAAATAGTAGTGTGTTGATTGTTGATGTAATTTGTATGTTCCATATAACGGATCTTAGGATTCAACATCGACCGGTTCCAGAAAAAATAATACTACACTACTGGAAAAAATTAAGGGATCAAAAAAAATTCCAAATTTTTCGGTAGTTTTCAACAGGCCGTAACTTTGAGAGAAATGGTCGTACAGGAAATAAAAAAAAAGAAAATTGTAGCTCCAAGTGTCTAGTTTTTGGATTAGAACTTCAAAATTTTGTAGCCTCCGCGGTTTCTGAGTAATCGTAGAAAAACCAGCAGCAAAAAAATTCTCAAAATTTTTTTAGTTTTTTTTTTGGTCTACGGGCGTGGAAAAATTTTTTTTAGCTTAACCACCATAAGGATCGGATACTTTGTTTAGTTAGCTTTAATTTCTTTTTTTAAACACCCTGATACGTCCACTCCTCGCTGAGATATCGGTCTTCAAATGGAAAAGGATCTTTTTGTCTTCGATTATCGATATCTCAGCAACCAATGATCGCACAGAAAGTTAGAGGTGGGTTTCAAGAAATTAAATGAATTTCCCTTAACAGCTGTCCATCTGAAATCTTAGTGTGGAAAAAAATCGAAAAAAACAATTGTTTTTTCTCTCTTTTAAAAATTATGAGCTTTTCAGAGCAAACGTGATCCTTTAATTTTTTCAAAAATTCGATCAAGTGAAACAAAAAAACGGCTGGCTGGATTAATTTGATTCTTTGTAGGGTTTTTGTGGACATATTGAACTATAAAAGGCACACTTAACATTAGCGGTTTCCTCAATATTTTCGATCCAGCGCTTGATTTTCCAAAAAACCACCAAAAGCCCTTTTTTTGTTGCATTTTCAAATTCATGTGACAGAACGAAAAAATTTTTTTTTCGAAAAAACAATGGAGAGCTGTTAAGGGAAATTCATTTAAGTTCTTGAAACCCACCTCTAACTTTCTGTGGGATAATTGGTTGCTGAGATTTCGATAATCAAAGACAAAAAGATCCTTTTCCATTTGAAAACCGATATCTCAGCAAGGAGTGGACGTATCAGGGTGTTTAAAAAAAGAAATTAAAGCTAACTAAACAAAGTATCCGATCCTTATGGTGGTTAAGCTAAAAAAAATTTTTCCACGCCCGTAGACCAAAAAAAAAAACTAAAAAAATTTTGAGAATTTTTTTGCTGCTGGTTTTTCTACGATTACTCAGAAACCGCGGAGGCTACAAAATTTTGAAGTTCTAATCCAAAAACTAGACACTTGGAGCTACAATTTCCTTTTTTTTTTATTTCTTGTACGACCATTTCTCTCAAAGTTACGGCCTGTTGAAAACTACCGAAAAATATGGAATTTTTTTTTGATCCCTTAATTTTTTCCAGTAGTATATTATGAAGTACAAATGGCTTAAAAATAAAATTCCCTGTCTATGCCTTCAGATTAACTACGCTGTGACATTATATTGGCAGGTTATGTTAGAATTAATAATATAAAACAATAGTAAACTAATTTAATGCACAACCTCTGCGGAGTAGACAGAAAGAATGGTAGAGCCAAGTAATTAGCTACATGAATGGGCCGGCTCGACCGGTGAAATACCATGGCCTCTCAGAATTTCAACGTGAAGTGGCTCATGCCGCGTTTCGTTCGGTGAGAGAGGTACCCGGAGGCCAGAAGACGTTATCACACAACTCACAGCTTCCTTCTCTTGTACAAGGCTCTAAACCTCACCTTTTGACAACCTTGTTTAAACTCTTAATTCATCAACTACATTACGAGGCGAATTATTAATTTCCCAATCCAGTATTAGAATCCTTAGCGATTTGGATCCTTAGATTAGACCCTTTTATATTACCTAACTACGAAGCTACCGAGTAGAATTTTAAAAAAGTTATTAGTGTCCGAAGAGTTTTTTTATTTTTAATTAAATTCTGAACAATTCATTACTTTTGTCAAATCTCCGGTCGAAGGGCATAGTCTCTTTTGTCTGTATGTAATTAAGGCTTTATTATCTGGACAGCATTGTTTTAACTATACTTATTAATGAATTCTTTCAGAATTAAAGACTTAATAAGATTAATTATAGTAAAAACTCATTTGGTAGAATAGCCACGCAGTTCGTTAAATGAATGGGCCTCCTCAACCAGTGAAATGTCACGATCTGTCAGAAAATTTACGTTACAGAGTCTCGGACAACGTTTCGTTTGCTGAGAGGTATCCAGAAGTCCACCTCTTCCTTTTCTTTTCACCTATCTTTTTTCCTATCCCATTTTAAAAGCCGGCAATGCAACTTTGATCCTCTCGATGTTGGAGATGTCCATGGACTGCGCTGGTCACTTACTACCGGGTTACTTATTCGTTTGCTCGCCTTATAAAAAAAGGAAAAAAATAATGTTAACACACCGTCGACGCAGACATTTCGGCGTAACAATGCCACAGACAGATAAAGAGTTGAAAATACCCAATTCATATCTAAGTTACCCATAGCTGTTGCACAAGCTCCTTACCAATGATAAATTTGGCCTTATAAATCAGTACACATGTCTCAACATGCACACAATCGTCCTAAAGGATACTCCTCGAATTGGCAACCTGCCACGGGCCCACACGACTTACTATTCGCATATAAACGGGGCTTGCTATGTCAGGAGTTGGTATTATTTCACCAACATTAATAGGATATGGAAAAAAGAAAAAAAAACCGAAATCACTATATTCTACTTAAATTCCCACAATTCACAATTTACTTATTTGGCAAGTAATTAATCAAGTCTCGGTGGTCCAGTGGTCGAGCACCCCTTTTCTGAACCATGAAGTCGGGTTCAAATCCGGGCTCACACCAATGACTTTTCGAAAATGTTTTCTGTAGTTATGTGTAATTGAATATCGATGACAGAAAACTTTGTGCTCGGTATGGCAATAGGTTCGCCACTTATTCCATTTGGGACGTAAATATAACGGCGAGACGAGGCTTAAGCGGAAGGTGTGGAACAGCCGCTGTTAAGCTTCGACTCGCCGTTATATTAATCGACCAAATGGAACCGGTGGCGAACCTATTGCCATACACCGAGCAAAGTTGTCAATCATCGATATATATCAAATCATACAGTGGTAGAGCCAAGCATTCCGCTGCATGAATGGGCCAACTCGACCGGTGAAATACCACGACCTCTCAGCAGATCGACGTAAAGTGGCTCATGCCGCGTTTCGTTCGGTGAGACAGGTATCCGGTGTTGCTGGTGTCCATGGACGGCGTTGGTTGCTTACAATCAAATGACACGCCTGCTCGTTTGCCCTCGTATCCCATAAAGAAAAAACACATAAATTCCGAAAAGTCATTGGTTTGAGCCCGGATTTGAGTTCTTGAGTCAAAATAAATAAATAAATAGAAGCAGGGTTCTCGACCACTGGACCACCTAGACATATATAAAAGAAAAAAAGCTGATAGTTTACATCAAATTGCAATATCAAACTACGATTTTTGCGTAAATGGCATTTACATTGATGAGCAAAATATGTTTTAGGACAATAAAAATGTGCGAACGCGGAAAAAAAATCTTCATACTGCTAAATATGTATATCGTTAACCAAGAAATATTACGCAAAAGCTACCGTTCTCTTTTACCAAAGTGCGATGTTTAGATAAGTTCCGTACAGGTAATTTTTATTTTAGGGGTATCTATCTTGGCAATTCTCTTTCTCAACGGGGTTCAGTCAGCGTGGCAACTCCAATTTTCCAGGAGAGTGAGTTTCGTACAATTGATGCGTTGTGACGCGGCGACAGCTAGCCGAGGAGCTTGCGACTAATTACTTTGGCCAAGTCGAACTCTGTCGTGGTCGGGTGGTAGGGCTTCGCTTTAACTACCATCACAGTTTTTTGTTACACATTTTGTTTTTTGCATGAGAAACTCGCTTGCACGATTAAATTTATACCTACCAACAGTGACTACACACGTCGTTGATATTAAATTATTAAACCAGCTATTTAAGTATGTTATTTCATACTTTTTTTAAAACTTCACGCCATTTTCTATCCGCAGCTGTAGGCAGAGGCTGTTAAACGTCGACTAGATTCGTATTTTTAGGTTCGAAATGAAATAAATAGGTGGCGGAATCTATTGCCGTATTCAGTAGCTGAATGCTCGACCTCCATATCACTGTGCCGACCAAAAAATACATCATACCCTTAAATTTCATTATCTAATGGATATATCCATGTGGAGAAAATAAAGAGCAAATTTTTCGTATTTCCCGTTCCCATATATTATCTTCGCGCGGTTGACGTTAAACGAAAAAAACTCGCACACAATTCTAAAGGACACTGTGTGAACCACTCAAGAAAACCTCATTGTATGTCTCCTTTTATACGATAAAAGTAAATAAACCGCAACTGGTCTACAAAGAAGAAGAAAAAATACATTCGAAAAATATTTAAAAAGAAAAAATCGTCGACATAATTGGACGACGTAACATAATTTCACGCCTTTTGCTACCCGAAGGTGTAGGCAAGCGGCTGTTAAGCCTCGTCTCGCCGTTATGTTTACGTCCCAAATGGTTGGCGAACCTATTGCCACACCGGGCACAAAGTTTTCAGTCATCGATATTTATCACACCTAACTTACGAAAACAGTTTCGAAAAGACATACATTCATAATTTCCCTTATCTTCATAGAATGTTAACAATTGGAAAATATTTCGTTTTCTATTAAGAAGTATGTATCTCTAATGTATGTTTGTTTGTAGAACATATAAATATCACGCAATTGTGACATTAGCAGTGACAATAGCGGAATAGATTACAAAGGAAAACCGTTCGCTTTCAGTAGTACTTCAATAATAATGATTTCCAATCTATCCATATACTTTAATAATAATAATATGGATTTTAACTTAATAAAATGTATGATATATGAAGTGCCAGTTTTTATTCTGTCAATATTTAATGAAGCCAATTCTTATCCACAGGACGTTTCTCCAATTAAATTCCGATATAGCTTCGAGTTAATAATCATTACATAGTAAAAACAAAGTCACTTTTCACTGTCTGTCCCCTTGTATACTTATATCTTTGAAACTACCCAACGGATTTTGATGCAGGTTTTTCTAATAGATAGAGGGTTTCAACGGGGTGGTTTTTATCTATAATTCAGGTTTAATTTACTAAAGAAAAAATTATAACTTTCAAGACTTAGCACTTTAATTGCAAGCGCTGGCTAAACCGTAAGTGATAGATTAAAACAATGTTCTGCATTATTAAATACCTTTAAAAGCTTTATAAAAAGTCTGCGATGGCATATGTCTATCTCTTAGGGATAACCCACAATGACTATTTTATTTTTTTTACTTTTTACGAGAAATAATGGCTAATTTATGAAGTCATTTTAAACATTACAGCATTATTTTTTATCCAATTAAGTGCCTGAAATAGATTGTGGATATAATATATATGATCATGGCCCTTTACTGCGTGTTATTTAGAGGAATATTATCGAAGATATTGCAGTATTAAAATAGCGGGACAGCAGTTACGTCGCGCTATAGTACCGGCCAAGACGCGCGCCGATAAATGGCATAAATTGAACCTCATGATATCCAAAATTTACTCATTTATTACGGATTTGATGCGGAACAAAGTTCGCCGGGTCAGCTAGTGTTCAATACTTTCAAAACTACGGCTAATAGCGAGATAAAAGGTGTTTTTATTAGTAATCCGGGCGATGTGTTGTAAGCATTTGATAATATTTAATTGTAACAATTGATGTATTAGGAAAAAAATGACCAATGACTGAGAAGCTTATACTTATAATACTGCTTATAATGTAAATATCAGCTAATGTATTATGAAAGATAAACAGATTACTGAACTTGGTTTATCAAAATTTCACTTTGTTAATGTTCTAAATATTTCTTGTAACACACACAAAATAACCTCACGCCTTTCTCTACCCGAAGGTGTAGGCAGCGGCAAAAAGCGTGATGTTATGTTATGTATCATGTCTGCACAAAATCTTTTGTGTATCTTAAGTATTGAAGATTAGAGCTTATGCTTTTGTATTCCAATCGATTTCATTTGGTTATATCACTATTGCTAAGCAGATTGTTGTTATAAATATATATATATAGTATTGTTGTAGATAAGTAAGACCAGCGAGAATTAAATAGGAATGTATCTTCAGTTTTGTTATTCATATTGCATTACAGTATCTTCCTTTTCAAGACGTTTTAAAGCGTTGATTATTCAGCGCTATCTCAGCGTAACATCTGGTGGGAAGTTACCAAGTTCAATTCAAGTTTTATCGCACAAAGAATAAGGTATTCTTTCGATTGTTATAGAGAGAAGACATTATTTTGTCACAATGGTGTGCCGCCCACGCCACGGGCAGCAGCAGCGAAGTCTTCAATGATGCACTGCTTTAGGGAGGGAATAAATTACCCGGTCCACTCACAGGACAGTATACAGTATCACAGTATCTTTAGTATACCCATTGGGGTAATATACATACGGGTGCACAAATATCTTAAGACTGCCATGAATATATTTGGTTTGGAAGTGAAATGTTACGATGCTATGTATACTGTATTTGCATTTACCGCAACTGACAAAAGTAAAATTAAGGATGGGGAAGGGGGGTGGTTACCTCTCTCACCAAACGAAACGCGGCAAGAGCCACTTAACGTCGATCTTCTGAGAGGACATGGTATTTCATTTGCGGTCGAGCCGGCCCATTCATGCAGCGAACTGCGTGGCTTTACCACTGTTAAATATTTATTTATTTATTAGGTTAACCAACAATTGTTTATACTAATACATTTAAAATTTATACATATAAATATATTTTATTTTTAATATATTTATATCTTTACGACTGCAATATTTAAAAGTCTTAGGGATATCCGTTCTGTAGAATAGACGACTTGGGATCTAAAACCTGCCCTTGGATGGTACCCAATTTGAACTCATTTATTTGGTCGTTCGTTTGAATAGAATCTTAATATTATTATTTTTCATTTAAAGATTTAATTGAAACATGTATATTGACTTGTTTAAAAACAAAATTTCAAACGAATGTGTTGTTTACTATGTGAGTAAAAAAATGTGTTAATAACACTTTCCGCTTGAAACAATAGCAGGAATCCGGATTAGACACGTACTGGGTACTAGATGCGAACGGGTTCCGTGAGAAGCTTTGTGACCACAACGCTCGTGGCGTCTCCACAAAACCGCAAAAGAGTAACGTAATCTAATACACGAAGCTCAGCGACACTGGCTTTTCATGGCCGCAAATCTCGTATTACACGGCAAACTAATTCAATCAAGTTGAAAAAATGACAAATCATACGAATATCGACTTAATAACCGTAGCGCGAACAGTGTTTATAGAGGATGTGCGACCGCAAAATTTCTGTGGTCATGCGGCTGATTCATAGATTGTTTTTTTTTTCGGTTTCGATGAATAAAAAATAGGAACAATCCGCTTCGTTCCAAAAGCGAATGGCTATCGAGTATCGATTTTGGTCTACTTTTATAATATTTTAATGACATTTTTTTTAAGATACGACCTCTATGAAAAATATACAAAAACATCATTTTCTAAATCGTTTTAATTTAGACACCATATTCATAGACATAATAATGAGTATGAGTATAATGATTGGTGTTTTTTTACTAATAATGGCCACAAATTACAAACAAAATAAATCTATATAGACAAACCAATTATCACTTTCATTACAAAATAACATAAATTATTTAAAAAAAAACTTATTAAGTGAATAAGTAAGGTGCCAGACAAGCAAGCAAGTTATCTTTAGGATTTTCTTTTAACTATTTATTAAAAAGGTCAAATCAGATATTTTTTTTTTTAAATTATATAGATGCACGTTATACTTTTTAAATAATATTTATTTTTACTAATAACGAGTACAGTATCGATATCTTCTATTCGAAATCCAAGAATAATTAATTGTATTCTGTAATAAATCAAATTAACACTGCACCAGGATATGTACTTGGGCAATCAATTGCAGTCAATAGATAAGGATTGTATATCACCAGGGAAATAGACTACAGGGCAATAAAGCTTTCAATAATGAGAAAGGCAAGACACATTGACTCTATTTATCAATAAAGGAACTATAATGCATATATATATCTATACTATACTGTTATTATAAAAAGAAAAGATTTGTATTTTTGTAGTATCGAATAAACTTAAAAAATACTGGACCGATTTTAATAATTCTTTTACCATTGGAAAGCTGCATTCACCCAGAGTAACATAGGTTATATTTAATCATCATAGTCATCGCCATTTTGTTTCTACGCGTGTAACACCGCGAGGCGGAACGCTACTATATTATGTACCAGTTAAAAATAAAAACAGTTTCAGAATCGCTTAAACCAACCGTAAGTGTAGTGGTCATAAAATTTTAAGGCTTCAATATAGTGCTTATTTTCTAGAAAGGCTTTTTATAGAAAAGGCGGGAAACAAACAAGCGGTTTACCTGGTAGTAAGTGACTAGTGCCACCCATGCATATCTTCATCACTAAAAGAGACAAAGTTCCGTCATTAAAATACGAGTACATTTTTTTAATAAAATATATTTTACTATTAAATAAATTCTGAGTTGGCTACAGCGTTTGCAGTACGCATAGTGTTCGACTAGCTCTATCTCTCTTACTCGCATGTTAATTTTGAAATTTCTTTTGAGAGTACGACAGAGATAGATCTAGTCGGAAAGACTTTTTGAATACTAGGGCCGCGCTCACTTTGGATGCGAATTATATCGTGTGTAAACGTATGTACACTTTTCGTACGAATTGAGTGCGCACACTGAATACGTTTTTCTCCGTCAAATAGACAGAGTACCGGTGTTAGCGCATACGTGAAGTCATCTTTGCTGCGATGAATAATCTTTATCTTTTGGATAATCATCTTCTAAACCGTAGATTGCGACGCCGTCGTCGTTATCGTACAACCGAATGGGTGCGCGAAATATTTTTAAAAAGAGATGAATTCGGTGAATTTCATCACATTATGGAAGATTTGTATAATGATCCCAGACTGTTTTATGGTTATACATGCATGGGGAGAGATACTTTTGAGTACATTCTTAATGCAATACGACCTAAATTGTCACTTTAAGGTAAGAAAGTAAAAAAAAAATGCTTTTTCGATTTGTATAATAATTCTTTATTCAAATGAAGACAGTCGTACATTAAATATTTGAGTCTGGATTGAATTGCATAACATAGTGAGTAACAGCTGATGGTTGTTGTGACATTAAAAAGATTGTCCTAGTGTTGAAGTATTTGGTGACATATTGAATTCATCACTGAACTGAGCCAAAATAGCAGAACTTTCTTTCTGTACCACAGATGAAGCATGAGCATTCTGTTCATCAATAAGTACTTGTTGTAGTCTTGAACGTACAATTAACCAAGTTAATTAACTTTTCTACATCCATTATTGATGATGAACGCACGAACGTGTAATAAAATCCCAACAAGTTCGGATTGATTTCGGACGTCGGACTTGCACGTACGTATACGTACGACTAACTCGCGCGCAGTGTGAGCGCTTTCATAGTACTCAGAAGGTCGGGAATGTTCGTGCGTGTTCGTACGTTTCTGCACGAATGGAATTCGTACGAAAACGTATCCAAAGTGAGCGCGGCCTAGCGAATTAAATCAGGATAATCGGATGTTGAGATATAATTATAGCATTGTCATCGGTAACTGACAGGTGTCCAAAGTTTAAATAAAATCGGATCGTTCAAATTTGGAAAAAATCGAGCTCAAAGAGTTTGATTACAGACATACTCACAAACATAGAGGTGAAGCTAATAAAAGCGTATTAATAAAAATACAAAATATTTATTCATGAATCCAGGGGCTGACATATATGTCGGAATTTATCAGATTTTCAACGGTCTTGACAAAATCGATTTATGAATTGCTAAGAGTATGATATTATATTTAATTTTGTTATGTTGTATTTAATGTTAGCTGTTGTTCGCAACTTCGGCTGCGTGGAAATCTAAAATACCATGTCATTATATGGTCCATTGCTCAGCCCCAATTAGTGATAGCGTGATAATATTTAGCCTATGTGTTGACCCGACCTCTTGGCTATATTTATGCAAAATTGGACATAAGAGTATGCAGTACTAAGTTATTCGTAACAAATATACAGATAAACAGACAAACAAAGGGTTCGATATCGATTGTAGATCATGTCCCAAGTATTCTAAAAAAATATCCAATGCACAGTTTCAACTTTCCTACGATTTTATTATATGTATAGATAATTAGTAAAAACAAACATTTGGACATTTAAAAATATATGTGCGTTAAGATTTAAGGCTTAACATATGAAAAAGAACACGTTTGCACACTAAAATTTATTGACGATAAATTAACTTTTTTTTCAGTCAGATAAAACACCACCTTTAAAGCTGAAATCATATTCAAGATCTTCTTAGGATATATATCGGATTACCTTTGATATATGGACTACTTAATCATTGATATCTTTTCCCGATTGGTAGGATAGATATCACCTAATATATTCCCTTAGAAACTTACAACGCAGTAAGAATAAGTATTGTTAAGTATAGGTATTATTTCTGCAAGAAAAAGTAAGAATTAAATACCCCATGTACTTATTTCAACATTTTTAATCTTTAAAATTGCATAATATACGTAAATATATTTGTACCCTTATAATTTTAATAGCCAATGTAGAGGTATTGTTAAGTATAAAAACATAGACAACCATAACTTCACGCCTTTATTCTAGCCCAAGGTGTAGGACTCGCCGAATCGTTTTGTTAGGTCCCAAATGGTATAGGTGGCGAACCTATTGCTACTACACCGGGTAATTTGTCAGTCATCGATATTTATCACACGTAACTCCCGGAAAGAATTCCAAACATTGGTGTGAGCCCGGAATCGATCCGACAGCTTCTGAATCAGAAGTCCACGCTTCTGATTCACTCGACCACTGAACCACCGAGAGCAATATTCATTAAATATTAGGTATATTTTACTTCTATAAAAAAGATTGTGGGTTCACATCTATCAATATTTGTATATCCACTAATAATAATTATGACACGTCATAACTTTTAAAGTTATTTCTATAAAGCTTTACCATTAATAAAATAACTCAACACTAACTTGTTACGCTTTATTTTAAATTAAATTGCACAACATTTGAAACCGTTCTTCGTTAATTAGAAGTATACAAACCCCTGTCCGAAATAACAAAGTGAAGAATTAATCGAAATTATTTAACCCCCCCGAATTGGCTTTCGACGACTGTAAACTTCAAATCAAGTAGCGAGTTCACGAGAAACCGGTGGTGGGGAGGAAACCGCTTTAATATGCACTTCACAATAGTAAGGGGTAAGAGTTTTGAAGAGCCAAGTCCTTCTGAGAGCACTTTATCTTCCCACAAGCTTGATCCCGCCGCAAAGGGACGGACGGATACGATTAGAAATCTTAATTTTTAGAATACCTCACGAATACCAAAAGCGTTACGTTGAATCGATATGAAACATTCTGTAACAAAATCGCTAATTATTTTTCATCAAACGTAGTAGTCGTTTTGTTTATAACGTTACCCCTTCTTTTACCCGAATTTAGGTAACAGCTAATTTTCTAAGACTCACCGAATTTTCTAGTCCCAAATGGAATAGAAATAATTCCGAATAGACATTGTTGTCAGTCCGGATTCGATCCCACGACATCATGATTCAAAAGAGGGTAGAGTATTCATTTGGACTAAATATTCAAAAAAGGTGCAAAAAAAAAAACAAACAAGTGTACCACACGTGTTGGCTTCAAATTCTTTTTTTGCAGAATGCAAAGCACGCTCAAGAGATGATAGCGAATATGATAAGAAATGACATATAACGCGTAATTTATCTTGAAGAAGCATCACACGACTAATTTGTTTCTGAACTGTACCTTATCTTGTATACGCTATAATTATTTACGAACAAAACAAACAAAAGTGTCAATGATAGATGCCTCCCTTTGACACAACTTGTGTTTAATTATTTAAACGGTTTTATATTACGTATCTCTACAATAGTACAAGCAATTAATATAAATTTGTAAATCGAGATCACATCAAACAACAATACGATCATTAATCAATTGAAAATACAACTATAATTATTGCTTTCAAATATTTGTCAGAGTGACAGGTTTTAATGTATAATTTAAAGGCAAAAGTGTTAATGAGTTCAATATTGGAAGCTATAAGTCGTGCAATACAGATAGTGTTATTGTTGCATTGCAGGATGGAAAAGGTGGGTCTCTAGATACCTGTCTCACCGAACGAAACGCGGCCGTGGTATTTCACCGGTCGAGCCGGCACATTCATGCAGCACACTGGCGTTGGCGTAACCACGGACAGAAATACTAAAATAGTAACTTCCTCTAAATTATTTACCTTTTTAAAATTACTCAATTAATTAAATAATGTATTTGAAAATCGTCTCGTATGAACTTAGTTTTCAAATAATTTTATCCTATAAGAAAGTCTGTTCTATCGTATCAGACTTAACCTATAAATTCATACCAAAATGATTGTACGCAATAAGGTACTATTCGCTAAACGTTATACCGACTTAGTATCCCCAGGGTACTGTTTACAAAATAAATTTCCTTGGACGCTCAAAACAATGTGAAAATCAAAGGATGTTTTGGCAACTTTATAAGTGGGGGGAGAGGGGGTAGATGATCTGGTGGGCATGCGGTAACAAGATGCTAATGTAATAGCTCTTTTAAATTACGTAGGGTAACGTTATCTTCTTGAATTGTTAGTGTAAATGCTGTCAGAGTATTTATCAGGTCGTAAAATTGGGATTTTACCGATTTAACCCAATTTTTTGTAGTCGTGTCGTAACTTGGTTTGTGAGATTTCTCGGAATTTTTTTATACGCTCCTATTAAATGTGTATCTTCTATTAGTATTGAACGGGAGGAATATAGTTCATTAGTTTATATTGGAAATAGAATAGGACAAAGAACACTTGTTGATTGCTTAATTTAGTGATTTTTTATACATATATAGAGAAATAAAAAAAAAAACTTAGTAGTATTTATTAATCAGAGAATCCTGCAATGACACGTGACAGAGCATGTAAGTGTAAATACGAATTAATAAAAAATGTTGGAGGAAATCAATAATTATTTCTAGGTCTCTGACAAAAAAAAATGCTACTAATTATAAACAAAAATAAGGCAAAAGAGATCTATCATAACCAATTTAATTATATGAAACAATAGCTCTTATCTATTGACAAATGCATCCTAAATCGGTATCCCAAATAGTGGAGGTATTCAGTGCAAACTTCAGATTAAACTTGTCTAGAACTGGCGAGTGCTAAAGCATAATGCATTTAATATTTGACAGAAATGAAATAGCGCATTTAGTGGGTAGATAGAACTAGATTCCGGAGTGGATAGCTGGAGACTGCCGGCATTGTGAATGTTACAGTAAGTTATTTGAAATTCCACTTACAACGCCTAATTAGGTACTGTCAAGTTATTATTAGTGTTTTAGCGATTTTGAAACCTGATAATAGTTTGTTCCGTACAATTTATTAGTAGTCAAATACAAAGCTATTTGAAAATGTATTTACTATTGGTAATAAGGTCCAAGGTTGTTTTAGATTTAAGAATGAATAGTAACTTAGCTGTGATTTTGGAATCGCGGATAAAAATAATATCACGCATTAAAACATCTTTTAAGGATTATATCGCGTTTATTTATTACTTATTTTTATTTATTTCCTGACGTTTCGAACTCTTTACAGAGATCATTGTATTTATCTTTCTCGATTGTCCAGTGGTCGAGCTTGCTTGTGATCTAGAAGTTGTGGGCTCAATTCCAAACTAGCACCAATGATTTTCGGAATTCTTTCCGGAAATTATGTGTATTATCGATGACTGACAACTTTGTGCCCGGTATGCAGGTACGCCACCGTACTCCATTTGGGACGTAACTTAACTGCTACTGCTGTTATTATTATCTTCCTCTTTAACTCCATTTCCCTGGCTATAAGAACTTTATACTAAGAATACTACTTAGAAGTAGTATAGAGTAGACTCTAGTATATCGTTTGAACACTTATCAAATAGATGTGACAGTGGACTTCTAATAACGTGATAATTACAGTAATTTACTGAAATAGATCATACAAACTGCCTTATTATTAATTAGAGTGCAGTACCACTTGATAAGTGACAGCGGAACCATATTGTAGCCGCCCAGTTACTTTGAGTGTCCAATACACATCACATTTTAGTAGACAAGGAGCTGTCTAGAAGCAAAGACATAGCAGTTTTTAATGGTATAGGTGGGCAAAAAAGCAGGCGTGTCACCTGATGGTCACCAGCGCCGCCCATGGACACTTGCAACACATATAGTGTTACAGTTGCGTTGCCGACTTTTAAGGAAGTACGATAGGAAAGGATGGGGAAGAGGGGTAGGCCTTCGGGTACCTCTCTCACCGAAAGAAACGCGGCATTAGCCACTTTACGTCGATCTTCTGAGAGGTTGTGGTATTTCACCGCTCGAGCCGGCCCCATTCATGCAGCGAACTGCTTGGCTCTACCACTGTTCTCTAGATCTAGATCTATTTAGACTAAAATATATAGATAAAAGTTCTTAGTGACGTGATGAATGTTTTTTTTTTTCTTTATAACAAAACGTGAAGCTGAATAAAACCTCATTATATTAGTTAACAATCAATGGCAGTGTCCAATGAGTTTCGTGGTCGAATATGCACAAAAAAAAACTCAATTACAATAAGCCGTATTGGCCTCATTCAAGCGCCATATTGAAATGTTCCAATTTGCATAGTTATTATAAACATGAGTTTGGGGGATTTACTGCGAGCGAACGAAAGAGACAAACGATGCGTGTGTGACGAGGAAGAAAGAGGACAGAGAATAATCAGCTGACGTTACGTTATGTGTCCATTTCGTGGAGGTAACAATATTGTTTTCTTATTGGACAGATATTGTTTATTTTTGATTAATTTAAATTTGAACGATCAGCTTATTTCATCGTATGAGTAATTATTGGGGCAAATGCTTAAGAGTAGATAATGTTTTTATTGCAAATAGTGGTACACCGGTAGTCGACTTTCAGCCATAATTATTTCAAGTTATAAGTTTACAAATTACTAGCAGACCGCGCGAACTTCGTACCGCTATATTGTATGTAGCTTCCCGCCTCGCGGTGTTACTCACGTACAAATAAAATGTCGATGACGACGATGATTACACATAGCCTATGTTACTTAGTGATAATGTAGCTTTCTAAAGAAAAAAGAATTATTAAAATCGGTCCAGTACTTTTTCAGTTTATTCGTTACATACAAAAATACAAATCTTTCCTCTTTATAATATTAGTGCAGGTTAAGGTCTACGCTACCTTCTAGAACTAAGAATTCAAAATTAACATAAGAAAATATAAATATATATGCATGTGCATGTAATGACACGGTAAAGAGTTTATTGAAAATAGTTAATTATCTTCTTTTCTCTTCACATTTTTTCTTCAAAGTATTTGCTTTACGTATTAAATTAGCTTTAAAAGCAAAATGATTAATTTTCTACTATAACCTAGATGGCTAAGCAGAATGAACTTAGTACAATATAAAATATTCGGTCCATATCCGGTCTTAGTGGTCAAGTGGTCGAGCACCCCGCTTCTGAATCAAGAGGTCGCCGGTTCGAATCCTGGCTCACACCAATGATTTTTCGAAATTATTTTTGGAAGTTATGTGTGATAATATTGATGACTTGAAAACTTTGGGCCCGGTAGGGCAATAGGTTCGCCACCTATTCCATTTGGGACGTAAACATAACGGCGAGTCGAGGCTTAACAGGCACTGCCTAAACCTACGGGTAGAAAAAGGCGTGAAGTTATGTTATGTATTTCTTTACTTTTATACATTTATGCAGGTTGGCATATTAAAGTTCTTGGCTTCATATTTTTATTATGATAAGCTATTTGACAATATTCATTATAATAATATATTATATTATTCAACCCCTATTCTCATTGTCGTTATTGTGGAGTGGGGTTGGATGTCATTGCCATCAAAATGTATATTTTAATAGCAATTGCTAAGTCGAGTTCTATTACATTTGTTCCTTTTGGGGTTCCGTAACCATAACGGAACCTTATTACTGAGACTTCGCTGTCCGTCTGTCCCCAGGCTGTAACTCAAGAACAAGTAATAGCAAAACAGTTTAAATTTTCACTTCTTATTACGTACTCAAAAGGGCAGGTAGCAATAATTAATACTCGATTGTTGACTAGTCTTCATTAGGTTTAAATCCAATCAAAATGATTCACTATCAACTGTGTTTCGTTCATCTGAGAAAGTCAGTGTAAAAAATGGTTTTATTAGATCAGGTATTATTCTTAACAATATTAAACATACAATTCCCAAAAACTTAACATAACATAACTTCACGCCTTTTCTACCCGTAGGTGTAGGCAGTGGCTGTTAAACCTCGACTCGCCGTTATGGTTACGTCCCAAATGGAATAGGTGGCGAACCTATTGGCATATCGGGCACAAAGTTTTTAGTCATCGATTTTTATCACAGATAACTTTCGAAAATAATTAATTTCGAATAGTCATTGGTGTGTGCCAGGACTCGTATCCGCGACCTCTGGATTCAGAAACCGTGTGCTCGACCACTGGATCGCCGAGACCAAAAACCTACTCACGTAATATATATTTATAATATAACAATCCCTAAATAGAAACCTTGCAAAAAGTCTCCTTAAAACGTGTACATTTCGTATAAATACGTACATATCAGATAGATAGGGATGGGTGACGGTGAATGGTCTACTACAGTTGGGGGCAACATTCCGTCACACTATCGATCCGGATTAGGCATGCCCACCGGCGAACTAAATAAACAATGTGAGGAGCTAGCTTCACCCTTTTAACGAATACAAGCGTCTTCTCGTAAAACTGGTCACTATAATATGTTATATAATATGTCTTTTACATTAGTATACTAATATTTAAATGTAGTGTTTTTCTGAGGAAAAAGTAGCCTAAGTTACTCTTTATTACACTAGCTACCTGCCAATAAAACTCCCAGCAAAATCGGTCCAGCCATTTCAGAGATAAGCCGAAACAAACAAACAGATAGACACACAAAAATTTAAAAAAAGGCCACCGGTTAATTGTTAGTAAAATTATGTTTATATTGTATTAAATGCTTGTATTTAGTTTATTCCTTAGTTTCCATTTTAAAATTATAGAAGTTCTAATGAATAATTTGGCGGCGCACTCTAGATGAGTGCAACCCCATCTTTTCTTGTGGGTGTCGTAGGAAATGATTAGGGGAATGGAAGAATCCATAGTCTCGATAGTCTAGAGTTTTAGTAGACGGATTTCTTGTTCGGGGGTCTCCAATTCCAATCCTGGGTTCTGTCATCTACTTCATTTAGAATTAGTGAAATTGAATAACATTTTTGATAGGATAGCAATAAAACTTTCTGACTCAACAACTGTTAAAATCTGAAGCAGAAACGGACTTTCTTACATACACCAGATGATGAGAGCTTGCCTTCAAATTGGCTGGATAAGACTTACCTGTAAACAAAAAAAAATATTTTAATTAATTCATTGGATGATTAACATGATTATAAGACATATTGAATTTATTCTGACGTTATCAATTCCCTTATTTTAGGTTTAGATCTTAAAATTGAAAATTTAATATTTTTATTAATCTTCGTCGTAAGTTGTAGTTAAATGTATCAAAAGATTCAGGTTTATAATTTTATCAATAACAAGAGGAAAAGATAAGACAGTCAACGAAAGCCACAGCTTATAATATATAGCGTATGTTATAATGTTCATGAAATGGGCCTTATAACACTCAGTTCTATCTACCCTGCAATATACTTGGTATGAAGTTACATATGTGAGAGAATAAAATTGTACATTGGTATTATCTTACACGTCTCTAATAAAATATCTCAATTATATAAATTTATGAATTTGTATAGGTATAATATGTATGTACAAAACTTTGGCTACAAAACACGGCATGAATCTAATTTTACTGCTTTCATAGAAAAGGGTACCATTGACCAACTGCCATCAACGGTACAGGGTTAATTTGCCTTAAAATTATGGAGGCCTCTACTATAAAGTGGTCGTAAATAAACACCCACCCACCATTCACTTACCGTATTACCTGGGGCAATAATTTGGTGAGATGTACATGCGGAGAATGAAATGGGTAAGGAAAATATAATTTATAATTTAAGTTGCTTCTGTCCGCCATCTTCGTCCGCGCAAATGTAAGATGATCATAATGATAAACTCAATTTTATAGTGAGGAACCCTAATTATTAATGCGAAAAACATCTATAATCAATATTTAGAGATAACAATTTTATGGCAATCGGTTCACCTGAGGGTAAGTAAGGGTAACGGAGCCCATGGACACTGTTTAGAGGGATACGTACTCGGAATTTTAGATGAAATGGGGAGAGGAAAGCCCATGGGTCTCCGGAAACCTCTCCTACTGAATGGAACTCGACGATATGAGCAACTTGGAGGCCGTGATATTACACCGGTCAAGCCGAAAAATGTTAAACGTGGTCTGTGTTACTTCTAGCTTTCAAATGATGATGATGATGATTTAAATCTTTTCTCTTTATATTAAGTAAACATGATAATCTTGAGTAGACAGATTCCGTTTAGATTACCAATTTAAAAATAAAAGAAGATAGATAAGTTTATTTTTCCTTTATAGTGTCGGTGGTCCAGTGGTCGAGCACCCCGCTTCTGAATCCATAAGTCGCGGGTTCGAATCCTGGCTTATCGAAAATTATGTGTGGTAAATATAGATTACAGACAACTTTATGCCCGGTATGGCAATAGGTTCGCCACCATTTGGGACGTAAACATAACGGTACTCGAGGTTTAACAGCCTAACAGTTATGGTATAACTTACATAACTTCACGCCTTTTGTTACCCGAAGGTGTAGGCAGCGGCTGTTAAGCCTCATCTCGCCGTTATGTTTACGTCCCAAATGGAATAGGTAGCGAACCTGTAGCGAACCGGGCACAAAGTTTTTCAGTCTTCGATATTTATCACACATAACTTCCGAAAACAATTTCGAAAAGTCATTGGTGTGAGCCAGTGTCTGGAATCGAACCCGGACCTCTAGATCAGAAGCCGTGTGCTCGACCACTGCGCCACCGAGACTGCTACAGTCTAAAATATTAATTTACTAGTAAACTTAAAAGAACTGATGTTACTAAGATCATTTATATACATATGACTCTCTTGGAAAAATAAAACCAATTTAAAAGAACATTGCTCTTTTTATATAAATTTGCAATTCAAAGGACACAGTCGCTTGACTTTCAATAGACTTAGCGTTTGTAGAATGTGTAGATACGCTTCTGTTCTATAATGCATAGTTTCCTTAAGAATATTGATACTATTCTGAATAAATACCTTACTATAACTTAAAATATAACATACGTAATACGTGTTTTGTCTGGCAGATAGAAACCATTGCATTAGATATAAAAATAACTTCACACCCTTTTTTTACTCGATGATGTATCCAGCGGCTGTTAAGCCTCGAGTCGCCGAATTTTTACATCCCAAATGCTAGCAGAACCTATTGCCATATACACGGGCACATTGTTGAGAAACAACGATCCGAAAACAATTCCCAGAAGCCATTGGAGTGTGCCCGGATTCGATTCCGGGACTTCTTGATTCAGAAGTGGAATTAAATAATTTTTCATTTATTTGCATTGATTTCTTTATGGGATAGGACGGCAAACGCGCGGGCGTGTCACCTGATGGTAAGCAACCAACGCCGCCCATGGTCAACAGCAACACATATAGTGTCATTGTTGCGTTGCCGACCTTTAAGGGATAGGGTAGGGAAGGGGGGTACCTCCGGGTACCTCTCTCACCGAACGAAAGGCGGCATGAGCCACTTTAAGTCCATCTTCCGAGAGGTCGTGGTATTGCACAGGTCGAACCGGCCCATTCATGCAGCGAACTGCTTGGCTCTACCACTGTCAAAAGTTGAGTACTCGTTATTCCGAAATATCAAGTGTATCAAATTCTAATTTCATGAAGTAGTGTTTGTTTCACAGCAAGTATTTATGGATTCCATGGTTACTGCTCTCTTTGATCTATATATACTTGAATGGGTCAACCATCATAAATCATCCAAATTAATCTTATGTTAAATCAAATTGTAAATTATTTGATCCCATCTCACCAACTGTCAGGAGATTTCATGAACATTATTTCAGCAGAACATTGAGGTAGAAGGCTTGCTTTTTTTTGTGATGCTTTGATTTCTAGCTCCTTGACCATTTGGCCGACAAAATTATAATATTACTAGCTGAGCCGGCGAACTTTGTTCCGCATTAAAAGTAATAACTGCTGTCCCGCTATGTTAATACTGCAATATCTTCGAAAATATTCATTTAAATTGCATGCTGTAAAGGGCCAGAATCATCTATATTACATGCACAATCTATGTCACTTAATTGGATTAAAATTAATGCTGAAATCTTTAAAATCGCTTCGTAAATAAGCCATTATTTCTCATAAAAAGTAAAAAAAATAAAAATGGTTATTGAGGGTTATCCCTAAGAGATAGACATATGCCCTCGGGGACTTTTTTGCAGACCTTTTAAAGGTGTATAATAATGTAGTACATTGTTTTGATTTATCACTAAGAGTTCAGGCAGCGTTTGCGATTAAAGTTCTAAATCTTAAAAATTATCACTTTTTTACTACGCTATACATGAATTATAGATCAAAACCACCCCGTTGACAACCTGTAACTATTAAAAAAACGCATTAAAATCCGTTGAGTAGTTTAAAAGATATGCGCATATAAGGGGACAGACAGCGGAAAGTGACTTTGTTTTATACTATGTAATGATGATTTCGTTAGCCCCTAGAGTGCATTGGTATCTCGTCCGACTGTAGAGTTGAGAATATTTATGATTTATTTCTATTTTATTTTTATTATTTATTTATATTTACAAATAACGTCTGAACGTTTTTCTATCATTACATAGTATCTATTATAAGTACATATATGTTTTACTAAAGAAATAATTATTAATAGTTTACGTTTTTTAGTTTCCATAACACAAGCATATAGTGACCTAGATGAGGCGGTAGAGCCACTCAGTTCAGTGAATGTTTGGACCGGCTTGACTAATGAAATACCGTGACCTCTCAGAAAATCGACGTAAAGTAGCTTATGCTGCGCACCGTCTGGTGAGAGAGATAAACGGTAATTCATCTTCCTTCTTCATCTCCTTCCCATCGCAATTCCTATCTCATCTTAATTATCTGCAACGCAACTGTGACCTCCTATTACCAAGTTACTTTTCTGCTCGTTTTTCCCGTAAAAAAAGAAAAATAGACGCATCGATTACAAGAAAAAACTTCTAAATGTACTTAGCGTACTTACAGTGGCATGTTTATATTCATATCGCGTGATTATGATGTTCCCAGGCTTTAAAAAACAATACTTGTTCAAACAAAAACCAACCTTAATGATATGTAAGCAGACAACAATTTTGTAATTCTATGCTGAGTCACAGTGCGGCAAAGTTCCGGTAACCGTTATACCTGTCATAGATTGAAATACTGGTACATATTACTGTTTTATACATTAACTACATTACAATTTTGTTAGATCGTGAATTATTAATTGACTTAAAGGTCTTAGTTACCAGGTCATTAAAACCCTTAAAAAAAAGAATTATTAACTTGTGATATGCACACAAAATAAGATCAGAAGAAAAATTTTCGGACAACTGTCTCAGTGGTGGAGTAGTTTAGTATCCCACTTCTTATGTGGTACGCCAACGACTTTTCAATTTTTGAGGTGTTATAAATTTACACAAAATCCCTTGAGGGGTAGGCAGAGAGAATAGAGCCGCCTTACTCGCTTCTTTGACTTTCATAACTTGTGTCATACACGCGCGTCGATTTGATTATGGAAAATGTAACGTAGCCGTACTGGACTACTACATCTATCTGTTTTTGTATTGCATATCTGCTTAGTCAATCTTGCATCATCCATTCTTTCTACAACTCCGAATCATAGGAACAAATCTATGTATTACAAAATACTCGCCTACTTATTCCAAGTAAATCTCAAATATTATTGTGATAATAATATTTGGAATACCTAACTAAGTAGTTAAGTATTTTTTACCTACAACTTGAAAGATTCTTGATTCCTGGGCGCAAAAAATATTAGCAGAAAGGCCCAGTTAGCAATCCACAATGCAGTCCTGATCCCAACACTAACTTATGGAAGCGAGAGCTGGGTATGGCAGAGTGTGCATGAAAGTAGAATAAACGCGGTAGAAATGAGGGCTCTACGCAAAATCTGCGGAGTGACTCTCGCTGACCGCGTAGAAAACAAGGTTGTAAGGAAGGAAGTTGGTTTGAAAGAGAGTGTCGGTGTAAAAGTAAGAAGGGGCATGCTTCGATGGTTCGGACATGTAGAAAGAATGGTTGACGCAAGACTGACTAAGCAGATATACAATGCAAAAGCGGACGGATGTAGGAGTCGAGGACGGCCAAGACACACATTCCAAGACCAAATAGAACGTGTTCTGGAGGAAGGTGATGTTAAGAGCCTCAAAAACCGACGCGCGTGCATGAAAAGAGTTATGAAAATCAACGAAGCGAGTGAGGTGTGTAAGAATCGTGCCCTATGGCGCTCTGTTCTCTCTGCCTACCCCGCAAGGGATTTGGCGTGAAGTTATGTATGTATGTATGTAACTTGAATCAATAAGGGGTTTAAGTGTAACAAAGTGTAACAAAAAGCTATAATAAAAAAACTAAGGTAAAAAGAAAATCTATTTGTGAAATGAATGGTACCTGCTATCAATCAAATATAACTGCGGTGCTCTATGTAAAAATACCTACACACCGAGCAATTTAGCTATTGGTCTATTATATTTTGCGGTCAGCTGAAAAATTTCCAATAGATATTCGAATTCGGGACTTTTTTACTTGACGCTTTTGAATAATGTATTTTTTTTATTCAACGTGCATATTCAGGGATTATAAATACGGATTTTTTATTCGTCAGACATATCGATGTTTATCACACGTATCTAACTTCCGGAACAGCATAGTTCATAGGCAGGATTTAAACCGGAGGCTTCTTAATTTAGAAACAGAGTGCTCAACTTTTGCTCCAGATATTTCTCTCGTACCAAGCGAAACGCGGCATGAGCCACTTTACGTTAATATTCTGCATCAATATTTCATCGGTCGAGCCATTAATTCAGCGAACTGAGTAGCTCTAGCACTGTAAAACTTTGCTATAATAAACTAGAGATATTAATATTTGGAGCAGTGCTAGTTACAGTGTTAACGTGACCCTGTCCTATAGACTGGCAGTGGAGACAAGGAGCATAAACAGCAGTTTCCTCAAGCTCAAGTTGGTAGCTATAGAAGATTTCCACTAAGTCTACAAAAAAGGAATGATAAATTTATATTTTTTTCTCAGTCCATGGCGGTCAATCCACGATAGAATGTTTCGTAAGGACCAAAATCGGATAATAACCACTAATCGAAGAAAGAAACGTGAGTAAAACCAACTAACCCATCCGAGTAGGGGGAAGCTTATTCCTGTAATTGGAGATTGGTAACGTAATCACAGCGTTTGTTGCGTAGTATAAGGTAGGTACTCACAGAAAATACAGCGATATTACATATTAAGGAACGCATTTTCGAAAAAAATATTGCTTGCCTTATTTTATTGTAACTTCACGATGTGCTGTCCTGGCAGAAACTGTTACGGAATGTGTAAGAATGTTGGTGGAACCTATTTCCATACATCGGACACAATTTTGTTACAAGCTACAAGTCAGCGATAACACGTAACTTCGGTGAAGTCATTGACGTGAGCCAGAATTCAAAGTTGAGACTTGTTGATTTAAAACCCAAACAACTGAGATATAGATTTTAGAAATAGACCGTTTTTTAGTTGGAGGATTTAAAATAATCTATTAGATATTAAACTTGGCTATTAATCAGTCATGGCAGAGTTATCTCCGGTCATTAAGACAAGGAAGTTACAGGTACATTAATATAAAAAAGAGTACTTAAATCGTGCCTCATGAAAATGAATAAAACTAATAAAAATTTCAAAAAATACATACGTCTATGAAGACAATCGTGTTTCGTTCATTAAGGCTGTATTGTGTGTTCTTCTGAAATCACTGAACTTGCGTCACGTGTTTGAAGTTCAATTAACTCAAATAACTCTTATGTGATGACAAAAATGTTGTATGTACCATATTTCGATTAGAACTACAGACTTCTGAATCAAAAGTGGATAGCTAAATAACTACATAATCAATACTGTTCATGTGAATTTCATTAATTTTAAAATTTGCTAGGAAACGAAATATTTAATTAGCAGTACCTATCTATTTAATTAGTAATTTTTGCAGTAAGGTATACGTAAAAGACACATATTTAGTCTCGGTGGTCCAGTGGTCGAGCACATGGATTCTAAATCCAAAGGTCGCGGGTTTGAATCCCGGCGCACACCACTGACTTTTCGAAATTAATTTCGAAAGCTATGTGTGATAAATATCGATATTCCTTAGGGGAAGCTTAACAGCCACTGGCTACACCTTCGGGTAGAAAAAGGCGTGAAGTTAAGTTATGTATACATAAAACATCTCGTTTTCAAAATGAAGATAGGTTGAGATTGAGATATAGAATAGGATCGAGTGTGACGGATTCTACTTAGAAAACCATTCCTAATGACGGTACAGGGAGGCGGCCTATCGTGAAACTTCCGAGCCGAAACCCTTTGGAGTTGTTACTTGAGAATGGATTATTGATGATGACATCAGAGGATCTCTCTGATCACCATATGATAAAGATGTTCGTTTTCTTTTATCACATGAAAATATATTTAACATCATGCCAAGTCAAAAATATGTCTCAATATTAACCAATTTTTATTGAAGGATTACCAACATTATAAAAACTACACTGTCTTTTAGAAAATGCCGGATTTATAGGTTTGCCGGTTCGACCGGTGAAATACTAGGACTTAGAATATCGACGTAAAGTGGCTCTTGCCGCGTTTCACTCGGTGAGAGGAGTATCCGGGAGCCCAACCACTGACCTCCTTCCCTTCCCATCCCACTTCCGACCCCTTGCGTATCCCATTGTAAACTTCTTTCATCTACCAACTCGATAGTTCGAGAGTTTAATAGAATATGTCTAGATTTTGCTACGCTTTTAGTTTACAGTAAATTTAGTACCTATCGCCTCTTATTACAATTATTTAAAGTCAAAATTTTTCTGCCCGTATGCCACTCTAAGTGGGGTAGGCAAAACGTGTCTTCCTTTTGAACTATCCATGTTCTCAAAAGCTTTGGTTGTTTTTTATTTTTACTTCTTGCGAATATTTTACATAACGTAACATTACTTGACGCCTTTTTACCCGAAGGTGTAAGCAGCGGCTGTTAAGCCTTGTCTCGCCGTTATGTTCACGTCCCAATTGGAATAGGTAAGTGGCGAACCTATTGCCACACCGCCATATCGGGCACAAAGTTTTCGGCCATCGCTATGTATCGCACATAACTTTAGAAATTAATTTCGAAAACTCATTGGTGTTAGCCAGGATTCTAACCCAGTGACCTCTTGATTCAGAAGCGGGTTGCTCGACCACTGGACTACCGCGACTCATATTAATTATTATAGGAATATTTTAGTTATACAAATAAATACTTTTTATTATTTAAAGTATTTAAATTAATATATCATAACCAGATAGCAATGAATGATATATTTATCTGGACAATTTTCATGACTGAGAAAGTCAGCATGCATTAAACCAACCCTTCTCATACACAAACCCCCGTCGACCCCGTTACAAGACATTAGTGTATTAATACAAAGTTGATTAATCGAATAGAAACACTAGATAAATCGATTTACTCGTTAACAAGACTTCACCGGGAAATTTTGTTAATTTAATTTTAGTTCCAAAATAGCTCTCCATTGCAGATTCAATTAAGATAATCAGTTTTAAATGTGACTGTTACGGTTCTTTTAAAATGAATTACATTTATTTGCAATTTTCTTATAAATTCCTAGTTATAATTATGAATAAATATTATAGAAATAAATTAGTAATATTTGGATCTTAAAAAGTTCAAATTGTGCTATTTATCGGCACGCGTTTTGGCGGGCAAACGCAACTGCTACGTACCCCTATGTTAATACTGTAATATCTTCGTAAATATTAGTTTTAATTACATGCTGTAAAGGGTTAAATTGATCTATATTAAAAGCACAATCTATTTAAGACACTTAACTGGATGAAAATTATTGCTGTAATGTTTAATATTGCTTCGTAAATAAGCCATTATTTCTCGTAAAAAGTAATAAAATAAAAATGGTCATTGTGGGTTATCCCTAAGAGATAGACATATGCCTTTTTTGTAAACCTCTTAGAGGTGTGTAATAATGTAGTACATTGTTTTGATTTATCACTTAGAGTTCAGGCTGCGTTTTCGATTAAAGTTTTAAATCTTGAAAATTATCACTTTTTTCACTACACTATACATGAATTATAGATCAAAACCACCCCGTTGACACCCTCTAACTATTAAAAAAAACCTTTGTGTGACTTTGTTTTATACTATGTAATGATTAAATAGTATAAAACAAAGTCGCTTTCCGCTGTCTGTCCCCTTATATACTTATATCTTTAAAACTACGCAACGGATTTTAATGCGGTTTTTTTATTAGATAGAACACTCTCTATATAAAAAAAAAACCAAATAGATTTTATTTTAATTCATGTATGATGTAGTAAAGAAATAGCGATAAATCCAAAATTTACTTCTTAATTAACAAAAATCGCCGGGTCAACTATAAAAATCAAAAAAATAAATTATTCATGCACTACAGTTTCTGTGATCGAATTCTATATAGCCTGTAATGTTACTTTTGTAATTAAAATTAATATAACAACATATTTAAAATACAGACAAATACCAAATCATATTTTTCACAGACAAACACAGGATAAATAAAACATTTACCCTCCTTCTCGTCTTCTAATGTCAACAAATTTATATCCATGCTCGTTTAAAGAATAAATATTATACAATAGTCGCAATATCAAACAGTAAAAAAAAAATTATAACCTTCCATAAGACAGAGAGATGTGTAAAAATCTGAAAAAGGTCACACTACTAATAAATCGGTAGCTGACTCTATAATTACAAACGAAAACTCAAAATACTCAAAGCACAAAATTAAGTTTCGTAATGTAAGGCCACTTATTATCACAGGCCGCAGTGGCGCTGACTTTATTACTAAAAGTAACAAAACTTTAAAACGGCTATTATCTTAGTGGCTGGCTGGATGGAGTTGCTCGTTACAAGTTCATCAAAGAAGCCGGTCGGGTGCGCGGGAAACCTTGAGATAAGAAAACACATTCCTCAACGGGTATTCGAATTATCTCAACAGTGTTGACACAGTTGTGTTACTGCTTTTGTGTACAATTCACAAGCGGTAGCGGTAGCGAAAATTCAGCGGTAGCGAGATTAATATGTTAAGAGATGTGTCTCATTTAGTTTTCTATTATTGCTGTTTTCAGAACTGCATTATTATATATTCAATTATGACAGTCTTTTGATATTTAAAACTGTCGCCCCGAAAGACACTGTTTCGTTTGTTAGAAAAGCGCTTGAGAATAAAACTAGTATAGTTAATACAAATATGTTTATCATGAATACTATAGTAACTCAATTAAACATATCTTAATTACATACACAACATATCTTAATTTTAAGTAGCAACATTTTAAGTGAGCTCCATGATTTTTATAGATTTCACTCCATTATTTGACTTTCACAGTTTATCTAGAGATTGTCAAGAAGTAAAATCATCCTTCTTCTTTCACACAAGATCTGCTGCTTGATATTCTTATCATTTTCAATATCAAGTAATTCTTTCTGTTTTATAAATTAATAATTATCTTAAAAATACATTTTCTACAATGCCTTATTAATACAAATTACAAATATAATAATGATAAAATTAAAATGAAAACCTTCATTTCATTATTCATCGCTTCCGCTTATGTCATAAAATAATTTCAAATGTTATCGTTCAATTCTTTTGACTTACACTTCAATTCAGCAATACACAATAAGAGCCAGCCATATCAGTACCTATGTAGTATTTATACAGCACTGATTTCCACAACGCGGCTGCTGAATAAACCGGGAGACCAGATAACCTTCGATCCTGACTGCGGATTATTTGCTCACCAATTATTAGCAGACATGTTTTGATTGCTGATTTTTGTATTTATTGTTTCTTTCTATCTACAAAATGTTATTAAAGGGAACGTGAATAACAACCCAAACGGTAGTACTACAACAAATTATGATGAATACGAGTGAATTACCAAATTCTAAGGTCTTCACTTAATAATTGGGGTTACCACATTAATAAATATTATTTTTTTGTTTTTTTTATGTGATAGGAGGGCAAACGAGCAGGCGTGTCACCTGATGGTAAGCAACCAACGCCGCCCATGGACACCAGCAACACATAGTCTTACTGTTGCGTTGCCGATATGGATGTGGGATAGGAAAGGATGGGGAAAAGGAGTAAAAAGGCCTCCTGGTACCTCTCTCACCGAACGAAACGCGGCATGAGCCACTTTACGTCGGTCTTCTGAGAGGTCGTGGTATTTCACCGGTCGAGTCGGCCCATTCATGCAGCGAACTGCTTGGCTCTACCACTTATGTTTTGTAATACCATACTGTAACCCTTCAATTATATTGTGATAACTTGGTGCTAATAAATGTGGAGACATTCATCATTCAGATCATTTTCCTTATTAAATATTAGAACTAGAAACTTTTCCGTCAGGGGTAACAAAACAAAACAAAACATAACTTCACGCCTTTTTCTACCACGCCACTTACATATTTAAATTAATCCCAGACTCATATCAAGAGGCACGCAAGCTGAGTAAATACTCACTAAATTTTTTATCAAAATCATATAAAATAAGGAGCTTAAGAAAATAACTGTTGTTATGCGCGTTATTACAAAAATACTCGAGAGAAAACTTTCATAAAACATTTAAGTTAATTGTGTTAATTTATTTTTAGGGGTCCGAGAGGCCTCTAAGGGTAAAAAGGAACCCTTACGGGATAATTTTATTATCCGCCTCCACTGTCTAAGGTAAATAGACCTTGTTTTATATGTAAACGTAGACCTAGCAGGTAGGCCGTGAACTTTTTTTTTGTTAATTAACAAAATTTACAAAAATATTTTATATATATATATAGTTATAAATTTCACATCGTTTTATTTTGAACTAGCTAATCTCATACTAACATTTAATTAACTCGTCATTATCATTTAATTAAGTCAAAAATGTCTGCAATAAGGTGCATTTATTTTGATACTAGCTGACCCGGCGAACTTTGTTTCGCATCAAAGTTAATGATGACACGTTGTGCCCTTCCCTGGTGGAGGAAAAATCACCATCAAATCATTCCCATGGAGGGTTGACGTCAGGCAGGCGACCGGTTATAAAACCCAAGTCAAATCTTTTGACAACATAGTTCAATGGGATGATATTTTGTGCCGACCCCACTTGGTGTGGGATAAGTTGTAGAAAATTATGATTTACAATCTCCTTGTGAAATATGGATACAGAACTATACATCTCACATAGTATATCTAAAATGTATTTTTTTGTGTTGAAATTATTTCTCCACATCCAAATCAAGTGTATGATACAACATTTATAAGAAGAAAAATTAGGAGCACAAGAACAATTAATCTTCCCAAAAAGGGCCTATTTTATTTACTAGGTAAGGAGTAACACAAGATTTAACTGGTCATTTATCAAACCAAAAGCGGAATACTCAGATGGCTCCCGGACTATTAACCGTTTGGTATCAGCGGCTACATTCCCGCAAAATTCTACCGCAAAATACCCGTAATTTCTAGCTTAATAAGATTGTTAGAGTTTATAGTTAAGTTCTAATATGTCAATTTGGTTCCCTGGATTTATCTCGGTGTGCACCCGTGTGTGTGCATAGAGATTCAGCTCCCGGAATCTGAAACAGAAGTCTCGATTCCGAATTCAAACCCATATCAATGACTTTTCTTATTTTCGGTAATTGTGTGACAAATAGTGATAAAAGTGTACCCAATGTGTTTTAATAATATTATCGCAGAGTACAGAATACAAGTATTTCTTCAAGCGTAATTGCCTCTATCTACACTACCAATATAAACGGCGCGAAGTTACAAAACAAATACAATATGGAAAATTTCCACCAGATCTGTACAACCGTTCTTGCACTCATCATGCAGATTGACCACAAATAAAATACCATTTATTTTTTTGTATGGAATAGGCTTGCCAACGAGCAACCAGGACTCCTGATAGTAAGCAGCTACTGCCGCCCATTAACATCTGCAACACTAACAAAGGCCGACAACGCAACTGTAGCGTTGCCGTTTAAGGGAGTAGGATGGGATAGGAGAGAGATGGAGGGTGGTCCTCCAGATATCTCTCTCGTTGATGTAGATCGGGTTAGCACTTTAAACATTTATTTTAACAATATTATAGAAGAGATTCCTGAGGTCTATAATGTAAATATATATCTTTTTATATCGTACAAGGGTATGAGTTACAGTTGTTGTTATTGAGAGAGTGTTCTGTGGTTTATCGCATCGCTAGATTTCACGCAATGGGGTACGTCTCATATTACATAGGAGGCCATCAAACCCGGTATACGTATACAATTTTCTTGTGTGTGAAGGAATGGCTTATAACTTGATATCGAAGTATAAATAATTAAACATTCACTTAGTTTATTTGTCTTTGTAAAATAACTATTAACAGTGGTAGAACATGAATGGGCCGGCTCATCCGGTGAAATGCCACGGCCTCTCGGAACATCGACGTAAAGTCATGCCACGTTCCGTTCGGTGAGAGAGGTATAGGCCAAACCCACTTCCTTCTCCTCTCACATCCTACTTCTTGAGAGGCCGGCAATGTAACTGTAACGTATCATCTGTAACATATCAAGTGTCCATGGGCGGCTGTCGTTGCTTGTCATCAGCTGACCCACTTGGTCGTTTGACCTTCTGTTCCATTGAAAAAAAAACATTTTTTTTTACTAAAATTTATCTAAAATTTTGTCTAAATCCTACTAAAGCCTACCCATTTTGTTTAAATCATCATAGCTTGGGTTATAGAACCAGACAAAAGATGTAAGACAAACACATACTTTTGTAAATGCAAATCTTATGACAAGAAAAACAAAAACGAGTTCTGGAGGAAGGTCAAAGAAGCGAGTAAGGCGTGTAAGAATCGTGGCATATGCTATGTTCTCTCTGCCTACCCCGTAAGTGATTTGGCGTGAAGAAAATGTTATGTTTGTAAGAAAAACAAAGGAAGAAGAAATACCACATCAGGTAGAAATGTACTCTGGTGACCTCTGCGCAGTAACAACTAAGTGATAAGAAAGTTGTATTTTTAGAACAGCATCTTGAATATAAGACTCTTCGCACTTAACCTAATTACTTAGAAAATTGTTGTAGATATAAAAATTAATTTATAGTTTGTTCCACGTTATTTAAATCATTACATAGTATAAAAACAAAGTTACTTTCCGCTGTCTGTCCCCTTGAAAACTACGCAACAGATTTTGATGCTGTTTTTTTAATAGATAGAAAATGTGAACGCGGTGGTTTATGTATAATTCATGTATATTTTAGTTGCGAAAGTAATAATTTTCGAAATTTAGCACTTTAATTGTAAAGCCTGTAAAAAATATTTTTGATGCGGAACAAAGTTCGCCGGGTCAGCTAGTTATAAATGAACATTTCTTTCATACACAACAACCGCTTGAATCACAACGAATCTTTCTTATTTTTTTTTTGTTTTCTCATAAAAACAATTCGTCAAGAACGGCCCCCGGTTTCGGCATTCAAAGGGGGGTAAAACGGACGGCCAAACAGGCGAGCAACCAGTTAGGCCGTAACAAAATTCCAACAAAGGGATGATTAACGATTTTTTTCACATCCCCCTACCCGAAGAAACTCATTCAAGCCCCGTCGATATTGAATCCGTTAAGGCTGTATAAAAATGAAAGTTTTTCCTTTTATTTCTTTTAAAAACTTTTCATGATATACAGATAGTTCGATTAACAAGCCAATGAAATGTGATTATCGCCAAGTTTGATTGAACATACTCGAAATTGTTGAGCTAGAATAAATTTTTATGACATAAACTAGGTAGAAATTTAAAAAATTGAGGGTATAAGCTTTATATCATCATTTTTCTGCTTTTATCTCACTTTATGTGGGGTCAGTACAACATGTCTTCCTTTCGAACTTTCCATTTTGTTACAAGGTTTGGCTATGGTTATCCCGAAACTGTAGACTAGACTAGTTATGGTTCCTCTCACCGGAATATTAAGTCCCATATGAAATAGATGGCCAAATATATTGTCATACATCAGGCACATTTTGGTCAGTCATCGATATTTACCACACAACTTCCCAAAAGTCATACCTGTCTCTGGATTCAAACCTGAGGCTGGTTGAATCAGAAGAGGAGTGCTTAAAAATATGCTTATATTTTTACTAAATATTTTACAATAATATTTTGCTGCAATGGAGATCATTACTACCATCAATTTAATAAATTTCATTAATCAATACCATATGTAATTGTAATGAATAACTTAACGTTAAATAATTGTGTTAAATTATATTAAGTAATATAATTTAATGACACCCCTTTATGATAGTCGAGTGAACAATTTCGGGGACATTAATATCACATATTGCTATAAAATAATTGTTATGGTACAAATATTATTAATTAAAACAAATAATTAAACTATTATGGCCGTTGTTATTTGTATGAAATATAATATAATTATTTATCGAATAATTGAATGTAACTAATCGTAAGATTATTTTAAACAAATTTATAGTAATGTCATAAACAAAAGTATCTTAGGAATAATAAAATCAAATATATTAAAAAAACCAACACCTAATCGTAGGTGTAGTTAAGTTATAATGATTTACTAGCCCTGTAAGCGAGTGAAACCCAACTAGCCAATTACTCAAGCAAATAATATAGCTACGAGTATATTTCTAAATAAAACTAATGTACCTATACCAGAGAAATGTTCATGACTATTATAACATATATAACATAATATAACTTCACGGCTTTTGTTACCCGAAGGTGTAGGCAGCGGTTGTTAAGCCTCGTCTCGCCATCATGTTTACGTCCCAAATGGAAGAGGTGTTAACCTATTGCCATACCGGGCACAAAGTTTTTCAGTCATCGATATTTATCACAAATAACTTCCAAAAACAATTTCGTAAAGTCATTGGTGTGAGCCAGAGTCAGGATTCGAACCCGGACCTCTGGACCAGAAGCCGTGTGCTCGACTGCTGGACCACCGAGACATGACTATTATAATTAATTTAATTAGTATAATTCAAAAATGTTGTGGTATGAGAGAAGATGGAGTGACAGAAATAGAGACATGTAGAATTAACGAACGAAAGAAGATTAACTAATCGAATTTATGAGACGACTGTGAAAGAGTGAGCCTATTAAGGTCGTCCTAGACGATCCCACTACCCTCAAATCAATGATGTTTTAGAGAGAGGCCAGGTCAGGAGTGACCACAACCGACGACCGAGGGACACAAGAAAAGTGTGCCAGGATCGTACTAAATGGAAAGAGCTTGTCTCTGCCGACTACTGTTTCAGTTATAAAGTGGGGTAAAGATACAAAAAAAGAATTAGGTACAAATGAAGAGGCGACTATGTCACTCGCAAGTCAGATTTATCGTCAATCCAAAGCTGCCGTGTGTCAGTCACAAATCGCGATATAACTAACTATTACAGCAGAGTTTCACTTTTTTTTTTGCCTTTAGTTAGTTTTTGAACTTGTTCAAAATAAATTACTGCCATTTAAGAAGAAGACGAGTGACAAGCAACGAAAAGTTTTGTGTCGTTACAAATTTTGCGAACGATATTTATAATAACGAGACAGGAGCTTCGGGTATTATTTTAATAGTACTTTTGTTTTCAGTTTTTTCGTGAAACAGCATTAAAATACTGTCTTTTTCTTTCCAGATAATTGAGTGTTTTTGGGACGTACTTTTGTTTCGATATATTATTAACATAACTATGTTTTTATTTAAAAAAATATATGTGATTATGGTTTTGAGGGTTATGGGTTATATTTTTGCCGTTCGAGGTTGAGAATCTAGGGATATGGGGTCCGAATCCTCGTGCACTCTATAAAGATCTTGCAAAGAGACTGATCGAGGCATTTAGCGGCCAGAGGCCTGATCTATTATTCTCACAGAGGATTAGAATTGTCATTCAACGTGGCATTGCAGCCAGTCAAAACTAACATAAAAATATCAAAACGGATATTTCACTGTCACCCGTTAACCGTTTAGTATGTACTTATATTCATAAAATAGACTTAATTAAATATCTCTTTTTGTGTAACGTACTTAATATTTTACAATCTCATTATTATTAAACAAATTCCCAACATCTCTAAAAGCGCAAACATTCAAAGCTATTGATTGAAAAAAAAATTAAGACAGAAAAAAAAATGTTGGCTGAAACAAAGAACCTACTCCTCTTTTATATATATATATCTATATATAGATATATCTTTTGATTACATTGAGAGTTTTGATCCGGCCGAAATTCAATAGACTGTGAAGTAAGTGGCTCATCTGTCGTCGTACTCACACGGGTTATCAGGTTGCAAATTTTTGCTAAGTAAAAAAAATAATAAAAGTAATAAAAAAAAACAATGTACACTGTACACGTATATTAAGTTTCCTTGAAGCAAGATGGCAGGTGTTCTTATTCACCTGGCGAGCATGTGTTGTTCTACATAATTAAGTGGATTTATAAATTCTCCAGGTCTTAATTAAATAAATAAACAGTAATTCTTGAAGCTGCATGGGAACATATTAAACATTTAAGCACTGAATTTTAAGCTCAACGTGAAAATACAGTATTAAGCAAATTGTTATAGTGTTACGATTGGAGGAGTATATTTTTATACATACATGCATAACTTCACACCAAGACTCTTGTGGGGTAAGCGGAGAGAACAAAGCGCTAAAGGCAAAATTATTACATACCTCACTCGCTACTTCACTTTCATTACTCTCGTCATACCCGCTCGTCGGTTTTTAAGGCTCCTGACATCACTTTCCTCCATGACTCGTTCTATTTGATCATGGAAAGTGTGCCGTGGCCGTCCTCGACCCCTACATCCATCTGCATTTGCATAATACAAATGTATATCTGCTTAGGCAAGCTGGCAACGTTGTACATGTCCAAACCATCGGAGACTATCTAGTAATAACAAATGTTTAGATACTCCCCGAGACTGAATGGTAAGATGAAGAAGTCCAGACGGTCCGAAAACCAGAAACAGATGCCAAAATTTAAATTTTCCAAATCTGGTTATTTGTAAACTTCAACAACGACAAAAAAAAACACCGATACTAGCATGGAGCGTGCCCTTTCCTGCTTTCATACCGACACTATCCTTCAATCCAACTTCCTTCCTTACTACCATGTATTCGACGTGGTCAGCCAGAGTCAGTCGGTTTTTAAGTCTCCTGACTTTCTTATGGACTATAGTATATACTTTTAAAGTGCTTATGTTTAAAGCAATGTGATATTAATATTGGAAGACGATCTCTAAAACGATAAAACTCCTTCAATGGCATTTATTACGCTAGCAGATACTTATATTATAAAGGCAGAAATATATTTGAAATCAATTATTCAAGTTATAGGAGGTCCGTAATAGAAAAGCGAGATTATAACTTAAGACGATTATGGAGAGCTGAGATTAATAATCTGATCGCCGGATAAGTAATACTGTACTTAATATTTGTAAACCGACTTCTAAACAAATCTGCTTACTTGAAGATTACATTAAGATTCTCGGTTTTCTTTTTATTTTTTGTTTATTTTACAAACACAGGTTTGTTCATTTACATACTTTTATTCACCAACCTACTGATTTGTTTTCAGTAGTGATAATAATGTTGTTATTTATTTCAAATGGTTTGAAAAGAGTATTTGGCACATTAGTTTCTTGCCCGATTCTTCTCATGATAGCCCCTACACTCGGAATCGGGCCGCTCGTGGCGATTGCGTCCGTGTTTTTTTTGTTCCACGGAGGCACTTTCCACAAGCGCTCGTGTTTGTTTTTTTTTATTTAATTTTAAATCATAATGTTATCTGTACTTGTTGACTATTTTTAAGTGTCTGTGAAGACCTATAAAAATAAAGTTATTTTGACTTTGACTTTGACTTTACAATCTTTCAAATGATTTAAATACCAACAATATAGATTGAGCTAGATACATAGATCGATGCTTACCTCGTTTTTATATGCGTCATTGCGTTATTATCTTTACGTCAGTCTTCTGAGAGGTCGCTTCACGCCATTGTTACCCGAAGGTGTAGGCAGCGGCTGTTGAGCCTCGTCTCGCCGTTCTGTTTACTTCCCAAATGGCGAACCTATTGCCATACCGGGCACAAAATTTCAGTGATCGATATTTATCAGACATAACTTTCCGAAAACCATTTCGAAAAGTCATTGGTGTGACCCAGTGTCAGGATTCAAACCACGACCTCTGGATTCAGAAACCGTGTTCTCGACCACCAGACTCCGAAAAGTATAATTCAAATCAAAAACCGTTATCTAGGTTCCATAACAAAGTCATTTAGTTGCTAAACTTGGTACTAGAGGACGCTGTGTGTATTGTGTCTAAGATATTATTATTATACTTCCCTATACTGGTTTTATAAATAACTTCGACGAAGAGGCGAAAATCTTCTCCAACATCAACCTAAATTGATCAAAAAAACTTATCCTGCACCGAATCATTTGATGTTTAATTAAAACTAAATATGACTTTGGGGTTCTTCATTCAAAGAAATAGCTCGTAACAGAGAAATAATGCATATTAAATATACTAAATTTGCGTCATGTAAAGCAAGCTTCTACACCATGGGGTCGTAAATTACAACAAAGCTCTGCCTCCCGGCTATAAAACTGCTAATCGGCACGCACGCGCTTCGGACCAGTTAATGATATAATTAAAAATCCCCATGCCAAGGTAGCGGTAAGTTCCCCGGCTTTAGTGGCCCGACTTAGCCTCAGTAAACCGAACAAGTTGCTCCCATTTGCTAATCTCCTAAGCCAAGTAAAGACGACGGTTCAAGTGAAAAACTTATCTAGTACACGTTATTATATTAAATTGAGGATACGTTCAGGAACAGTTGCATACATTTTAAATACATTTTGCAAAGAAATAAACCATACAGAAGTAAATCGGTGTAATAAAGCAAACCAGCTATTACTGACAAATCTCCTTGCCCTATAATAGAAAATTAATAAAATATCACTAAATGAAAACCTTATAGTTATATTCTGACAAATGGAACCTAAGATTCTAATTACAGTCATGTTTAAAATATTGAACTTGATTTAATGCATGCTGTATTTACTGTTGCACCATTCAATAAATCATCATTTTCCTTATCCCAGTCTAAGCCCAGTTGGCACTATATTTCATCCTTTCAAACTATCCATGTTCTCAAAAGTCTTGGCTATAAGACCTATAACCGGTCAACTGCCTGACGTCATCCCTCCTTGGGAATGTATTTGTTAGTAATTCGTCCTCTGCCAGAAACTTAGAATCATTAAATAAATTAAACTATATTATAAGCTATTTGAAACAATCGACTGCATATGTACATGACTAGAATATTCATTATAGTCTTCAAACCTTGGACTATAAAAGTATTTGGTTTATCGCTAGCGATTATAATTTAGACCACACAAACAGTAGTAGTAGGTTGCCAGAACTAGCAGGTACGACCACGAATAGCGTCGAAGTAATGAGTTTTGTTGTTAAACATATACCGCTAGATTAAGGGACACCGGTCTACTTATATACGACCTTGTGAATTTCAACGGCCATTACAAACTATAAATTCAGATATATGCATTTAATGAGCTGTACTTAATACGTAGGAACTGTTTTGCGCTATTGCTGTTTGCTTAATTTTTATGGGATAGGAGGGCAAACGATCATGCGTGTCACCTGATGATAAGTGACAAGCGCAGCCCATGGACATCTGCAACACATATAGAGTTACAGTTGCGTTGCCGACTTTTAATGGAGTAGGATGGGAAAGGGTGGGGAAGGGAGGTGGGTCTCCGGGTACCTCTCTCACTGAACGAAACCCGCCATGAGCCACTTTTCGTCGATCTTCAGAGAGGTCGTGATATTTTACCGGTCGAGCATTAAATTACATTCGTAACATAGCTAGCATTACAACCCTGAAAACCTTGAAAGAAATGCTGATTTAAAGTAGTACCCTAAAGTAGTACCCTAAAGTAGTACAAATTATTTATTAAAAAGAGAAAGAAAGTAATAAGAAAATAATACATTGATATATGATCCACAAGGCTCTAATTCAGCTTTAAAACCTATAGCTTACAGTTCAAAGCTTTATTCACCCTAAGGCCCTGACTTTCAATGCTTCCACTACCAGTTAAAATCCAAAAAAAAACATTTGTACATTAAATTCACCTATCTTTGATTAATATTTTATCGTGTCCAAAATATTGGTTCCAAAACTTCCACATGGCACAGATTAATTTCAATATGGACAACAAATATCTCTTAGAAGCTGGTATACTTGTAGTTTTCCGTTGAAATCATGTTCGCAAACAATTATGTGAAAATGGTACAGATTGGTCCGTCCCGGAGCGATCATACCGAGACCGTGGAATGTTAATAGGACCCTTTGTTGGGTCAACACTGGGCATACAACAACCTTTAACCAATGTAATATACACAGAACAACAATCTACCCTAATGCATAATGAATAAAGTCTATATTCTATGGAATCAACAGAAATATTATATTGGTCAAAGAATAATTGGCATAATCTAATATACTTAATAATACTTATATAAAATTCTCGTGTCACAGTTTTCGTTCCCATACTCCTCCGAAACGGCATGACCGATTCTCATGAAATTTTGTGTGCATATCGGGTAAGTCTGAGAATAGGACAACATCTATTTTTCATCCCCCTAAATCACAAGGGCAGCACCCCTAATTTTTTTTTTAATTTTTCGATATATTTCTGTTTCTTATTTTTTTTATAAAACGGGATACAAAAATACATGCAACCCTAAATTTTCAACCCCCTACGATCAACTCCTATTTTTTAAATTTTATTTTTCGGCAAGACAACGTCTGCCGGGTCAGCTAGTTTCATATATATTTTTCTTAATTATTTTAGGTAGTAAATTATAAAACTTATTAACTACAACATTTATGAGTTCGCCAAATATATTATTAGATTATATACATTTTTATTAAATTATACAAAAATATTTTAAAATACGGTACAAATTTTGAATATACAACAACGCCATCTAGTTTTCTAAACTGATAAACTATAATGATATGCATGTCTTATGGAAAGCAGCTAATGGACAGCAACACACATTATATAATTTTATTTGTAAAAACGTCAAAATAATGTCGGAATGAAATACAGCATATAATATATATATATATATATATATATATATATATATATATATATATATATATATATATATATATATAAATATCCGTTCTATGTAAAGGTTGATCCAGTAAGACGTTAAAAGAAATGTTGATCCACCTTTTTGCAGTGTATAATTAGCTCTTTAAAAATATAACTGATATACTTTGATCCAAATTTGAAATGGAAGAGTTGTTTGTGGATCTGCATCGGTCGCTTTGCAACATACTTGCCATCAAAATATACAATAGCAACATGTTTTTTTTGATCCGTAACGGTCGCAAAAATTATACCGACGAGTCAAATGTGCATCCGTTTTATATTCATATTCCTGCCAAATCTTACTAACTAACGTTGATCCGAGGCCATTTGACCTTGAACCCATCGACGCCCGCGGGCGTCGATGGGTTCAAGGTCCGATGGTCCGCTATATTTCTTTATTTAAACGAAATCAGCAGTAGTGTTTATTACAAAATATTGCATAAAATTAATTTTCGAGTCAGAAAAGTAGGTGCCTACTTGATCCCTTTTATTATGTACTCTGTTAATATAATAAATGTTATTTGCATTATTTTCATGTTTTTGACATAGAGATATATAACTAAAGTACGATCACCCAGCTTCTGATTCCGGAAGTCGCGGGTTCAATTCCTGACACTGGCTCACACCAATGACTTTTCGAAATTGTTTTCGGAAGTTATGTGTGATAAATATCGATGACTGACAAACTTTGTGCCCGGTATGGCAATAGGTTCTCCACCTATTCCATTTGGGACGTAAACATAACGACGAGACGAGGCTTAACAGCCACTGCCTACACCTTCGGGTAACAAGAGCTTGAAGTAAAGGAATAAAATTAGTCAAAAAATATTATTGATCTGGAAAAAAGTTCGCCGGGTCAGCTAGTAAATATAACTCTTAAACACTTCCGGCGCGGCCCTGCATGGATTTGATTCCGGGCTCACACCAATAATTTTTCGGAATCTTTTCGGAAGTTATGTGTGATAAATATAATTTTAATATATTTATAATAATCTTGTCCGCGGTGTATGGAAATAGGCAACCTATTCCATTTCGGACGTGCAAAGTGATTCTTTGGTCATTAGCCCCGATGATTTTTTTGAAGTAACTATATAATTCTAGTCTTTTTTTAACCGACTCCAAAAAAGGAGGAGGTTCTCAATTCGTCGGGATCTTTTTTTATGTATGTTCAGCGATTACTCAAAGACGTCTGGACTGATTTGCAAAATTCTTTTTTTATTCGAAAGGGTATGCTTCCCAGATGGTCCCATTGTCACCAAGTCAATTTCTGATAATGGGATCCAGGAGAAATCGAAGGCGACCACCAAAAAATTTAGGCTTGTGTAGTGTGTTTGTTGCGTCATGTGTTGGGTATTTACTTTAAGGTATCAAAATCGGATGCTGCTGAGCTGATGATGATGCTCACAGAACTCCTTAACGGCTAGGAGCTTAGAAACAGAATTGCTATTGGTCTATAAAAACTACTTAAGGTATGTAGGGTTAACTTGTTGCTTGGGACGTATGCTTGAATCAACACCTGACGCTGCTGTGCTGATGATAGGAGTATAGGAGGAGATGATAGGTTGACGAGTTGGTTACGATTACGAGTTGGGAGACAGTAATACAATTAGTCGATGAAAACTACTTAGCAGTTTAGCAGTAAATAAACACGAACATCTATTTAAGTTCACAACTCATAAACACAACTAATAATTTAGAAATAAAATTACTTAAAAAAAAGTCAAACCGACTTCAAGAACACAAACGACAAAAAAGTACCTACTTACGTAACTAAAAAGCGTTAAATAACGCAAATAATTTATCTACTTAATACAATATACAAAACGTAATTAACTAAGTCAACTACTTTAACTGTCTGCCAGCAGTGGTAGGGCCAAGCAGTTCGCTGCATGAATGGGTCGGCTCGACCGATGATATACCACGACCTCTCTAAAGACTAACGTAAAGTGGCTCATGCCGCGTTTCGTTCGGTAAGAGAGGTACCCGGAGGCCCACCCCTATCCCCATCTTTTCCTATCCCCTATCCCTTAAAGGTTGGCAACGCAACAGTAATACTATATGTGTGTTGCTGGTGTCCATGGGCGGCGTTGGTTGCTTACCATCAGGTGATACGCCTGCTCGTTTGTCCTCCTATCCCATAAAAAAGTCATCTTTAACTATAAAAATATTTACAATCATCATCTATTATTATTGAAGTCGGAGTTGGTTAAAAGTTACCCCGTATTCTATTTCGTCGTGTGACTTTGACGGCCGCGCATATCATACAACACAATAGACTACGTTACCTAGGCTGGCACCGACTCCAATAATAACTGACAATTGTAAATATATTTAACAGTCTCGGTGGTCCAGTGGTAGAGCATACGGCTTCTGAGTTCTGATCCAGAGGTCCGGGTTCGAATCCTGACACTGACTCACACCAATGATTTTTCGAAATTATTTTCGGAAGATAAGTGTGATAAATATTGATGACTGAAAACTTTGTGCTCGGTATAGCAATAGGTTCGCAACCTATTCCATTTGGGACGTAAGACCGTAAACATAACGGCGAGACGAGGCTTAACAGCCGCTGCCTACACCTTCGGGTAACAAAAGGCGTGAAGTTATGTTATGTTTGTTATGTAAATATATTTATAGTTAAAGATGACTTAGTTATAGTATTACGTTTTATAATATATTGTATTAAGTAGTTAAACTGTTTGCGTTATTTATCGCTTTTTAATTACGTTAGTAGGTACTTTTTTGTCGTCTGTTTGTCTTAATTAAGTTAGCTGACTTTTTTTAAAAGTATTTTTTCTAAATAACGATGCTTGAATTGAACTTGCTTGAAGGTATATAATAAAATAATTTCACATCTGTATGCATTAACATCACAATAAGCGCGGAGAGGTAATTTTCTAAATTAAAATTAATAAAAAAAATACTTGCGCTAATTAATAAATGTGTCAATAATATGCATAGAGTCTAATGGATAATATTAATAGATTTATATTTAGCATGAAGCTTAACTTAATATAACATAACTTCACGCCTTTGTTACCCGAGGGTGTAGGCAGCGGCTGTTAACCTTCATCTCGCCTTTATGTTTACGTCCCAAATAGAATAGGTGGCGAACCTATTGCCATACCAGTCATCGATATTTATCACACTTAACTTCCGAAAATAACTTCTAAAAGACATTGGTGTGAACCAGTGACAGGATTCGAACCCGGACCTCTGGGTCAGAAGCCGTGAGCTCGACTACTGCGCCACCGAGACTTTAGCATTTATATTTATAACTTCTATAGCCATTCATCAAATTAAAGATTTCGTAAATAGAAAATCATGCTGTGGGGCGCCGGCTTAGAATACCGCCACCCCATCTCTTCTCGTGGGTGTCGTAAAAGGCGACAAAGGGAAAAGGCTGGAAGAATGGGCAGCAGCATTCTCTCTCAACAAGGTCGCTTTGCAACATACTTGCCATCAAAATGTACAAAAACAACATTTTTTTGTTGATCCGTAACGGTCGCAAAAATTATACCGACGAGTCAAATGTGCATCCGTTTTATATTCATATTCCTGCCAAATCTTATTAACTCGACGAGCCTCGTGGCGCCTTGGTAAAACTACCGGCTGCAGCAACGAGGTCGGGGGTTCGATTCCCACACGAGCACAAATATTTATGACAAACATGAATATTTGTGTGGCGTCTGGGTGTTTTTCTATGTATTTTAAGTATGTATTTACAAAAGAAAAGTATATATGTATTAATATCCGTTATCTAGTATCCATAACACAAGCATTTAGTTGCTTAGCTTGGAACTAGAGGAAGCTGTGTGATTTATGTCCAAGATATTATTATTATTATAACTAACGTTGATCCGAGGCCATTTGACCTTGAACCCATCGACGCCCGCGCCGTCGGTCCGCTATATTTCTTTATTTAAACGAAATTAACAGTAGTGTTTATTACTAAATATTACATAAAATTAATTTTCGAGTCAGAAAAGTAGGTGCCTACTTGATCCCTTTTATTATGTACTCTGTTACCATGTATTTTTCGTTTATGACAAAGTCGAAGCGGCCTTGACAGGACGAACAGCTGAGAAGAGTTTATTCCAGTTCATACATTTATAGGGAGTGTTCAATTACATGAAAATGAAAACTGTCGTTATTGACCTAATTACTGTACCGATCGTCTTAATATTTTGTACAACGTTTACTGAAATTATGATCTACATCTGGTATCAATTACTACATATGACTGGATTCCAGCCTGTATAGGCGTCCATCAAATGAAAGATTTCGTACAGAAAATCTAGAATAGTGGAAATAGGTAATATAGTTTAATAAAACTTATTATGAATTTTTATATTTATTATAATCATGAGTAGACCCAATAACACTGCAGCCCGTATGAAGGGCAATCCTAGCCTGGAAAGTATTGCAGATTTTTTTTTCAGAATTCATAAGTATGTCTTAACTCCTAACCGTTTAAGAGTTCTGTAGGTTCATCATCAGCACAGTAGTATCAGATACCTCCCAAGCAACACATTAGTCCTGTATACTACTAAACAGTTTCCTACAATCGACTACCGTACTGTCCAACTCCTAACCGTTTAGGACTTCTATGGCTTCTTAATCAGCACAGCAGCATCAGCTGTAGATTCTAGCATACCTAATAAGCAGCAAGCTAGCCCTACATAGTATCAAGTAGATAATATTTACCAATTGTAGTACTTTCTTCGAACTCCTTACCATTTAAGAGTTATGTGTCTTCTTCATCAGCACAGCAGAATCAGATGTTGACAGCTTAAAGCATATCCTTAAGACCTATTACGTAACAAAAACACCATACTCGTACACGATTTTCAGTAGTTGCATCGATTTCTCGTGGTTTCCATCATCAGATCCTGACCTGGTGAAAATGGGACCATCTTGGAGGTGAACACTATCCAAAAAAAAAATGGAAATCTGTTCATAATTGACGAAAATGTCGGTGAACAGATATAAAAAAAATACTAAACATAAAGACGGAATGAGAACCTCCTCCTGTTTTCGAAGTCGGTTAATAAGTTAAAACATTAAGATTCGTAAAAAAAATATGCGCTTTATAGATTTCGCACACATGCGCATAGCGCATGTGTGCAAAATCCGTATACATGTCCAGCAGGACAGTAGGAGGACTTGCCTTCTGATTGGCCCATTTGAATCGGATCAACAACTATCGAAGTGGATTCGTATATCGGATCAACATTTCGGTTGGGTTTCCTAAGCTTCGACGGAGTAAATTGTTGATCCGTCCGGAACCACATTTGTATGAAAAATATTATATTGGATCAACAAAAACCACCCGGATCAACATAGGTTTTCGGATCAACAAAGTGCTCGCCATACAGCACGCATGATCAACAAATGACGGATTGAGATAACTATATATATATATATATATATATATATATTAGGGTGCTTTTTTTTTTGGAACTATTTTTTTTTTTCGGCCCCATAGTGAAATTTTGTTGGAAGTACCATAAAAAAAATTCCCTGAAAGTTTGAGCCCTTAATATTAATATTAAGTACTAGACCAAGGCGTGTAAAGATTTCCCATATAAAATACACGTAAATCTTGATTTTTTTTCTTTTAAATTTTATAACTCAGAGGCATTTAATGGGATTATCTCGCCCATGAATAGGTCTTTCTCAGAATTGAACGCTCTACAAAAGTCTCCATTACAGTTAAGTCATAACTTTCACCTACGGGGTAGTACGGGCCCCTGAACCTAATTTTTCCATAAAATTTGCGTTTTTTTGGATTTATCTCGTATAAAACACTAGCTACAGAAAAAGTGTAAATGACAAACTTGTAGGAAATTTAATTTCCTACAAAAAAGTCTTTGGCACCAAATCGTGAATATTGATACTTTTTGAGATACAGACATTTTGAGTAGAAGTGGTATAAAATTCTCAAGTTACCACCACATACACATACGTACATACCACTTCTACTCAAAATGTCTGTATCTCAAAAAGTATCAATATTCACGATTTGGTGCCAAAGACTTTTTTGTAGGAAATTAAATTTCCTACAAGTTTGTCATTTACACTTTTTCTGTAGCTAGTGTTTTATACGAGATAAATCCAAAAAAACGCAAATTTTATGGAAAAATTAGGTTTAGGGGCCCGTACTACCCCGTAGGTGAAAGTTATGACTTAACTGTAATGGAGACTTTTGTAGAGCGTTCAATTCTGAGAAAGACCTATTCATGGGCGAGATAATCCCATTAAATGCCTCTGAGTTATAAAATTTAAAAGAAAAAAAATCAAGATTTACGTGTATTTTATATGGGAAATCTTTACACGCCTTGGTCTAGTACTTAATATTAATATTAAGGGCTCAAACTTTCAGGGAATTTTTTTTATGGTACTTCCAACAAAATTTCACTATGGGGCCGAAAAAAAAAATAGTTCCAAAAAAAAAAGCACCCTAATATATATATATATATATATATATATATATATATATATATATATATATGCCTCCTATTCAAAATACCGACTTCAAAATACCAATAATTTTTGATGACCTCACTGCCGCTAATAATATGAAGTATGGATTTCAATACAACAAACAACCTAAGCACTTCAATGGTAGGTAGTATAATAAAATTAATCGTAAATGTTTAATTGCATTTACTTACCGAATTTATATGTCACGCAATCTAATATTTTGTCGAGTTACAACTGACTGTGGGCATGCGAAACAACGCTGAACCATTCAATGTAAGTTATTAGGAATATATACGTTTATAATACGTTTATATTTAGTATAGGTTAATAAATTTCTTGCAGTTTTATTGCTCCGTTCGATTCCAAATTTAAATTATTTGTATTATTTTTTTGGTCGATGTCTAACGATTTGTCCAATTATCATATCTTGACTTGGCATGAGGGCTTCTACTATTTGTGTAAACTCCTTGCCGTAAATCGAATAAAACAAGGCAATAATTTATTTGAATCAATGGCAATGCCCAATGCATGGCAATTATGCCTAAATTGACAACAATAGATTTACCAATATTTCTATGAGATCCAATATTTCTTTCGATGACACGAAGTAATGCTACCTACACCTACGTGTATCAGAGTCATGAATGTAAATCTTCAAATGCCAAAAGAACTTATTGAAAAGTAATTAACCGTCTTTAAAAACGTTATCAGCATGTGTCTTATAAATGCATTTTTAACGACCTAAAAAAGAAGGAGGGATTATATGTGTATTATTTATGTATTTCAGCGGCCAATAAATAATGATATTTTCGTATAACAAATCGTCAAAACTGGCAAAACTAATTCAATCATAATCTTTCAACAAAACTTTAAACTTATTTAACAGTAAAACTCTCAAAACTTCAAAACTCGACAGCGATCATTATCTACACTTTCATGAAGAAACGAGTTTAATGAATAAGCCAATTTTAATTCCAATCGAAGTTTTTAATTACATGAGATAGCCTTCTGAGAGTGTATTCACCTGAGAAGTTAAAATATACAACAAGTTCGTTACTTTTATATCTTGATAATAAATAAAATAAGTGCATAAAAGGTACCTTAATAAATTATATATATTCCACTCGTGTTTTTGATCATCACGGTTCTTCTCGTGGTTTAATACAGGGGCTTCTGATTCAGATGACTTGGATACCAATTACTCATTTATATTTTTTTTAAGTTATGTATCATAAAAATAAATATCGATGACTGACAAAACATAGTCTAAATAGGCATCTACGGCTGCTATATGCAAGAATTATTTCAAGAAATCACATATCAGCATTACGATGTACTCACAGTACATATACAAATACAAATTCCAATACTCAAACATGAGTCATTGTCACCAAAATTTTTAACCTACTGACGCATTCACCGATAAACTGTGGATAAGTCTATTTTTTTCAAGACTGGCACTTCGGGATCGTAGCTACAGCTAGTAGGTAACGGAACAATGCATTCCTCCGTTATCCACTCGGCCCCGAAATAAAGCAAAAAGACAACAAGAGCCAACGGGGTTTTTTGTCGACATCCTCGCTAAATTAAACAGAAAGGCCGATTTTGTTTGTTTTTTTTTTTGTTTTTGTGTAGTATATTTTTTCGTCGCTCCAGGGTTGTGCTTAAAATTGTAATGTACTTTATTACAGTTGTTAATGCCGCGTTTTTGTTTCACGTTTGCGACTCTGGTGTTAAATAGGTAGGTTGGTTAGTGCATGGAGATTTTTTCCGAAATAATGTTGATAAAATATATCTAAATATGTATATGTGCTATAATTTTTTTATCAGAATCTTCGTTTTTCTGTGTCTGAATTTTTGTTGTGTTTTTAATAGTACAAATATATTAATAAAAAAATGCGGATATCTGATTACATTTGGGTATTGAAGAAATTAAAATGTGTCTAGTCTCGGTGGCGCAGTGGTCGAGCACACGGCTTCTGATCCAGAGGTCCGGGTTCGATTCCTGATACTGGCTCATACCAATGACATTTCGAAATTGTTTTCGGAAGTTATGTGTGATAAATATCGATGACTGAAAAACGTAAAAGTTAGGCGTGAAGTTATGTAAAATTTGTACAGAATCAAAATCTGATATCATTTAATTTCAAAAATATTTGCACTCTAACATATAACGTTTGATTAATAGACAATACTTCCGGTCCAGTAAAATTAAAAAGATAAAATTCTCAAATCCAGCAAAAAAATCTGGATTCTAGAAACTGGGTTTTTTCCCATTCGGGCCTTAATAGATTTCCAGTAAACTAAGTAAAGGTTTCAATTTGTATGCCATTAGGACCCTTCCCATCAGATAGGTCAGATAGGTATCAAGTGCCGGCACTACCGTTGTCTTATCTAGGCAGATCTGTTAATAATCTTTCCATTTGAAAACAATGTTTTTTTTATATTTTTATATTTCTATCTACACTAATATTAAAAAGAGGAAAGATTTGTATGTAACGCATAAACTCAACAAGTACTGGACCGATATTAATAATTCTTTTTTCTTAAGAAAGCTACATTATCACTGAGTAACATAGGCTATATGTAATCATCGTCGTCATCGACATTTTGTTTGTACGCGAGTAACACCGTGAGGCGGGAAGCTACATACAGTATAGCGGTAAGAAGTTCGCGCGGTTTGCTGGTATTTTTATAAGAATGAAAATATTGTGAGAGAAAGCTAATGAATTGATTTTTTTTTGTAACAGAAGTATTCAATGTCAAGCGCGAAGCTACAAAGGATACTTCTCTCACCAAGGAAAACGCGGCATGAGCCACTTTATGCCGATATTCTGAGAGGATGCGAATAGCTTGACTCTACTAATGTAAATATTACTGTATAATGTGTAGGTACTATTACTACCTAGTGCGTAGAATTTGCTTAGATTATTAATAAGACGCCTATACAATTAAAAGTATTTGTTCTAAAATAAAGTTTAAATAATAAAAGATATATATTAATTTTTAATACTATCTTTAATATTATCTTGAAATGAAACAAATATTAGAAAGGATCTCATAATTAATAATCTCAAGGGTAAAACATCTCTCAACAGTTTATAAAAAGTTAAACGAAATAATGTTAGAATTTTGCGAAACACTAAACATTAGAAAGATAAAGAAAATGTTATCAAACTGTGTAATTTTATTTTAAATACGATATTGTTTTTGCTAAAAAGAAATATGTAAAGCAATACGTACTTATCGTGAGATCATTAATATAGCATTGAATACTGATAACGCATAGCTTGATATGCAAACAGACTTAATAAATGAGTGCGATAAATACTTTGAGGGGATCGGATGCTTCTTATCCTATAATGGCAAGTAATTAAACAACGAATATAAAACTGTAAAAGCCTTATTTAAAATTACCTAGAATATGAATATTCTTACCACTGATCTCACTATTTGAATTAATTCTGCTGCAGATTACTTTTACGCCGCAAATGAAATAGCGGAACCTATTGCCATAGATAAAGCACAATTTTGTAAATCATCGATATATTTAACACACTTTAGAATAGTCGCGTGAGCCAAGATTCGTAGCCGAGACTTCTTTAATCTCATTGAAGCTTAGTGGTCGACCTTAAGACAGTCAAATAGTATGAGGCAGTTTATTTGTTTGTGGGAATCTCAAGAACTACTAATTCAAATTGAATTCTTTTATTTGAATTCGAGTGTCAATTTATTAAGAAAAGAATAGAATACAATAGACTAGATATTATTAAGCTACTAATCCTGTATCCATTTAATGTTTACGATATCCTCTGAACTGAAAACACGTTATGATATTGGTATCTCGATCAAAATATAACCCCTTTTTAATGAACGACAATCAAATATTATTATTTCCATATTACCTGCTAATCGATTTGACCGCAGCAACCGAAAAGATTTAAATAAAATCGATAAATAATGATGGACATCCTAAAATAATGCGGCATCCCTTATAATTACGAAATTTGATTATAAAAAAATCCCCGGTTCGGTATGTGAATTAATTTATCTATCCTTTACGAAGAATCTTAAAACTTTTTTGTAAAATAACAAAAAATATGGTTAGCTCCTAATGATAGCAGCAGGCGGGCAGTGAAAGTGGCGTCAAAAATGGTCCAGCCGTAACGCAGATTAGTGTAAACAAATATAATAATATACATATTTGCAATTTCAGTAGTGAACGAGAAATATCTATGTTCAAGGATAGTCTCTGCCTGCCCTTATAGGCAAAGCAAAGTATGTTTCATTATAAATATTATGCATTAATTTTGAATTGTTTAGAGCCTAAGAGAACGGCACTTTTGAACTTCTAAGGCCAACTTACTTTTGTAGAATTGTTTAATAATTATTGACAAAGACAGCTCTAAAATTAAATAATCCACAACCTGGCATAGTTGTGGATTATTTAGGCTGAACTGCCATTGTCATTCATGGTTGTATTTATATATGAGATATCTATTTTAAAGGAGATGATGAAATTAATTGGGTTCCGGATAAAAAAATCCGGCGCGGATGACCTCGAAAGGTGCATGTGACAGGTTTTTTTTTTGTTAAATGTTGTATCCATCATACAAGACGCCTCGCGAGACATTCACAGCAGGTATCTTGCCCATGGGCGTCCATGTTATAATTTATTGTACGACATGCCCTTTTTATGGGACAATTCTTACTTGGGACTTGGTTATAAGTGTGTAATAAAGTTTTTTTTGTTTGTTTGTTTTTTTTTATGTCAGCCTTGTTGTTAGGAACTATATTGGAAATATGATCATGCCAAATATAGCTGTCTAGTTGTGTTAGAATTAGTATATGTAGTAATAGAAACATAGTAACTTCTATTTCTATGCAAATCGCTAAATAGAGAAGAGAGAGATAGCTAAATAGAGAAGAAGAATATTGTGCACAATAGAACTCGTTTTCTTTTGTGGTGATTTTGAACGGCGATATTAAGTCTCTATTTAATACATTTATATGTGGGTTTACTTAAATGCTGTGTTACTCCAAACTTTGATTAAGCTTTACAGTAATATTGGTTCACTTTGTTTGGAAATCAATAGAATAAAAATCAATATCAGATAAGATAATCAGTAATTGTTTTATACACTAACCGGTTAATCTATGCCTCTTTAGTTAATCTGTTCACAAAATTACTTTGCCCACACACAAATAAAATTGTATTTACCTAAAACTTTTACATAAAACAATATTATTATTCAAAAGTATACCTATTATCAATACAAGCTTTCATTATTAGACATTCTATAGGCATCGTTAAATATTCAATAAATATGATGAATATCTAAAACAACCAAGTTTGTTTGAGAGTTGTTAAAACATGGGAAATATGTTATTGACACAGAAAATATTATGAATAACTTACTTTGGTATTTTATTATTAACTGTTTGAGATACTTCATCATATTGTTTTACAAAAAGTTTTATTGAATAATTAATATTGAATAAAATAGGTATTCACATATCAATAGTGGCAGATTCATGCAGATGGATGCATGAATGGTCCGACTCGACCGGAGAAATAAAACGACCTTTTAGTAAACCGAAGTAAAGTGAGTTGTATAATCGTCGTGAATAATAAAACAGTAACAAAATCAACAGTTATATAGAAAATAGATTTCAAAATTCTTATAGCAGTCTTTAGCAGTCTCGGTGTTCCAGTGGATTAGCACTGAGCTTCTAAATCAAGTCGCGGGTTTGAATCCTGGTGTGAGCACACCAATGACATTTCGGACATCTTTTCGAAAGTTATCTGTAATAAATATTGATGAACACTTTGTTGATTGATGAAAACTTTTGGGCCCGGTATGGCAATAGGGTCGCCATATTCCATTTGGGGCGTAAACATAACGGCGAGTCGAGGTTTAGCAGCCAGTGCCTACATATTCGAGTAGAAAAAGGCGTGAAGTTATGTTATGTTAAAATTCTTATAAGTACACCTCAATATCGTTCCTTATCTTTTAAAAACTTTCGTCATACACACACTCATCACCTTTTAAGGCTCGGTCACCTTCTGATAAGATATGAGTACAATTTCGATCATGGAACTTACTTTATGACTCCTACGGAAGCCCATATTATTATAAAATACATACATGCTATGAATAAAAACCGACAAGTTATGAAAGTCAAAGAAGCCAGTGAGGCGTATAAGAATCGTGCCTTACGGCGCTTATCGCGCCTGTTTTCTCTGTCTACCCCGCAAGACACTTGGCTGGAAGTCATGAATGTATATATAAATATAAATACACAGTAAATTGAATATTTTATGACATGAGATTGATTTTGAATTGCACTAAATTACATGTGTGTACATTGTATAGTAATTTTCCGCTTGAATTCATAAAGGTGAGGCATTATTTGTTACAATACTTAGGCCCGTAAGATCAATCATAGTTAAAACTGTCGATTTTCTAAACTATAGTCAATTTTAATCTACATTTTAAACTTGCCCCGTAAGATCAACAGCGAAATGGACATAGATTACGTAAACTAGGTTTAGTTTTCGACAGATGGCAACATTTGGTTATTTAATTCTATATTTCGCTCAGCATTCACTCTTTTGTACATTGTCTGTGGCATATTTCGTGAAAAAAAATCTTTTTCTTTCTACTTTTATGAAGTTTTATAGTGTGACCATAGATATAAAAACAATAGATCGGCAATAGTCACCCAACCCAAACAACGAGACCAAAAATGGGTTGTTAATGTGTGAGTGACTTACGCGCCTCGTGGCGCATTGGTAAAACTACCGGCTGCAGCACTGAGGTCGGGGGTTCTATTCTCACCCGAGTACAAATATTTATGACAAACATTAATATTTGTGCGGCGTCTGGGTGTTTTTCTATGTATTATAAGTATGTATTTACAAAAGAAAAGTATATATGTATTAGTATCCGTTCTCTAGTATCCATAGCACAAGCATTTAGTTGCTTAGTTTGGAACTGGCGCTGTGTGATTTATGTCCAAGATATTATTATTATTATTATCAATGTGTTCGTAAAAAGCGCTTCAAAGCGTTAACTTTTACATAGTTAATGTTCATGTGTGGAAATGTAAATATCCCCAAAATCTAATATACGCGGTTACGCTGTCAGTTATTCGATGCTATTATTAAATTTTTACTGACATGTGCCATCTATTGTAGTATATGCTAAATCTATGTATGAACCTACAATCTTCGTGTCAGATGTCAGCTGATAAACGACCGCCATTTTTAAACTAAGCAGGACCACGGTTTAACTGGCAAAATCTCCTGGTGTAAGCTAAACTATAGATTAAACTGTAACTGCTCGGTAAACTAGCATCGATCTTACAAAATAAACGACAGATGAGGTTTAAACTAGGTAAAATAGATTAAACTGTGATTGATCTTACGGGCCTTAGTGAGACATATAATACAAGCATAAGTAAAATATACATCTGCCGGCAAAATTAAATATATAACCGGATTTATCGTAATTTTTCAATCGAATAAGAGTCTGGGTGGTCCAGTGGTCAGCACCCCGTTTTTGAATCCATAGGTCGCGGGTTCAAATCCTAGCTCATACCAATGACTTTGAAAGTAATGTGTGAGAGATATCGATGACTGAAAAACTTTGTGCCCGGTATGGCAATAGGTTCACCACCTATTCCATAAGGCTCATAAGCATAACGGTGAGTCGAGTCATAAAAGCCACTGCCTACACTTTCGGGTAGAAAAAGGCGTGAAGTTATGTTTTTTCAATAGTGAATTAGTGACTATATTCACTTGGACATCAAGACATGTATTTGGAAGTTCGAAGAAAGAGTTACGATCAATAATGGACCTAACTTGCACGTCTGTCGAGTCGCTAGATATCAATCGTGTCACCTGATGGTAAGTAACTACCACCGCCATATAACACAGTGTTGCAGTTGCGTTGTAGGCCTTTACAAGGGGATAGGGAAGGGGTCCGAAGGGGAGAAAGGATATGGGATGGGCCTCAGCATATCTCTCTCACCGAGCGAGACAAAGCATGGGTATTTCACCGGTTGAGCCGACCCATTGATGCAGCGAATTGCGTTGTTCTGCCACTGTTTCAAAAGTATTTCCAAATAGCAGGAGTAATTAGCTATGTCGTAAAAATAAATACCGGTCAATATATATATATATATTTTAAATTCACTCGTCAATAAATCTTTTTCAAGTTTGCCTAAAAGATACTCTTCTACTAATGTGGCAATTGATGATAAGTATTATTTCGTGCTGTGTGGCGCCGGCTTAGAATACCGCCACCCCATCTCTTCCCGTGGGTGTCGTAAAAGGCGACTAAGGGAAAAGCTAGAAGAATGGGCAGCAGCATTCTCTCTGAAGAAAATACAGCCTACTGCGATCCCCAACCCGCCTTCCAAGCGTGGCGATTATGGCAAAAACCCCCCATGACTGAGTGGACCGGCAGTTGTGGCGTTCTATGGGGGAGGCCTATGTCCAGCAGTGGACCTAAAAAAAAGGCTAATGATGATGATGATGATTATTTCGTGTTTTATAATTAATTTCGAATTAAATAATACCAGCTAAGTTTTAGCATAGTTATGTTACTAAAATATACTTTGATAATATATATGTTTTTTTTTGTTTCTAAGACTTTCGCGAATCTCACTCATTGATTAAAACAACTTTTAGGATTGTATCGCGTTTATTTATTATTTATTTAATTTTATTATTTATTTAAATTTAAAAAAAAATTGTTACGGAGGGTAATCCAACAAACTCGGTACGACCTATTTAAAATCACGCAAACAATTGAGAAAACGTCCAGGAATATTCAAATAGTTTTATCGACAGCTGATTTTAGTACCTGCATGGAGAGGTTAAACAAGCGTGAAACGTTTAAATACGAAACATGTAAAAATAATCAAATAACCAAATACAACAAATTACTCCAAAAAAGATCCAATGTTGTTAACATCTCACAACATGAGAAAAATAAAATCGGAACGCAACCGGTTACCACTACACAGACTAATACAGCGGTCGTGAACTTGTCATCACAAACCTTGGACGAAAACACCATACAGGTACTTAGCAAAGGCCTAAATTTCGCCGTAGCCCCGTCAAAAATTCCTTATGAGGAAGTAATCTGTGCTGTTGAAGATGTCATGGCCCAAAACAACCTAAAATCAGAGGACATGGAAACCATACGACAAGATGTTTCATCGGTTTTACGTCGTAATCGGGCACCAAAACCTAACCTGTCCAAACCACAATATTTAGCGTTGAAGAACTTACGCAACAGACCAGACATTACTATTCTACACGCAGACAAGGGAAATGCTACCGTGGTCATGGATACGTCAGATTATAATGTTAAAATGGAACAACTGTTGTCGGATGAAAGTACTTATAAAACAGTGAAAAAAGACCCCACTGAGAGTATTTTAAACAAGACCAAGAAACTACTCGAACGACACTCCAGTACATTAAATCTTGACGTCAAATACCTGACACCATCGTGTGCGAAACCGCCAAAACTGTATGGACTACCGAAAATACACAAGACAAACGTACCCCTACGCCCAATTGTAAGTCAGATTGATACACCGACTTATAAATTAGCTCAAACCTTGGCGAAAGTCCTCTCACAACTTCGAGGACATTCAAGTGCGTTTGTAAAAGACTCATACCACTTTGTCAGTGAGATTAAAGATCTACATCTCGCAGACAATGAAACAATGGTCAGTTTTGATGTTCAGTCCTTATTTACTTGCCTACCTGTACAGGACTGCATTAATATTATATCCAAGAAGCTAGCAGAAAATCAAATAGCCAAAGAATACACTGAACTATTAGAACACTGTCTCACATCTGGCTACCTACTGTGGAAGGACAAATTCTACAAGCAAGTAGATGGAGTGGCCATGGGCTCACCGGTCTCTCCTGTCGTGGCCGACATATTCATGGAGGACTTCGAGGAGACTGCTTTGGTGAGTTCACCTGTTAAACCCCGTTTCTATAAGCGGTATGTAGATGACACTTTCACAATTTTACCATCTGACAAAGTAACTGTATTCTTAGACCATCTTAACTCCATAAATCCCAAAATACAATTCACAATGGAACTGGAGTCTAACAATTCTCTAGCATTCTTGGATGTGTTAGTTATTCGTAACTCTAATAACACCTTGAGTCACACTGTGTATAGAAAGAAAACCCATACAGATAGATACCTGAATGGTGAATCTCACCACCATCCTTCACAGTTAGCTGCCGTGTCAAAATCTTTGTTTCAGAGAGCACGAGGGATTTGTGACCAGGAACACATAGCAGAGGAGATTCAGCATGTGAAAAAAGTCTTACATGCCAATCAGCTTAAAGTTCCCAGAAATCATCACAAAAACCGAGTGAAGCAAGCCACAGTTGAGCGCCAACCTGCCATCTTGCCGTACATAAAGGGAATCACTGACAAAATTGGCTATATTTTAAAACGTGCTTCAATCAAAACACACTTTAAGCCATCCAAGAAAGTTAGTCAATTTCTACCATCTGTCAAGTGCCACATCCCCTTGCAAGACCCAGGAGTATATAAGCTGGACTGTGATTGTGGATTCTCTTATATCGGACAAACAAAGAGGTCCATTAAAACCAGGATCAAAGAACACATAGCGGATGTGAAGCACAACCGCTATAATAAGTCTGCTGTTTGTGAACACTGTAGGAAGGGCTCAAAACACTACATCAGGTTTGACAAACCACAAATCCTCGCCAAAGAACAACATTATCGTCCCAGGATGATACGCGAGGCTATTGAAATCAAAAAACATCCAAAGAATTTCAATAGAGAAGATGGCTGGAAACTATCACCTAGCTGGAACCCAGTCATAAGTCTCATCAAACCTAGCCCACAATCAAACAGCTCAAGACAGCGAGATACTATTAGTATAGTTTGCAGGTCAGACCCACATCAGGAACCAAAATAATGTAGAATTTTGAGTAGTGCAGTAATAATCAAAACAAAATTATTTTAATTTAATTTTTATTAACCTGGAAACCAAGTTCCTTTCTTTTTTCTCAAAAATTTTATAAATAATAGCAATATCAATAGCCCGTTCAAAATGAAATAATAATCAGTTTTGAATAACAGCCGCTGAGTTTTCTTGCTGGGTCTTTCTCAGGACTGGCCGCGTTTTTGACCCAGTGGTAGATTTTTAACAAATACTTACCCCTTTTAATTTAAAATCAATCAATATTTAATAATAGTTATACTTTGATCTCAACCAACTTAGAAAATAAGATAATTTGTAATAATTTAATAATAACAACTTTTACTTATTAAATCATACAACAAAGGATCTTTAGAAGCAGGATATATTAATGCATCTTATAAATAAGTATTTAACTTTTGTTCTCATGGTCTGATGTGGGTTACCAATAGTAAAAATCATATTTTTAACATCAACTTTTTGATTTTTATTTCCAAAAAGTGGGTGCTCTCTGTATCAATGAAGATAGCTTTTGAACAACTACCATCTTTTTGTTCATACTCGTGAGAATGAGCTCTGTAAGGGGTTCGAAACGTCGGGAAATAAATATAAATAAATAATAAATAAACGCGATACAATCCTAAAAGTTGTTTTAATCAATATATATGTTGCATTCCAAGTAATATTATCTAAAGATATGATTATTATCAAATACTTGTACATTCAATGACATGTTGCTTGCATTGTGTTGTATTTTTTCCACGGGCTTGGTATCTTATATCTTGAAGTAATACAATACACTGAAGATATGGAATGCACAAAGAAAAATTAATTAATTATTAGATAACATGATATTATTAGGAATTTTATTTTGTACTCGAAGTTTTTTTAATTTTATATGGAGGGGGAAACAAGCAGGCTTGTCGCCTGATGATAAGCAACTGACATCTGCAATACAGATAGTTTTACAGTTGCTTTTGCGGCCTTTAAAATCGCGACAGGGGAAGGTCAGAAGTTACATGGGAAGGGTTAAGGGAACGGATTGGGGCTTAGAGTGGTCTCTCACCGATTAAAACGCGACACGTGCTACTTTACGTCGATATTCTGAGGTGGAAACGGACCATTCAAGCACCGAACTGTGTGGTTCAACCACTGTTATGGAGTTGCCCGAGACTACTTGTCTAAACTTATAACTAAGTCTTGTAGAAGATGTACTAAGATACGGATAACTTGATTTTTTTAAATATTTTTACGTCATTAATATTCAACAGTATAAGCAGCTTTATTCTGTATGGATCTCACTGTCGATATGAGTATGAAGGGAGTATGTGCGGAGACGACGAGAAATTAAAGAGAAAGGAAAAGGATGACGTGCTGTACTGACCACACCTAGTGTGATAAGAGCAGGAAAATGATGGCATATTTAGTAAAGTTTTTGATAAAAGAAGTCAGTATGGACATAGGCCGAGAAGACTCATTTATTTAAAAAAAAATTGTGATTATAAAAAAATATATTGAATAGATAAAATATTGTTTTTTATCTAATGAGTAACTATTAATACAATGTCCTGACATTTAAATTGTATACGGCATATTAAGTATGGTAATTACCTCAGTTTCTTTTTTAAATACTCATCAATAATTTCAATAATCGTCTTCGTATCAATTTAATTTACATAATCAATAATCATTACAAAGACTTGTTTCTATTATCTAATAACTTAACGGACAAAGTTTTTAACGTACAATTAATATTTTTAGCTGGAGATTTTTTAGAAATTAAGTAATTCTATGCTGTGTTGAGAATAGTTGTAAGAATCCGTCTCAGACTCGTTATCTTGGTGTAAAAATACAATACATAACTTCACGCCTTTTTCTACCCGAAGGTGTAGGCAGCGGCTGTTAAGCCTCGTCTCGCCGTTATGTTTACGTCCCAAATAGAATAGATGGCGAACCTATTGCATTCACCAGGCACAAAGTTTTTAGTCATCAATATTTATCACACATAACTTTCGAAATTAATTTTAAAAAGTCACTGGTGTGTGCCAGGATTCGAACCTGCTACCTCTGGATTCAGAAGCCGTGTGCTCGACCAGTGGACCACCGAGACTGGTGTAAAAATAATTCATATTTTATCATGGTCTCTCATACAGAGTAAATCTTAATTTCCCAATTCCTATATTGTAACAATATTCCTCTATTAGCCAAAATTAATATACACGAACGTTACTCGTGGAGAAATTATTATAACCAGGAACTAGGAATGTGATTACACCTTCCACCTTCATATTAATAGTAATATGTACTTCTGATGAACATATTCAATATAAATTATTAGGGTTCCCGAGCAATTTTAGCTGTCTGTATATACTGCTAACCAAACAGGCCAATTTATACTAGCTACTTTTGTAATAAGTAACTAAATAAATCACATATTAATACCCATATAATGCAGAGTATGCACGAAAGTAGGATAAATGTAATCGAAATGAGGGCACTGCGCAAAATCTGCGGAGTGATTCTCGCTGACCGCGTCGAAAATAAGGTTGTAAGGAAGAAGGTTGGACTGAAATGTCACATCTAGAAAGAATAGCTGATGCAATATTGACTAAGCACATATACAATGCAGAGGCGGATAGATGCAGGAGTCGAGAACGGCTGCGACACACCTTCCACGACCAAACAGAATAATTTCTGGAGGAAGGTGATGTTAGCTTAAAGATTTAAAAATCAACGCGCGTGCATAAAAAACGTTATGAAAGTCACAGCAGCGAGTCAGGCATGTAAGAAGTGTGCCTTATGGCGCTCTGTTCTCTCTGCCTACCCCGCAAGGCCGTTTAATACCATAAAGTGGCATGTGCTGGTGTTGAACATAGCAACCTTTCGACCAGGATCGACGGTACAATGGAAGAGCACAGCAATTCAAAATTTGTAGCCAACCTGTACTGCAGCATCTTATTCCTGGTGAAGTTGATGTCACCCAGGCGGTTGGTCGTAAAACCACAGCCAAATCATTTGACAACACGAATAGTTTGAAAGGATGATTAACAGTTGTAGGGCCAAGCAGTTCGCTGCATGAATGGGCCGGTTCGACCGGTAAATACCACGACCTCCCAGAAGATCGATGTAAAGTGGATCATGCCGCGTTTCGTTCTGTGAGAGAGGTACCAGGAGGCCCACCCCCCTTCCCCATCCTACCCTATCCCTTAAAGGTCGGCAACACAACAGTAACACTATGTGTATTGCAGGTGTCCATGGGTGGCGTTGGTTGCTTACGAATCAGGTGACACGCCTGCTCGTTTAACTCCTATTCCATAAAAAAATGACATGTAGTGCCGACCCCACTTTTACCCCACAGTTAGATTAGGATTACCCTAAACAAATCCCTTAAATCAAAGCAAAAACCCTTAAAACCTCCAAGATAACATGACAAGAGGTGAAAGTCAAAGTATCGAGTGAAGTGTGTTTGAAACTATTGGGGTACACTTCTGTTCTCTCTGCTTACTTAGCTGAGGACTTATCTTTAAAGCTGTAATACGTTCGAAGCTTTGTAATAAATAATTTAAATAAAAACTCTAGAATTTATTAAAATTGGTTCATTTAATTATTAATTAATTAAACGAAGAGAAGATTAAAAATAAAAACCAAACACCATCACACTTTATTGATGTAATTCATTTAGTTTTTAATAATCCTTTACAGACCACAAATAGAAGTATATTTAGAATTAATTTAAACATGATAAATAACAATATCTCAATATGGGTATTTAAATTGGTTTTAATCATTTAAATTGTATGTGTTTTAATTTTAAATTAATTTATTCATAAGCCGTTTAAATATTCTGTTTGCAAGTTAAACGTATTAGTCAGTTACAGCAGTTGTCGGCATGCTGAGTTATTAATGGATATCATACGATAGATTGAATATATATCTATGATTTTGTTACATACAGTATATATATATAATATATTTATATGTTGAAATAATTATGAATATTTTATATAAAATACATATAATATAAATTCTCTAGAGTTACTGAAATCGGTAATAAAATTAAACGCATTTTCATGGTGTGTGATTTATTTCATTGATGACATGATTTATGCCAATATCTTCACGCTTAAATACTGCGTGAATATGGCAGAGAATAGGGAAGAGTTTACAAGTAAGATGGAAAAGAGAACGCTGCCCATAGACACCTGCGACACAGATAGTGTTACAGTTGCATTGCCGGCCAATGGGTTAGTGAAGGGGTTGGAAGTGGAATAAGAAGGAACGCGGAGAGATTAAAAGAGTAGTTTTCCGTCAATATTCTTAGAGGTCGTGGTATATCAGCGGTGGAGCCAGTCCAGTCATACAGCGAACTTCGTGTCTGTCTGTCTGTCTCTACTACTAGAATGCTAAAATAGTAACAAAATTAAAAACCTGCATTTGCTTTACATATTCACAGAGTACATACATTATTTTTACAACACATGGAACTTGTATAGCAAAGTAATAAAATCGAAAAATTGATAGTTTCCTTTCGATTTAATTCCATGGAACTATAACTAACCTTTAAAACGGAACGCGTTTAAAACGCAAGCCCCATAACCTGTCGTCCACCGGATGATTTATTTATTAGAGAGTTTCTAATCAAATACACAAGGGGATTCCTAGAAGGTGTTCTTCAAAATAAACTGTGGGATAGGTACTATGTTTTCAGCTCCTTAGGTGGCATTCTTCTATTGAAGTCGTAACTATATAAAAATAACTTAATATCGAAGTGTTTCTTGGTTTATTTTTAGCAAAATAAATTGCCATAATTAAGTCTTATAAATTGCTAAATGAAAGACTTAGAAATTGCCATATGAAAGACATGGAAAATGCTTTAATCAAAGAATAGAATGATAGCCTATTTATTAACGTATCTACCTACTAGAAATATTTAGGTCATTTTTAAAGGTGAAAATCAAAACCTATTTTCGATTGCACTACTTAATACTATAAAATGTGTGTTGGACTATTGGAAGAAAAAGAGTATATTAATCTTTATTTATATACTTCAATATTATTTAACTATTTTATTGCAAACAATAAATAAAAAAAAAGCTTATTCCATATATTGCGCGTTCGGCGTTGCGTCATAAATTGATAACAAATGTCAATTATTAAATGGCGGGCAATTTTTTTTTTAATTTGCCCCAACAACGTTTCACGTTCAATGTTAGCTTTAAATTTTAACACTCAATGCGGCAACGTACAAATATTGGCCGGCAAATATCAAATATTCGTAGTTATAACATTTGTGTCGGTATTGGTATACTTTTGACATGTATTTTGAAATTAAATGTTTGCAATATGTTTATTGGATATTGGTGTTAGTTTTATCGCTCACTGATAAATGTATTGGAATCATGTTAAATAATGTATTATATCACGTATTAATGACAAATACCGAGTTTATTTTTATAACAGCGATGATACTTGTTAGAGAAGAGATAAGATACCGACTTCAAAACTAGGAAAGGGAAAAAATATAGCATGATTTTGCCATATTACAGTTCTCGATCAAATACTACCAGATTTAATTAGAAAGTTTATGAAAATAAGTTTGACAATTTTTACTAACGGTGATATAAAAGACGTGTCTAATAAAAATAATACCTTGGACACAGTAGACACAGCGCCCTCTAATTCCAAACTAAGCAACGAAATGCTTGTGCTATGGATACTAGATAACGTATATTACTTAATACATAGAAAAATACCCAGACGCCATACAAACATTCAAGCTAATCGCAAATATTTGTACTCGGATGGGAATCGAACGCGCCAACCTCGATTCTGCAGTCGGTAGCTTTACCAATACATCCGCCTCGGCCCGTCAGAATACTTTTGATGAAATTCCACTTAAGCATTTAAAGTATCCAATACCAGTTGCATTTGAAGTGCGTAGTAAAAACAATTTCTCTGGACATTTTGGTGTCAAGATTACCGGCTATTGTCAACGATATCAAATACCAATGGGTAGTATAGAATAGAAAGGTTTTCATAACATAAGCGAATAAAGAATACTTTCGTATAAAATTGGGAATATTTATAAAAAAAAATATATAAAGTCTAAAATAAAAGAGTGGTGTAAACACAGCCACAATACAACTATGCTTAGCTAGCTAGTCAATGCAAGAATAATAGTTTTTAATAACCTAATTTGACAACAGAAAGCAGAAGAAAAATACTAAAAGAAGATACAAAAAAGCTACCTAAATTGTTAATTAATATTAAACCGCAACTAAAACCTTTACTCGCTTCATCATCATTGTCCCACTCTGAGTGGGGTCGGCACAACATGTCATCCTTCTGAACTATCCATGTTGTCAAAAGATTTGTCTGTTGTTTATGACCGGTCGCCTGTCTGACGTCAACCCTGCTTTCTTTGCTCGCAAATGAAAACAAAGACAACATCAGTTAAAGTCGGACACTATTCCTATCTCAGATCTTCATGAATGGACTGTGAAAACTGAAATATTTGTATTGAACAATAGTCTACCAAGTATATTGTTTATTAAATTTACGAATTAAAATAATTGTTTTATCAGATTAGATAGTTATTTACAAAATACAACAGAATATTTTGAACAAGTCAGAATGTAAATCAAATTTTAGCCGTTGTGGAATTAACAGACACGCTTGACCTTACAATCACAAATGCTAATCTCGCTGGTAAGTCGCAAAGCAAATGTCTAAGTTTGCAGACATCTGGTTTCTAACTTATCAGTATATCAAACATCTAAAAGAGCTATGTAAACTAGCTCAACACGAAAGTCTTACTACACCTGACAAAATTAAATTTTTGATTTTTTGATTTTGATATCTTTGTATGAATAACAATTTTAATTCAAATAAAAACGAGCGAAATTGAAACAATACAAATCAATAACTGAAGTGGCTGTTTTTATTATTAGCTTTTTATTAGCTTCACCTGTATGTTTGTTTGTAGGTTTGTATGTTTGTATGTTTGTAGGTTTGTATGTTTGTATGTTTGTTTGTAACCGACTTCTTTTTTAGTTTCCGGTGATTGCCACTAGATGGTGCGATTTGTGAACTATGAAAGTTCTAGACTAGAAAACCGAACTAAAAAATAGAAAATAAATAATAGTTTAAAAAAACTAAAAAACACGCTTTTTATAGAAAACCGAACTAAAAAATAGAAAAATAAAAAAACATATTTTATTTTAAAAAAAGCGTGGGGTGCATGGTGTGAATAGTTATAAATATTTTATTGACAGATATGAGTAGAGTGATTATCATTTCGTTAATATCTAAAAAGCACCCCACGCTATTTTTAAAATAAAATATTTTTTTTTATTTTTCTATTTTTTAGTTCGGTTTTCTATAAAAAGCGTGTTTTTTAGTTTTTTTAAACTATTATTTATTATATTCAATCTATCCTGTTTGTAGTGGGATTAAAGAAATTTTAATTATTCTTATTAATTGTATGCCAAAGAACTGACAGTCAAAATATATAATACACATAATATATCTGCTGACTAATAACTACATTAATATAATTTATTTATCTCTTAATCAACGGTCCCGGTAACAATTACAAAAACGTGCAAAACTGATCATTTAAAAAAACAATTGCAAAATGTCATTGTCAAATTTTGACTGAACTTTTTCTCGTTTTTTTTAAGCCTCTAAGTATATTAACAACATAACAATACTTATGTTTACATATAAATTACAACAATTATATAGAATTGAATAAAAATAACAAAATTCCTATAATTCCATATTTAAATAAAGATCTTGAATATGGCTAATGTATAAATATACTATGGTGGCAATAAAGAAAAAAAAAAAGAAATATCTGTCAATTAATTTTAAGTCGAATACAACGAACAACCTCTTGCGGCGCCGTGTTCTTTTTTCAAATAGTTTGTAAACATTGTTCCCGTTGACCTCTATGGTTCTCATCTCATTATCATAAACCAACTAATTGCTGTGAGAGCAGAAGAATCGAAGAGTTCAATAATTTAGTTTTTTTTTTCTATGATCCTCTGTTGTCTATTCAATATATTTTTTGACTTATTAATTGGAATTGGTAAAATAATATACTTCGTCCAAAAAAATGTGGTTTATGCCTTTGATTAACACAAATGAATAATTTCAGGCAGATTTATGTATGATAAAATATTGATAAGTGCCATCGTACCCGTGGTATGACTATAGTTTCCGCCGTCCATTCCTTATTGGTACATAAAAATTGGGCTAGTTATAAATTTGTTATAACTACCCCAATTTTTATAAACTTCAACATTTCGCTGGTTGATAAAGCTTTCATAATTGTTATTGATTAACTCTGGTATTTCATACTAAACGGCTCTCGTGGGATTGGTGACGAGTCCTTATTACCATATATACCACTGTCTTTCTTTGTCATTTTGTCATTTGTCACAACTATCACACATAACTTCCGAAAAGTCAATAGTCCCTAAAACAAAAGTTAAATTGTTGAATCAGTGACGTTTTAAAACCAACAGGTTTTTTTTCTTAGCAAACTTCTATTATATAAAAGAGACCGCTTATAAAACTGAAATCTAAAAGACTTGTGTTGATTTAGATATATAAAAAAGTTTTTTGGATATTTTGTTTTTTTTGTAGTCACAATACTATTGATTATAATTATGTTTAATTTATTAAATCTGCATATGTTATTGGAACAGTCATAAATTTTATATATTTGTGAGAATATTATATGAAAGTTGATATCATATTAAACATATTTTGTTCTTTTATTATGTAAAATTTTGCGACAAAGAGGCTCACCTAATGGCTGTCCATGAATTTCAAATTGACTGGTAACTGGTGGTTCATAAACTTTGCTATATAAATTGTCAGTACATAAATTCTACTAATATTACTAATGAAAAATTGTCCTGGGTATGTTTGCACTAATCCAGGTGTATCTAATGTATGTTGATTAGTGATAGTATAGCAGGGAAATGACTACTGAGAAGGTACTACCAATGAAATACCACGACCTGTCAGAATATCGACGTGAAGTGGCTCATGCCATGATTCGCTCGATTAGAGAGGTATCCTAAGGCCCATCGCCTTCACCTCCCCATCCAACTTGCCACGTCTTCCTGAACCCACACTAAGTTCGGGATTGCAACTGTAACACTTTCTGTATTGCAGGTGTCCATCGGCGGCGTTTATTGCTTGCCATGGGGTGACACGTCTGCTCGTTTGGCCCCCTATCCCATGGTAAAAAAAGTTAACTTCTTCCTGACCAGAGGTAAAGAAGTATCCCAGAATGTATAAAACATTTTTTTTTCTATTTTTACTTCTTTTAAATCAGTAGACACAGATATTAATATTGATAAATGTAGTACATTACATCACTTAGTTTTATCACAATCTATTTAAAACATTTAGAAGGGATATTATCAGTGAAAATTATATAAATCTCACCGAAAATAAAATATCTGTCGCCAGCGTTAATATTAATATAATACAGTGGAGGCTTTCCTCTAAGATACGTTTATTATCAAGATAATCCATTACATCCGCACCTCGACACCAAACGATTTTAATTTAGCGACATAAAAGCAGCAGTGGATAATAATATTATCGGAGTAATACAAAGTTTAAGATCGTTATGGATACGAAGTTGTCTTGGTCTTTTTATTCTAAATTTAAATTTGTTTTTTTTTTCTGATAATTCGAAATTTGAAATGAACGAGGTTTGCGCGAATGCTTTTAAATATCAATACTTTTTGTGTCAAACCTTTTTGTATTAGTTAAGTTTTTAAATATTTTTAATTTTAGGAATAAATAGAAAACTAAACATAACAACTTCACGCCTTTTTCTACCCGAGGTGTAGGCAGGGGTTGTTTAGGCTCGACTCGCCGTTATGTTTACATCCCAAATGGAATAGGCGGCAAACCTATCGCCATACCACAAAGTTTTTAGTCATCGATATTTTATCACACGATAACATTCAAAATTAATTTCGAAAAGTCATTAGTGTGTGCCAGGATTCGGACCGCATCAATAAAAAACAGTAAATAGGTACAAATAAACAAATAGAAAAATATTTTGCTATTTATTTATTTGAATTCACTATTGTTTTATTGATGTGTTTTATGCGTCACAAAAAAACAGAATATTTGATTTTTATCGTGTCAATTTGATCAATTCACGCCTCACGTGATTAATGTCCGACCCCTATATGCTGTAACGATCAAAAATCCCTTCAACAATTTTAGCGTGAAATAATAATCGACCACATATCCACACAATTTGTGACTTTTAAACTGTCAGCAAAGAAAGGTAATATATCACATACCGGATGTTCAAAACACAATGCTTAACAACGGAGCACAAATATTGCCCTATTAATCGGAACTACGTTACTAATACGTCACAGCTTTTGTGCACAATACCGGAGGTAATCGCACCTAGACAAAAAAGCAGATCCTATCGGTATCCATTGTCAAAGTAAAAAAAAAATCCAGGTAGTCATGGGGGTGTATCTATCACAATAAAGATTCCGCAGTTACAGGCTACCAGGATTTATTCAATGAATACAGGATACACCATAAATGTCGTAATTAATTAATATAAACGGTAATGTTAAATAATTATAATTATAAAATAGAATTTTGTATGTTTTGATATGACAAGCATAAGTTATAAATTTAAAGACATGTTCGAAGGTAGACCAAGAATTGGCTCTAAAGCTGGCCTATTATTATACAGTAAAAATAATTGTACATGTACACAAAAAATATATACATACAGACGAATTGAGAACCTCCTTCTTTTTTCGAAGTCGGTTAAAATCACGACTAACCTCTGTAAGTGAAGAGACATATATATTTTTTAACTTCATGCTTTTTATATTTGAAGGTAAGCTAACTCTGCAACTCGCTAATTTAATAAGACGATTATTAAATTGATTTACGTAATAAAATTCAAGATTTAAAAGAGGAAGGAATAAAGGTCCAATACAGCGTTATGTGACCAGAAACATTCGTCTGATAAAAGTTATAATTCATAATGGAAAAGCTTTAAGCAGCTTTAAGAATTAGCAAATAACTGTTGATAGATTTATCTTTAGAAGTAAACACTAACTAAAGTGCTACTATTCAAAAGCAACTCGGCTATATCTCGATGTTTGTAATGCCAGTGGCATTCTTAGATTATTTTTTTGCTCACGACCCAAAGCGCGCCTGTTCAACGTGAATTCTTGGCGCACTTGAAACGGAACAGGTTTGAACATGGAGACCGAAACCGGTAAAAAACCATCACAGGTAATTACGATAGGCTCCTCGCTATATAAATGTAATATAATTCGATATAATAATACATATTGTACATTCATTTGAAATACGTACATGTATTGTTAAACAGATCGTAATATTTTAAAATTAACGGAATCGTTAAACTTTTAAAGTTCTTATCTATAAACAGATTCGAGCACACAGGCAAAAATAATTCCACTGTTTTCATGTTTAAAATGAGAGATTTTTTTTGCGTCTGGTTTTAAATTTTGAATTTGGAAATGGTTCGATAGTTCTTTTTTAAAATGCAGAACATTTCCTACTGGAATTGTTGAATGGATTTCTTTTTTTTTTATTGGGGACGACTTTTTATCAACTGTGCCATCGACAAAAATGATATTTATTTGATTCTGTTATTGGACTTCTTGAATGTTTTAAGTTTTTAAGGATTTTTTTTTGTTATTAATAAATAAAGTCTTAGAAAAGATAAAAGAAAAACGGTTTAGTATATTACTATACACGGAAACCATTTATGTTTTCTTTGAAAATGGCTTTCACATTGTAATAGCCATTGTGTCGTGGTATTTTCTAACCACTTGTTAGCGAAATTATAGAAACAATGCATTGTAAGTCTCGTCGGAAACAAAAGAAAATTTTTCAAGCAGTTAAATTTAAGAATATACAAAAGCTTTTTGTGTGTTTTAAAACCAATATTGGAACGAACAAAATAGGGAATTTAATTAACATTTATTTTACTATTGATACGTATAAAGTAAATATACTTTAACATGTAAAAATACCAATAAAAATAACTAAAACTTACTACGCAAAAATTCGTACAGGCGAAATTAAACAGTTTTGAAGCCAAAATCGATTATGTAGGTTAGACTATAGATCGTCTAAAAATATATTCAGACTCTTAAGTACTTAAGCCAGGGTAGAATATGGGCTTATTTATGATTTGAAAAATATTTAAAATTCACAAATGGATGAATGGATTTTATCTTAAACATATTATTAAACAACTCTAGTTTGATTGAGTTCCGATAATAGTTAGTAATAAATCAGCTGTCACAAATAATAACATACATTTTGAAGTCGCAATGTTTACCGACGCGTAAAATGAATTATGTTAATAACCCCATATTAAACGGGCTTATCAAATCATTGCGTGACATAGTCAGATTGATAACATAGAAATCAATGAACGATAAGAAATGACTAAGCTCACATATGTGTGTAATGTAATTTATACACACAGAAAGGCGTTTCCTCAAAGCTACATTCCACCCTGTTAATTACTAATCACTACCCACTAGAATAATTAATAACAACCTCAATTAAAATATCAACTACGAGCTTCCGCTTTCGAACGCAACGATGAAGATAACGTTTGCTTTTGAAATTTATAAACAGGTTTCAGTACTAACACAGTGCTTAATGCATTTATAAAATGGCAGGACAGGCCACATATCTACGATCCTTTGACGAGTTTTTGAACACATTCAAAATTTCGAATTTGGAATGTTATTTTTCTAAATTTAAAAATAATATTATAACCGTTTATTTATCAGTAATGTTTAGAAGCTGTTTCGAATACATTTAAATATAAATCTCGCTGAGATATTTAGCAGCTTGTAACAATTTATTAGCACGTACATGATGAAGTCTTTATTCCGCATGGAATTGCAATTGGACGATATATATTTATATGAGAAAAAGATCATGACAGAACAAGCCGCATTACTAATTAACGCCTTAGGGAGCTGGAACAGGTTTCGCGATTTATCGTAAAACCCAATTTAGAGCCGGGAGGCACGCGATTACAATCTTCTCACGACAGGAAGGCGCGCAAACTCCTCATCTCGAGGGAAATCACGCACACAACAAACTTTATGGCAACACGTCTCGAGGAGCGATCCGCTGGAGGCGGTCGAAGACGGGCCCGAACATCGCACACGATATTATTACTTCAAAAGAAAACAAAAAGAACGTAGGCAGTGTCTCTTCGTGGCCGGCTCGTGACCTACAGACTCATGATAACATCTCACTCAAGACGCACATTTCGAATGCATTCATTATTATCCTATCTATCACTTTCACAAAATCACGTGTCAATACCCCGAGAAGCACTGCCCACGTTTTAGGGCTAATCACTGACCGTGGTTGAGTATGGCTGCAGGCTCAGACGGATCCCGTCTTGTGCAAGACGTTCACGCAGCAGGCGCTTCAATTGCATCCGCGGTATCTTCACCAGTTCAGCTTTCCCTTCCTCGTACTCGTCGGCATATTTTGCCGGTTCGATGGTAGCAGTCGCTTGCTCTTTACGAGCTTCCTCCTCACACCTGCAGGAATCCCGAGCGGCGGCTGCCTCCTCCAATGTAAAATAGACAGCCGCAGCTCCTTCCTCTCTCAAAGATCTGATAGAGTGCAGCAAACGCTGACGGTGTGCCGGATTGAGAACTCCAATAGCATCCAAGTCTGGTTCCCCTACTTGTTTGCATATTTCTAAGTCATCATAACCGTTGTCAATAAAACTTTCCGCGTATTGGCCCAAATGGAGCGATCGTAACCACTCTACGACGATGTTGCCGCTCGCTGACGAGGCCATGTCGCGTCAAAACACTGTGAGCATTCCAAGGCGTGCTCGCGTCGCGGCAGTCGGCGAGAAACTGGCGGCTTCGCTCCCCTTTACCCCCCTCGCCCCTTTCCATAAGCCGCGGTCGCCGCCCCTAGTCCTCAGTACTTTTGCTTTTTGACATTTTGTAGCATAATCGTTTCGTTTCATAGAAGGTGCGCTTCGCACCACGTCCTCCTGCTTCGTTGGAATGTCGATTAATTTTTCAATTTCCATTACATACCCTGAGATCACGTTTGTTTTTAATTTATGTTAGACAATTTAGTAGCTATACAACCTCCGGGGGCTACACGTATCTGTTTACATAAGTATAAAAGTGATTAATCAATTCCCAGAAAGTAGTCAATAAGTAACGATGTACCTATACACGTTTGAAACGATTGTTTTTTTTTTTCTGATGCTTATCCCTTAATGGTGCATGATTGGCATATTGTCAGTATGTACTAATCCCAAATCTCTACATATTCAAACAAATACGTAATTCGATGTTAATTAAATATATATTTACTAATAATATTTATCTTTATGTTCCCATTAAAAGTTCCATCGTATATATTAAAAAAAAAAAAACAAATAGATATTGTCGTCCACAATTAACGGGTAGATGTAAAAATAAAAACTTGTTTGCATTATAATTGAGCAGGTTTTGAAACTTCATTTATTATTGGAATGGCATAAAACTCATGTCTACTCACGATTTATTCGCGTCTAAAATGAGTTCTGTGTCGGTATCTTTAATTTAAAATATTTGTGTTCATTTTTATTTTCTTTGGAATTAATATTTGTTAACTTGGATATTGGGTACTTATAGAAACAACACAGCGTAATGCATAAAACAAACTAATATATTAAATCCTTTTGTTCCACCCGAAGTTGTAGACAACCTTACTGCCTGTAATTGCTGAATTTTTGAGAAATCTATTGCCATACATCAGGCACAATTTTTTCGATCACTGGATAATCTTAATATCCGAAAATTTATTAGTGTTATCGAGTATAAGAACCCGAGACTTATTCATAAGCAAGAAGCGTCTTTAAGTGCTTTAAGTGCTCGTCCTCCAAACCACCGAGCTTACTAAATAGTTACAAATTACATTTTTGGCCCGCGCGTTATAATTTTTTTAACACCGTATTATTGATAATTTTGTTATTATTTTTATGTTCAAATCTGCATATAAGAAGTGTTTTCTTGCAATTGCTGACTAAAATCATTTACTACACATGACTTTACGCCAAGTCCCTTGTGGGATAGGCAGAGAGAACAGAGCGCCGTGAGGCACGCCTAACAAGAGGTGTGTGAATTACACACCGCACTCGCTTCTATGGCTTCATAAATATTGTTAAACATGCTCGTCGGTTTGAAAGATTTTTCACTAGTACCTCATTAATAATTATCAGAATTCGATTCCGGGACACTTATAAACAATATAATTTAGAAATAAAAATAATTTCTTGGACACAATACAGCTCCCTCTAGTTCCAAACTTAGCAACTAAATGCTTGTGTTATGGATACTAGATCACGGATATTAATACATATACACTTTTTTTGTAAATACTTACTTATAATAAGTAGAAAACACCAAGAGGCTATACAAACATTCATGATTTTCAAAAAGATTTGTACTCGGGTGGGATTCGAACCCGCCAACCTCGATTTTGCAGTCGGTAGTTTTATCAATGCACCACAACGCTCGTCCAAGATGCCTTTATTAATATTATTATTGCTTGAAGGTTAATAATTATTAAACACTAGCAGACCCTATACCACAACCTCCGAAGCAATTAATAAAATATTTTTTCTTATACACCCTAAGTTACTCTTTATTACATCAGCAACCTGCCAATAAAAGTCTCGTCAAAATCGGTCCACCCATTTCAGAGATCACCCGGAACAAACAGACACACAGGCAGACATTTCAATTTATTTCAATGTTTACAAACAGACACTTCAATTTTATTTACACATGTTACACATTGAAAACTATGAAATACGAAATACGTCATTTTTGTTTAAGTAAAACCCGACATTTATTTCCATTAAATGCATGATGCCTTTCATACCCTGCCTCGGCACGTGCCTATAGTTTACTGGTGTTCAGATATTCATAGAAATGACAAATTGCCTCACCGTAAATGACTTTTTGTCGATCCTTTATCTTTTCCGTTCGAAGTGAGTCTCTTTTTTTAAAGATCAGTGGCCGGTTACTACAAATCCGTCATATACGTGAACTTTTTTTATAGGATAGGAGGGCAAACGAGCAAGTTACCTGATGGTAAGCAACTGCTCACTGCCCATGAACACCGTGGTGTGTTGTCGTCCTTTTTAGGAAGTTGGAAGGGACAGGAAGGAGAAAGGGGATAGGGCCTTCGGATACCCCTCTCACCGAACGAAATGAGGCATGAGCCGCGAGGTCATGCTCATGAGAGGTCGTGGTATTTCACTGATCCAATCATGCAGCGGACTGCAAGACTTTAAAATTGTGAACTTTAAACAATCTTGAAGGTATAGGTACTGACATTTTTTTTAGAGTTTTTGATAAGGCCCATGATTCTCGAGCAAAAGAAAATATTGTAAAATCTTCTTTTTTACTCCTATTACGACTATTGTGGTCTATGGAGGACCATAGATAATATAGACATAACTTAACGCCTTTTTCTACCCCAAGGTCTAGGCAGTGGCTGTTAAGCCTGGACTCTCCGTTATATTTACGTCCCAAATGGAAATAGGTTGCGAACCTATTGCCATATCGGGCACAAAGTTTTCAGTCATCGATATTTATCACACATAACTGCCCGGGATTGATCCTACGACTGAGCCAATAGTAATTAAAAAGCGGTTTTAAAAAGTATATAAAATATCTTGTAGATTCACATCTTTTTAGACTTAATTTCATTTGAGGCGTAAACATAACGGCGAGACGAAGCTTAATAGCCGCTGCCTACACCTTCGGGTAGAAGAAAGCGTGACGTTATATATTTATGTATGTTTACGCACTATTAAATTCTTAGAATTAAATACAGTGATATTGATTCCTAGAATCAAAGTGACTATATCTGTAATTTGCTGATAAGCTATTGTCACCAAATTATACTGAACACTATTGATAATACAGTGTGGTCGAGAGGGCGTATTATTGACTTAATTACTACTATTAATATAAACTAATTAATAGTAATTACATCATAGAGCCACAAAGGTCGTTGCATGAATGAGCCAGCTCGACCGGCGAAATGTTACGACCTCTCAGAAAACCGACGTAAAGTGGCTCATAGTGTATTTTATACGATGGGAGAGGTATCCGGAGACCCAGCCACTCACAGCATCTCACATTCCGGCAACGTAAATTTGACCTATAAAGTGTGTTGCAAATGTCCATGGGTGACGCCAATCGCTTGCTACCAGATGGTCTATTTCATTGAATAACTGCAATGTTGTATATCTTGGATCAAGTCAAATCTAAATTCTTCATTCCAAGCTTCTATCATATAAGGGATTTTTTAAAAATTCTATTCTTCTTATTTATGGTTGAATAGTAGGCATTCACTGAAGACCAATGAAGACTGACAACTGCAATTGGGTATTTGAAAAAAAAATTTTTTTGTGATAAATTGAAAGATTATATATTAGTTTTATAACAAAACATTTTTTTTTTTTTTTTTTCGCAATAATTCAAAAGTTATTTCAAAATAAAAATAAATTTTTGAATCCAGTACCGAAGACACGCCGACAACTCCCGAACAAACCCGAGCGCGTGTGACGTCTTAATGTTAGTTTTCACTCATTGCAGTTGATAGAAAAATAATAAATACAGTGTTTTGATCTATTTAATTTTGTTGTCATTATTAAATATTTAAATTTATATTAAAAATGTCGAACCTCAAAAGTTATCCTTCTTGTTTTGTACCATTATGTACGAATACTACAAAGGCAACTCCTGATAAAATGTTTTTAAATGTTCCCCAAGATGACAAATGTCGAAATAAATGGTTTCAAGCAGTGCACCGTGATAATCCCCAAACAAAATCGAATTTTTTTTGTTGTGAAGATCATTTCGATGTAAGTATTTCTTAATACCATTTTTATTAATTATTATTTATCTAAGTATACAAATCAAATAATTATTATATATTTAAGGAAAGTTCAGTAAATAAATTTTTTAATGTAAATAGTTTTATTTTCTTCAAAATGTGGATCAGCAACACAAAAGATACTTTATTTTTTACCAGTCAATAACATTTGTAGTTGCATTTGGGCATTACACTTCAAGCTGACTTTACCTTTTGCTAGAAAAATATCCAATGATTTATGACTGGTGGGACATTTTACTTCAACAATGGCATTGCTTGTCATTCCATCAGGAGATGCTGCAAAAATCGGATAACTAGGTACAAGATACATCCCCGGACGCGTTATTTTTACTCTTAATTCTTTCTCAAGAAACGTCGTCGTCGTCGTCGTCGAACGTCATTTCTTAAAAAATCGGTGATCATAAATATATCAACATCAGGAATATTATCAGACTTTGCCTTAATAAATCCTTTATCACACATAACTAATTTAAATCAACTAACAACTCGTATTTTAGCAATAAATTTTCAATATTATTGTCTAGACATGAGTATTAGCCGTAAACGCTGTACTGTTATTAAATAGCTATAACATTATGACGTCACAACTATAGTGACCAATCATGGCGCGTTTATAGTCACGTGATTTTTATTTAAATTTCATCAATTTTTAATTGTTTATAATTAATTGAAAAAATAATTTTTTGAAGTTTTTGCATTAAATATCAATATTATTAATAATAAAGTTTTAAAATACATAAAAAAAAATCAATATTTTTTTTTTTCAAATACCTAATTGTATGAAGAAGGTAGAAATGGCACAAAGTTATATTTTTTTATGGTATAGGTGGGCAAACGAACATACGTGTCACCTGATGGTAAGTGACCAGCGCTGCCCTTGGACACCTACGTGGCATAAGCCACTTTACGTCGATCGTCTGAGAGGTCGTGGTATTTCACCGGTCGAGCCAGCCCATTCATGCAACGAACTGCATGGCTCTACGACTACACTATAATAATACAATGTATGTGATAATTTCATATTGCTAGTAGAATTTTAGTTGTAAATACATATGTAAACGCAAAAGTGGTGCCATCTATATTTCAGGGGGAAGTTGTCTGACGTAATGTTTGAATAGTAAAACAGATGTCACTTCACGTTAGAAGCCTTTCATCTTCGAAATGAAGCCTGACTTCATCCTTGTCTGGCGTGAATATTACCTTCTGGGTTTAGAGATTTTATTATCATTCAAGAGTATTAGAGATTATTTTAGAATTGGATACTTTGTCGTGATATTTTATTTTATATATTTACTTTAATACATAAAATAATTTAAATTGACCAATTCAGATAACTTTATGCTGTTTTCTACCCGAAGGTGTAGGCAGGTGGTGACACCATACATTGGGCACAATGTAATCAGTCATTAGTCAACGGTATTTATCACTTATCTTCCAAAAATAATTACGAGTAATCATTCGTGTGAGCCCGGAACCGAATCCTTAACTACTAAATCAGAAGCAAGGAGCTCGAGCAGTGGACCACCGAGATTATAGATGGATGGATTCCTAGAAAGGTCTTTTGCAACCTCATACCTTTAATAACTGAAACTGTAAGCAGCGATGATTGTCTTTCGAGATGTAGTTTTTTTTTAAACGCGTGTAGAATTGTTGCTTGGGACCAAATTTTGGCAGACATATGTATACCTTCTGTGTACTAAGTATCGGGAATTTGTCAATAAAACAAAAAATACAAATTATTCATCAAAATTTATTTTATCGCCTTCAAAGTAGGCCCCATCGCTTGCAATACAACATCTCCACCGCTTCACCCAGTCTTCCATACATTTTTCATACGCTATTTGCGGTATGGCCTTTAGCTCATTCAGCGAATTTTCTTTTATGGCTTCTATTGACTCAAAACGTTTTCCTCGAAGTGGTAATTTTAACTTGGGAAATAAAAAAAAAATCAGACGGAGCCATATCAGGTGAATAGGGTGATTGGTCGAGAACGTTTGTTGAATTTTTCGCTAAAAACTCTTTCACTATAATGGCTGTGTGTGATGGTGCATTATCATGGTGCAGCATCCATGAGTTGTGTTGCCACAAATCTGGACGTTTTCGGCGGATACTCTCACGCAAACGCTTCATGACGCCTAAATAATATTCTTTATTCACTGTTTCTCCCTCTGGAAGGAATTCGGAGTGAACCACACCACGGTAGTCAAAAAAAACTGTCAGCATCACCTTGATTTTCGTGCGACTTTGCCGCGGTTTTTTGGGTTTCGGCTCGTTTTCGAGACGCCATTCTGAAGACTGTTGGCTTGTTTGCATGTCATACTCATAAACCCATGTCTCGTCGCCAGTTATTATACGTTTCATAAAGGTCGGATCCGTAGAAGCTCGGGAAACCATGTCTTCAGCGACATGCTTTCGCTGCCCTTTTTGAACAATTGATTTTCGAGCACTAGCTTCTTGATTCTGTCGATGTTTTCTTTGGTCGTAGCGGTTGAAGGTCTACCAGAACGAGGCAAGTCTACTACTACTTCTCGGCCTGCTTTAAAAGCCTTATACCATTCATAAGCCCTTGTTTTCGATATACATGATTCGCCGTAGGTATTTCGCAACTTTTTAGTGATTCACCACATGAAATATCATTCGAAACACAAAATTTAAGGCACACTCTTTGTTCAACAATATTTTCCATTGTAAAAATCGCCGAGGACTCAAAACTATGACCAACAAAAAGTTTAGTTTAAAACAAATTAAATGACAGATCCCGTTAAAATTTTGCGCGCTAAATCAGTACAGTGCTACCAACATCCAGTAAAAAAATTAGAACGACCTCTTTTACGCGGGTCTCTTTATTGACATATCCCCGATACTTTTTACACAGATTAGTATATGTTACGTATAGCATTCGAAAATAACAGGCTAGTAGGCTTTACCATCAACCTCACGATCTTGACTTGCCGTCACGCGAAATGTTGTCAAGCATTGGTTTGTTTAACATAATAAAAAAACACTATCCTGACACTTCTGATTAAGAAGCGGGGTGCTGAACGTTTAGAAGACTAGATTGTAGGTGTGTCGTAGCCGTCCTCGACTCATAGGGCACTCATAATCATGCCCATTGAGTATGCCCTTTCTTACTTTTATACCGACACTCTCTTTCAATCCAACTTTTTTCCTTACAGCCTTGTTTTCGGTGCGGTCAGCGAGAGTCATTCGGCAAATTTTGCGCAGTGCCCTTATTTCAACCGCGTTTATCCTACTTTCGTGCACAATCTGCCATACCCAACTCTCGCTTTAATAAGTCAGCATTCCGCATTGCGAATAGCCATTCGCAATGCGGTATGCTGACTTATTAAAGCGACTTATTAGCAAGAAGGCCCAGATAGCCAGCTGGGCCTGCTTGCTACTGTAATTTGCGCCCAGGAATCAGCCCTACGCTCCAGGAAACATCTTATGTTTCCTAATGCCACTCTTCTTTCGACGAGATTGTATATATTTTTAGACGTGATAGTTAATACATAGATACATATTATTTGCACTGTTACAAGTAATATGTTGCGATATTTATTTGCAATATTAACTTCCTACGCTTCCTTCGCTATGGCACGTATTTTTCTCGCGGTCGCAATTATGTGTAAAATTGATAATAACAATATTTGATACGGGTTAAGTTTCGTGCTAAAATTGAACACCAATCAGTGTCGAACTTTTGGACTATTTGATACACACAGAAACAAACATGTAACTTGAAAAGAATTAAAAGAAATTGAAAAGAATTTCGCGAAGTCATCGGTGTGAGCCAAGATTCAAACTCACTACTTATCGATTCTGAAGCGGGGTGCTCGTATACTGGATCACCGAGATAACCGAAACATGTAACATTTTTTATATACTTAAATAAATGTAATTATTATTATTATACAAAAGTTTATTACTGAAGTCTCTGAAACAATTTTGAACGGTAGGTATTAGGTAAATATGTGTGGCCTTATAATAAATTACTCATACAGTACACAAAGGTTAAGGCTTTAAAGTTGTTTTCAGTTGTTTTCTATAGAACAGTCTCGGTGGTCCAGTGGTAGAGCACACGGCTTCTGATCCAGAGGTCCGTGTTCGAATCCTGACACCGGCGCACATCAATAACTATCCGAATTTGTTTTTGGAAGTTAAGTCTGATAAATATCGATGACTGAAATCTTTGTGCCCGGTACGGTCGCCACCTGGGACGTAAACATAACCGCGAGACGAGGCTTAACAGCCGCTGCCTACACCTTCGGGTAACAAAAGGCGTGAAGTTATGTTATGTTATATTCTATGTTATGTTACTAAACTAACGTTCGGTCTTTTCGTGTCATTTCTATGGTTTGTAGCTTTGGTAGCCTAACACCCTTAACAAAACATAACTTTCTTTATCTACTTACCTAATACTAATACTTACTAATACTAATAAATACTAATACTTTATCTACCCGAAGGTTTAGACAGTAGCAAGGCCCTGTGGCAAGGTAAGACCTTTTGCTCCGATGTAATAAGTAACTGAACCCGTTGCCATCTTTACCGATCATTTATAATTAATTATCACGCATAACTTCCGAATACGTACTAACAACTTGTCAATTCTATCCCAGATATTTTTTATTTTAATATTTCAATGAATATTTATCAAGCCATATATATGTAGACCGACAATTTCTAATTATACAGTGTAGATACGTATATTATGTATACAAGCCGTAGATGAAATACAGCCTTAATAGCAAAACCCTTGGTACTAAGTAGTTTCTTGAAGTTTGAACTTCCTCTCAGGGGATACTAGTCTATGTGTTACAAGGTCTTCTAATTACTTATATTAAGTAACTTATTCCTTAGTCCCATAAATTTAAGAGATTTTATGAGTAAGTAGTTTTCTTTCATTATAAATTTAAAAGTGGTTTAATTCAAATGCCTTGGTTTAAAGAACTTGGTCTCGCCTCGGAAGCTATAAATATTATATTTTTTCCAAAAAAAGTAGCATAAGTTGCTCCTTGGTACACCACGTACCTGCTTATAAATGTCCCGTCAAATTCGGTGCAGCCGTTTTAGAGATTACCAAAAACAGGATTACCAGATAGACAGACAAAAATTGTTAAAAAAATGTTATCTTGGCATATTACATATATATAAGTATATTCATATGAATAGAGTAGCAAGCAGTTATTTCAATATTACAAACGGACACTTCAATTTTATTTATATGTATAAATTACTTTAGATAATTCAAAAGTGGTTTAATTGCCTTGGCTTAAAATTATTACCTGTTAAGTAACTTAAAGAGTATCAGGTTCCTATTTCTATGGATTTACAAAAGTTATTTTTGTTTGAAAGGCGTTTATCTGATAAATTTAAATTTCTCGAAGATCTGATGAAGAACATGGTAGAAAAAAAATCGTTGGTTATCGAAGGGGATTTTTTTTTAATTCGCTAAATAATTAAATTTGAACGTCAGTAGGGTAATTAATACTAGTATTATCTACATAAAGGTCGGGTGGTTTCCACCCACTAAAATAATCTTTTAAATATTTCCCAGATGAGGATTATTCTTTAAGTTATTTCTTTATTTTTTTTTATCTAAAACTTGATAGTTTATTAATTCCAATCAAATTGATTGCTATAGAAAATAAGTAATATTAAACAAATATTAATTTCTTTGACACTTCTAGCAAAGGAAAGTTCGAAATACCGTTTGAATAACCAGAATACCAACTTGATAAATTAATTACTCTTCATTGTCAATGTACAGACCGTATTATTCTTAATGTTCAGGAAAATATTTTTAAATTATGTGAACAATATATAAAATTCTTGTGTCGCGGTGTTTGTGTTTAAACTCCTCTAAAACGGCTTAACCGATTCTCATGAAATTTTGTGTGAATATCGGGTAGGTCTGAGAATCGGACAACATCTATTTTTCATCCCCCTAAATCACAAGGGTAGCCCACGCCAATATTTTTTTAATTTTTCGATATATTTCTTTTTTTATAAAACGAGATACAAAAATACATCCAACCCTAAATTTTCAACCCCCTACGATCAACCCCTATTTTTTAAATTTTATTTTTTGGCAAGAAAACGTTTGCCGGGTCAGCTAATAACCTATATTAATACAAGGATATAAGTAATACCTAACTAAAATACTAGCTACTAGCAGTTCACTGCATAAATGGGCCGGCTCTACCGGTGAAAACCACGACCTCTCAGAAGATCGATGTAAAGTGACAAATACCGCGTTTCGTTCGGTGAGAGAGGTACCCAGAGGCCCCCTACCCCTTCCACATCCCTTTCCTATCCTACTTTCTTAATGATCGGCAACGCCACTGTAACAACATATGTGTTGCAGGTGTCCATGGGCGGCGCTGGTCACTTACCATCAGGTGACACACCTGCTCGTTTACCCTCCTATCTCATAAAAAAATAGGTCTAAATACACTTACAACTAACGCTATCTAGTAACGCCGTAGAAAACTTAATCATCATCATCATCAGCCAATTGCAGTCCACTGCTGGACATAGGCCTCTCCCAATTTGCGCCACAACATCCGATTCTCTGCCTTCCGCATCCAGTCTTTACCAGCAGCCTTTCTGAGGTCGTCTGACCATCGGGCTGGTGGGCGTCCTACACTACGTTTACCAAGACGCGGTCTCCACTCCATGACCTTCTTACTCCATCTACCATCGGTCCTTCGGCAGACATGACCAGCCCATTGCCACTTCAGCGCGCTTATTCTGCGAGCTATGTCGGTTACTCTCGTTCTCTGGCGGATATACTCATTCCTGAGTCTATCTTTCAGAGATACTCCGAGCATAGCTCGCTCCATAGCTCGCTGAGCGACTTTAAATTTGTGGACTAGCCCCACCGTAAGTGTCCACGTCTCGGCACCGTAGGTCATTACTGGTAGGACGCACTGGTCAAAGACTTTGGTCTTTAGGCATTGCGGTATAGGCGAGCCGAAAACTCGACGCAGTTTGCCGAATACAGCGCAACCCAGCGAGACGATTCGTGACGACCCTCGAGAACAACTAGTAGATATGGCTAAGGAGTGAGATGGGTCTGTAATTCTTCAGTAAGGTTTTATCACCTTTTTGGAGAACAGTACCACCGCATCCTGCTCTAAACTTTCTTCAATTATTTGTACCTTAATTTAGTTATTACTTTATCACTTACTAGCTAAGTCGGCAAACTCTTTTCCGCATTAAAAGTGATTTTTACAGTGTTTACAATTAAAGTGCTAAATCTCGAAAATTATCACTTTTTTTGCACTTCTTCTTCCTCTTCGGCTTCTGATCCAGAGGTCCGGGTTCGATTCCAGACACTGGCTCACACCAATGACTTTTCGAAATTTTTTTCGGAAGTTATGTGTGATAAATATCTATGGCTGAAAAACTTTGTGCCCGGTATGGGACCGGTTCGCCACCTATTCCATTTGGGACGTAAACATAACGGCGAGACGAGGCTTAACAGCCGCCGCCTACACCTTCGGGTAACAAAAGGCGTGAAGTTATGTTATGTTATGTTTTGCACTACATTATACATGATTTATGCATACAAACCATCCCGTTGACACCCTGTACCTATTAAAAAAAGCGACTTCATTTATACTATGTAATGATGATAATGCAATGATATTGTATCTAGAAGTATTTTTGTTAATCAAAAAACTATGGGTCCATTTTGTTTGTCTAAAATAGTTAATAGGATAGTAGTAGGATTAAATGAAGATGAATCTTTTCACAAAATGGGTTCTTAAGTGGCGTTCTGTTAACATGGCTTGTCAGGAGTTGTCGCTTTCTTTAGGAAGGGTTTGTATCAATTGAGACTTGACCTTTAAATGGCTGACATTTGATGAAAAAAAAAATGTGTCACTACATCAATTTGTCTAAGGAATGTTTAAGAAAATAATAGAACAAAAACGTAATTCTTGATTATACTTTATATCTCGTTATATGTAGATAACTTCGAAAGTTGTGTGATAAATATCCATGACTCAAAACTTTGTGCCCGGTATGGCAAAAGGTTCGCGATCTTATTCCATTTGGGACGTAAACATATGGGCGAGTCGGGGCTTAACATTCACTGCCTGCACCTTCGGGTAAAAAAAGGCGTGAACTTATGTTATATCTAGTTGGCCTGGAGAACGAGCTGCCCGAGTCCGAATCTCCAATGACTAAATTTTTGTTCGGAAGATTTGTGAGACAAATATCGATGACTGACGACAATGTATCCGGTTTTTGGCCACCTATTCCATTTGGACTAAACCAGAATAAAAATCCTTTTTAATTAATTTTTCAAATTTATATTATTTCGGTATATTATATATTCGGTATTATTGCAATATGCGTACTAAATTTATTTCTAAATGTCCGTTTTAGGGGCTGAGCGATTTTCATAGTATAACAAAAGCGAAGTGGACCATGAAATTATGTTAGAATCTACGATTTCATATCGTCTCCTAGCTTATAATACTGCATAAGTCATTTTTACCAAATTTACTGGAGAAAAAATTATGCTTTCTCATATCACCCAAATATGTATAATGAAAGGGAATTGGTCGTGGACATAAACAGACTGACCTGCTTGTGACCGCGGCCAATGCAACCTGGCCAAATCAAAGTAAACAATATTAACTAAACGTGTCATGTTTAATTTCCGTTCATTTTATTTCCAGGAGAAGATAAAAACTGTGACGTGTTTTAAGGCAAACCGAGCACAGTGTTACTATTTTTAGAATTATGTCTTCGATTGGAGGAAATCTATATCATTTGATAAAAGGGTTTAACTTGACAAGAAGGTCCAACTATATACTATTGAAAACTGTAAATTTTGGACTTGACCAGTTTTCTAAACTAAAGTACGATATCGCATTTTGCGGTTCACGATTGACGCAACTATCCGATAGGCAAGTTAAGCGATTCTGTTCAGCATTATTAAAATTAATTAACTATTGCAATTTTAATTAAATAAATCATGTACCAACCAATTTTCAAATTCAACCAATTTACCGGTACACCTATGTATTTACAGCTAAATTTGAAAATTTAGCTATACATAGATGTACCGGTATGAAATGAGCGTTTTTTTTTTTGTGAAAATAAAATATTAATTTTGATTAGATAAAAAAAAAAAATTATTCAAAATATTGTCCATCACTTTCTCCACATTTTGTCCACCTTTTTGGTAATTTGTGGATACCATGCCAATAGAAATGTTCTTCTTTTGAAGCAAACCAATCAGACACCCAATTTTCCACTTCCGCGTAGGAATCGAACCGCTGCTTAGCCAATGCGTGTCCCATCGATGAAAATAAATGGTAATCGGAAGGAGCCAAGTGTGGTGAATACGGCGGGTGGGGTAGCAAATCCCAGCCAAGTACTTTGATTGTATCCTCAACTGATTTTGCTTTGTGTGGTGGTGCGGTGGTGTGCTTGTGTTGTTGCGTTGTGTTGAAACCATCTCTTGCATGTTGCTTCTGATAGAGCATGATCACCATATGCTTCGACAAGCATTTGATGTGATTCTGCAGCATTTTTTTTCAAATGGAAACAAAAAATTAATGCTTTCCGCAAATCATCACTTTCCGGCACAAAATTTGTCATTTTTAACACAATAAAAAATATGATGTTGTTTGTTTACTAACTGTTAGGTTAATAAAATGTTTGACAGTTGTCATGGCAACCAAACGGAAACAAAAATTAAGGCTTATTCACAACAAAAAACCCCTATCAACACATTTGTATCTTAACGCTCATTTCATACACTTCATTTCACACCTGGTAATTTAAGTGACCGAAGTTTAATCCGTTTACACGCTGTTAAAGTACTGCTTAAATAATAAGATTAATTTATTGAAGTAATAATTAATTTAAAAATGATTTAACAAACTTGTTACCTAATTAAATTATTATATTTTTTGTGAAATAGGATAGGAGGGTAAAGAGCAAGCCAATCACTTAATGGTAAGTAACTAGCGCCGCCCAACACATATAGTGTTACGGAGTTTACGGAGCAACTTTTATGTTAAGCACATAGTTCTCTCTGCCTACCAGACGATGACAATAGCGTGATAATATATGTATATAAATAAGTAAAATATAATGAAACTGCTAAGTTAAATAAACTATTTCCATAAGAAGAATTATTTCAACTCGCAGTCCAATCTCCATAGTCGGCCAGCGAGAACAATTTAATGACCCAAAAGATTGGTCCTGTACGGCCTACTGCGGGTAAGGTTATTTAGTGTATAATATTACTATAAACTTTTACCCCTAATATACTATATTATTTCTCCAGTAAAGATTGTAACACATAATGTTAGAAGGATTGTAAAAGTTTAAATCTAAAAGATAATAATAAGAATAAAGAAGCTAAAAGTTCGGTTATTTTACAAGTTTCGATAAAAAGTACTTTAATTACGGTTTATTAATTTTCAATTCCGAATTGACATATTATATATGTCGAATTATGCACGAAAAGTGGATGGTTTTTTCCAAGATTTGCAACCTAGTAGAGCCACGCAGCAGACCTCTCAAAATATCAACGTAAAGTGGCTCATGCCGCGTTTCGCTCGGTGAGAGAGGACCTTCCGACCCTTCGCTATCCCTTTTTCATGGACGGAATTAGTTGCTTACCATCAGGTGACACATGCAATGCCATGCCATTTAGATCTATAATACGAGAGATGATCAAAGCGAAAGCATATAGCAAGTATCAAAACCAAATTTTACACTTATAATAACATTTAAAATTCGTATGGAAATGCCACTATTCGTTCATTGTATGTACGAATGAACCCTATTACGTGCTAATACATCCTTTCCAAAAATCACTGGTGCCCTTAGGATGTAGATAAATGTCCATCTTCCCTTTGTCTGACACTTGGCCGAACTACAGAGCGGAATAACGACATCTCTCTATTTTGTCAGAGTATTTGGGTCAATTGGGTTTTCAAGCTATATGCATATTTCTCTTCAACAAATGCTTAAAAGCTTTTTGCTTTAAGCTATTGAGCTTTCATCCTAAATAGCTGACCTATTTGTATATTGGCCCTCTTTTCTCTTTATATACAAAAACAGTGAGCTATGTTATTCTTAAATATTGATTAATAAATTCTAAAATAGAATATTAGTAATTAATAAATGTTTGGTCCCATAGGAATAAGATAATGGACCTATCCTTACTCCATGATATGAAAGATTTCAAGTGGCGAATTTGTAAAATCATTGCATGTAATATTGATTTAAAAATAGTGACGATATAAGTGCTTTTATCACGATTCTATTAAATTAAGTAAGTTAATACTTAAAACTCAGTAATACGAAAAATCCCATGATTCTGGGATGGCAGAACCTATTAAGTAAAGGTATGTATCAAAATAATAACCCAACTCCGTGGGGGTTATAAGTAGCCGTTATCTTAAGGCTTCTCGTTTAAGTTAATGGAGCCAGGCATCTCTTGTCCGAGGAGTTTTAGTTTCGCACAGGAAATTACGGGGTATTTCAATAAGATGTAGGTTTTAGAGTGAGATGACTTCCGGAGGGATGGAAGAGTTTTGGACTGATATTCTATATCCAAAGGTTTTAAGAGACATGTGAAAAGGTTTGATCTTCAGGAGACAACTTCATTGGGAGATAGATGGAGAGGAATTTTATAGATTTTTTTTAACACATTCGATTAATTATTACGATGTTTAATAATAGGCTCTACCGCCATCAATTCCGAGAAGAAAGGTCTCATATGAGGAGTGACATAATTACGCTACTCTGATTTAAATTTAAATGTCACTTTCTTATTTTATATAACAAAACAACAGCGGTAGAGCCATGCAATTCGCTGCATGAAAGGGCCGGCTCGACCGATGAAATACCACGACCTATCTAGTAAATCGACGTAAAGTGGCTCATGCCGCCATTTGCTCGCTGAGTGAGGTATCCGGAGGCCCCCCCACTTCCCTTATCCCATCCCATCTTGGTTATTATTCCACTGCATTTTAGGCGGGCATGGTCAGCGTTCGTGACTTGCCATCAGGTGACACGTCTGCTCGCTTGCCCCCTATCTCATAAAATTAAAATTAAAACCTAAGTTTAAACAAAAATAGTACAATCAATTTTGACAACGCTAATAAAATAAGGATGTTTAACTTTTTATATTTTCAATTCAAAAATTTTATATTATAACATAACGTAACTTCACGCCTTTGTTACCCGAAGGTATAGGTAGAAGCTAATAAGCCTCGTCTCACCGTTGTGTTTACGTCCCAAATGGAATAGGTGAAACCTATTGCCATACCGGGCACAAAGTTTTCAGTCATCGATATTTATCACACATAACTTCCGAAAACAATTTGGAAAAGTCATTGGTGTGAGCTAGTGTCAGGATTCGAACCCGGACCTCTGGATCAGAAGCCGTGTGCTTGACCACTAGACCACCAAGACTATTTTTTTATAATATTTATTATTACCTAGGATTAGATATAGAACAGTTACAATTTAACAACGCACACATTTTTATGCATCCGGCTAAATGACAGCGCGTTATGTCATAGATACGGCTGGGAGTCGTTTTCAGTGATGACCTGACACTCGTCCTCTGGACTAGCTTGATTTTGATAGGCATGTGCCGATTATCGATAAATTCCGGAGAATATATTTGAACTAGGACATCTACATTATTACTCCTATAACAATAAGATATGGCAAACAAATCTCCAAAGAAAATTCTCACAGTCCAGTAACTAATAATTTTTATACAATGTACTAGCTGACCCGGCAAACGTTGTATTGCCAAAAAATTAAATTATAAAAATAGGTGTTGATCGTAGGGGGTTGAAAATTTAGGGCTGTATGTATTTCGTTTTATAAAAAAATAAAAAACAGAAATATATCGCAAAATTAAAAAAAAATATTGAGGGGTGGGCTTGTGATTTAGGGGGATGAAAAACAAATGCTGTCCTATTCTCAGAATTACCTGATATGCACACAAAATTGCATGAAAATCGGGCAAGCCGTTTCGGAGGAGTATGGGAACGAACATTGTGACACGAGAATTTTATATTTAAGACTAGCTGACCCGGCAAACGTTGTGTTGCCGAAAAATAAAATTTAAAAATAGGGTTTGATCGTAGGGGGTTGAACATTTAGGATTGTAAGTATTTCTGTATCCCGTTTTATAAAAAAAAATAAGAAAGGAAATATTGAAAAATTAAAAAAAAAATTTAGGCGTGGACTACCCTTAACATTTAGGGGGATGAAAAATAGATGTTGGCCAATTCTCAGACCGACTCAATATGCTCACAAAATTTAATGAGAATCGGTCAAGCCGTTTCGGAGGAGTACGGGAACGAAAATTGTGACACGAGAATTTTATTTATAAGATGTTATGTTTATGTATGGTATGTTAATATCGATGACTGACAACTTTGTGCCCGGTATGGCAATAGGTTCACCACCTATTCCATTTGGGACGTAAACATAACGGCGAGACGAGGCTTAACAGCCGCTGCCTACACCTTCGGGTAACAAAAGGCGTGAAGTTATGTATGCATGTTATGTTTAATACGCTAACTGTATATACGGGATGAATCATATTCTTTAAGGAAATATTATACACCTCGTGTATATATGGGTGTAGTAGGTATTTATTCATTTAAACCTGCCCTCGTTCTTTAATGTTGTATAATAAAATAAATATAATTTTAAAAAAAAACTAATAAACACGATTTCATACAGACTGCAAAACTATTTGCAAAAAGAGTGTGGTGCTTTGACCCACATTTTTGTAGTGAAATAGCCATCAGATTATAACAAAAATAATATTATTGCATCTAAATATCATTAATATACAGAATAGTACGCATACAGGATTTGTCGTTATGTCGATGAATGTATACTGAACAAGATGGAATTATTACGACAGGAGTCTCGAAGCCTTCTTAGTATGCTAACTAGCTCTATCTCTCTTGTTCACTTACGAATTTTGAAACTTCGCATGAGTGTAAGAGAGATAGAGCTAGTCGGAAAGAAATTGTTGAATTCTGGCGAATCTAAATAGGTAATCGGATGTTTTTAATCAAATTATCAGATTTTAATGTGTCTCTAACTGGAGTGCAAATTTGAAATAAAATCGAATCGTTCACAGTAGGAGAACATAAAGTTCAAAGAGTTTGATATCACATATACATGGAAGTGAAGTTAATAAACGCGTATTAACAATACAAATTTAGCGTAAATCTCTCTCTTCTCTTGTGGAAAAAAAATAACATGTTATGTTCTAAAATATATATGTCTTGAATATTTTATATCGATAGTTGGCAACACTAGTGTACGGCAATGCGGACAATTTGGGACGTAGACAAATGTGCCCAGTGAGTCGCCGTGACACGTTCATTGAGCTTTCATTTGGGCAATTTTCGACTAAATCCCGACCAATCGGACACCGGCCCCGACCGGTCTGTTTCATTAGCTATACAGCAACATAAACTGTTTTGAAACATATTTACAAAGACATTTCATAGGCAAAATTTTGTTAAACAATATGTCTATAAAAAAAAACATGGATCGCTTATTTTGGTTTAAGTTTTAAAAATACGTAAGGAAATCAATATTCCTTTTTATTCATAACTTTAAGCCTTTTTCCTACCCGTGTAGGTAGCGGCTGTTAAGTTTCGACTTGCCAAATTAGTTCGTCCCAAATGGAATAGGTGAAGGACACCTATTGCCCCGAAAGCGATCCCATGACTTCTTGTTTCAGAAACTAGGAGCTCGAGCACTGGACCAGCGCAATAATTTAGCTATTGCTAAAAATTATAGTTAATTAACATTCTTAGTTGAGTAAACGCCAATGATAATATTAAAAAGGGTTACGTTTTTCTACTATTTTAGCGACATCACAAATTTGCAAAAACCAAAAATATCTGTAAATGTTTGAAAGGCAAATATAATAATATTATTTGAAGTTATATTTAAAGCTGACAAACTGAACACCATTTCTCTTGCAACATACGAGGAGACTTTATCAAACATTGGAGGACTCCAACATGATTATAAGTGTACGTGTCCCGAATTCGATTCCACATTTGGTAAAGAGGAATTGTGGCACATCAAAGGAATTTGTCGAACAACGCTTTGATTTTTATATAAAAATAAAATAAAAAAGTGTTCTTGTTATCGCCAGAGAATAATTCTCTCTTTGTGAGTATCATTATAGCATTTGTTTACCGATTTGTAGGGGAGACATGAATGAATGAAAAAATGGAGCGTCATGAGGTATCTGGATTCGTGTATTTTATGGGAAATAGGGTGTTCTACAGTGGTAGAACCACGCAATTCGCTGCATGAATGGGCCAGCACGACTGTTGAAATAGCACGACCTCTCAGATTTTTTTTTATGAGAATAAGGGGCAAACGAGCATGCAAAAACTTTGTGGACAGTGACCATGGCCACCCATAGACATCCGCAACACCAGGGGTGCCGAATCAGCGTTTCCGGCCTTTTAGGTGGGAGTATGCTCGTTTCTTGAAGGTCCCCAAGTCGTATCGTTCCGGGAATACCGGCTCCTCTGCCGTGCGCGGCAAAAAATGTCGGCTGAAGCGCGCTGTCGTAGATCGCCAACCATTTCATTTGTGAGCGTGGTAATGTTGGCGCAATAGTAAAAGTGGCTCATTCCGCGTTTTACTTGGACAGAGAGGCATACAGTGGCTCAAACCCTTCCCCTCTTCCTTTCCGACTCCTTTCATATCCCATTGTAAGGGCCGGCAACGCAACCGTAACACTGTGTTTAGGTATCCTTGGGTGCCGTTTTTTTGCTTGAGACGCGAGTGCTCGTTTGCCCCCCTATCCCATAAAAAAGGATAAACAGGTAAGCGCGTAGTGTAATGGTAAGTGATTGTCCACCCATGGACATTGGCAACACCAGAGGTCACATAAACATTTCCAGCCTTTTAGTTAATAATACTCTCGCAGCTTAAATGGCTAAGTCGTATTTGATATGTAGATATTTGCGTGGGATATTGCATGTTTGTCTAAAAATAATAGCTTAAAACCACAATTAAGGCTATACAGAAAAAATATTATATTCAATGAAAATAAACTTTGCAGAGGTGTCTACACCTTTCAAGCACGCAATGCGTGTTTCTATGCTGTAACCATAGACTAAACATGTTTAATAGATGGGTGAAATCTACTCATCTATTCATAATTTTTCCCTATCTATTCAGATTTAAGGTATTCTAATATTATAAAGTTGAAAGAGTTTGTTTGTTTGTTTGAACGCGCTAATTTGAGGAACACGTTTTATGTAGGAATCTCCATTTATCCAAAGGCTTTAGGTTATATATCATCATGGTGATAGCAGTATATAATATATAACGGTACTAGTTTCGGGCGGGCACTTAGGACCTATTACATAAATGCCTAGTGTATATGGCAATTTATCTTGAAAAAGACAACCGAGTTGTGTGCTTCAAATCTTGTGTTGTTTTTTTTTAAATAATATAAGCAGTGAGAAAGTGACATGTAACAAAGCATGTACACATGTATTCATAAAATTATTGTGACTTTTACTGTACACCGTTAATACGCGAAGACGTAGACAGCTATTATTATATCTCGAGACGCTATATTAAATTAATTAAGTCTTAAATACAACTTTTTGAGTACTTGATTGTAGTCTATTAGTCTGTACCAGGATTGAAATTGTTGAATACAGGACATGATCAGAATCAAGTCAAATCACTTAGTCGACTCTTACATCTACAGGAGATGGTGTGGCACTATTCTCTAGAGCAGTACTTTTAAGCCTCTACTGAATTTTAATAATTGTAATAGTTACTTTACTATTTAAGTTTGTTCCCTGTTTACTCTGAGCTATCAAACGCATTCAGCTTCTTGCTCCATTGACCTCGTTTCAGCTTATCATATACCTGAAACTTGTTCAATTTTGAACTTTATCACTTACACTTAGGAGGTGTAATGACTGCTAATTTAAGTTGGGTCACAGGGAAACCTTTATTGCGTAGTGTCACGTAAGAATCCCAGGTGTGGAATGCTTTTACATGGAAAACAGAGGATTACTTGACGCTTGGCTCAATACCAACGTAAAAACAAGGAACTAGGAGACCATAAATATTTTGCGCCTCGTTGTAACATTTGTCAACGGAATTTAGAACCAAATGTTTTAGATTTAGTGACGTTAATTTTGTGACAGAAGTGCAGCAATATCGACGGAGTGGCAATAACACAAGCTCTATATTAAACATTTTTTAACTAAATTCAGTGTAATGTCATTGTTACATGCGATTGTAACATTTCTAGACTTAATAACTTAATTAGATTACTTCCTTGTACACCCTTCTCTCACAATTCAAGTCTAAATCGAATGGCATTCTTTAACTGCTGTCTTTTTGTGATATAATCTATTATTATACCTTTTTGAAGGAAAGGAGATTATTAAGAGTGATATTTGTATATTATATATATATATTTTATATATTGATCTCGAACAATCTTCGTACTATTTCTATTTTCTATTCGGTTAAACCACTTAACTTCAAAGAACATATATTTATATTAAGATATATTTAAATAAAGTTTTTTTAAACTTATAAAAGTAAATAAAATCTAGAAAAATACTCTTAAACTTATGTTAAAATACGATTATTTTTGTATTTAACTAATAAATTTTACTTGAAATTGGACATCCTAATTTTGTTCAATAATTTATAAGTCATGCCATATTTTATTATTATAAATGGTTGTTTTTTTTTGTTTGAATAATTTCAGTAGAATGAATTTGATTACCATAAGATCTTTCTCTCTATCTTCATATTTTTTCCACATTCACATTTATACTCAAAAACAACTTTCAATGCAAATTCTTTACGGGATAGACAGAAAGAAGCACTATTACTCACATTACTCGCATTACTACATAACTCAGTCGCATCGTTGATTTTTGCAATGTTAAAAAAAAAGCAATATCCTTCATAAATAATTAAACTTAATTGCTTTTTTACTTTTATTTACGTAATAAAAGAAGCATCGTAACATGTACTGGACAAGTATAGCATGTAATTTTGCTTAGTGTATTTGACACAGACTAATTTGATGCAAGCTCATGCACTGCTGGGTTCGTTGGTCTGGTGAGTTGATATTATATGGAAATTCTTGTTGATTCCACTAAATTAGTATCATTTCAGAATCATTATGTTTAAGATAAGTAGACGTTTAGAAATGACATTTTAAGATATAAAACAAAGTTACTTTCTGCTGTCCGTCCCCTTAAATGGTTTGGTCTTTAAAACTACTCAATCCATGCATAATATAGCAGAGGAAAAGTGATGGTTTGCGAGGTTTTAATTTACCAAGCCCAAGAGTAGTATGTTGTTTTGTTTTGTTGTACAAAAAGTTAAATTAAAATATTAGTTAATGGTCTAGTTACCATTTCTCATAATAATTCCTATAGTTGATTGTATCATGTGATGTTAGGAGCCTCAAAAATCGACGCGCGTGCATGAAAAGAGTTATGAAAGTCAACGAAGCGAGTGAGGTGTGTAAGAATCGTGCATTATGGCGCTCCGTTCTCTCTGCCTACCCCGCAAGGGATTTGGCGTGAAGTTATGTGTGTGTGTGTGTGTGTGTGTGATTGTATCATATGTAATATATTAAGTAATAATAGTTTCGGTGGTCCAGCAGTCGAGCTCTTTGCTTCAGTTCAGAATTATTTGATCCACAATTTAATTTTCAACTCACTTTAGTTATTATTAGGTACCCCATGTTAAATATTACAGATTTAGATATTTCTCCACGTGAAAATGATTATTAAAATCTTAATAAAACAATATGGTTCCACTGAAAATCAAAATTAAATCAAATCTATTTTCTTTTTCACATTACGAAGTTTCATTTCTTCCGCGCAGAGGGACTCCACGCACTTTTTTATTGTTATTTTGCACTTTTCGTTTCACAAATTTCTTATTTTCTATATTGCACATCTAACAATGATAATTAGAAACACATGTTACAATGTTTAATTAAAACAAAAACAAGTCACATTGATACTACAAATATTCGTACCTATGCTGACAAAATAAGAAAAAAAAATCGTCAAAGGAATTTTCCGTACAAAGTAAGAGTAATTAAAATTTCGGTTGAACAATTTCTTAAGCTGTAGAACAAAACCGAGACTTATTATAATAAACTTGTGTCTTCTTTTTTTGTGCGTCCACCGACACTTTTAATAAGATTGTAATAAATTATGCAAGAGCCCTGCTTCGTAGACTGATTCGGATCCAAGAGAATGTCGTGTTTTTTTTTTTCAGATGAAAGGTTCAATTTAGTATGATGAAGAAGGAAGCCATCTCTATTTTCATAATAAAAACAATGTTACACCACAAAATATTTTGGATAATCCTTAAATTTTTTAAATATTTCTTTTGGTAAACATTTTGATTTCATTGTTTTTTTTCGTCCTTTTAGGGATTAGGAGAGGAAGGGGATCGGGCCTCCGGATACCTCTTTCACAGAACTAAACGCTGCACGAGCCACTTCACGCCGATATTTCGAGAGGTGGTATTTCACCGGTCGACCTTGCCCATTCATGCAGCGATCTGAAAGACTCTACCACTGTTGTGGTTTTTAAATCATACTCTTCTTGGAGTCTTCTATCACTCGTTATCTTCACACTTGTATCCGTTCATGCTGATATCCCCTTATATCGAATCCATCCATCTGTCTCCTTTTTGGCATGCCTCTGCCGATATGTCCATCCACATTCATTCTCATAGCACTCTGGGTAATTAAAAAATTCACATTTTCTTCATTTAATCTCAATTGGCCGACTCGTTTGGTAAAATACCACGAGCTCTCAGAATATCAACTTAAAGTGGCTCAAAGTAGTGTTTCGCTCGGTGAGAGAGGTATCCCGAGGCCCAGGAAATATTTTTAGAATAAATATGTTATGGTCTCGGTGGTCCAGCTTTCGAACCAAGAAGTCGCGGGTTCAAAGCCTGGCTCACACCAATGACTTTTCAAAATTACTTTCGAAAGTTATGTGTGATAAATATCGATGACTGAAAACTTTGTGCCCAGTATGGCAATAGGTTCGCCATTTATTCCATTTGGGACGTAAACATAACGGCGAGACGTGGCTTAACAGCAGCTGCCTACACCATGGGGTAGAAAAAGTGTGAAGTTATGCTAAGTTATGTCATAAATATGTTGTCGAATATCAAATTTGTGCCAAATTATATGATACTACTGTCGCACGTAACTTTTTCTATGGTTGTTAATAATTCATTTGGCGTGTCAAAGCATAATTTCCCCATGCTATTAAGGGTTTACAATGACATTAAAATAAAAAGCATTCTTTACAAACTTTTATTTAGTTATTTTATTTTTGATTCATGTTTTAGTACCTAGTAATCTAGTCTTATATACTAACAAACTTAATTCCTCCTGAAATATAATAATAAAATAAAGTTCCTTTCATCTGTCTGTCGCCTTATATGCTTATAATCTTTGAAACTACAAGCCAACGAATTTTGATGGGGGTTTTTTAATAGCTAGAGGTGATTAGATGGTTGTTGGGTTTTTGTCTATTATTGATATATGATGTAGTAAAGAAAAAATTATAACTCCAAAATTTACTTACTTACTGTTGCGGAACAAAGTTTGCCGGGTCATCTAGTATACTATATAGTTGAAAATAAGAGAGTTTGAGAGTGGTAGAGCCAAGCAGTTCGCTGCATGAATGGGCCGGCTCGACCGGTGAAATACCGACGTAGACGATATAGAAGACCGACGTAAAGTGGCTCATGCCGCGTTTCGTTCGGTGAGAGATGTACCCGGAGGCCCACCCCCTTCCCCATCCTTTACTATCCCCTATCCCTTAAAGGTTGGCAACGCAACAGTAACACTATATGTGTTGCTGGTGTCCATGGGCGGCGTTGGTTGCTTACCATCAGGTGACACACTTGCTCGTTTGCCCTCCTATCCCATAAAAAAAAATGAAAAAAATAAAGCTATTTCGCACCACAAAATAATTTATCATTTCTCTTCTAATATCACCGTTAGTTAAAATATTTATTATAATTATGTTATATGTATAATACAACAAACTTATTCCCTTAATTGAGCTATAAAATTGATAAGCCAGTTAGAAATTAAAATTAAACTATCCAAAGCAATAGGAATCAAAATAGCCCTCGGGGAATCATTTCAAACTGTAATCAACATATTATAAATACAGTCAAAACTAAATGTTACAATTATAAATGTATGAATAAATTGTGACTTAAACTAATTTAGTTATATAATAGTAATATAATTCAGTTCTTTTAATGAAATATTGTACACAATACACACAACGCCATCTAGTTCCAAGCTAAGCAACTAAATGTTTGCATATTGTAAATGGTTAATAATTCACATATACATTTCTTTTGTAAATATATATTTATAATACAAAGAAAAACACCCAGACACCATAAAAACATTCATGCTTGTCATAAATATTTGTACTCGGGTGAGGACCGAACCCGCTGATCTCGATTCCACAGTCGGTTGTTTTAACAATTCACCACGATGTCCATCGAATATTAAAATTAATCTAAATTATGTTAGAATATTGCTTCTGTATGATGCCGGCGTGATGGTATATCCAGCCGTAGTGTGGCCCAACGTCTGTATAAATGACGTAGTAGGAAGGATCACATTCCTTCTGGCCAGGTGATACTCCACACTTGGAGAGGACTCCACGCAAATGCCAGCTGATTATATGATCAGATTGCACTTTTGGTATAACCAGACCACCACCGCTGTCGCCGTTGCGGGGATTTATTCCTAAAAGAAAATTAACATAACTTCACGCCTTTGTTACCCGAAGGCTGTTAAGCCTCGTCTCGCCGAACTTATAGCCATACCGGTATGGCTATAAGTTCGCACAAAGTTTTCAGTCATCGATATTTATCACACTTAACTTCCGAAAACAATTTCGAGAAGTCATTGGTGTGCGCCAATGTCAGGATTCGAACCCGGACCTCTGGATCAGAAGCCGTGTGCTCGACCTCTGGAGCACCGAGACTTTTTTTAAAGAAAAATAAATAATAAAATAAAATTAAAAACAGTTTTTATTCAGAATAATAACGCAATTATCAAGCCTAGTGTTTAATTTACATATCAGGTTATATATAACCTTTGCATAAATAAAACTTAGGTAGTAGGTAGCTCCTGAATAGATAGATCAATTTGAATTATGTTATTTTTTTGTTTTAAAGTGTATGAAACAGTTGTACAGATTTTAACTATATTTTCTTAACTTGTAAGGAGTCAAGTACTCTATTAAATTGCAAAAATAATTTCAATTTAGTGTTTTAAACTTGTCGTAACACCAAGAACTCATATATATTATTAAATATTTTTCGAGACTAATGTTTATCAAACTTTCCATTTTTTTTATTGAATAATTCGACAATAACTATGATAGGAGAAGAATAATAATTAATGATCATTATGTTCATGCTGCAGCCTCGTATTTGTATCCTGGTTAGTTTAATTAAAAAAATATGATGTCCGTCTGTTTCAATTAGAAGGAACTGATCAAGAGTAATCGCCATGTCTCATTCACACGCAAGAAACTCAATCTATATCTTTAAGATGACAAAAACATAACTTCACACCTCTTACTGCCCGAAGGTGAAAAATATCTGATAATAAATAAGATAATAATAATAACAATATCGTCCACTTGTAGAGTACCCCGCTTCTGAATCAAACGGTTATGAGTTCGAATCCTGGCTCACAACAATAACTTTTCGAAATTAATTTCGAAAGTTATGTGTGATATATATCGATGACTGAAAACTTTATGCCCGGTATGGCAATAGGTTCGTCACCTATTCCATTTGGGATGTAAACATAGAGTCGAGGCTTAACAGCCACTGCCTACACCTTCGGGTAGAAAGAGGCGTCAAGTTATGTTATTATCTTATGAATTTCTTTACTTACTAGACGAAGGTCCATAACCAGCGCAAAAACTGAACTCGTCCAGTAACTTTGAATATACTCCTGGTGAAAAGTCTATGCAGACGGTATCATTTTGTACCAATATGTTTGATGATCGCAGTACGTTGGATTGTTTGTTGTACTCCGTAGATCCAAAACCGACAACCTAAATATGTGTATTGTTGTTAATTAATTATTATTAATTACTAATAATAGTAATGTTTTTGTAGACATGAGTAAAGTCTAATATATTCTTAAATATTAACATACCTACATTCATAACTTCACGCCAAATCCCTTGCGCGGTAGGTAGAGAGAACAGAGCGCCATAATGCACGATTCTTAGGCACCTCACTCGCTTCGTTGACTGTCATAAATCTTTTCATGCACGCGCGTCGATTTTTGAGGCTCTTAACATCACCTACCTCCAGAACACGTTCTATTTCAAATCATCATCAAATCTGTGTCTTGGCCGTCCTCGCCTCCTACATCCATCCGCTTTTGCATTGTATAACTGCTTAGTCAATCTTGCATCATCCATTCTTTCTACATGTCCGAAGCGTCGGAGTATGCCCTTTCTTACTTTTACATCGACACTCTCGTTCAATCCATCTTCCTTCCTCACAACCTTATTTTCGACGCGGTCAGCGAGAGTCACTTCGCAGATTTTGCGCAATACCCTCATTTCGACCGCGTTTATCCTACATTTGCGCACTCATATACCCAACTCTCGCTTCCTTATGTTAATGTTGGGTGATCACAAATCGGAATGGAATGAAATAACGATTCCGTATAATAAAAATGTTTTATTACAGCTAAACAACTCAAGTAAAACTACCACACTAATTACTCATTTATACATTTAAATAACATTGAAGTGTATGTTTGTAATATATACGGTACGTATTATTTTTGTCTGTCTGTTCGTTTGTTTCGGCTAATCTCTTACTGATTTTGACAGGACTTTTATTGGCAGGTAAATGGTGTTTGTAATAAAGAGTAACTTGGGCTTTTTTGGAAAAAATCTTTTATTTTCCTCGGCGAAACAAAGTTAGTCGGATTATCTAGTTGGTAATAATTTATACAAAATGACAGAATAACAGAGGCAGGCGAATTTGGTGAATTAAACACAACCATGGATGAATTACTCACAGTGGCTTCCTTTCCGAACAGATCAGTCTTGTCATACACAGGACCCCATATACAGATAGGTTGAACGTACTCTGTAAACTCCAATCTCCTTACTCGAATGATGGCCAGGTCGGACGTTGTATACTCATAAGTATATGCTGGATGAAGAATTATATCAGCAGCCTAAAAGTAAAATTGATAAATACATACATAACTTTCCGCTGAATCCCTTGCAGGGTAGACAGAGAGAACAAAGCGCGAGATACGATTCTTACACGCCTCACTCGCTTCTTTGACTTTTATAACTCTTTTTATGCACGCGCTTCGATTTTTAAGGCTCTTCGACTCCTACATCCATCCGCTTTTTAAAATTGATGGAGAAGACCAAAACAAAAAGACAACCATCAGAGACCATCTCAGGTATTTCTGTATGTAATATATACTGAGCTGGTAGTCAGCAACATGAATAAAAATGGGTTCATTCATCACAGTTACTTTGAAATGAAGTTTTTAATTAAACCTTGTTTATAAAACTGACGCTCCTTAGAGTACGTTCTTTTAATTTTCTGATTAAAAACTATTTGTTTAGTATATTAATTATAATATTAGTAAATATTAAAAATCGCTATTTACATTGCGCAATTGTCTTCCAATATGAGTTGTATCTGTGTGATTGATGGAACCAGCTATGACTATTACTTGATTGGCAGCTAACTTCACACCATTTTTAGCAACACAATGACCAGCTGAAAAAAAGAAATAATTTAATAAATAGCTTCCCAATACTTCGCTTGAATTGCTACTCCAAGAGCTAGTGAGAGCTCAGTTATTATTTATTTTAGTAATTGTAAGTAGTTTTATTTAACTTTTGTATGGGAAAGAGTGCAAACGAGCAGCCGGTCAACTGGGAGTAAGTGACTACCGCCGCCGCTAAGGGGGTGACAGTTGCGTTGTTTACTCGTTAGTTTGTAAGATGAGATAAAGAAGAGGATCGGAAGGTCCTTCCGATACTTCTTTCGCTTTCGAATGACAGACGGCATGGGCCACGTCATTGTCTTAGGCTATGGTACTTCACCGGTCGAGCTGACCCAATCGTCCATCAAACTACTTGGCTCTATCACAGTAATAAAAACTCAAAAACCAATTACATACCTGTTACTATAGCCGTTGAAGAGACAATACTGCCTCCACATTCATACACTGGTACGACAGTCCTGGTTGTAACAAATATAGCGACATGCCACGGCCAATCTCCAGCTCTAGCTTCTGTTCTCAGCGATATCAACTCCTCATTGACAAGAGATCTTCTGCCACATACATGAGCCGTTATGTGAGGCTTATCAGGAAAATTATTTGTCACGATAAGAGAGGAAATTGTTTGTGCTGCCTGAAAGGTGCTGATTATTTGTTAAAAATATTATGTTTTACTAATTATATTGTGATAAGCGTAAATAAAAATAGGGATAAGGGAAAATACAAGTTGAAGGATGATGGCGTGATAAAGGTGGAGAGAAGAATAATTTATATATATATATATATATTTAAAAAATTAAGATGGTTTGGTCATGCTGCAAGAATGAATGAAAGCCGACTGACTAAAAGAGTATATGAATCGAATGTGAGTGGCAGGGTCGGGATCGGGAATGTGAGCCGAGGCTTGACAGGAGCTGTCTTTATTTCCAAGTATTAAGGCGTGAAGTTATGAAAAACAACACTTACCTTGATTTTATCATTGCAGAGGGTGACATTATTCATTGTAAGATATGATACAGTTGGTACATCACTCTCGTTAACATTTAATTTACTGTTAATCATAAAAAATGTATAATTATATGGTATTGGACTAATCGAATGTACTCTTAACGTTTGACCGTTCATTTCTCTTGCTGTGATATTATATTTATTGTAATACTGAAATGAAAAATGGATTTTGTTAAGCACATTTTAAATATAATCTCGAATTTTGAGAAATTATGTGTCAATAATATGGGACTGATAAAATAATTGGCCGGTCTAAGCATATCTGCCACTATAGAACAATAAAAAGTAAATAAGCAGATATACAATGCAAAAACCTAGCACTTAGTAGTAAATAAAGATGATATCAACACTCTCCATGTTAGTAGAAAAAAGCTGATCTTTTTATTATTTACACTTATTTCAAATTTGCATTTAATTTCACTTTTGTCAAAATAAAAGCTTTTAGATATAGTAATCTATAAAAAGTATATCATACAGTTCCATACGTACCGTAAATATCGTAGTGTCTTTCTCAAAACCGACTATAATTTCAAGTTCCCGAATGTTACTGTAGATACCAAAATTAAACACACCTTGCCAGACATTTCTTGATACTCTATCAAAATGAAGCAAGCCTAAACCACAAGGATCATACCTCGTTAATGCAGGCCCTTTCAACGACATTAAATCTACTTCCCAAAAGGCACTTAAGCATAATATTAGCAGAATATTTTTTTGTCCCATATTTAAAAATACTAAATAAATATTTTTAAAATAAATAAATAAAATTATTCCAATTTATAATAAAGATACTTCTATACTGAATAAGTAAAAACCCGCGTTAATTAAATACGTTTATCACAAATGTCTATGTACAGCGTGTTGCAAAAAATAGAACTTCATGAATGATAGCGAACTACCCGACTTCTTGGCTATTTATAAGTGAAAGTAAATGAGTCACAGAATAGACACTTAGACAAACACCTTTGTTTAAATAATATTAAAAATGCATTTTTTATGTGTATTTATTTATATAATTTAGGTCACTATTACTTCCTTTACTAGCAAAACTATGTATGTGTTTGCAAATAATGTGACATCGTCTATCTGTATGTTGTTTTAAGATAAGCCTTTTGTTATTATTTTGACGGTCCTCATGGTGCATGAATAAAATAATTGACTTCGGAATAGCGGTCGGTGGGTTTGATCCTCAATCGAATACAAATATTTACGATAAGCATAGATATTTATGTGGTGTCTGATTGTTTTACTACATAAGTATGTCTTTGTAAAATAAACGAATTGGTACAGCATAGTCATCTAGTTGGAACAAGAGTTCGCTTATTACTAGTATTATTTATGATTCATTTCAAAAAGTCTCGTTGGTCCAGTGGTAGGGCACATAACTTCTGAATCCAGAGGACGCGGGTTCGAACCCTGGCTCACCTGTCACACTAATGACTTTTCTAAATTAATTTCGAAAGTTATGTGTGACAAATATCGATGACTAAAAGCTTTGTGCCCGGTATGGCTATGGGTTTGCAAATTATTCCATTTGGGATGTATTCATAACGGCGAGACGAGGCTTAATAGCCACTGCCTATACCTTCAGGTAAAAAAGGCGTGAAGTTATTTCATGTCATGTTATCTAGATTACTTTCGAATATTAATCTTCTAGTATATCTTTACTGGATATTGAACTATAAATTCAAACAGTTTAATGTGTTTGTATGATTGAACACGTAAACCAATAAGCTTATATGTGTTTGGTAACCGCAAATTATGAGCTTCACCGCAGCAGCAACCAACGACTGCTAGTACCAAATTGGTCATAATAAACTAAATTTCTCATTTTATGTATAGTTGAAGTTATGTTTTATAAGTGTCGTATTTTAAACTCTTATTAAAGATAAACTGAATATGCTACATACATAAGATTACGCGTTTTGAAGTTATGCTTTTAGCGGGTTAGAGAAAAAAGATGAGAGTCAATTTTTACGATGCGCGCGAACACCGTCACAAAAAGCCTATAACTATAGTTTCGCGTTTTAATAAAGCTTTCAAGGTATTAAATACCTTTTTTCTATTGCTAGTGTCCTTTTTTCTACAAATGTACAATAAGAAGAAAGATATTTTTTTTTTGAAAAGATTTTTATCTTTTACGCCAACTTCTAACACTTCTTTATTTACGACAGGGAGAGGAAGTGTCTACTTTTTTCCATTTGTTACGACCCTGAATTTAGTAATGCATTGATATTTATCAAGAAAGTTTTTAATGTGTCAATACTACAAGCTCTGTTAATGTATAGTTAATTTTAGACCTAATTTAAAATCCGCACCCAAATTTAATTTTTTTTTTTAATTAAACATCAAAGTTCAATTCAAATTTGCGATTATAAATAAAGCTATTAACTATTATGCAGCTGTGTTTGATAGTTAGCCTACTAACCTGGACAATAACCTCAAACAAATACTGTCTGCAGTTGTATACACAATGAAACAAAGAATTATACAATATTATATAAAAAAAGAAATTCTATAAAACATTCGTCATTATTATTTTGTATGATTACTAATAAAGTTATAATCAATTTCAAATAAACATGAAAGATCTTTTGTTTATATTCCATAACTATCTGACCGGAGAACTTTGTTTCGCCTCGGAAGCAATTAATAACATAATATTTAACAATACATTGCTCCTTATTACACCAGCTATCTGCCAATAGAAGTCCCGTTAAAATCGGTCCAGCCATTTCCGAGATTACCCTCAACACATAAACAGACAGACAGACAAAAATTGAAAAGAAAAAAATATTTTGGTGTTTATACCGTATCCTCTATATCTTCATATGAATGTAATAGAAAGCAGCTATTTCAATATTACAAACACACACTTCAATACTATTCATATGTATAGATTATCTAAGGTATTAAATTCAAAAGTTTTTGCCGTACCTAACAAATTTAAACTAAAATACATCATTCTGTATAAATCTGTGGAAGCGAGCGGGGTCATCTGACGTTTGACTTGATTGCCCTCATATTTCTTTGAATTTATTCACGATATTTATATTAGTTCAGTGTCTCAACACTTAACATTATACAGAGCAATGACTTAATATATTTTTTTTGTAGGTATTTTAATCTTAAATTAGAACATTAATAATATACGTACATACATAACTTCACGCTAAATCCCATGCAGGGGGTAGGTAGAGAGAATAGAGCGCTATAAGGTGTGATTTTTACTCGCCTGCAGTACTCGTATATAGTACCGTACATCGTACATAGTATGTACGTATCGTATCGTACGTACGTATCGTATATCGTACATAGTATAAAACAAAGTCACTTTTTGCTGTCTGTCCCCTTAAATGCGCATATCTTTAAAACTACACAACGGATTTTGATGCGGTTTTTTTTAATAGTTAGAGGGTGTTAACAGGGTGGTTTTGATCTATAATTCATGTATAGTGTAGTAAATAAAAGGGATAATTTTTAAGATTTAGAACTTTAATCGCAAACGCTGCCTGAACCCTAAGTAATAAATCATAACAATGTTCTACATCATTAAATACCTTCAGAAGGTCTACAAAAAAGTCCGCAAGGGCATATATCTATCTCTTAGGGATAACCCACAATGACCATTTTCATTTTTTTATTTTTTACGGGAAATAATGGCTTATTTACGAAACGATTTTAAACTAAATTTTACAGCATTAATTTTCATCCAATTAAATCTCTTAAATAGATTGTGCATGTAATATAGATTATCCTGGCTGTTTACAGCATGCAATTTAAACGAATATTTTCGAAGATATTGCAGTATTAACATAGCGGGACACCATTTAAAGCCGATAAATAGCACAAATTGAACCTCAAGATATCCAAAATTTACTAATTCATACTTTAGATGCGGAACAAAGTTCGCCGGGTCAGCTAGTATCCTTATAAATAAATTAAAGTAATTTGGATGACAACGTTGATTAAATATAAAAACTGTCTAGATAGACAGTTTTTATTTGTCATCGACTTCGAACGACTTAAAACGATTCAGCATCGATCCTGAAATAACAAAATAAACCGAGGCATGGAATTGATTAAAACTTTATCTAACTGGCTCATTAGGAAAAGTTACAGAATATATACTTTTTCTACCCGAAAGTGTAGGCAGCGGCTGTTAAGTGCCGTCTCGCCGTTATGTTTACGTCAGAAATAGAATAGTTTGCAAACTACATAACTTCCGAAAATAATTTCGAAATGTTACTGGTGTGAGCCAGAATACGAACCCGCGACTTCTTGATTTAAGCGGGGTGCTCGACTACACCGAGAGTTCGATTTATTAATTTATTCATGTGTTAAATATGTTTTATATTTATATTTTATTTTTAATATTTTATATTTTAGTTTTATATTTTTTATTTTTATATTTTAGTTTCTTATTTAATAACAACCTTCAAATTGTACTGAAACTAAACAACAGAAAGAAGTAGCTTTAGCTACAAAAAAGACGAAAGGCTATGTCGCTTCACGCTTGTTAAAATGACAAACAAACAAACATGTAAGTTTTCGTATGTACCGTTCCAGAAATATCTTTGTTGCGGAAAGTTTCTTCTTAAGACGTCTTTCTTTCTTTCTTTCTTTCTTTCTTTCTTTCTTTCTTTCTTGTAAACTGTTTTTATGGTACAATTCCACTCAAATGGTGAATACAGACATCTTCTTTATCGATCTTACTTCTGCAGTCTGTATTCTTTTAAATTCAGCCTGATATCGTTTAAACTGGTAGTTTATAAAATTCCCGTTTTAATGTATATTTTAATATTTTCACGCTTTTTTGTACCGAAGGTGTGGGCAGTTTGCTGATAAGTTCCGATTCGCCGAATTATTACGTATTATCATGCATCGATATTTTATATTTCGCACACAAAAGATTACTGCGTATTCAATTGTTGTGTGAGCTCGGACTTGAACCCATGAACTTCTTAATTCAGAAGCGGGATGCCCCACCTCTAAGCCCCGGAGACGATTAGTATAATGATGAAATTGGGAATAACTTTTATGTTTAATACATGCGCTGCCCACACTAAGAATAGCAGACGATATGATACTTAATAGACCTTAATTGGAAGTTGACATACAGACACGCCATTAGACACTGTCCGCTTTAATTAATTAATGTCGGTTTAGTATGTTATATTAACATATAACAACGCATGAAACATATAAACATACATAAAAGGTTTGCATTTAGTTTAATAAATAAAAAAAAGACCAGGATATCGTTGCTTTCTGATAAGTAAAAGAAAAGAAAATAATCATTACCTATATAGTATTAAATATAGTCACTTTCCGCTGTCTGTCTAGCGAATATGCTTGTGAATATGCTTAGATCTTTGAAACCACGGAACGGAATTTGATGCAGTTTTTTTAATACATAGAGGGTGGCAACGGGGTGGTTTTATCTATAATTTATGCATGATATAGAAAAGAAAAAGTGATAAATCTAAAATTTTCTTATTTATTACTTATGATGCGGAACAAAGTTCGCCGGGTCATGGCATGAATGGGCATCGGTTCGCAATATTAACATATAACAACACATTATTTGGGTTTTTTGGATTAAAAGCAGTGATTGTGCTAACCTAATAGTTAAACAGAGAAACTTGTGTTCATGGGCGCTGATTAGTTGCTTACCATTATGTGACACACTTGCTCGTTTGCCCTAATATCTCATAAAATAATGTGACCCAAGATTTACTATCGAAAACAGTGAAGTTACTCAAGGGAGAAAAATGTGTCGGTCATTAATAAAACTATTTAACCATAACCTTGTTTAATAAGATAGTTTAAAAGTTTAAATAGACGACTTCATAAAATCTTATAAAGAGGATATTGCATATATAAAAACTTTTCCAGAGTCATTATCATTTTCCTGCCCTTATCCCACTCTAAGTGGGGTCGTTAAATTTTACCATCCTTTCGAATATCCATGTTGTCAAAAGATTTGGGTCTTATGACGTCAATCCACCTTGAGAGAAAAGAAAGAAAGAAAGGATATTTAAAAAAAAGACCATGCAAAATGATATTTTAGATATTATGCGTCGCATGGTTAAATGCGAAAGCTTTCCTATTAAAACTCCTTCGCAAAGGGGAAGAAATAAAAAAAAACCGTTATCGAAATAATAATAGATTGAGATAAAACAATTTTTAACGGGGTTTTTGATATTTCGTGCGGTACCCTAACTGTAATTACACGATACAAGTACTTAGCAAACAAAAATACTTATAACACAAACTTAGCAACTATTTACAGTCGTTTCTTTGAACGTTTTCAAGAGATTAAACTCAACTTGGGTAATATTTTTCAGACGCTTGCACTGAAAACTTTTCCTACGTCGACGGAGAGATAGAGAGGGGGGTGCGTTTGGATGCATCGCTGGAATTAATGTCTTTGTTTTACTTATATATTTACATTTTAACTTTATGAAAACTGTTTTAGTAGTGGTAGAACCACGCACTTTGTTGCGTATATGGGCCGGCTCGATTTATAAAAATACCACGGCCTCTTAGAATATCGACGTAACACACACATGCCGGCGTTTCGTTCGGTGAGAGAGGTATCCGGAGGCCCAAAACTTGCTCTCTTCCAGCACCATTTTCTGTCCCACTGACGCAAACATTCCCAAGGAGGGTTGACGTCTGGCAGGCAGGCGGTCGTATATCCAAAGCCAAACATTTTGACAACAGGGATGGTTCGAAATGATAAAATATTGTGCCGACTCCATTTAAATTAAGTTAAAATGCCTGTTATTGTGTAAAACCTACCTATTATTACAGAAGATTTCGTAAAATACTTAGTTTAATCTTTATAAATATTTATTTAATTTGCTTCGGGTAGAAAAAGCGTGAAGTTATGTTATGCCTGTTATGTTTAAGATTTATATTCTTATGTCGCATAAGAATATAAATCTTAAACATAACAGGCATAACATAACTTCACGCTTTTTCTACCCGAAGATGAAGGCAGCGGCTGTCAAGGCTCGTCCCGCCATTATGTTTACGTCCCAAATGCAATAGGTGCCGCACCTATTACCATACCGGGCACAAGATTTTCAGTCATCGATATTTATCACACTTAACTTCCGAAAACAATTTTGAAAAAGTCAATTATTTATTTATCAATTTTTTTCCCGGATACTTGATTTTTAATAGGTACTAAATTTTTTTTTTAATGGGATTGGGGGACATTTGAGCAGGCGTGTCACCCGATGGCTACACGAACACCTGGACACAGATAGTGTATCAGTTAGCCCTTACAATGTGATATGGACGGAGTCGAAAGCGGGATACGAAGGGGAGAGGGGAAGGGGAGAGGGGAAGGGGTTGGGCCTCCGGATACCTCTCTCACCGAGCAAAACGCGGTATGAGTCACTTTACGTTGATCTTCTGAGAGGTCGTGATATTTAACAAGTCAAGTCGGCCTAATATATATTTATGCAGCAAATTAAATAAATATTTATAAAGATTAAACTAAGTATTTTACGAAATCTTCTGTAATAATAGGTAGGTTTTACACAATAACAGGCATTTTAACTTAATTTAAATGGAGTCGGCACAATATTTTATCATTTCGAACCATCCCTGTTGTCAAAATGTTTGGCTTTGGATATACGACCGCCTGCCTGCCAGACGTCAACCCTCCTTGGGAATGTTTGCGTCAGTGGGACAGAAAATGGTGCTGGAAGAGAGCAAGTTTTGGGCCTCCGGATACCTCTCTCACCGAACGAAACGCCGGCATGTGTGTGTTACGTCGATATTCTAAGAGGCCGTGGTATTTTTATAAATCGAGCCGGCCCATATACGCAACAAAGTGCGTGGTTCTACCACTACTAAAACAGTTTTCATAAAGTTAAAATGTAAATATATAAGTAAAACAAAGACATTAATTCCAGCGATGCATCCAAACGCACCCCCCTCTCTATCTCTCCGTCGACGTAGGAAAAGTTTTCAGTGCAAGCGTCTGAAAAATATTACCCAAGTTGAGTTTAATCTCTTGAAAACGTTCAAAGAAACGACTGTAAATAGTTGCTAAGTTTGTGTTATAAGTATTTTTGTTTGCTAAGTACTTGTATCGTGTAATTACAGTTAGGGTACCGCACGAAATATCAAAAACCCCGTTAAAAATTGTTTTATCTCAATCTATTATTATTTCGATAACGGTTTTTTTTTATTTCTTCCCCTTTGCGAAGGAGTTTTAATAGGAAAGCTTTCGCATTTAACCATGCGACGCATAATATCTAAAATATCATTTTGCATGGTCTTTTTTTTAAATATCCTTTCTTTCTTTCTTTTCTCTCAAGGTGGATTGACGTCATAAGACCCAAATCTTTTGACAACATGGATATTCGAAAGGATGGTAAAATTTAACGACCCCACTTAGAGTGGGATAAGGGCAGGAAAATGATAATGACTCTGGAAAAGTTTTTATATATGCAATATCCTCTTTATAAGATTTTATGAAGTCGTCTATTTAAACTTTTAAACTATCTTATTAAACAAGGTTATGGTTAAATAGTTTTATTAATGACCGACACATTTTTCTCCCTTGAGTAACTTCACTGTTTTCGATAGTAAATCTTGGGTCACATTATTTTATGAGATATTAGGGCAAACGATCAAGTGTGTCACATAATGGTAAGCAACTAATCAGCGCCCATGAACACAAGTTTCTCTGTTTAACTATTAGGTTAGCACAATCACTGCTTTTAATCCAAAAAACCCAAATAATGTGTTGTTATATGTTAATATTGCGAACCGATGCCCATTCATGCCATGACCCGGCGAACTTTGTTCCGCATCATAAGTAATAAATAAGAAAATTTTAGATTTATCACTTTTTCTTTTCTATATCATGCATAAATTATAGATAAAACCACCCCGTTGCCACCCTCTATGTATTAAAAAAACTGCATCAAATTCCGTTCCGTGGTTTCAAAGATCTAAGCATATTCACAAGCATATTCGCTAGACAGACAGCGGAAAGTGACTATATTTAATACTATATAGGTAATGATTATTTTCTTTTCTTTTACTTATCAGAAAGCAACGATATCCTGGTCTTTTTTTTATTTATTAAACTAAATGCATACCTTTTATGTATGTTTATATGTTTCATGCGTTGTTATATGTTAATATAACATACTAAACCGACATTAATTAATTAAAGCGGACAGTGTCTAATGGCGTGTCTGTATGTCAACTTCCAATTAAGGTCTATTAAGTATCATATCGTCTGCTATTCTTAGTGTGGGCAGCGCATGTATTAAACATAAAAGTTATTCCCAATTTCATCATTATACTAATCGTCTCTGGGGCTTAGAGGTGGGGCATCCCGCTTCTGAATTAAGAAGTTCATGGGTTCAAGTCCGAGCTCACACAACAATTGAATACGCAGTAATCTTTTGTGTGCGAAATATAAAATATCGATGCATGATAATACGTAATAATTCGGCGAATCGGAACTTATCAGCAAACTGCCCACACCTTCGGTACAAAAAAGCGTGAAAATATTAAAATATACATTAAAACGGGAATTTTATAAACTACCAGTTTAAACGATATCAGGCTGAATTTAAAAGAATACAGACTGCAGAAGTAAGATCGATAAAGAAGATGTCTGTATTCACCATTTGAGTGGAATTGTACCATAAAAACAGTTTACAAGAAAGAAAGAAAGAAAGAAAGAAAGAAAGAAAGAAAGAAAGACGTCTTAAGAAGAAACTTTCCGCAACAAAGATATTTCTGGAACGGTACATACGAAAACTTACATGTTTGTTTGTTTGTCATTTTAACAAGCGTGAAGCGACATAGCCTTTCGTCTTTTTTGTAGCTAAAGCTACTTCTTTCTGTTGTTTAGTTTCAGTACAATTTGAAGGTTGTTATTAAATAAGAAACTAAAATATAAAAATAAAAAATATAAAACTAAAATATAAAATATTAAAAATAAAATATAAATATAAAACATATTTAACACATGAATAAATTAATAAATCGAACTCTCGGTGTAGTCGAGCACCCCGCTTAAATCAAGAAGTCGCGGGTTCGTATTCTGGCTCACACCAGTAACATTTCGAAATTATTTTCGGAAGTTATGTAGTTTGCAAACTATTCTATTTCTGACGTAAACATAACGGCGAGACGGCACTTAACAGCCGCTGCCTACACTTTCGGGTAGAAAAAGTATATATTCTGTAACTTTTCCTAATGAGCCAGTTAGATAAAGTTTTAATCAATTCCATGCCTCGGTTTATTTTGTTATTTCAGGATCGATGCTGAATCGTTTTAAGTCGTTCGAAGTCGATGACAAATAAAAACTGTCTATCTAGACAGTTTTTATATTTAATCAACGTTGTCATCCAAATTACTTTAATTTATTTATAAGGATACTAGCTGACCCGGCGAACTTTGTTCCGCATCTAAAGTATGAATTAGTAAATTTTGGATATCTTGAGGTTCAATTTGTGCTATTTATCGGCTTTAAATGGTGTCCCGCTATGTTAATACTGCAATATCTTCGAAAATATTCGTTTAAATTGCATGCTGTAAACAGCCAGGATAATCTATATTACATGCACAATCTATTTAAGAGATTTAATTGGATGAAAATTAATGCTGTAAAATTTAGTTTAAAATCGTTTCGTAAATAAGCCATTATTTCCCGTAAAAAATAAAAAAAATGAAAATGGTCATTGTGGGTTATCCCTAAGAGATAGATATATGCCCTTGCGGACTTTTTTGTAGACCTTCTGAAGGTATTTAATGATGTAGAACATTGTTATGATTTATTACTTAGGGTTCAGGCAGCGTTTGCGATTAAAGTTCTAAATCTTGAAAATTATCCCTTTTATTTACTACACTATACATGAATTATAGATCAAAACCACCCTGTTAACACCCTCTAACTATTAAAAAAAACCGCATCAAAATCCGTTGTGTAGTTTTAAAGATATGCGCATTTAAGGGGACAGACAGCAAAAAGTGACTTTGTTTTATACTATGTAATGATCTTTATTTATCAATTGCCTACACATAATCATATACTCGTTTTGGTTGTCTGGAGTTGGAGCGTTTATGAATAAAGAAGTACCGGCTTATTATACTGGGTCATACATATGACTTTTAGAAAGTTACGTGTGATAAATATTGCAATTGACAACATTGCCATACATCGAGTACGATGGATGGCAATAGTTGCCGCAGTCTATTCCATTTGGCACGTAACAATGAGGCGTATAGGGGCGTCAAATCCGCTGCCTACATATTCCCAGCAGAGAGTGTCGTAAAGTAAGTAACATAACAAAAAATACAAAAATCATGCTCGCATCAAAAATATTAATAACAAAGCTTTAAAATTTAAATTGTGTGCATACATGTACAAAGGCCCCTATAAAAGGATTGGAATAATTTCACCCTTAAATTGCTACGGTTGGTATGCTTTGACTGCTACCCCCTCTAAAACGTGAAGCTGCTGCTTTTTGGTCACAATAAAATTTTATATCTAATATTTTTTACACATCAAAGACATTCGTGTTTAATGAAAGACTAAATATTTGTTTATATTACGAGTTATGCTACCTATCATTAAATAGTATAAAACAAAGTCGTTTCACGCTGTCTGTATAATATGCTTAAATCTCTAAAACTACGCGACGGATTTTGATGTGGTTATTTTTAATTGATAGATGGTGTCCACAGGGTGGTTTCTATCTTTAATTCACGAATGATGTAAAAGAGAAAAAGTAATAAATCCAAAATTTACTTCTTTATTACTTTTGATGCGGAACAAAGTTCGCCGGGTCAGCTAGTAAGTAATATAATTCTTTTAAATATACATATAGATAAACAGATTTTAAACCATATTGTATCAGTATGCCTGCTATAAGTAAATATATGATAGTTTATCTAAATAAACATTTTTAAAATGTGAATCAATGAAATCTATTTTTTTAATGTAAATGCGTTTAGGCAAACGAACAAACATGTCTATTGTGAACTTTTAACTACAGCCAGCTTACGCGGTGCCTTGTGAATTCGTATTTCCAACTACTAATTTAAGCGATCATCAAAGATGATCATGTCAGTGATGAGCAGTCACTGCCAATGTCACTGGAAATTCGATTTATCATGGACTAACTCCATTTAACCAATAAGTAGTCACTAACTAACTGGAATTAGTAGTTGGAAAAACGAAATTGCAAGACAACGCGTAAGCTAGCTGAAATTAAGAGCTCATAATAGACCTCCTGGTAATCGTGGTGCCTGGACTCCTCAACACTTTACAGTTTTAGTTGTGTTGCTGACTGTTGTGTATCTTATCGAACGACAGGCCCACACATGACATGAGCCACTTTACGTTGATAACGAGAGGTCGTGGTATTTCATTGGTCGTACCGGTCCATTCATGTAGTTAACTGCGTGTCTCTGCTCAAAAACCTTTACTTGGTTATTTATAAAAGTTGAATAATTAATTAATTGTACAATTAAAATGAAGAATGAATATTAATTCAGCATTCCGATATCACGTAATGACAGCCATCCCAGCCCGTATACGTAAATTGCACGTAATAATTGCATCTGGAGAATATTAATCAATCAGGTCTGTTCTCCATCTTGCCACAGTCATGAGCACGTTTATCGTTTATGATCAAAATCCAATTCTACATATGTTTGTAAAATTGGATTTTGATCATCGGAGATATATTGTAGTAAGGTTTATTTTTAAAAATAAAATGTTAAATCGTAAAGAATATATTTATTTCTCAGATTTTCGCGAATCAAATTCATAACATCAAAACAACTTTTTAGGATTATATCGCGTTTATTTATTACTTACAGAGATCATTTTCACTGATGATCTCTATAAAGAGTTCGAAACGTCGGGAAATAAATAAAAAAAAATACTTTAAAAAAAGTTTAGAAACTAGTAAATGAAAATAGTACCTTCATAACTAAAAAGCGATAAATAACGAAACTTACTAATTTGTATTCTTAATACAATATACAAAACTTAATAATTTCATAAAGTAATCTTTACCTGTTATAATATTTGCTATTCTCACTCATTATTGAAGTCGGTGCAACACAATAGAGTACGTTACCTGGGCTTGCACCGACTCCAAAAATAAGTGACATTTGTAATTTCTCTCAGCCTACCTCGCAAGGGATTTGGCCTGAATTTATGTATGTATATTTATGTTGTAACATTTCTGTTGCTAGTATTCTCTATCCAAAAACAAAAATATTTCAAAAATCAGTTTAGTGGTTGGTTTGGCCAACATTAATCAGTAGTTGGACGGCGTATCGAGACATCACTGAAATACCAAGTAGCCTCTGTGATTTATTGGCTCCAAGCGTCTACCACCTGTCTGGTATTTGGCAGAGTAACCTATCTGTACCAGTCTATGGATCTACAATTCTACACGAATGTACTTTTAAGTTGGGTATAGGTACAGTATTTTTATTTCGCAGACGTTATCGAACTAAAGATTAGATAGATTTTAAAACGCCTTTGTTTTTATGCAACAAATTAACAAAAAAATTATTAATTTCTAAACTGTAAGGAAAATATGTGATCAATGCTTAATAAGGTAAAATGTCGCCAGTATGCAATTTTGTAATAAGTAACTAAATAATTTGTAAACGGCAAATCCTCTAGAAATTGGAGCTGACAAGAAAAGAAGACTAATAGATATATTGAATGTTTATTTGGAGTTTGACTCATCAGAGTGCGTAGCAAAACAAACTAGAGGGGGTGAAGTAAATGAATCGTGAAATACAGAGAATTCATTTCTTACCGTACAGTGTTGTATTGAACGAATGTTTGAAACTTTATTATTGCCTTTTCTTAGTTTTGAAACGGAAACTACTAAACACTTAGAACTTTATATATTTGATGACCATTCGATTGTCTATAGATGGAGAGTGATCTACTCAAATGACCATATTGATACTAGACCGATAGTCTACCACAATATCTGTTACTGATATTTGTAATTTACCTAGTTGATCCTCTAAATAGGCGTGCTCGAAATATATGGACGTAAAGTGGTTTAAGCCCCGTTACGTTTCATCATATAGGAATCAAGATGCCAACTCTTTACGCCATTTCGTTCCCATTCCAATCCTTGCAACTATCTCCACTGTTTGTATTGCACGTGTACATCGGTGACCCTAGTATCACCTTTACCAGCCAGTACAGTGTAGGTTACCTTGTCAGTCAAGGAAATTCTTTGAATGAGAAGAAAATTCTTTGAATTTCTTTGACTATATAATAAATAATCTAACTGGAAGTTCACTCACTATATCTAATACTGAAAATTAAATCCGAGTTTAAAAGATCTAAGACAAACAGACAGCGAAATCTATGTCTAATTTATATTTAGACATATTATAATAACTTACATAGCACACAAACCGAACAGCGTTAGCTACTTTGAGCAAGATGTTAATCAAGCCTCAAGCAAATAGAGACAGTCAAACATATTGAATTAATAAGGCCCTATGGCACTGTACTAGAACTTCACAATAGTAAATATTTATATACAAGTTTTGAATAATATTCAAGCTAGATCTTTTTATTTCTAGAAATAACACTTAAGTCTATAAAGATGCTATAAGATGCAAATAAATACTAAAAATAAAACCCACATTTTTATGGCAGATCGGCAATAGTAACCCAAACAACGAGACCAACAATGGGTTGTTGATGTGTGACCAGTTATCAATGTGGGGGTGAAAAGCGCTTCTAAGTGTCAAGTTTTACATAGTTATTGTTTATGTGTTGAATTTAAAACATCCTGAGAATCGCTTACTCGCGGTCGCGCTGTCAGTGATGATTAGTAGTACATTTTTACTGACATGTGTCATCTAATACAGTCTAAGCAAAATCTATGATATTAACCGTTGTACTTTTGTTATAGCATCTAAAAGCTCTTGGACTATTGACTGTAACTTTATAGTACTAGAATACTTTTTTCTTATGAAAGCAAACACTAGTTAGATTGTAATTAATGGTTTTCTTCGTGTTACTAATTAAATGGATTCAAGGGGGAGACGCGACGGCGGCATCTTAAAAATACATTTATTATGAGATTTGTCGTCTTTTTGTTTGTCTGTTCGTTTTTGTTATAAATATTAACCTGTTTTTTTTTGTTGAATTTTCATAATCTCCGTTTACTGTTTATATGATGAACTTTTTTTTTAAAGAATATTCGTTCTTGGGCGCAGCCGATCAAATTTTATTTCTGTTAAACATTACTAGAAAATTAATCCAGAGTGTCGAGACACAATTGCTTACGCCTTCAACTATTAAAGGCTTGAAGTTACAGGTGCAGTACAAAATATATATTTATACATTGTCCCAAGATTATATAGGAAATTTGTGTAAACGTAAATATCTTAAGAGTGTACTGAAACTTATAAAAAAACATTTCCTACTTAAAACAAAGTATAACAAAATTTGCATAGGGGGCGCGCCGTTCGCATTTATAAGTTATCCTAACTCACTATTCATAATTCATCCGAAGTGTCACGAATATAATAAGACCAGGCTCGTTGTGGATATAATTTTAAAACAGCTCTCCGCATATAAAGCTGTATGATTTTTTTTAATAGTTTCTTCAGGTAAGAGCGAGGATTATTCTTATAAATTTATTTATTACTCGCTGACCCGGCGAACTTTGTTCCGCATATAAAGTATTTTTTACAGTGTTTACAATTAAAGTTCAAAATCTCGAAAATTATCACTTTTCCTTTACTATAGTATACGTGGTGCATTGGTAAAACTACCGAATGCAGCATCGAGGTTGGCGGGTTCGAGTTCCACCCGAGTACAAATATTTACGACATGAAGCATAAATGTTTGTATGTTTGTATGTTGTAATGTCTGGATGTTTTTCTATGTAATTTTATACGTATAAACAAAAGAAAAGTAACTAGAGGGCGCTATCTGTATTGTGTCCAATACAGATAGCGCAAATTATTATGAAATATATACCTACTATGTTACTAAATAAACAGTTATTTCACTACCGACGTGTGGCTGGCTGCTCTTATGATCGCCTGCATCACAAAGATAATGCCTCCTAGACTACAACTAACTTCTAAACTTGTGCTGCAATAAATATTGAAAGAGAACAGCTTTAATTTTTCTTATAAAATATTACTTGTGGTGTATACAATTAATTTATACAGTCTGGAGATCGCGCAACTCGTTTCTGAATCAAGTAGTCTCGGGTTTCAGTCCTGGTTCAGTAATTTTCGTAAGCTTTAATATCGATGGTTGCCAAACCCATCATCATCAAACTCCTTGCCTACATCGCCACTTTCGAGCTTAAGCAATGTTATTTAGAAAAAAAAAATGATATTAACAGTAGTAGAGCTGTGTTAATGGCCTGGTTAGACCGGCGCATTGCTGGTAAAGTGGCTCTCGCCACGTTTCGCTCCCCAACCCCTCCCAATCGCATTTTCGACCCCATCCCTATCCTATTTTAACGCAACGCCACCGTAACACTACCTGTGTTACAAGTGTCCATGGGCGGCGTTAGTTGCTTACCATCAAGTGACACGCCTGCTCGTTTGCCTACCTATTCTATAAATAAAAAATATCATGTATATTATATCTATTTTTTTTTTACATTTCAATGAATTTTACTCCAATAATTCAATAATTATACGAAAATAAAATTATGATTCACATATACAAGTTTTAAGATATCTCAAAATCGAGAAAATCAAATGCCATTACATTTTCATTTGATACTTTCATCGGAAAAACAAACTATTATGTAGAAAAAGTTTATACAAATATTGGGTCACTTTGAATTTTGTAATAAACCCGTGTTCGAAGGGGTGCAACAATAACGAATGTCGAAATATGACGGTGCCTTCCAACTAGTATACGACCGGGGTAATATCAGAACCCTACGTGTCTCGTAACCTATCTGATTTATAACCAAACTTGTCCGTCACCTAGAAAACCAAAATCACCTCTATTTTGAACAGAATGACAGTTTAAATTTGGCACCAATAATTAATATTTATAGGTTAGTAATTAATAAAATGTATGATAGTTTATAACACATTTGCGTTTTTGAATTCGCAATTGAGTGGTTGCAAATTTGTGCTTGATGTTTTTCGATCGACGTAAATAAATACTTTAAAATATTTCATTTACTATTTTATAAAATATGTTTCTCTATAAATAGTTGTTTAATTTGTTTAATATTGTTTAAATTATTTATCAGAAGTTTTGAAAAGACCATGTTCTTTTGAATAAGGTTATATCATATCTCAAGATTCAATTGGTATGTTTTGACTGGACATTCATAGGACAAAAGAGGCAGACAATTATCGTCTTTGTTATAGTAGGTATTAAGTAGTAATACTTTGTAACGATACGGTAAGAAAAATATTAAACTTTTATTAGTACAATAGAGAAAATAAAAGACAACACTTTGAATGCACAACACTGGCATAAAAGTATAAATATTTAAACATAACTCATAAACACTGCCACAATCGAAGTCAATCGTACGGATAATATTGGAAACTATCCAATAGGTTGATATAATGAAAGCAACCTTACTGCGAAATGGGTGGGACCTGAGAGCTGGGAAGGGGGGGGCGTAGATGGTAAGACGTTTGCAATTTCCGAACGAAATCTTTGTACGTTTTACGAGCAAGACAATAGATGTTTACTGTTGAACAGTGTTGGCAGAGGGCCGGAGCATTGATGCGGACAACTCATTTTACGCTCGGTGTCGTCTATTCGATCAGAATCCCTATTCTCTCGATCAATCGACGCGAAACACCGTCGAGGTGTGCTGCAGCCACTCTATAAGCAAAATATATCGCATCAGTTACAACTCCAATAGGATACCCCACCCCCCTTTAAAACAGAATACAGACCGAACAGCTCCACGTACGAAATGTTGATTCTTTAGTACTTTAAATGTGATTTCGATGTGATAAATGTAGGCCGTTAGTTGCATTTCTTTGTTTTTTGTTCTTTTATTTGTCGGATGTAGCATTAATTCTGAGAACAGCAACGATAAACAATGCTTTAGACAAATGTTTTGCTTCCGTAATCTACACCGTTCGCGATGTTGAAAAATTCTCCAAAAATTCAGAATTTGTCGTCCCAGTTGTCTGGAAATTGAGCACTATGCTTCCGAATCAAGAAGTGGTGGGATCGGATGACGTTTCCAAAGTTGTGTGATAAATAACTATCACCAAATTGTGCTCTATTTGGGCCGTAAAAAAATCGACGAGGTGAGGCACCTGAGGTAACATCACCTGCCCCTGGTAAAAGTTTTTTTTTTATGGGATAGGAGGGCAGGCGTGTCACCTGATGTTAAGTGACCAACGCCGCCCATGGAGACCTGCAACACATATAGTGTTACAGTTACGTTGCCAACCTTTAAAGGAGTAGGATAGGAAGGGATGGGGAAGGGGGATGGGCCTCCGGGAACCTCTCTGACTGAACGAAACGCGGCATGAGCCACTTTACGTCGGTCTTCTGAGAGGTCGTGGTATTTCACCGGCCGAGCCGGTCCATTCATGCAGCGTACGCAAATTTTATTAGATTTATCTATTATGAATCTATTTATATATTTCTAGCAACTTTTAGTAATATGAGAGTTAAGAATGTATTATTTTCTTCACGAGTCAGAAAAGATCTAGCCACATTATCCTTTCTTAATTAGTGAAGTGGATTAACATTTCAAATAATAATTCATTCAAAAATACCATCCACCTTCAGATGCTAAAGGCAAGCGTTATAAATTTAAGAAAAAAATAACGACACACATAAAACTTGGTGTTAAGGTGGGAAATTTTTAACAAAAGATTTTTCTTAAGAAACCTGTATAAGGCCGAAAGACATTGAGGCGGTTGATGCAGACGACGACAAAATCAGATAGGATTCATTAGTGTAACGAGCTTTTAATATTTGAGGGCTGTCTTTGATTGGAATGACTTGAAAGTGTCAGACGTGGCTGGAGGGCCAGTGGCTTTGAATCCTCCACAGCCCCTTAGCCTTTCAACGTATGAAAAGGTGTGCCACTTGAGTTTTTGACACTTTCTTGAACTTTGACTCGACCTTATTATAGTTAAGTTTTGTTAATAACTTACGTAGGAAATTTCAATTTTATATAACATACATATTCACGCCAAGTCTCTTGCGGCGTAGGTAGAAGAACAGAGTGCCAAAACGCTCAATTCTTTCGCACCACACGCTTCTTCAACTTTAATTACTCTTATCTTAAATGCTCATCAGTTTCTACGGCTCTGGACACCATCTTCTGCATGAACACTTTCAATTTGGTAATAAAAAGTATGTCGTGGCCGCCCTCGACTTCACTTATTTGCAAATTTTCATCACAAAAAACAAATAGCTGAAAATTATTTGACAACATCTACGTAAGTATTATTTACTAGCTGAGCCGAGGAACTATGTTTCGCCCCAGAAGCAATAAATTAGTGGTTAAAAGATTTTTCTTAAACAAAAGTGGCTTATGTTACTCTCCTTATTACATCAGCTACCTACCAATAACAGTGCGAATTTCAGCGATCAGTAAAAAATGTTATTTTGGAGTATGTACCGTACTTACATAGAAATAAATATTAAGCACGTAATAAATAGCATTTATTTCAATATTAACTGACATTCAAGTTTTATTTATTTGCATAAGATAACAAATTAAACAACTCTGCAATTATTAAAATTCTCACTGAGTGCAGCTTTATTTTTATAAAAAATTCATAAATAAATTTCGTTTTACGAATACGCTTCTACTTGCGAATGCAATAAGTTTTTGATTTTTGCTCATTATTGCATGAAATTGCACCCCCCCGATTCGAAAGGGTTGAACCTCTGGGGAAGTGTCGAATCATTCAAACGAACTCACTAACACTCTCCCATGGGCTTGCTACAATGTACTTGTTTAGGGTACAAGCAACGAGATTTAACGTGAAATATTTCGAATTAATTGAAAAGAAACCACCCAAATATGTATTTGTCATATTTCAGTCACAACTAAATGAGAAAAGGTAAAAAATAAGAAAAAAAAAAGTTTAGAATTTCAATTGGATAAGTCGTTACTGTAAGTACAGTTCTTAATTAACTTATCAGCATCATGATTACATAGTATAAAACAAAATCGCTTCCCGATGTCTGTCCCCTTATATGCTTAGATCTTTGAAACTACCCAACGGATTTTGATGCAGTTTTTCAATAGATAGAAGGTGTCGACGGGGTGGTTTGTAGATATAATTAAGTATTATGTGTTTGTTTCTAAGATTTTCGCGAATCTCATTCATTGATTAAAACAACTTTTAGGATTGTATCGCGTTTATTTATTATTTATTTATATTACTCGTGAAAATGATCTCTGTAAAGAGTTCGAAACGTCGGGAAATAACTATAAATAAATAATAAATAAACGCGATACAATCCTAAAAGTTGTTTTAATCAATAAGTATTATGTGGTAAAAAAGTGATTTCCAAACTTTAATTGCCAGCGCTGGCTGAACCCTAAGTGAAATATTAATATAATGACATTATGACAGCTTCCAAAAATCTAAAAAAAAGTCTGTAATGGTGTTTTTTTATCTCTTAGGGATAACCCACAATTACCACTTTTGTTTCTTCGGTAGGATTTTGATGGTTTTTTTAAATAATATTTCCTGGTCTTTGGCTTGGTCTATAAAAATTATCCGCTCATTTCATCTGACTTATAACTTATGAATATAATCTAGCTGTTCTCGTGAATGTTACAAAACTGCAATTTCCGTATCAAAGGGGTTGAAGGGGGTGTAAATAATTAATACATCGTTAAGTACCACTCCTTACACGTAGATAATAAAACATTTACATATTCCTAAAAAAAATACTCGGAATGGTTGAATTTGAATTTATAATTTTATTTGGATTCTCATGTCTCATGGTAGCGGAACCTATTGCCGTACATCGGAAAGACTGATCTTTATATTTTTCTCACATAACTTGACTAAATAGACTGTCTCTAACCGAAGGTGATGTGGGAAGCTTTAAAAACCGGAGAGAGTCAGCGAATCGTGTTTTGTGACACAATGTTAGCTTCTGCCTATCACACAAAGGACTTGAAATGAAGTTAAGTTAGTGAGTAATTTGAGAAAAGGTTTTTCGATAGTCATCGGTGTACACCCAGATTTGAACGTGAGAACTCGGAATCAAATACCAGTTGATTTGATTGCATTTGATTTGAAAATTGATATGATTTGAAAAAAATGTCCTCATAAAATTCCATGCGTTTAGTTTGAAGTATTGATCTGTTTGTTCATTAAATCCTTCTATTAAATAGTCGATAAGCCCAAAGTGGCTGTTAAGTCTCGACTGGCCGCTATGTTTACGTGGTAGCGGACCTATTGCCATACCGGGCACAGAGTTTTCAGACATTGATATTTATCACACTTAACTTTCAAAATTAATTTCGAAAAATCATTGGTGCGATTCAGAAGCGGGTTGCTCGACCACTGGACCATCGAGACTTTAATATAAATTAATACTATTAAATATATCTCCGATAATATTAAAGGAAACAATAGGAAAATGCTTATTATAATTTATCAACAGCAGATAAGAAATATATAATTCAAGTTAGATTTGAGTTTAGCACACGAATACCTCGGGGTTTTCCATTCAAAATCTTGTACACGGACCGTATCTGTGGAAGCATAATTTCCTGTACTGAAATATTTATACCAGGGCCCGTACGTTGCTTCGACTACGAACGGTTCTCTACGATGGTAATCTACGATGTCTGCGCTACGTCTATGAAATCTATGTGAATTATTTTATACGCTTAAATGTATTGAAAATCAAACTAAATATAATATAGTTTCATGATAAAACCAAGGTGATGAACCACAAAAGTGATAAAACTTACTTGGAGTGAAGTTTTTGTTGACTTTTCACGGCAAAAATACTTAACAGATCATGATGAAATTTTGAACAGAGTTTCAGTCAAAGTTATTGTATACAACGTAAGATAAATTACATGTATTCTTAATTAATTTCTGCATGAGGTTCCCTAACTTCCCTAAGTTAGAAAATACAAAAAATGTACAGTGCGGCGTGTTGAGATCGGCTGAGATCGAATCTGAAAGGGAGTTGCAGATATGTGTATTTTTTTATTATGGGGGCAAACGAACAGTCGTGTTCACCTGAGAGTGAACAACTAACACCGCCCATGGACATCTGCCTCAAAGATAGTGTTGCTGTTGCGTTGCCGGCCTTTGAAATGGGATAGAGTTTAAATGAGATAGTGGGATGGGGAGCGGAAAAAGGATTGGGCCTGCGGAGACCTTTCTCACCAAACGCTACGCGACATGTGCTACGCCGATATTCAAAGAAGCCGTGGTATTTCCCCGTTCGAGCCGACCCATTCATGCAGCGAACTGCGTGGCTCTACCACTGTTAAAAGTATACTATAGTTTTTCATAGTAATATAGAAATAAATTACTTAATATTAAAAGAAGACTAAGAGCATTACGTGATTGTGAAAAGCGGTAAAAGTCGAAAGCGTAAATTATAAATGATACCTAAATTCATTTCGCTAAGAGATTTTTTCCTTTTGTTATTTTCAGGCAGGTTGAGTGGTTTTTCTTATTTATGATAGAATAGTATCTGGAACATGTCTGTACATGCCAGACAGGCTCAGACAGGGTTTTATTGGAGTAAGAGAAACGATATTTGTATATGTTTGTGCGCTTATCTCAAAAACCTATCTCTAACAGTGGTAGAGTCTTGCAGTACGCTGCATGAATTGGCCGGCTCGACCGGTGAAATACCACAGTCTATCGGAAAACCAACATAAGGTAGCCCAAGCCGCGTTTCGTTTTATGATAGAGGTATCTGAAAGACCATTATCCCGTGCTAAAAGCGGTGAGAATCATTACATAGTATAAAATAAAGTTGCTTTCCGCTGTCTGTCCCTTTATATGCTTATATCTTTGAAACTACGCCATGGATTTTGATGATGGCTTTTTTTTGAGAGATAGTGGGTATCAATGGGATGGTTTATATCTATAATTCATGTGTGGAGTAAAGAAAAAGTGATATACCCAATATATCCTTATTTATTAATTTTGTTGCGAAACAAAGTTCGCCGGGTCAATTAGTTACATTATAAATTGTAAATTTTCTGTTGCGTGGTTGATAGTACCGAAATATTTATAGTAAATATTTCTCAAAGTTTTCTTAATAGAAAAATAACCTGTCGATAATAATAGTTTTATTAATAAATTATAGATACATAGATACATAGTATAATGGCTTGTGAACAACTTAACAGGCGTCCCATTCGCGAAACATAAAATACTGCCTGTCAATTTAATACTGAGCCACACCTCGTTTTTATCGTAGAGAAACACGGTCGTAACATTTTTATAGTATAAAACATGCCATAAAATGAGTTTTAGTGCATAAGCATTTGTGTAAATCTATGTTATATTATATACCAATTATAAAGAGTTTTTGTCATTTTTTTTTGTGAAATCGATTGTCTGGTACGGAAAATTTGTTATTTATTTATTGTGTTAAATATTGTTATTTTTGTTGAATAAGACTCCGTGAATTTGGCTCAATCTTGACTCTAAAACTGAATAATATCTATATTATCATCGTGATACTTTGAATCGCTGATATATTAATAATTCTCAAAACAAATCTTATAAAAGAGATCCTTTTCTTGAAGAGAGATTTTTTATGAATTGTGAGTTTGTACTAAAAAACAATATTACAATAATATTGTACGTTTAAATATAGTCACATATTCACTGGTTATGGTATAACAGGCATGAAATTACTAAAAAAACGTTTACAAAAACGAAACAAAACCTGTAATTTCATATTTTCGAAACTAGATGGCGCTTATCGAAAACAAATAGATGTCAATTTAAATAAAAGTCGTTTAGAATCATTTAAAAATAGCACTTTTAAAAGTGATGTGTTTTTTTATTATTGCATACAAATCATAACGTTGATCAGGACGTCTGGAAGCGGCAGCCATTTATTTATTCATTGAGTCGTGAACGAAACGCGTCCAAGTGGAAACGTACTGTCTCATCAGCTGCATTGTGATGCACTCAATTAGTAACTGTTAAATGTTAAGGACTCTTCGACTTCCACTAATTGCTGTGATCACTTGATACGAGAAATGTCGACGGTGTATTTTTTAGTTCACTGCTCGAATCACTCACTCGAATTATTTTTGAAGAACTTATAATATTATCTACTTTTTACAATATTTTTCTGATATAATTTTATAATATATGTATATTTAGTACTTAGTAGTAGTAGTTAGTTAGTAATACTTAGTTAACTCTTTCTCGCTTGATTCTGCTTTCCTGAATATTACAAATATTTACTTATTTCATGGATATGGATAAAATTTAGTACGCTGGGAAGAGTCTAATTTTCCTGATCAACTAATATATTGTTTTTGCGCAAAATATATGAAACTTTTGACTTGACTTATGTACACACAAATTGTACGATTTTTTTTAAATTGATCAGTAATCGAAAAATAATAATAACGTTTTGAATATCATACACCCAACGCCATCTAGTGTTCTAAAATAAGTAAATGCTTGTATACATAAAAGTATATATTAATACTAAATATATACTTCTTTTCTAATCTAAATCTTTTAAATAGAAATAATTAGAACTTTAATACTATAACGATTATGTATATTTTAACGTAAACCGTAATTAATATCAAACAGTTTACTGCCAAAGAACATACTTACTTCCACAAAGAAAATAAGGAAATCAGTTTCCCTTTGAAGAGAGATCGCTCCTTCATTGCACACCCCCTAACATTGCGTTAATTTCGTGCCCTCCGCCCTTTGAAATGCTCAAGTCAATCGAAAAGTCGATTCCTTGGTTAAACATCACAAATGAAAAGTCTCCAATAGGGGATGGCTTAAGTAATTGAACGAATTGAAAAGTGTTTTTAAGATTTTCAACTCTCCAACAAAAGACAAGGATTCGTTCGTATTTTGTACGCTCTCACAATTAATATACAGAACTGTGTTTACTTACAATCCGATGAATTAATTGATTGTTCCCAAATTTTCTTTTATTCTTTTATTTTTTATAAGTTTACTTAAAAGAAAAACACTTTTTTTCTATTCTGCGCGTAGATAGGCTCTCTTCTCTAGGCAGCTTACATAACGAGATCACGGTTTTAGTAATAGACCAAGTTCAGATTGAAGAAACATTAACGTTTTGGTACCTAACTAACTAACTAACTAACTATTTAGTCCCTTGCGGGGTAGGCAGAGAGAACAGAGCCCCATTATGTACGATTCTTACACGCTTCACTCGCTTCGTTGACTTTCATAATTCTTTTCAGGCACGCGCGTCGATTTTTGAGGCTCCTAACATCACCTTCCTCTAGAATACGTTCTATTTGGTCATGAAATGTGTGTCTTGGCCGTCCTCGACCCCTACATCCATCCGCTTTTGCATTGTATATCTGCTTGTTCAATCTTGTCTATGTTTTTTGATCTTATAAAAAAAATGTCAGCCCAACAAACTGTTTGTCTGTTCTATATTATTTTAACTTCAAACCAAGCTATATACATTTTATTAACAATCCAGCAAATTTTGTAACCACATTTTAACATGACTTTCTGCAATAAACAATTTAACTGCAAACATTAGCTAATATTAACTTCTAAGAACTAAAAGTAAGTACCAGAGTAAGTATGAACTAAACAAAGTTGGAACAGATTATATAGGAACCAATTTCCTTAGTACATTTTCGTGCTTAGGCGTTTTATGTGGCTATATATATGTCTTTTGACAGTAAAATGTTATGACAAGATATGAAAGGAACTTCCACCCACTTACGCAATTCACCTAATCAAAATACAGTTTACATAAAGCATAATATACCTTATGTACTTCAACATAAGAGTTAATAAAATATACTTTACTTATATTGATAATATGGTTTTACAAGCAAATGTTACATGAGAAAGGACTAAACTTTTTACAACTTCAATACTACACGAGAGTCGATAAGATCCTATAAAACCGTATTGAGAATTTGTACTTGAAAAATGTTACAGATAGTAAGTACAAAGATATCAATATGTTTGATAAAATTAAACCAGTTTCGAGCACGATTTGTGTTTTAGTAGATGGCGCTTGACTTGTTTAAAGTTTGAGAAGATTTATACAAGTTGTTGACAAGCCTTAAGTATCTTTATAAGATTGAATAGAGATTGAGGAGAGACAGAGAATTTGCTTTCGGGTCTAGACTACGACTAGCATTTCATATTGAAGTAATAAAAATATTTGTGTGATAAAAATATGATAATATTTTTGTGATTTTTGTGATGTTTGTTTTTGTCTTTAAAAACCTCTGGGAGGTCCAGTGGTCGAGCCTGAATCCAGAGGTCGCGGGTTCGAATCCTAGCTCACAACAATGACTTTTCGAAATTCTTTTCAAAAGTTATGTGTGACAGATATCGATGACTGAAAACTGCTGCTGTGCTCGGTATGGCAATAGGTCCGCCACCTATTCCATTTGGGACGTAAACATAACGGCGAGTCGAGGCTTAACAGCCACTGCTTACACCTTCGGGTAGAAAAAGGCGTGAAGTTATGTATGCACAAAGTTATCAGTCATCGATATTTTTTCTTATAAAAACTGAAAATTGATCCCAAATGTCAACGTATAATTGCTGCCTCTACCTAAAACTTGCGTTTCATAAAGAAACTTATAAGAGCGGACTGCCGTTTACAATGGCCGATGAAGGCATCACTTTTTTAATTTGCTAAGAGCACGCGTTTTATCGTATATTGTTGTAGTCTGGTCATTTAATAACCACTTTTACATAATAAAAGAATATATTTAAAAAAATGATCAATTGACCCGCTTCTGAATCAAGAAGTCATGGGATCAATTTTGAACTCGTACTTAATGACTCATAGGAATTCTAAATTCTTATCGGAAGCTTATCGAAAATTGTGCCCGGTGCGTGGCAATAGATTCTACCACCTAATCCATATAAGACATAAAAAAACAGTGAGTCGCAGCTTAACAGCCGCTGTCTGCACCTTCAGCTAAAAACATGCGTGAATTTATAAGAAAAATATGCCTAAAAACTTAATAATTGTAGTAAAAAAATTTGTAAAAATATTATAATTGTAACATTAAAACAACTTTTAGGATTATATCGCGTTCATTTATTACTAATTTTATTTATTTCCCGACGTTTCGAACTCTTTACAGAGATCATTTTCACGAGTGAACGCGATATAATCCTAAAAGTTGTTTTAATGTCATGAACGTGATTCGCGAAAGTCTTAGAGATAAATATTATAATTGTATCTATTGATGGCTACAAATCAATTTAATTCGGTATTAATTAGTCACTCCACAAAAAGCTATAGACTCATGAATAAATATGAATCCTTTGCTGAGTAAACAACAGACATCAAAGGAAAAACTTGAATTCTTTGTTGGACAAAATGGTGAACCCAATTTTTTTGTTTTATTTGTAGAATACCGTTTAATAATTCATTTGATTAAAGAATTTCTTTTTCGGTCAAAGATAATACTATATTATAGTCTTCTTGACAGTCAAGTAGTTTTAATTAATCCCGGAGTGCGATCGGATTCGATTTTATACTAATAATATTTTGCATACTACTACCCTCTAGTTTTCCAAACTAAGCAGCCAAATGTTTATGTTTTGGTAACGAAACAACGAATAACATTTCATATAATATACGTTTTTATAGTAGTCCTGACACCATTCAAACACCTATGCTTATGGTAACTATTAGTACTATGGTGGGGATCGAACCCGATGGCCACTACTCAGAAATTGGTTATTTTAACATTTCACCAAAAGATGTGACGATTTTTTTATTGTTTAGGAGGGCAAACGAACAGGCGTGTCACCTAATGTTAAGTGACCAGCGCCGCCCATGGACACCTGCAACACATATAGTGTTACAGTTGCGTTGCCTACCTTAAGGGAGTAGGATAGGAAGGGAAAGGGAAGGGGGGTGGGCCTCCGGTTCCTCTCTCACCGAACGAAACGCGGCATGAGCCACTTTACGTCGATCTTCTGAGAGGTGGTGGTATTTCACCGGTCGAGCCGGCCCATTCATGCAGCGAACTGCCTGACTCTACTACTTCTAAAATGACTGACAAAATTTCATCACAGCACCTTTTATCCACAAAATTTTGGTATTGCAGACACCATGGGCGGCCCGCAGGATCGTTTACCCCGTTCTATCATAAAAAAAATATAAAAAAATACAGTTTTATGCCAAACTGCACTTTCAAGTATCGGCTTATTTAGAATGAATGAATAACTACCCAAATGGTCGAGTGGCTGGGATACCTTGCTCTCGTACAGGGTGCTCGGATTCGAATCCCGATATCGGGATTCTTTTTGTAGTTTTATTTACCATGTTTTCATATTTTATATATGTTTAGAGCACTTTCAACTATCGGCTTATTTAAAAAATGTATAACTACCCAAATGGTCTAGTGGCTGGGATACCTTGCTCTCATATAGGGGGCTCGGGTTCGAATCCCGGTATCGGAACTCTTTCTGAAGTTTTATTTTCCATGTTTTCATATTTTATATATGTTTTTTTTAGTTCTAAAATTTTATTACAATTCCTTCACTAATTAATAGAAAGGAACTTCGTTCCATCCGGGTGTCCCTTGACGCCTTTGCTTTGCCATATAAAAATATTTACCTGCTACCTACGCCTCTGTAATATTAAATGCTTAAAGTTAAAGTTAGGTACTAGACCGGCACGACCGGTGAAATATCACGACTTCTCAGAATTAGGGGGTACACAGAAGCTTATCCCCATTCCCCCATCATTCCCATCCTACTCCCTTTATGGACAGCGTTGCAACTGTAACCTGTGTTACAGGTGTTCATGAGTGACGCTTGTCACTTACCATTAGGTGACCAGCTTGCAGTTAGCCCTTCTATCACATGAAAAAACTTATCCTTTGAGGGGGCAGGCAGAAAGAAAACAAACTTAGTTTTCTATCTACAAATACTTCAATGAAGGTTTTGCAAAACTATACCATTTCATGCCTCATAATCTTGGTGTTGTATCGATTTTGACATTTCACACAAGATCGGTTGGGAATGCTCGTAAAATAACCATCAAACGACTTGGTTGATGGCTTCGATAGTTTTATGGCGTACTTATTTGTCCGTTTGTCACAAAGTTTCTCTTGACAAGAATACATAGAACATGATATTTCATTAGGAATAAAATTACTAATAATTTTAAGTCTCGGTGGTCCAGTGGTCGAGCACCACGCTTCTCAATTAGGAGGTCGCCGGTTCGAATCCTGGCTCACACCATTGACTTTTCGAAATTAATTCGACAGTTATGAGTGATAAATAACGATGACTGAAAAAATTGTGCCCGGTATAGCAATAGGTTCGCCATCTATTTCATTTGAGACGTAAACATAACGGCGAGACGATGCTTAACAGCCGCTGCCTACACCTTTGGGTAGGAAAAGGCGTGAAGTTTTATAAATGTATATTAATTATATAAAATTGGACTATCTGTTACGTCATGCCATATATGGCAAAATGTATCGCCACACTCCAGCACCATTTTGTCAGTCATCGATATACAATTGATCTAATCCAAATAATACATACTATTATTTACTTAAGTACATAACCTCACACCAAATCCCTTACGAGATAGGCAGAGAGAACAGAGCGTCATAAGGCACGATTCTAACAGGTCTCACCCGCTTCTTTGATAATCTTCACATACACGCGTGTCGATTTTTAAAACTCCTAACATCACCTTCCTCCAGAACACGTTCTATATGCCCAAACAATAAAGAGACACATAAATAAATTTTTTTTTTTCGTTGTCTCAACAACCCCAATATACCTTTATGAAGGGGGTGTCAGCTAAATAATAGAACCGCGGACATCTCCAAATGGTGCCACTTCAAATCTTCGCTAGATTGACACGTTTCTTCGCCGAAGAGCCTTATAATGAGGGAGAGAACACAATGAGGCCTATTTGTGGAACAACAAAGCTACCAGTCACGTGCTTCCCTCAGGCGAGACCGTCTGAATAATCGCATCTACCCTATATCCGTCGCTTTTATGATGTAGTCCAATACTAAATATCGATTTTAACCACTATACTAAATTACACTAATATTTTATTATGAACAGAGGTAGAGTCTTGCAGTTCGCTGCATGAATGAGCGGGCTCGACCGGTGAAATACCACGACCTCTCGGAATATCGGCGTGAAGTGACTTGAGGCGCATTTCGTTCGGTGAGAGAGGTATCCGAAGAGGCCCGATCCCCTTTCCCCTTCCTTGAGTCTCCCACTGTCTTAAAGGACGGCATTGCACCAGGGTATTCATGGGCAGTGAGTAGTTGCTTACCATCAGGTGACCCACTTGCTTGTTTGCCCTCCTATCACATAAATAAAAATGAAACTTTGAGGGTTTCATTTGTTACATGCTAATTTTGAAACTTATCATATAGAGCCCCAGAATAAATCACCATAATTTATCTGCCGCTATCCCACTTACGACACTTATGTGTCAGCACAACATGTCATCCTTTCATACTATCTATGTTGTCAAAAGATTTGGCTGTGGTTTTACGACCGGTCGCTTGCCTCACGTCAACCCTCCTTGGAATGATTTCGTTGGTGGGATAGGGAAGTGGTTGGAAGTGGGAAGGAGAGGGGCGAGGCGAGGGGTAGGACCACCGGATATCTCTCTCATCGAGCGAGAGGTCGTGGCATTTCACCGGACGAGCCTGCCCATTTATACAGCGGTCTGCGTGGCTCTACCACTGCAAGAGTAACCCTAGAGTAAATATCAGTACGAAATTTGATTGTGAAGATAATGTTTTTAAAAATAATATATATTATTGTTATATAATTGCAACAAAATACAATAATGCCTTATCTACTAATATAGACTTTACGTGTTTAAGAATTGATGACTCATATTTAAACACATACAGACATTCTATGTACAGAAATAGAATTATTATTTTTTGCTTTTACGTCTAATTTTGTATAAATATAGCCAAGAGGTCGAGTCCACACACAGGGTAAATAGTATATATTTTTGCTGCTTTATGGCGTCCACGCAGACGAAGTAGCGGGCAACAGTTAGTATGTATATGATATTTTCTCAGCTAGATTTGTCATCCTAATTTACTTTTAATACTAATCTTCGTTAATGAAAATTGGATTTAACAGTTATGAGAGTTCCTGAGTTAAACAACAAGGCTTACTATTTAATAATATAAACCAACCAATAAAATTAAACGACAACGAGTCTGATATAATAAAAATATACCTTATCAAAACATAAATTATAGCCTTCAAAAATAACTAGACACAGTATAAGCAAAACTTTGCATTTGTTATTGTCCTCATTCCGTAGCCGATCTAAAATAAATAACTACAAGGTTATCTGCTAAAGACAAACAGAAAAAAATCTGCAAGTAACTTAAAGTATATTTAAGCATTCCTTTAGGACATATTTTTCACCCCAATTAGGTCTACTGCAGCAAAGATGGTTACATTCACAATTATTGCTCATTTAGCCACACCAAACTATCTTAAGCAGGTACCTTTTATACCGGCCTAATGATACAAAGAAGATAATTTCCTAATACAAACTAATCCACAAAGGATAGTGGTTTTAGGGTCGTACCCAACATCATGCGGGCCTTGGACTCGGGACTTGGGACCATATCCACAGAAAGGGTTAATTATTAACAAAGCACTTTGGTGCGGAGGAATGCAATCCTCGTGTTTACTTATTCGGTGCATAACATAAAAAGTTATTACAACTGGAGGTTAATACATGTAAGTGTATGTATGTTAATACATGTATGTGTACTAAGGTAATCTGCCTTTTATTGCCTTTAGTTTTTACTTACTTATTTTTGATGTTAGTTACTAATAACTCAAAAAAGGGTGTCTAAAAATGGTGACTTGTTTTATTTATTATCTTATGCTACCAAATCTCGACAGAGTGACATCTATGTTGGCATACGTCAATTTACATTATTGTAGGGAAATACGCTTTGCAAAAGACTTAGTAATTGGCTTTACTATCCCTAGATGGCGTTTCTAAGCAATGAACGTTGGTTGAACGCAAATGAAATTTGGTCATTTAAAGTCTTTTGTGGTTAGCAATCTCTGCAATAGATGGCGTTATTTGCCGTGTCAAGTTTTTTACGAGTTTGCAACTGCCAACAGTAGATGGCGTATGTAGTTGACGTATGACGAATTTAAATTGGACAATAAATTTAGAATACCTTTTTATCTATCTGCAATAACTCAGTAGTCAGTACTATATAAATCAGCCATAGACATAACTTGTTTTGTTTAGTAAACAAACATTACTAATGTCAAGGTCAGATCTGAAAGTTGGCTAGGTAATAAAAAAATTCACTAGTTTGAGTTTCCTTGTTTATTTTAATTATCCGCGTTTATGTAACTTACTTAAGAGTTATGTATAAAATATACCAGCACTGTTTTGTTATTAAACAAACGATTGTTTGCGCCAAAATTCAGCTTTAATTTTACGTTATTTCAAAATGTGAAAACACTGCATTCGTTTTACTCCAATAAATTTGTGCAGAGAAAAAAATAGGTAAGACATAACAACCTCAATTTTATCCACACTGATATTGCAGTGCATCAAGAAAACGGGTTGAGAAGGGTTTCCAATAAGTAAATAATAGTTCAGTATAGTGATGGAATTTATTTTTCCAATATTTTAACGAAGATTACATATTTTCTTTATACTCATTTCTCAAAACAAAAAACTCATGATATTTAAGATTACAGTTATAACAATTGTTCTCTCAATAGCGATAGTTATTTGATTAAAGAAAATTATACTCATGGCTGAAAATTACTAACTATTAACTAAATCCAGCTTACTTCATTAAAATATCATGCTCAATATGAGCTATCATAATTCTCGACCATCGGCCCTTGCTAGTAGACATTATAATTGACAAGGTATTTATAAATAAGGCATTTTTCAAAGTTAAAAACTACATATTTATTTCATATTACTTTATTTACTTTCCATTTAATTAATTATCACAGTAAGGGCCGGGCGAAAATCTGAATATTATACTACAATAGCATTTGGTGCAACGCAACATTTCACAGATAAAACATTTGGAATTCCTATTAATTTCATTGTTTGATATTAAATTATTACATATAGTAGTAGCCAATAATATTAAGAGCCAGTTTTATATATTTTTTCCTTTATGGACGTCACGTTACATATAAAATTGTACCATAATTCAGTCTCTCACACAACACAATGAATGATTTTTATAAAAATACTGCATTGAACAATGGCCCGTTACCAATTGTCAATTACACTTCACAGTATAAGTATGTAGATATTTATTACTTAGGTCCATAAGCTATTTTGATCGGTGTTCATTAAAGAATACCTACCACATCATGTCTAAAATAAGTTAATGAAACTAAATGCCTCATTAGTCAAAAACCATTTTACAATCACACAACAAGGCATTGCACAATTTGTTTATTCATAATTATTGGATTTTCGTTACTAGTATGCGCGACCGCATTTTACTAAATTCACATTCATAGCGTTTCTTTTTTTTCATTAAATTAATATTTATACTAAAAATTCATTTGACTAATACATTCATTCTCATAAACAAAACTGCAACGGAATAAAAACACGCACACACACTCATGTCACAAAATATCAAGTTCTAATACTTAATAATACAACTTCTAGGATTTAACAGAATCACAAATGAAGCGCTTTGAAAAAATTTCATTAATGATGAAGATGATAGATTAAGATTTATATAATATTTTATACAATTGGTCATTTGAATTAAAATTGGTCGAAATAGATATGTTCAATAAATATGATTGATGATATATCGCCATAACGCTAGCTTTTATATATTTTAAAGGCTTTTATATATTTTTTGTTATTCGAGTAAATGATATGAACCGATATTTAACAACCGTCGTGTTTTGGTTGGAGTCGTCGCCTTCAGATGAGAGACAGCGAAGGATCCTGCTTCATACATAACTAGAGCGTGCCCTGCGCTTTTTTAATACACGTAAATTTGTTTGAGCTGAGGTTTTAGCTCGGGGGGAATCGTGTAAACTTCCTGTTCTGGCTTCTTTTTCACTAGCCGCTTCCAACGACCACCAATATTTTTGCGAAGACTGCGAAAACTCGCCCGTTCATTGCCGTGTGGCTGCATCAAGTTGTCCTATAAAAACAAAAAAAAACAAACGTCAGTAACGTCACACGAATGTCAAATATTATACTAAACATGTGTCTGAACGTAATTAAAGTTCAGTTCCGTTACCGACCCAAATACAGTCACCGCATATTTTGTTCCGACAACGCGAAATGAAACTACTTCAGATGTTACACAAGACTGTTCCACGGTTATTTTTAATCTTATTGTCAAGTGGCGGAGTCTCGAGTTATTAATAATATGTTAGGTAACAAAAAAATGTATTCATGAATAGTGTTTAGATAGAAACAACCCTATAACTAGGAAGCTAATTTAGCAAAGTAATGTTGAGGCCAAACGAGAATGAGGCAAGCCTTGAATATGCTGCTCAAAGGCACATTAGCATTATCAACTTCCTGATGTGTCGATACCTGGCCATTCAGACTTCAAACACAATTGTGTGCAATTCGATACAGCAAATGTATTGGTAATTCCCAGGTACGCCTCGCCTCGGGAAACGGTTATCAGACCGTGTTATTGGGGTCAATGTTTTAAGTAACGAAAATATCGCCGAGACAACGTTTGCATCTTTGTTTCTCGAAGAAAGAAGGTCGTGGTGTTACGACACGCTCGCCTTGTACAGCTTTCTATTCAACGCTCGTGTCTCGACATTTAAATACATTTTGCACTTAGATATGGTTGCTACGTGTTAACCAAGTCTACTCTCTCTTGTGGCGGGGAGGGTCGGGCTACTCACGATCTCTTTCATTTTCACAATGTAACACTTATTTCACAACAAACAACTTTCAACATTGTTTGTTATTGAGATGAATGTATTTGCAATGAAACTTGCGTTCGGAATTCATAACGAATGGATATTGAAACTAGTTAAACACAGACTATTGGGGTCAAGTACAACGGCGAGTACTAACTGTTTTAGTTCTTGAAATAGATAATCGACACACATTTTTATACTTAATAAGAGTTGTTAGTTTTGATGCTGACCTGATCGTGAGGATAGACGTAAGGCGGAGGCAGCGGCGGCGGGAACTGCCACAGTGGCTGCTGGCGGAAGGCAAGCTCCGGCTGAGGTGCAGGCGCGGCCTGGAGGACTTCTGCTGGATGCACTGAAGCAGAGTGTTCCTCGCGTTTCCTCAGCTTGCTGTGGACGATACGAATCGCCATCATAGTACCGTTGTTTCCAACCATCGTTGTAAATGGTCCGTGAACGCAAGAATAACTGATCACACTGGGTTGTATCACAGGTAACAAGTTCCAGTCGGGCAGTCACAACATTTCAACTACAGTTTTTCACTCACAGCCGTATCGCGGTCTATTTGATGCGTTTAACTAATAATAACTAATTTAAATAAATTATCACAGTTTTTATATATTTTTTGTAAGGCTATTGCACATATCACTGTTCATAGGAACGCGCGGCAGACCGCGTTACGCGAGCTATGCACAGCTAGCTGCGCGATTGGTGACTAGAATTTTATCGTGAAGTGTGGCCGGCAGGTGCCTAGCAAAGCGCTCGCTCGTGCCAAACTACCTCTACGGAGTACTCCATGCGTCTGAGTTGAAGTGGAGGGGCGCGCTACGCTTTTATAGATGCCCGTATGACGCGGCGGCGGGGCGGGTGTAGAGGGGGGGGGGAAATGGAGGACGGTTGACGATTATGATTATGACCGTTTTCCGCGAAAAACTACGAATGGTGGCGAGCCCGATGTCGGTGGCGCCCGACGCTATCGTATCGTAGTTACATTATGACGCACCAGAAGGCCTGGCTGGCAGTTAGTTAACCCTTTTCATTACAATAATATAGCTTTATCGTAAATCGATTGTCGAACTGTGAGTGAACAATTGTTATTGAAATCATTTGTTATTCTTGCGTTCTCAGGACCAGCGGTATTAAAATACACATATCACTAGCATGTTTTTTTTTTGCTTATTATTTTGTAAATCAGCTTATCAGAGTTGGTATTATAAGCAATTAAATGATTGAACGAAACGATCAATTCGTTCTTCAGATCTCTTTCAATCTTTTCTATTTCATGACATGATCATTTCGTTCATTCGCAAAATAGAACGTACTCAATTATAAGTGGATAATATTACTAATATACAGGTAGTTATACTTAATATTTAGTTATAATTAAAATGCAATTTGTATTCTTTGGAAATTTGGAAGTATATTATATACACATAATAATGTCACGCATTGTAAACACATCACGCCCTAGTCAAGTGTTCTTGGTGTGAAAGTTATCATATATTCTAACCATCGATCCCATAGATAACCATAAATCAGATAGAGTACGACATTTCACAAACATAAGAGTTCAAAGTCCACAATATATAGATATACACATATATATACATGTATAGTTGTATTTTACGCACAGCTGGGTTTGTGGATAAATGTGGACGCATAGTAGACTGCCACAGCGTCTCTTTCTCACCAATACTTGCATACGTACGACTGCAAGGGAGGCCTGTACTGAAAACTTTCAACTCCAAAAGTTAAAGTAGGGCTGCAGGGTAAGGGAGAGCGGAAAGGTGCATTGCCCTTAGCAATAGCAAAGTTAAAGCGAAGCTTTCTGGGGCTTTGACTCGAATGCTGTCTCACGGGATGAATAAAAAATACAGGTAGTGAACCATTATGAGTCGTTACCCTTGAACAGCGTCTAGAGGATATTGTTAAAAAACGTAAAAATAGCAGTTACCTTTTATTTCATACTATTATATCGAGATTGTAATATAGCTATAGCAATGGAGTCGGTTTGGATCCTCAGGAAAACAAAGATAGAAGGATTTTCTGGAAATATTTTAGGCAAATATTCGTAAGTCGTCATATCGTAAGTCGAGGTACATACGAGTAACTAAACATGTTAACAATGGGAACAACCACGAGGAAGAACTAGTGTATCTAAATAAATACTTAAAGTAATTAAAACGAACATTCGCATGAATCGACCATACAGTCTATTATTATGAACTAACAGAAGATTGAGAGTCATCGTTTAATTTTGAGTTTTATATTCAGCATCTTAGAGTATGTTTTAACAACGAAAACTAAATAATACCATGGAATAAGATCTCTGTGTTCACTATGAAGTATAAAGAGAACAAAAGTTTCTGCAATATGCGTTCGTATAATGTAAGATATAACTTCGGCAAGTTTCACTTATCTAAACTTGGCTTGACACACTGCCAGGTGTCTAGTTGATAGTTTTACATAGTTGGTGTGATTGTAACAAGAATCAACTGAGTATTAGCTTCGAAGTCTTTATTTTAGAAAGTAAAGGCACAAGTAATTTAGCCACGAGCCATTGATTAAAATAAAAGGGCCCAATTTAGTCAGTTCTCAACATTCGATTATCCCTTAGTAGATATTCAGCACATATCTACCTACACATAATTGTAGTGTTGCTGTATGAGGCTCATTAAAAAATATATAACATTGGTAGTTAACATTTACGAACTGAACGTGACACAGTTCATAATAATAACACTCTGTATACTCTCTATCGTAAATATTGAAGTACACATTCAATAATGACTTTTTGCATCATGCTATATATATTATTATATATCAATCAACTGGTTGTGAAGTGAACCGATTGTTTCAAGAACGAACGATTGAACGATGTAGGTAATACTGGATTCTGATTTTAAATTATTTATATTTATTTGATAAAATATTTGAAACCTATCATTGTCACGACGTGTTCAAATGATATTTGAACGTACCTATATGAACTACGTGCCTTGGTAACCATCATTTCGTAGGTGAACTTTTCTGACGTCAATCAAAGGTTATCTGTTAACAATATTTAAAAAGATTCGTTAATAGTTACCACAAACAAAAATTGACCTTACCTGCAGATAAATAATTTAATTAACTATCATAACAATTATTTCTTTTCTTCAATTTACTATATGTATACAATTTACTATATGTATGTATGTATATCTGTTAATTTAGGTTAGATTGTTTTAAATAATGTGTTAAATTAGGTCCCTGTCAAATTATCCTCATCATAAAACATTACTTAAAAACATTATTAACTAATTTGGGAGAATGCATTTGTCCTGAATTCTGATTTCCGAAAATTGATATTTTAAAATATGTAGGTAACTGTTAAATACATGATTTGTTAAATATATGTCAATCACAATTTAAAAAAAAAAACATATTTAATTATATATGAACGCATCCTAATTGTCATTTGTCATCTTTAAAATTATCTTCCTTGTAGACGTCGAACTTTAAAACAATAAAACCCATTCAATATATTGATTAAAATGGTTATTAGTTGTTTGCGACTGTTAGCATTGACGTCAAACTTACTGATTGAGTAAACAGGGGTACATTTTAAATAAGTCCAAATACCGTTATAGAATCGAAAAAAAAGTCTAGTATAATAAAATCAAATGCATACGCAAATGAGCTGTCAAGAATTTCAAAAATGGAACACTTAAAAAGTATCTTAATTTAAAAAAAAAATCCAATTTCAAATTTTATTTTTAATCCTTCTCGGATGGCCAGTTAGAATAATAGCAATTTAAAGAACAATGGTGTAAATAGTTTGCACACATTTCGTAACATATATGATGCTTCATATTAGATAAACTGTGTTCTTCTATATCTGGTAATAAATAGTTATCACATAGCAACGTCGTCATAAAAAAAAACAAATAATATACTACTGCGCTATATAGTTTCACATCTGATAAAAAGTTGATGTGCTATTTCCTCTTGAATCCGTCAAAAGAACTAATACAATATGAACTTCAATAATCCTGACCTTTTTATTCTAATGACCAAACTAAGAAAATTATATAAGAACAATGTTAGATGTCGTTGTGAGATTACAGAGGTCACAGACAGACGTACCATTAAGATTTGCAACTGTCATTATTTTTTAAATTTAATTTGATAATATCCAGCCGTAAACCTTGGCCGAAGTAATGCTTCGTTGATCATGTTAATGATATGTCATATCATAATGTATTCTTTGTGCGAGATGTTCAAATGTTTGAAAAAAGAACACCTGTCTTATAAATAGGTACCTACTACGTACTTATTACTTATAGGTGAACATGTTACCGTTATGGTTGGAAGGTCATTGTGCTAAACCTTCGCTGTATACATAATTAAACCCCTTTTCGCGGAATTTATGGCAAGAAATAGAGTTCTTTTTTTAAATTTAATTTGCGCGGTGTTTTAGTTATCCTTTTTGATTGCTATCACAAAATTGAATGTCATGTTTGACTTTTTTTTGTCTATGCCATTCATTATCGATAATTAACACAATGTGTATACATTTACGAATAATTTTACTAATAGTATGCCAATGTAGTTTTCAAATCATTGTAAATGATCTTGATAGTTCTGTATTAAATATTAATGAGCTATAAATTATTATTTATTTTTTTAACGTTATTCCTCGGAAGCCATTGAACGGCTGACCACGGCCTTGTACGTTACATTCGGTCATGCAGCTCTATATATAGTTATATTAGTAGGTATCTGAGGACTACCAACTTTTTGCTGGTCGTTGGTTCAATATACTGACTCATAAAAAAAGGTTATACCTCAAAGAGAACGGCGTAAAATGAATTACAATACAGCCGATCGTAGAACACGGAAATTTAAACACAGTTCCAATTTATAATGAACTGTTATTTTAGTAACAATCAATAATTCGATATTGTATAGTTAAATATGAATTGGAATATGGCCAATTGTATGGGATTCGCCTTGACCTTATTATAGACAACGGGACACCTATGGGAAAAACTTCTACCAATAGCATTATAAAGAAATATATATACACTGAAACATTTGTTTAATAACAGGTAATTAGAATGAACTTATCCAGAAGTAAGTGTTATCAACTTTTATTGTCATTCTTTACCTTTAAGAAGTTTTATCTGAGAACTATTAGCGATTGTATAGTAAGGTTGTCATTGGGCATAATCTATGATGTAAGATTACCAGTACAATAGTTAGTGAACGGGAGATAAGTCGTCATAATCAGTTAGCGTCGTACCATAATGCAGTACGGATGTGAATTACCCGCGCTCGAAGGGATTGTTCCTATCCCTCCCGCAAAGGCAGACGATGGTCTTGTCAACTGATAACACGATCAAGGAGTTGCGTTCTAGTACCACGCCGACTTCGCAGTTTTCCTCTTTACACTTCATCGCCTCGACGACGATTGGAGAGAAGAGCATCGAACTGCGTACACAACACACACACTTCACAAGGAGGTTGGATTAAACCTTTTTTTTTGTTTGTGGAGAGTTGTGTTAAAACGCGAAAGGAGGTTCGCGCGGCGACGAACGTTTTGGCGCACGCTGGCAGCCAGTCGCCAGCGTCAGTCTTAAAAAACATACGCCCGTATCGACTGTGAGTCGGTGACTATTTGACTGGTTGAGCCGTCCACCGCGCCTCGCGCAGCGGTGGGTGGCAACCGAACACGCACCTCTCCCGTTACCTTATTGCCATGTTATGGGGACCGACCCCGATAGGCCCTTCGTAATCGTTCATATAAATGTACTGGAACTTGATATTCCATAGATAATTATTTCCATGTACAGAAAATACCACAATTTATCATGAGCTCACTCCAATCTGACAGTGCGCCACTCGACGGTCCTATTGGTAATCGCGAACGATGCTAGTCTCATGCCTTAAGGTTAGAGACCTGATCTCTATGATTCGTATAAGACTCTTATTCGATTTGACTTCGATTTTCAATACGATTTATATACCTATCAGTAGATAGCTACTTAAAGTACTACTTCCACTTCACTCCATAGTACAGGCTCTACATTCTAAGTCTCGACAGTTGAGAGAGAATGGCCTCGACATTTAATTGGTTTCATGGTTTCATCACAGAAGTAACTAATACTTAAATACTGTCCAACCGGTACACCTACGTCTTTGAACCGCCTACTCTACCAAGGAAGAAAAGTTAGTTATGGTTAGTTCAATGCACTAGCATTCTAACATTTCTGTCCGTTTTCTAGAATACTTAATACCTTCTACTAAATGGACTCCAGTCATTTTGTTATATAATATTCATTCTAAATTCAATTGTTCTTTTCTTTTCACAATCCAAATTTAAATGTTCTTTTAACATTCTAAATTCAAATGTTCTCTTCGCATTCCAAATTCAAATATTCTCTTTGAACATAACACGTATTTGTTAAATGATTGTAGTTGTAATAACTGAAAACATCTGTGGGTACGTCAACGGATGTCAATGTTCAACTGCTCATGTAATGTACCCCGTGTTAGTATGTATATAACAAATATCGTCGTCGGTCACTGTAAGACAATCGGTAATGTGCCGTATGTATCATCATTGAATATTTTAGGTATCATTGTGATCATCCGACACTGTTCAGACTGAAATGTAGACTGACACTTCAATCTTCATTTTCTAGACTCGTGACAGAATACGCCAACACGAGAAGATTACCTTTTACGAGAAAAAAAATGTCTAGATTTAATTATGTATGATTTTAATAGCAATCGGTTGCCATCTTGATGTGGCCTCTGATGGACAGTCGAAGTTTTGTTTTTAAGCGAGTCCAGATGTACTGGTGGTTCAGCAGTCCAGCATCTAGTTATTTCCAATCAATCACTATCGGGAACTTTTATATATTTATAAAATGACTAACAAAGCTGTTCCTATTACAAAGATTGAAGTTAGAATTTTTTTTTTCATGATAGGTATACATTGTTGCTGATATTATTGTATTTATTGATAGATCTAATTAAAATGATGGGAAATTATTGGTCTTAATATTTAACGTTCCGTATTTCAATACAATAGTTTTGTTTAAAAGACATAGATAACGTACCTGGTACCTACTTTTATGGAACAATTTTTAACATACATACATAACTTCACGCCAAATCCCTTGCAGGGTAGGCAGAGAGAACGGAGCGCCATAAGGCACGATTCTTAAACACCTCACTCGCTTCGTTGACTTTCATAACTCTTTTCATTCACGCGCATTGATTTTTGAGGCTCCTAACATCACCTTCCTCCAGAACACGTTCTATTTGGTCATGGAATGTGTGTCTAGGCCGTCCTCGACTCCTACATCTATCCGCTTTTGCATTGTATACCTGTTTAATTTTAAAATTAATTTTAAATTTAATTTAAATCAGTATTACATGAAGCGTTACATTAATATTAGTATCAACTTGTTAGATAACCATTGTAATTACAAAATTGAGATATTTACAGAGTATGTTTTAGAAATATTTACAGCATTTTACGTAATAACTCTTGTTGTGCAATTTTGGTGCACTAATTAAGGCTGTTTTAAACAAATTCATTGTTTGTTTTTACTTACTAAATATGTTCTAGCTTGTTCAAAATTTCTAAAATAAATGTACCCTATGTTGCTCCTTAGTAAATTAGTTAGCTGCTCGTGAATGACCGATAGTAGTGGTTCATAAGTTTTAGAGATAAACAGACACAATTAAGAAATATGCAAAACAAAATTGTTTTGGTTTGTACCAAAACATAACATAACTTCACGCCTCATTGTTACCCGAAGGTGTAGGCAGCGGCTGTTAAGCCTCGTCTCGCCGTTATGTTTACGTCCCAAATGGAATAGGTGGCGAACCTATTGCCATACCGGGCACAAAGTTTGTCAGTCATCGATATTTATCACACATAGCTTCCGAAAACAATTTCGAAAAGTCATTGGTGTGAGCCAGTGTCTGGAATCGAACCCCGGACCTCTGGATCAGAGGCCGTGCGCTCGCCTACTGCGCCACCGAGACTTTTTCTGTACCAAAACTCTACCAAAACAATTTTTTTAAAGTGTGGAAATCCATATAATATATGCATTTAGTAAAAAGAGATTAATATGGATATTACAAACAGTCACTCAAATTTTATTTGTTTTTAATGAATTAAATATATAATTTGTTTTAACTTATACATTAAACAGATGTATTTAATTTAATATGTAAACAAATTCTGTATAATTTATTTAGTGTATCTCGGAAATGGCTATAAATAAATTATTGTATTTAAACGTAAATCTTTAGTTTAATTGATTCGCAACAACAACAAAGCAACTTCACATCAAACTCTTGGCGGGATAAATAGAAATACTGAATGCCACAATTCTCGCTCCTAAACTTTGGGTACAAGCTTTTCGGTTTCCAGTTTTTTGTGATAAATACATTTAATGACATAGGAAGGAATTTAAGTGAACAACTTCGATCTTTAAACGTAAACTTGGTTGTGGTGGCCGCAGCGTGGGAAAGTTGTGCCCAGAACATGTTGGCCACGGTTGTCACTACAATGGCTGACCTCGTTCCGATGGGCGTGCTTAACGTCACACTGAATTGTTCTCAGCGAAATATTGGCCACACACACATCTGACGCTATTTCGAAACGTTCCATATTTTTTTAAATTTGAAAATGTAACTGGCCGTATATTTTAAATGAATGAATGAAAATAAAAAAATATTTTTGATGACATTATGGCCTGTTACAAAAAAAAAATAAAAACGAGTTCTTTATTTGTTTAAATGTAATGATTTAATTTTCTTTTTGTAATTTATTTTATGCGAAAGTTTTAATTTGATAAAAGTTAGGTTACGATAGGACAATTTCAGAACCAGTTTTTCAGTGATTTTTTCTCGTATATTTTAAGCGTAATGTTGGATTTTTGTTGAGTTAATGTTCTTTGGTTTTAAAACAGCACGGTGCGGTTAAAATAAACAAATATAATTGTAATGAGCAGACGTGATGGTAAACTTGGCAATACTCCAACCCAGTGTTGTATTATCAAACCTTGGGGTTCTTTATGCGTTAAATTGCAAATTTTCTAATAATACACAAAGATTATTTGAGCTTGTTTCAAACGATCATCACCAAATACTACAAAAAACGTTAATCGATCTGTCGGAATATTTCTTAAACTTACTACGGAATATTTCTTTAAATAACCTAATGATTATTTGAATAATATAAGAATATTATGACGTGGACATCACATACCAACGTATTTTAATTTAAATTAATATAAAATGTATCATTTCATGATTTTTTTTTAGAGTACCTAATATATCAAATATTTATATATGTTTATTTAACTCTATATTAGAGCTAAAAGATGCAATTCAAATTATGTCTATATAAATTTTTCGTTGCCCCCCAAATTCCTTGAAACCGCGCAGCCGCAGTGGACATGGAATTCAATAGCATACAATTTGTATATAATAGCAATTATACATCTTCATATATTGTATGTAATACGAGGGGCTCGAAATACTGAAGCAGATCGATAACACGAAGCAAACTGGTTGAAGAAGCTCTTCGAAATGTTGAGTCTAATTTTGGAAAGTTATAATACTGCAGTGGATATTTACTGTGGCCGCATTCAGTTCAAACATTCAAATAATATCAATATTATTAGTTGTTTACTTGTTACGCCTCGACTCGCCGAATTTATCGTCTTAAATAATAGGAAAAACGTGGCGGAACCTATTGCCATATAACGGGCACAATCTTGCCAGTCATCGATATTGATCATACACATAACTTTACATCGATCATACACGTAAGTATCGCTTAGGTTGGAATTTAGAAGAATTATATAACTCTAAAATATAAGTCTAAAAAATATTAATACTTTCCTGTAGGTATATGAATAAAGGCGCAGTTATACATATTAAAATAATTAAATAAAATTAAATAAACGTATCAAAAGTTAAGTTATTATATGAACTTGGCAAAATAGGCTAACTTTTTATTATTTAGCGGACATTTATTTTACAAAGATGACGAGGCATATAAACGTTTTGTTTTAATAAAAACAAATGTGCAAAACAATTAATATAGGGGACAATTGCTAGTCTAGTACTTGTTGTACTAATTACTTGCTATGCGGATATATCAATTGATGAAGGACATTGCTCATTAAAAACTAACATGTAGTTAGTTTTATCTACTGGGAACTGGTGATGCCTGTCGTATCTACCATTTGACCATATTGGGATGGCAACAAAGAACAATGTTTAATTATTTACTTACTTTCATGCATTCATACTATCTGTTTTTTTTAAATATTACATGGATAGTTCAAAACGATGACATGTTATGCGCATCCCTGATAAATAAATCATGGGGGATAAATCACAATGGTGGATAAATCACCCAAATAAGATACATTCCCAAGGAAGGTTGACATCAGACAGGCGGCAGGTCATAAAACCATACACGGATAATGCGAAAGGATAATATGTTGTGCCGACCCCAGTTAGAGTGGGATAAGCGCAGGAAAATTATGATGATGAATACTTATTTATCTCTAAGACTTTCGCGAATCACGTTCATGACATTAAAACAACTTTTAGGATTATATCGCGAGAAAATGATCTCTGTAAAGAGTTCGAAACGTCGGGAAATAAATAAAATAAGTAATAAATAAACGCGATATAATCCTAAAAGTTGTTTTAATGTCATGATGAATACTTCTCATTCTTAATACCCGAAGGTTTAGAATATCGGTAATTATGCCTCAAACGACGATTTTTTTTCTACGTCGGGCAGGATTTTGACATTTTAAACTGTCAACTATCAAACAGATTATTTTACGAAGAACTGGTGCGTATTCTCTCAATAAAAAACTAACTAGACCAGACTACCTACTAATACAACTCGATAATACGACTCAAAATACTATTTCAAATATCACAGCTATTTCGAAGTTAATACTACCAAATGTCATCAAAGTCAACAGAGTACATAGTTTGTCTATGTGAACGAATGAAAAACAATATCGACACGCTGAGCGTCTTTTGGCCGTTTTTGCTTTTCACAAAAACTTTACTAAATTACGTTGTATTTAAAATAGAACTATTGTATTTAGCTATAACTTGACTAGGTTACTTTTAGTTAGTTATTTTTACACGGAACAGACAAGAGAGTTAGAGAAAAGGCAGTTTACTTTAACAATACCTACAATAGTTAGGATTTTTTTTTGACTAAACTACCTAACAACTACAAGGGTTTCTAAGAGTTATATGGCCTGAAAGAATTATTGTTCCGTATTGTGATCTATTACAGGTATTATATATAACTAAATACATAACAATACATTTTGTACTAAAAAAATAGAAACCCTGAAATTATTATGATTTTATTATGTACCTACACGTGGTATTTAATGTCTTAAGTTTAAGTACCCGTATGTAACATAATATACTAAAAATAATATAAGTTTGAGTGGCACTATGTTACTTAAACTAGTAAATTTGGTACATTTTAACTTAATAATTAAAGTTAAAATTATGTTAAAATGTACCAACATATTAAGTAGATAGATACGACTTTCATTTTTCATCGTTGGAATTTTAAATCACATTTCACAAGGTCACATTCAATCTGGTCATGAAAAGTGAGTCGTAGTTATTCTCCGGGACTCCTTCTGCTTTTGCCTTTTATATCTGCTTAGTCAATCATCATCCATTCTGTCCACTTATCTTAGCCATCCGAGCATGGATCCCCATTAATATCAAGCAATTCTACAAACAAACAGGTGATATTACGGAAACACTGATTGATACTCACATTTTCTTGATCAATTTCTTGATGCAAACTTTTATACGAGCTGTGATAATCATCATAAGATGGTATAAGTAGACTTATATTTATATAATTAAGAATGTTTAACACTTAAATTAATTAATACGATGTTAGAAAGTTATTTTATAAACTCTTCGTAAACCTTACACGTAAACTTTGATAGGTGTAATAATGAAATAGCAAAAATAACAAACAGAAGACGTTTGAGGTCACCACGTTTGCTGGAAAAATATTTTTTTCCACCTACCCTCAATACCTCAACATTAAAATTCATAATTCTCTAATACGTCAGTGAGTTATTATGCTTTTTACTTAGGAACTAACTATACTATTTCTTTTGACACCTTATTGTCCAAATAACCAAAGAAGAAGAAGAGAACTATACTATTGAGGTTATATAGCTTTTTTTGCTCTAATCTCAATTTAAGTGGACTCTGCACATTATGTCATCCTTTTCCATTCTCTACTATCACTCGTCGTCTCCACATTTACTCCCAATCCATGCTTCTCTTGTGGAAATGGAAATGGATAGATAGAGGAAAGCCGAATCTTTCATCAATCGATCCATTTTGGTCGATAATCGATAATTTTTTCCATTATCGGAGCATGTCCTTTTTTACTTCAACTCTCTTTCAATCCAACTTCCTTCCTCACAACCTTGTTTCCGACCGCGTTCATCATACTTTTATGTACACTCCGCCTGGTACGGCAGGGGATAGTGTGGGACTCCCAAAACAGTAAACTGCAATCCGTTCCTAGGGTTACCCACTAAAACCTCGCGGCGGCCTTCCTACGGCGTTGGGGTGGCCCAGGACAGTGTTTCAGCCCTCTGGTTCATCCCGCCGTCGCCCCCCTCTGTCGCGAGGGGGTGCTCATCCTCGGGGAGCCTCAGTAAGGCTCCCCCGGGCGGGGCGGCTCCGACCGCGCGCTGTAAAGAAGCGCGCGGCCGGCGGCGCCCCCGACGACCCTCCCCGGCCGCACCAGAGCGTCATCGTTCCCGAGCCGCGACCCGGGCGCACCCGCGGGGTGTGCGCCCTCGCAGCCCGTCGCCGGCGGCGATCATTGAGCTCGCCGCTGCCGCCTTCGAGCGGGATCGGCTCTCTCCTGATCCCGCTCGCGGTGTACCTACCATCCCTGCTAAAAACTAAACTAATGAACTAATCCCTAGTTAAACTAAGGCCTACATTTGTACTTTTAAATGTTGGTTTGCCACTTATCGTTAACTAGCTGAACCGGCGAACTTTATTCCGCATCAAAAGTATTTTTTACAGAGTTTACAACTAAAGTGCTAAATCTCGAAAAATATCATTTTATTTGGTACAGTATAAATGAATTATACATACAAACCACCGCCTTGATACCCTCTATCTATTAAAAAAAGCATCAAAATACGTTAGGTAGTTTCAAAGATCTTAGCATATAAGGGGACAGGCAGACTTTGTTTTATACTATGTAATGATGTAGGTATGTAAATCTCTATGGCAAGCTTATAAGTGGAAGATCACGACCGGTGAAATACCACAAATTCTCAGAATATCAGCGTGAAGTGGCTCATGCCGCATTTCACTCGATGAGAGAGGTATCCGGAGGTCCAACCTCTTCCTTTCTCCCTTAAGAGGGTTGACGTCAGGCAGGCGGCCGGTCGTAAAACTACAGCCAAATCTTTTGACAACATGTATAGTTAGAAAGGGTGGCATGTTGCGCCGATCCCACTTAAAGTGAGTTAAGTACGGGAAAAGATGACGACAACGTATCTATATGCCTTTTGTGTTCAGTCTAAATTTAACGACGCGGTATATTTCGCTTTCTATCAACAATGGTCTACATTGATAAGGTATTTCTAACGTCATTGTTTCTTTACTAGGCTTTAGTACTTTAATTAGTAACCCGTAGTTATTTTTTTTTGCTAATATTATGCACTGTCTTGTCTATGAAGTTCAAAAAGGATATAATTAACATAAAAACATCATAACTTCACACCTTGGTGTAGGCAGTGAGAGAAACATCAACAGACACATCCAGTTACCCGAAGGTGTAGGCAGAAATGTTATGGGAAAAGACAACTGAAGTAACAAAAAAGAACAATAGACAAAGATACAAATTCAAAATAATAATAATGAAACCATAAAAGTAACGTAATGATAATTATAAAAAAACAAATTATTTAAAAAAAAGAGAATGTAGTAGTACATTAGCGTAGCATATGTGCCATTTAGGTCTGGTTTGCCACCTTTATTATTTGTGGAACCTTAAGCCTTAACCTTAACTTATAATAAAATTAAAAAAAAAATCATTTCAAAAGAAGATTCTTTAATTGACAATGATTTTGTTTAAGTGTCAGTCCATTTCAGAAGTGTACTAGGTACTTAGTTGTTAGTTGTTTCGTAAAATCCTTGAAGTAACCTGGTACAGATGTTCAGCACCATTCTATTGCCTTGACTGACGGCGTGATTTGTCTCTGAGTGAATGCATTTCAATGCATGTATTTAGAACTTGTACTCAGTGACGTCATCATTGTATTGAGTAACAGCAAAGTATTAGAAATATAATAACCATACCTTAAATGTGTGTAAAACTTCAACTTATAGTTTACTTACGTACGTAAAAAGTATAAATCGATTTCCAACAGCGTCACGCCCGTGGAAAATCTGTGAAATGACATCTTGAAACGCTTGTCGAATATATTTACCGCGTGATAAAGTATTTAAAAATAATTATAACTATTATTGTAACCGCAAAAATGATTGTAAACAACGCCATCTATATCCAAATAATGTAAATATTTCATATTATGCGTTTGTTATAATATTTTTAAATTTATAATCTTGTATCTCGGCACGTATTTCGTGCTTTTTGGGCTTACTAGGTGAGATTTTAAAATTGGAACTGATTAAAGATGGAAGCTACTGGCATAATGGTAGTTCATATTAATGTGGACGTAATTTATTAAACTAAAAATATCTAAGTATATTAAGTTATTATTAGGTAGATTTATATCATACATAAATAATATCAGGAAAATTATAAGTTTATTAATTTAGCTGTAAATTATTGCTATACTAATCGAGCCCTGCAATTGGCTCATTGATTCTTCATCAAAAGAGTCCAAGAAAAGTTCTAGCATCGCCTTACTCCTCAAAAATACCGTTAATATTCTTTCAAACTTTTATCTATAACGTAACCAACACACAGTGATTGGATTTTTCAATACAAATATTGAATTGATAATGAATTAAATTAGAGAGAAGGCCAGGGTCAGTGTTATTATTTGCAATTTAACGTTTAATGTCACTTCCAGAAGAGATTTATCGTTCTAGAACAGTCTGGAACTGTCTAGAGTTGGTTGGTGGAAAGAATGGAAAATGCAGGACTTACTAAACAGATATGCGTTGCAAAACGAAGCATGGGACTATGGGAGAGAGGGAGCCTTAAAACTGACTAGCGCGTAAGACAAGAGTCATGTCAAAGTCAAATGAGCCGAGTGTGGTCTCTGAAAATCGTGTCTTATAGCGCACGGTTGTTTCCATCTACCCTACAAATAAACTTAGCGTGAATTTAAATAAGTAAACAGACGTGTCTGATAGATAAACGTCATACAAAGGGAAGTGATATTTGCAGACTGAGAATCCGATGAATTTGAAAAATCTCTGTCACTTTGCCAGAATTACAAACTATATAATATGTACATAATATATATCTATCCTAGTATGACAATTGATTCTCTTAAGTACATTAATCATATTATACAATATCTTATTATATATAATTGTATATCGTATTGTATATATTATTGCGTATGGATATAAGAATTAAGAAAAATAAGTACGCGCAATACTAAAATGCTGAATTATACCTAATATAATTTTTAGGCAACTATCAAGATCATATCATTAATTCAATTGAGATAATGATAATGATAAGGCTCTCAATTGATATAAGAATCGGCTGAAAAAAACTTCGAGAAGGTATTTATGAGACCTACGCCACCTATTCCATTTGGGACGTAAACGTAACGGCGAGATGAGGCTTAACAGCCCACACCTTCGGGTAACAGAGGCGTGAAGTTATGTCATATCTTATATGTCATGTCTCTTGTACTCTTTTCTTGTTGGCATCACACCATACCAAAAATATTCATTTTTCATCCTCTGCCGTCATACGTACCAATTTTGATGAATAAACTACTAATGTTCTTGAGGAAAGGGATATCAGGAGCCTTAAAAACCGAACGACCGTGTATGAATAGAGTTTTGAGTTAACGAAGCAAGTACTCAGCTCTACGAACGAAACGCGGCACGAGTCACTTCACGCCGATATTCCGAGCGGTCGTGGTATTTCACCGGCCGCGCCGGCCCATTCATGCAGTGACCTACAAGAACTGTTAAAATGGATACACTCTCAACTCGACAGTCCAGTGTATAGCTTAAAAAAAGTTAAGTTAAGCCAATCCAGCAACAAAATTGTCCTATAATAGATATATGCATGATTCCCGATGGGGGAAACGTGTCCTAGAGTGGAGACCGCGTCTCGGCAAACGTAGTGTAGGACGCCCTCAGGCTAGGTGGGGCGAAGATATACGCAAAGTGGCTGGCAGTGGTTGGCAACGAATGGCCGAAGATCGAGCTCAGTGGCGTGCCAAAGGAGAGACCTATGTCCAGCAGTGGACGGAGATAGGTTGATGGTGATGATGATGATGAGATATATGCGTTACTCAAAAACTAGACTTGAATACTATAAAAAATAATAATAATACTACAAATCCGTTTTTAAAGCAGTTGCCTTAATACAGTGGCGATTGAAATATTAAACCTAAACACGTTTGGTAAATAAAATGAGAAATTTATTGACAGAATTTCTTGATTTTACCCCATACATTTTAAAACATTGTTGCCAGCTATAAATTCGCCAAACTATTTGTAAGAAATTTATTTACACAGACTTAGATAGTTTCTATAATCAATTCACATTTTCAGTCTTATGTATTGTGTAAACTCAAATAACTATATATGTACTGACTTACTGGTCGTCTTCATGGGACTTATATTGTACTAAAATCAGAGTTTGTACGTAGTTGATTTCACTTTTAATAATATCAGCTATTTTATGATGGATTTTTCCTTAAAATCAATCCCAAGTCTCTTCAAAAATCAAATCGAAAGACCAAAAAGAATTAAATTTAAACACTTTTTTATGGATAACGGGGTAAGCGTACTGTCAGGCTACCTGGTGGTAAGTGACTATCGTCAATCATTGACATCTGCAACACCGACAGAGTAGATACGTAGATTTTAGTATAAATACGTTATTATTGAATTAGAATTTACTAAAACAAATAATCTAATATATAGAAAATTCTTGTGTCACGGTGTGCATTATTGAACTCCTCCGAAACCGCTTGACCTATGCTTATTAAATTTTGTGTTCATGTCGGGTAGATCCGAGTTGCGGACATTATCAAAATCTTTAGATATTTTTAATTAAGAAACGGCATACAAAAATAAATACATATAAATTATCACTTGTCTACGACAATCCCAATTTTGTGTTTGTTTATCAAAATTTTCATCTTTTTTGGCAAGACAACGTTTAGTATAATACATAATACTTTATTATTTTTTATTGAAAAATCCTTCAACGCACTACACCAGATAGTAGTGAAGGTTGATAAAATAAATGCTGACCTCTCATTCCTACGTATTTATCTGGTTTCCTCACAATAAATTAATAGATACTCAACGTCGGATGCTGTTTATTTATGAAATAAAACATCGTTATATATTACCTTTTGATCGAACTTGGCTTTCCTGTTTTTGAATAACATTGTTTGCGGTCGGGGTGGCCCAGTGGTCGAGCACACGGCTTCTGATCCAGAAGTCCGTGTTCGATTCCTGACACTGGCTCACACCAATTTTCGAAATTTTTTTCGGAAAGTTATGTGTGATAAATATCGATGACTGAAAACTTTGTGCCCGGTATGACAATAGGTTCGCCAACGATTCCATTTGGGACGTAAACATAACGGCGAGACGAGGCTTAGCCGGCTGCCAGCCGCTGCCTACACCTTCGGGTAACAAAGGTGTGAAGTTATGTTATGTTATTGTTTGTTGCGTTGTTTTTATACAGAGAGAGAAAGAGAGAGAGAGAGAGAGAGTTAGTCGAGTTAGTCGAGATATTCACGAAAAATTGTCGAATACAAAACAAGCCAATAAAAAGAACCTCGGTTATAGATTTTCGTGGTTCTTGGTTTTTGGTTCTTGCTTTTTGGTTATGTGTGATACATATAGATGACTTAAAACTATGTGCCCGGTATGGCAAGTCATATTTTATACCCGAAAATTTAGACATCGGATATTGTGCCCTTTAAATTCCGAAGTAATTTTCTAGTTGCAAATAGGAGGTGAAACCTATTTATTGGCATACATCGGTCAAATTAGAGACACACAAGATATTTATAACCACGTAACTTTCGGAAAAATATCAGTTTTGTTTGAACCAATCATTAGCGTTGTCCAGGATTTAGAGGCTGTTCAAGTGCCATACGGGTCATCTATTTTTAAGTATTTTTAAGTCCCCCTCCGTTTGGTGATACGTGGTGATATTTAAAACTACTATGTTAAAAAATTAATACACGTGATATATAACTACACCCTCCCTTCCCCTTTTGTGATGTTTGGTGATTTTTGTTAAGACCACCCCAGCACCACTATCCATTACCACCGCCAAGCCTCACGTGATTAATGGATGGCCAAATACGACCAATAATAGGCTTGAGAACAATAATTGTCACCAATAATTAAAAAAGAAAAAAAAAATGGGTTTTATATATTATAAAGTGTGTGAGAGCATAATACCACCATCTCTCAGAATATCGACGTAAAGTGACGCATGTCGCGTTTCGTTCTGTAAGAGTAAGTATCGACGGCCCTAAACCCTACTACAGTAAAGTCCGGCAACGCAACTGTAACACTATTTGCTTTACAGGTGTCCATGGGCAGCGCTAGTTGCTTAGCCTATCCCATAACTAAAAACAAATTACCAATATCTTTAAGTCCTTTGTGGGACTCCAGTTATTTTCATTACGAGTAATAACGAGTAATTAAAAATAATAATAAAAAGAATACTTTTTTCATTCTTTCTACATCGTAAAAAAATATAGAATAAAATAAATTCAATTCGCAAATAATTTTACTGTCGATAATTTCATATTTACCGTTCCTCTCTCATATCAATCAAGGAATACAGTTATCTATAAATAAATAAATATTTATATGCTTAAAAAATAAATCCCGTGCCTCTTCAATTTTTACGACGTCGGAAGTGGTCATAAAAACGTGCGCTTCACAAAATTATTGTAGATATTTTATTGCTTTCAGTTACACATAATAAAATTGCAAATTGTGTTTGCAATTTAAGCTAATAAATTATGTGTCAAAACTGTTATAGGTAATAAGTTATTTTATTTTATACAAATAATTGGGATTTTCAGTCACCCATTGACTCAAAATTCCAACTATTTGTCTCATCATTACTTAGTTTAAAATAAAGTTGGTTTCTGCTGTCTCTCCACTTATATGCTTATATCTTTGAATCTACGCAACGAATTTTGATGCGGTCTTTTATAATAGATAGAGGGTATCAACGGGGTGGTTTATGTATAATTCATGTATAATGTAATAAAGAAAAAGTGATAAATCTGAAATTTAGTATTTCATCACTTTTGTTCCTGAACAAAGTTCGCCGAGTCAACCAGTACTTGTATAACGATAAAATATTTTGTAAACCGTGTTCTGCATTCGACCTCCGTTCCAGGACTAATAGTGCAACAAATAATTAATCACTAAACATATCATATTGTGGACTTTAAACTGGAGTATAGAAACAGCATTTCACAACCGGAACACACGGTTTATTTTTTTAAAATTAATTAGCGATTTTGTTACAAATACTGTTAATTATTATTATTTGATTCTACTTACTTTATAGTAAGTGCCAATAACACTATTATCAGCCCAACGAGTGCCATGGCGATCACCACACCGCATATCAAGTAATTCGCATCATTTGGAGCGTCTGAAACAAAAGAAATACAAAATTAAAACTCAATATTAGACAAGAACCTCTTTATTGAGTAGTAGGGGAATCCCCAACTAAAACCGATAAGGTGGTCTTTAAAAACAGTTTAAATTTGGAACGTAGACATAATGGCGAGTCGAGGCTTAACAGCCGCTACCTACACCGGGTAGAAAAAGAAATGGCGTTATGTTATTATATAGGTCATTTTCGAAAAGTCAATGTTAAGAATTTGATTGTACTCGAATCTGGGATCTCCCAAACAGAAGTAATCTTATAAAAACCACAATAAATCACTCGTGACAGACATTTGTAGGTATGTAAATAAATACAGAACATTAGAATTTTTTTTGTAACTTGCGTAAGATATACCTAGTATTAAAACCATTGTAAGCCGTTTCTGCGAAATTGACGTCATGGTTTCTTTTTCAACACTATTTCAAAGAAGTTGATAATTTGAATATAAATAAATCCAAGAATTTATTTTGTTTTTAAGTTGCGGGCTTAACGTGTGTGTATTATAAAATAACATAACATAACTTCACGCCTTTTTCTACCCGATGGCAGCAGTGTAGGCAGCGGCTGTTAAGCTCTCGTTTGTTTACGTCCCAAATAGGATAGGTGGTGAACCTATTGCCATACCGGGCACGAAGTTTTTAGCCATCGAGATTTTTCACACATAATTTCCGAAAAGAGCGTCGAAAAGTCATTGGCGTGAGCCAGTGTGAGGATTCGACCTGCGATCTCTAAATTCATAAGTGGGGTGCTCGATCACTAGACTACTGAGACCTAAAGTAATTATTATTAGTAAGCTTCTTCTTGCAAGCTGTTTTTGTTTTTCCACAAGTCCAAAAATGAGAAGACGTGTTTTTCTTATGTTACGTTTTGGATCTGATATTTTATACTGTCACCAAATATACTAGTAGTCTATCTATCTACTAGTGGGACATAAATAACTTAACGCCTTTTGTTACCGGAAGGTGTAGGCAGCGGCTGTTAAGTCTCGTCTCGCCGTTATGTTTACGTCCCAAATGGAATAGGGGGCGAACCTATTGCCATACCGGGCACAAACTTTTCAGTCATCGATATTTATCATACATAACTTCCGAAAATAATTTCGAAAAGTCATTGGTGTGAGCCAGTGTCTGGAATCGAACCCGGTCCGGGTTCGATTCCAGACACTGGATCAGAAGCCGTGTGCTCGACCACTGCGCCACCGAGACTACTTGATAAAATTGTTTTTTTTTTTGCAATTGCACAGGAGAGAAAATGTGAGCAGAGTAGCTAGCCGTATAGAGTAATCTGTCAAATTCGTTTGGTCTGTTGAACTCTGTTCAAATAATATATCACAGAGTAGTTAAGTATGCTATGCTCGGGTATTTTTTGTGCTATCAGGTATGTTATTGATACAAACAATTATATAATTATTAGCATTTTGTTTATTAATGTATACGCAAGTCACAACTGTCACATTTGTATCACGACAGACATTCGACTTTATTTATTTAACATATTATTATATCTGTCATAAATTATACCGCCAAGAATGGTGTAACCGGTAAAAGCTGATTTTCACCGGTTACATCTGCCAATCAGTGCCACAATTTTCTATTTTTGTATTTTAACGCCATCTATGCAAACGATTTCTTATATAAAAGCTGGTAAAATAATAAATAATAATTTCAATTGCAATAAAAAAATAAAAGGACTAAAAATTTAAATCAGCATAAACTTTTAATGAGTGACAATCTGTATTAGTTCGCTGAGACGTCATGTCGTCCTGTCATATTATAAACATCCGCCTGTTTATTAAAATTCAAAGAAGTCACTAAATAATAATATTTTTACAGTCGTCTCGGTGGTCTGAAGGTCGAGCACCCCGTCTCTAAATCAATAAGAGTCTCAGATTCGAATTCTGGCTTATACCAATGAAAGTTACGAGTGACTGACAAAAATAATGCCGAAATAGGTTCCGCCACCTACAAAATCCCACATTAAAATTAAGCATGTCTAATTGAACGTGCATGTCGAATTGCCGCATTTGGCAAACTGCGTCCAGTTTTCGGCTCGCCTATACCGCAATGCCTGAAGACCAAAGTCTTCAACCAGTGCGTCTTACCAGTTATGACCTACGGTGCCGAAAAGTGGACACTTACGGTGGGGCTAGTCCACAAACTCAAAGTCGCTCAAGGAGCTATGAAGCGAGCTATGCTCGGGGTATCTCTGAAGGATAAACTCAGAAATGAGTATATCCGACAGAGAACTCGAGTAACCGACATAGCTCGTAGAATAAGCTCGCTGAAGTGGCAATGGGCTGGTCACATCTGCCGAAGGACCGATGGTAGATGGAGCAAGAAGGTCATTGAGTGGAGACCGCGACTTGGTAAGCGTAGTGTAGGACGCCCACCAGCCCGATGGTCAGACGACCTCAGAAAGGCTGCTGGAAAAGACTGGATGCGGAAGGCAGAGAATCGGATGTTGTGGCGCAAATTGGGAGAGGCCTATGTCCAGCAGTGGACTGCAATAGGCAAATGATGAATTGAACGTGTTCTGGAGGAAGGTGATGTAAGGAGCCTCAAAAATCGACGCGGGTGCATGAAAAGAGTGGTGAAAGTCAACGAAGCGAGTGAGGCATGTAAGTATCGTGCCTTATGGCGCTTTGTTCTCTCTGCCTACCCCTCAATGGATTTGGTGTAAAGTTATGTATGTATGTCTAATTGTTAACAACAACAAACCGTTGTTTACAAATTAGGGTAAAAAAGGGCGCGAAGCCATTAAAAATGTATGTAATTTCTATATCTATCATCAGTTACCAGTTGATAGAAAACCGAAATTCATATGAGAACTTTAAAGACTGCGAATTGTAAATAATGATGAAAAGATTATTAAAAAAAAACCGATAATGATTATCGATTGATAACTATTATGTATATGAAAAAATCGAAGTCAATAACTTACGAATCGAACATCCCGCTAACGCTATTTTTTTTTAATAAAGGTAAGCACACGCACTACGAGCGTGCAGCCAAAAACCAGAAACACGACGACCGCGAATCACGTTTCTTCTAACTGCCTTTACCCGTTTAGAATTCAGATATGAAGATACATTAAAATACGTGATATTGTGTGATTCTGTTAAACCAGTTATTACTAGATCGCTAACCGATTTCAACAAACCAGGAAGAAGGTGTGCTATGTCCGTCTGCGTTTTTATTACTATAGACGTTTTTGTAGATCTTTAATACCCGAAGGCACGCACGTATTGAGTATAAAGTTCGACGAAACAGCCTAGTTGTGAATACAGTTTAATAATGATTGATGATGTACAAAGATCAGATTTTTTAATTGGAAATGGGTTAACATCATACAGTAAAATACGTGTCCCAACCACAGCACAAGTTTCGTATCTCTCTGATTCAGTCTAGAGATTTTATACCGAAATAAGGCTGTATTCTCGGTAATAGTCTGGTACAGTGGTCGAGCACCCCGCTTCTGATTCAAGAAGTCGCGGGTTCGAATCCTGGCTCACACCAATGACTTTTTGAAATTATTTTCGAAAGTAATGTGTGTTAAAAATCGATGTGTCAGTCATCGATTTTTAACACTGTACCCGGTATGGCAATGCCGTGAAGTTATGTTGTATATATACGGCTGTAGTTTATATTTTTATGATTCAAGTAAAATTTTAACCAAGCCTGATTGTAATAAAGAAAATTCTGAATACTCATTTCATAGTACTTTATAATGGGGTTTTGGTTTTAATTCATGGGAACGTTGCCTGCCATTTTTATTGCTTAACGGACCGGTGTGCCAGTTTGCCGATTCAACGGTGTCACATCCTTTATGTTCAACCGTAAACAAATTAATCGATACTAAGTATTAATCGAATAAATTCCGCGAATCGATTCACGTTCAACGAAATTGTGAAATTATGGCGCTTTTTATTTGTGTAATATAAGCACTAATGTTAATAACATTTTGGGTCGAATTGCAAGAGGAAGCTGGAAAAGATTTGGATGGATTGTGTAAGAGTAGAATGGTAGTAAAACTATGAATGGTATAAGTGTAAGAAAATGACGACTGATAGAAGAGATAATACCTATCTTTGAAAAGGAGTAGGAGAATGATTATTATCACGTGTATTTAAAGATTATTCCTAAAAAAATAGTAATTTCCTTTATTGCTTTATAGCACAGTTTATGTAAGATATGAAGTTATTGTAAACTTGCATACAAAAGTGGCATTTCAGATGTAAAAATATGTGATAAATTATATCCACCAAAAATATTACACAGAATGCAATCAAACGGAATTCCAATCCGCAAAGAATTGATAATTGTTTTAATACCAAAGAGTGATTCATACATAAATCATGGATTTCTTACAAAGATTTATTATTAACTAGCTTTATTATTTACTCGTGTGATATTTATGAAAGACATTAAAAAACACATACATAAAATCAGTGCAGCCTTTAAGTTAGGTAAAAAAACAACAGAGACGAAAGAAAATAACAGAGGCTTGTTCAAACACACAAAATATCACTTATTTTCGATCTTGGACTATGAGATTAAAATACAATTTAGATAAAAATATATAAGTGATGTTTGTAACAAGAAAACGAAAGCCACTAACGATGTGGCATTGGAAAAATACAGGGACATTGTAGAAAGAAAAAAAAAAACTAACGCGAACGTGTTCCAAATTGGTATAAATTGATTGATATTTCCTCAATACCGTGTCGCCATGGAAAAAAATATTCCATTGTAATTAATAATGAATCAGCGACTTGGCTATATATATATATATATATATATAATGTGTTAATAATTGACTATAATTCGCACAGCGCTATTTAGTTCCAATTTAAAACACTAAATCTGGTATTATGCAGCAAAATATTTTTTTGTAAATATTTACACAAAACAACAAAACGTAGAAAAATACTTATACGACATATATATAAATGTTTTTAAATACTAGAGTGGGAATGGAAACAGCCGACCGAGATTATAGGTCAGAACAAAACTTTTCCCAGTAAATTATATAGTTAACATATAACTACGTACATGGAATTTATACGGACGCAAATTGCTGGTTATTTAAGCTAAATAAAACTTTTCCACAGTTATTGGGTTTTCAAGTAAATCATACTTCGTAAAATAATGAAAGTTAGACGGCCATTATCATTTTTTTACTTCTTATACTAAAACCAAAATCATTTTAATGATTTAAAAACAGCCCTGTTTTGCCAGAATAAACGCAAAACATAAAGAGAAAAGGGAGCTGTTTAAAAAATCAAAATGAAATTTAAATGACATTACTTTATGATAAAAATGTTTCCAGAAAAATCGAATCTATTTTTATAAAGCAGCAATACGTAGGTATGAAAGCATAACAATAAATAATAAGCCAACTCTGTGGAAGAGAATGATATGAACAAGTCCTATAATATTAATATAATAAACTTAGCTTAAAAAGTTTGAAGAGGATATTAAGAGGAAATCGCCTTGCGTACTCTGGACATGTAATGAGGAGGTATGATAAACATGTTGCGAGAAGAATGATAAACCTGAGTGTGAAAGGAAATAAGAGAAGAGGAAGACCTAAGAAAGTATGGATGGATTGTGTGAAAGATGACATTATTAAGAAGGGTGTTAGTGTGGAAGATGCGAATGATAGGGAAGTATGGAGAAGAAAAGCCTACTGTGCCGACCCGAAATAATGGGAACGGGGCAGGAAGAAGATGATGGATACTGAATTAAGAATCTAGGACTTGTTCTCTGAAACTTCACAGTTAATTGAAACATTACAAATATTGTATTATTATATTGAATTATTATTAAATTTAATAACAATACGTTGTCAATGCGGAGACCACAAAGTCGGTGCGCGTACGCATATGCTGATATGCTGGTAGGTATGTATGGAACTACGAAGTGTAATTATTATACTAAAATTATAACTATTCCAAGGAATTCCCCACAGTAGTCGACGGTTAGTTGTACTAGAAATTTTCCTGTTAACAATATGAATAAAGCTGGGACAAGGCTTGATTTAAGACACAAATTATAAGATGGTATGATATGTACTCCTTATTTCATTGAATGTTTTGACAGAGACAATGATTCATAGATACACCAATGTAGTTATATAATCCAAAACTCCCAACCGGCAGTCATCGATATCTATCATGAATCACTTGTGGAAAGTAATAGGTTCAAGACAGGATTCAAACTCAGGTCCTGTGAAGTCAGACTGCGGAAACACTAAGCAGACTAAAACCATTCATCGTACTAGTAATAGCAAGAACAAACATCATTTAAAGACATTTATTAAAATCTGAATAATAATAAAAATTACCTTACGTAGTTAAATTGTTTAAATCTGAAATTAATGGTTTTAGGAAATAATTAGCAGGTAATCATCGCAGTTAAGCAAAAAGAAACAGTAGACTGAAACGACCTGTTATATTCGTGAAGATATAAGGAGAAATACCTGCAGGTTTTTCTATAATAATACAGTACAGGAGTCGTTAACCCTAACCTCGAAACTGACACTAACTGTAAAGAGATATTATGTTCCACGTCTTAACGATGGAATCAGGTGTAGTGGCTAACAAGTGCATTGCACTATAGTGGGGGTGAATGCACTCAGCTTGCCTTCTTCAATGGTTTTGGGATACGGGGCCGTATTAGAATACATATTATATTTACTTAAAAAAAACAAAGCTTCTGGTTAAAAATTGAAGTTTTTTATGGGAACGGAGGGCAAACGAGCAGGCGTGTCACCTGATGGTAAGGAACCAACGCCGCCCATGGACACCAGCAACACATATAGTGTTACTGTTGCGTTGCCGACCTTAAAGGGATAGGGGATAGGGAAGGTACCTCTCTCACCGAACGAAACGCGGCATGAGCCACTTTACGTCGATCTTCTGAGAGGTCGTGGTATTTCACCAGTCGAGCCAGCCCATTCATGCAGCGAACTGCTTGGCTCTACCACTGTAAAAAGTGGGTTACAAGTTGAATAAAGGAGTTTACAGTATAAGAAAGATGGTTAGGTATGTTATGTTTGCAAAAAAGGTTTTTTCATACCCGTACTCAAAAAATCTGCAAACTACAAAAAAGGTTCTTTTTTAATTTTGGATATTACATAACTTATCACAAAACTAGATATTGATGCTACAGTGATTCCCCAAACTGGTTTGATATCCTCGTTGTGTAATTATCGGAAAATCCAAGACAATAATTTTGTCACAAAAAAATTATCATATTTTAATTCTTATTGATATTATACCAATATACTGGTCGATATAGAAGCTACTTTAAACTTATTTGAGAGTCAACATTTGCCTTCATCTTTTTTTCTGTAACTTCACTCTTTTCATACTAGAGAGACAGAGATAGGCAGCGTTAGGGAAAATAAGTAAAACGGACACAATTAGGAAGGAAGACTACAACTACTAGTGCATTGTGATGATATTGTATACCGAACTAGGATATTGTACGGATTCGTTTTGCCCTCCTTGAATAGGTAGCTACTCGTTCCTTTTTGGTTTAGAAACCATAAAACTGACGTCAACTTCGACGACTCGTTACCGCTTTGACGCAATCACTGTTACGATAACAACATAACATAACTTCACGCCTTTTTCTACCCAAAGGTGTAGGCAGCGGCTGTTAAGCATCGTCTCGCCGTTATGTTTACGTCCGAAATAGAATAGGTAGCGAAGCTATTGCCATACCGGGCGATAAGAACATTGCTTGGAATATAATTTATATCAGAAATCAGATCAGAAAAAGGTGTAAGGTGTGTTTTTGAAGGATTTCGGAGTAGGTAGAGAGAACGGAAACCTTAAGATACAATCCTGACATAGCACACTCCCTTCTTCGGCTTCCATAATTCTTGTCAAAAACACTTGCAAGTTTTTAACGTTCCTGGAATCATCTTCACCTTTAATTTGATCATGGAAAGTGTACCGTGGTATAATCTCAATACATAAGCGTCATATGAATAACATACCTTTAAAATATATTTATCGATTTCAAAATACGACACTGTCGTCAAAGTAATCGATTATAAAACCTTTGAATGTGCAACGCAATCGATTTTTTCCACGTGTAACCTTGTTCTTAGTAAGGATTGATATTATATTTAATATATAATACACACGACCTTAGTAATATGATAAAAGTTTTACAATTGCAATGTTGCACTCGACTTAATAAATAATATCGCGTTTAACCTTAGTCTTTGTAATATAATTGAATATTAATGTTACCAGCATTTTTTTTTGTTTCTTCTTTCTAACAAGAGTTTTGTTTTAGTTTTCATTTGCACTATTAATTACTATATATCATTATTAAAAGTTATTTTCAAGAAATATATAGGTTTCCGTTGAGTTTGATCTTTGAGTATTGTGAGTCCGGGTTCGAATCCTGACACTGGCTCACACCAATGACTTTTCGAAATTGTTTTCGGAAGTTAAGTGTGATAAATACCGATGACTGAAAAACTTTGTGCCCGGTATGGCAAAAGGTTCGCCACCTATTCTATTTGGGACGTAAACATAACGGCGAGACGAGGCTTAACAGCCGCTGCCTACACCTTCAGGTAACAAAAGGCGTGAAGTTATGTTATGTTATAGTATTGTAGTAATTTGATTTCATTTTTCTCTATATTGAAATTTCACAAATGGTTATAGGCTTTATTTTTTTGTGTATACTGAGCTATTAAAAACGGATATCCTTCCATATTTCCATTCAGAAATAATACTACTATTTATACAAATTGCGGACATGACGTTTAATAAAAGAAAACAATATTTTTTTTAATATCTGTTTTTTATATGTTAAGGTGACATGTACTATAATTTTGTAACTTTAAAAGGTCAATATTGACAGATTATTGAACTGACGAAACATTTCCTTGAGTTAACTGCTGTCAAAAAAAATACATGGCTATATATATATATGTGACGGAAGGCAGCTGTTGGATTTGGAGCCACGCAAAGGGAGTACCAGAAACAACTTGTACTCTTTAAATAGTTCGCCATATGTTGGCTGAACAATCTCAGGGCATAATTATATCCGTTCATCGAAACAGCTGTCATACTTCCAATCTTTGAGAGTGAATTTAGTTTTTTTTTACTCTCAAGATCAGAAAAGATCACGCACAGGAAATAACTTTCATCTCCAATAACCCCAAATCAATGAGATTCCTTGCTTTTTTAAAAAAAAAAATGTTTAGGTCCTTTTCTCTAAGTTAAGTCTCTTAATTCGCCTGTGAGGGATTTGATCTATTCGCCTGCCATAATCATTAGAATTAGTTTTCTTTGTTTGCACAGGAAAAATACGATATAGTTTTTTCTACCATGGGGGCAGTGTAACTAAAAAACCACCAGTGACCTACGCTTAGTCTGCATTAATGAAATAAGTCAGGCAGTCCAACTCCCAGCCGACATAATACGACACGTGTTCAAACCTTAAATTTTCAGAATATTACCAACAAAGTTTGGACACAAAGTACCCCGATCTAGTTATAGTATAAAATCTTAGAAGTTTCTTTCAAAACAAAGATAACAGTTAAAACAATTAACGGTTCTGAACGCACGACTTTTGCTCTAGAAAATAAAATAATAAATCTAATTATTTCGAGAATGAGCAAAAATCACGTGTCGCGGTATAAGACACGTGATTTGTTATGTTTTTTTTTTATTAAATCTACGTTACATTTACGTTTATTTTAAAACAAATATTGTACGTGACTAAATAGTTGATAGTCTAACTTGCGTCAGTGCATTTAAAATATGATCTATCTTATTATGATACCACTATGATCATTCATACTTGTTCTATGACATTTCATTAAGTTTGATTGATACAACACATACTTTTATAATCTTTATATTATGATGAAATAACACTACAGTTTGATTAGAAACTTTGATCAAGTCGACGTTTTGTATTTAACTAATCAATTATTACGACTATACATCAATCTAACTATCAAAATATGACGAAAATCTTTAAGTAGATAATAATTATAATTATTCATTTTCAGTATTATATTAATGTCTATTCATCTTTAGACGAATTTATTATTGGTACTTAATAAAAAAACAAGCAGAAAATTCAGAAATTTTTTGTATTTATTTGTGTTAGTCTAAACAAAGAATCTTTAAAATTAGTTCCTACCCCATAACTCCGCTTCAAGGAGGGACATAGTGTTTTTTTTAAATGTTATTATAATTGTACATAATTAGCTAATCATATACCTATAAACACTAGCAGAGTAATTAATTCTAGCGAGTGACAAATCCGCTATTGATTTCACAAACTTTCATAATTGTCCCACTTATAATTGAGCCTTATAGATAGAATCAGAGAAAGTGACATTGACATGTCAATTTTTTTATACATATATATATAACTTCACGCCAAGTAACTTGCGGGATAAGAAGAGAGAATAGAGCGCCATAAGGCACGATTCTTACACACCTCACTAGCATCTTTGACTTTCACTCTTGTCAAGCTCGTCGATTTTTAATTGATCTCTTCTTGTTTATTAAATATCTAATAAAAGGATATCTTAAAAGTGATAATGCAAATTTATCCGGTTCTGTGACCGTCTAAAGAGTTTAAAACTATTGAGCAATACCAGAGACTGACTTTCACTTGTAAAAACCATAGTTATTATATATATACATATATATGGTCTCGGTGTGCGGAAGTGCGATCCAGTTATTCAGAGAAAGCAGAGCTAGGAAACTGTTGCGTTAGTTTGTGTATGTATTTGTTAAAATGTATTGAAACTGCTCTCATTTGTTGGTGGCTACTCATTTTACGCCCACGCTTCGCTTCGCTTCGTTTTTACTAGTTTTAGATTTCACTCTATAGATATTTTTTTTTGCAATCAGTGAGGATATTAGAAATCTCCTATGGATATATTTCGGTATTTTTTTACTTGATGTTGTTTTGATGGATCGTATTTCATAAATTTAAGCCTCGGCTCGTCCATTTTTTGGTCTCGAAAAGAAAAAGAAATGTTTTTTTTAACGAAAGTAATAAAATTACAGACCATGTTTTAAATAATATCAGAAGAACATATACAAGATAAAATCTACGGTTTATTATCTAATAATTAATCTAGTTACTTAAAGTAAAAAATCACTTGTTATATTTAATAGTTTACATCAACATTTAAGATCAAGAGTTACTCAACATCATACAGAACATATATATATATACTAGCTGACCCGGCGAACTCTGTTTCGCATCAAAAGTAATAACTGCTGCCCCGCTATGTTAATACTGCAATATCTTCGACAAATTTGAAGTCGATAGCAGCTATAGGTTAAAAATGGGAATTTTCCATTGTTAACACCCCCGCAACCCCCCTTGTGGGTGGAATTTCGTAAAATCCGTTCTTAGCTGACCTCTACTCGGCGAAAGGAATAATCCTACCAAATTTCAAGTCGCTACGCCTTATGGTTCCAGAGATATCGTGATGAGTCAATATATAGGTGGAAATCTCTTATATATATATAGATATATAAACATAACTTCACGTCTTTTGTTACCCGAAGGTGTAGGCAGCGGCCGTTAAGGCGCGTCTCGCCGTTATGTTTATGTCCCAAATGGAATAGGTGGCGAACCTATTGACAAACCGGGCACAAAGTTGTCAGTCATCGATATTTATGACACGTAACTTCCGAAAATTTCGAAAGGTCATTGGTGTGTGCCAGGATTTGAACCCACTACTGCTTGAATCAGAAGCGGGGTGATAGCCACTTACCATACAGAAACCTATTATTTATTATATTCTTAAATTTATTACTTTTACCTATGTCTTTAAGTAACATTTAAAAAGAAAAATATAAGAAATCTTGGACATTTGTGGTTTGAGACTTAGTATTAAAACAGAACCCATAAAAAGTTATGCTTAGCCCTGGAATCTTATGTCACTTTGAGAAGAACCCTACACGACTGCAGATCCAATCAGGTATGAAGTGTGGAGGTAAAAAAAGATTGCAACTCTTCTATTTAGATTCCCGTTGAGTAAGAAGAATAAAAAGAGTGAGGCTCCGTGGCGGGGAATGCGACCCTTTCAGCTTAAAATAGAATACCTTCTCGATGCCACTGTACTCTGTCGCAGTCGTTATGCCAACCAAGAGTTGTACTAACTATAGTAAGAAATATGGATTAAAGATTTGTTTGTTATCTTACTCTTATATTTAAAATAAATAGTAGTTTAAAAAAACTAAAAAACACGCTTTTTATAGAAAACCGAACTAAAAAATAGAAAAATAAAAAAAAAATATTTTATTTTAAAAAAAGCATGGGGTGCATGGTGTCAATAGTTATAAATATTTTATTGACAGATATGAGTAGAGAGGTTATCATTTCGATAATATCTTAAAAAGCACCCCACGCTTTTTTATAAATATTTTTTTTTTATTTTTCTATTTTTTAGTTCGGTTTTCTATAAAAAGCGTATTTTTTAGTTTTTTTAAACTATTATTTATTTTATATTTTTTAGTTCGGTTTTCTATAACAAGCGCGTTTCTTAGTTTTTTAAACTATTGCTTAACTATTTTAAAGTGTGCTAAACGGATATCAAAACCGAATTTGAGGAATAGCGCCATCTGTGACTTATACAAGGAACTCGTTTCAAGTTGATAACGTAGACTTTCCGCTGATTGCCACTAGATGGTGCGAGAAGTGAACTATGAACACTAAAAAGTTAACAAAAATCATATTTTGCAAATTGAAAAATGGAATAATTTTATCAAATTAGTGTATTGTCATCGGTCCACAGTAAATCTACAAAGTTTGAACGAAATCTGGCCATTTAAAGTGGGTCAAAATCGCGCCCAAAGAAGTCGGTTACAAACATACAAACATACAGGCGAAGCTAATAAAAAGCTAATAAAAAAACTAACTTGTGTACTAATGCATGAGAATTGGGAGAAAAATAAATAAAATGGTACTAATAAATGGTCTTCATGTTTATTTGTGATAAAACTTTGTGTCCGGTTTGGCAATAGGTTCGCCACCTATTCTATTTGGGACGCGAACATAGCGGCGAGAAGAGGCTTAACAGTCGCTGCCTACACCTTCGGGTAGAAAAGGCGTGACGTTATGTTATGTTATATGGTTAGTTTCCCATCATCTTGATGACTAATACACTATACTGAGTAAGGATAGTAAATCTGGAGTCTACTATTCATCAGACAGCAGTCTGAGTCATACAAGAAGTGTGAGAAGATAAGTATATATAACCATATGATATAGATTCCAAGGTTGACTAACATGAGTCGGCAGCAGACAGGAGTTTTTTTATTTTATTATAGAAGTTTAAATTGGACTAAATATATACAGTATTTTATTAAATTTTCAGGCTTTTTACCCAAAGACGTACGTAGAGACAGTTAAGTTTTGAGTCGTCGAAGTATTAAGTCCCAAATGGATTAGGTGGCGAACCTATTGCCATAGCGTGCACAATCTTGTCAGTATATTTATCACACATAACTTTCGAATAGAATTTAGGATACATTGATGTGAGCCAGGATTTTGATGGTGAGACTTTTTGATTCAGAAGTGGAGATCTCGACCTCCGGACCGCCGAAACTAATTTTAACATTAATTATATTTTTTCTCAACTTTTCAGTATTTATTCAGACCCAGATGTTCCGAAACGAATTTATTGTACTTGGCATGTAAGTTGATATATTATTATTTTATCGCAATGTCAAGTAATTACCTTGAAATAAATTGCGTAACGGAAGCCAAGCGATATGTTAAACGCGTAACTTTTACACGTTATTTTTTTTCGCGCTTGTTAATTATACTTATAATTTAAATACGCCTAATATATTTAAAATAAAACAAAAGCGCCAATATTATCGCACTGACATAATAGGTATAAATTATCTATATTTAATACTAGCTAAATAAAAACAGCCTAAGTTACTCCTTAATAAATCAGCTCCTCGTCCGGGCAAAATGGGTCCAGTCATTTTCAGACACTTAGCAAGCCGTTGTCGTCGTCCCAAACAACTCCACTGCAAGCCAAATTACAATACTATTCAGGATTGTTTATTAAAAAATCTGTCAGCATTTCTACTCTATATAGTTAAAAACATCACCGAGTGTTATAAAAAGACGAGACCATATCGCATTGTTTATTTAATTTCTCTTACTTGTCCATATATTATATTGTTCTTTACATATACATAATTATGTTTCATACCTTTCATTGTTCCAAAGTACAAGACACTCACCTGCAGATATGTACTTAAATACTAATACTTAGATATTTACATGCAGAGTACATACTTGGTTACCTACCTACCTACTGACAGTTGTTCATACATGAGGTTACCGCACTCTTCCATCGATCATGTGGCAACAATTCTTTGTTTTATTAATAATAAATAATAATATAAGATACAATATAATAAATATACTTCCCAGTATTTCAATCTATTCAAGTTCACCACTTGTATTGTTCATTGAAATGCAGATCTATTTCTCTGGTCAAGGAAAATCATTACATAGTATAAAATAAAGTCGCTTTCCGCTGTCTGCCCCCTTATATGCTTAGAACTTTAAAACTACGCAACGGATTTTGATGTGGTTTCTCCTAATAGAAAGAAGGTGACAATGGGGTGGTTTTTTGTATAGCAAATAAATTTTCAAAATTTAGCACTTTAATTGCAAACGCTGGCTGAATCCTAAGAGATAGATCAAAACAATGTACTACATTATTATATACATACCTTCAAAAAGTCTACAAAAAAGTCTAGGACAGCGCATGTCTATTTGTTAGGGATAACCCACAATGACCATTTTTCTTCTTTCTGTTTCTAGAACGAAACAGAGTTCAAAACTGTGTATAAATTGTATAGTTTAGGTACGTTATATGTATATAACGTACCTAACGTACCATATAACGCCTTTAAGGGATACTCTAGTTAGTGCACGTCGTGTAAAACAAATTAGACGATAATTGACCATTTAAAACACGTAAACAGAACGTGTTATTTTCAGCTACCTACCGCAGCCATCGGAATTGTCTGGAATTTTCCTTCTTAAACTTATAATTTATGTAACTCACAATGTGGACGAGACTAATTACACGTAAAATTGTTTTGTTTCGTATTAGATGGCGTTCAAATAATAATATGTTCATAGCATTTATTTAATGCAAAAGGAGAGATACGAGGGAACGACCTGGTGTCAAGTGACTAGCGTCGCCCATGGAGATTTGCAACACAGAGAGATTCAGAGTTGCGTTGTCTTAGTTAAAGATGGAATATGCGAAGTGCAGCATGAAGGATTTTTCGGCGATTTTACGTCAACTATTTCACCGACTGAGTTTGTCCATTCATGCACCCAATATGGTATCTACTACTATTGCCACACGAATAACGGCGCACTCAGAAAGAAAGTTTATATTTTGTTCGTTTTTTATAGTTATGTGAAATGACCGAATATCTTCTAAAAGCCAGTTACTTTCTGTCCATGGACTTTTAGTATATACGTGACCATAAATATAAGAATAATAGATCGGCAATAGTCAACCAAACAACGAGACCAAAAATTGGTTGTTGATGTGCGAGTGACTTATCAATGTGTGCGTAAAAAGTGCTTCCAAGTGTCAACTTTTACATAATTATTGTGCATGTGTGCATGCGTTAAAAAAAAAAATCGAATCGCTTACTCGCGGTCGCGTTGTCGGTGATGATTAGTAGTACACTTTTACTGACATATACTATCTACTACGTACGTAAATCTATGTACGTGACCTTCTGTGGTTTTCAACTTATTCCATTTTTGAATTTGAAATCCATTTACTTTTTAATTATTACCTTACATTTATTATTATTTGCCTACTATCTTTTGTAAGTTGACTAAATAGGTTTTATTCAGTTTTTATAAGCTACTATTTCTTTTACAAAACAATATTGTTAATTTTGTATTGTATCCATCTATTGCAGTCATCAACATCAATATGGCGTGACAACTTCGAATCTACGTCAGTTGTAGTAGATATATAACAAATAAATATTGTATTGTTTTACTGACCCTAAGGTCAAGGCCCCTATGGTCGTTTATCGTAACTACGTTTAATAAAGTATTGTGGTAACTGTTGTCTTTTATCTTCATTCGCATCAAGTTCATACTAGAAAGTATTTCTAGTTAAATTACTGACAATGATCATATATTTTCTGTGTTAGTGGGAAAATGAACTATAATTACATGACATAAAGTCCTAATCAACTCGAAGATCTTAAATTATACAGGCATGACAGAATACACTGACCGTCAGTAGGAAAATACCGTCAGTAGTTTTAACAGTGGTAGAGCCAAGCAGTTCGCTGCATGAATGGGCCGGCTCGACCGGTGAAATACCACGACCTCTCAGAAGACCGACGTAAAGTGGCTCATGCCGCGTTTCGTTCGGTGAGAGAGGTACCCGGAGGCCCACCCCCTTCCCCATCCTTTCCTATCCCATATTCCTTAAAGGTCGGCAACGCAACAGTAACACTAAATGTGTTGCTGGTGTCTGGTCTGGTGATGCATGGGCGGCGTTGGTTGCTTACCATCAGGTGACACGCCAGCTCGTTTGCCCTCCTGTTCCATAAAAAAAAGTAGTAATATTAATGAAGCGCTTAATTTATTGAAATAATTTAGTGAGTATTAATTTAAATAGAAACTAATAAAAAGGCAAAACAAGAACATTATTTTACTTTTGTTTACTGTTGCGCCATTTATATCCGAGGTAGAATCCTCAAAATGGTGAACATATTGCCATATTTATGTCCCGACGGATTCAAATCCAGGACCATCTGAGTAAAAACCTCATATGCTGTATTTATAACATTAACATGAAATTGATACTTACCAGTTCACAGACATTACTCGATACACAGCAAATATCGGAAAGTTATTTCTTTGCAGAGACTTAATGAAAGTAGAATAATTAAGTCGAAAAGTAAGTAGGCTTTAAAATAATGTGACTCGCATATGAAGTTTCACTTTCATACAATTTCACTTATAAATATATTCAAAGTAAAATTTGTTCCTCAAACCATTCATCGTTCAATCATTCCTCATTTTAGCATTCATCTTAAATTATCGTAAATACAGTGTATGGATACGTATTTTCTGTTTTAAAAGTTCCAAGTACAAATCCTGGTGTACGCAAATGAGGTTTTTATAAACTTAAAGATAGTTATGAAGAACAACTAATTGGGACAGACAGCGGAAAGCGACTTTGTCTTATACTATGTAATCATACGTTAAATTAGACTTTAATTTTATAAATATTATAAACCTATGTTATAAGAATAAAATATTGTATAAATTATAAATTAATAGACACTACTGTAATGCGCAATATACTATTTTGCGTATTAGTTATTGTATTACTATATTAAATATTAATAACTATAAATATTAATTAACAAGTCAATAAAACATTTTCATATAAAACTATTGTTTTTTGTACATCACGCCATTTTTAAGCAAGGATGTGGGCAGCGCCAACTATGTATCGACTAAACGATTTTTTTATTACGTACCAAATCGGTGGACAACAATATATCGGGCACAATTTTGAAATAAGTGCGAGCCGGGATTCCAACACAAGACTTCTAATTCCAGCCCCCAAGAAAGCTGAGACTTTTATGTTCATTCATATCATTTTAACTGAGACTAATACTTTTATGTACATTTCAATTGATTTAAATTATTAATCCATTATCAATATGATTTAACTGTCATTGGCTGGCGCTTGTCGCTTTCCAGCAGGTGACCGGTTTCTCGTTTCCTCTTAGCCCATAAAAACGAGCTGTCTAAGTTTAGTTAATGATGTGTGCAGAAACTAAACAAAGTCTGCTATAATCTAATCAATAAAAACACTGAACCAGGAAGTAACCTGAAACGAATTGCTCAGAGAAACTTTCAATCTTAATCAATCAATTTATCAACTAGGGCATCAAGAGTTACATAAAGAAGAACGTTACCAAGAACTGTATATTAATATTTTATGTCTTATAAAAGTCATATCTAGTTCGACCGTGAGCTGTGTTTTTGTCAATCCTGTGAGAGAATTTGCGTTATGTTGTGCTAATTTTGTTTTTTTAAGTGGAACTTCTAATCTCTCTTGCAATCGTTTAACGCTTTTAACTTTATTATAATTGATTTTATATTTCACTTATTTATATACAAAACTATATAGCAACAAATATAAATTATTAGCTAATCCCAAATCTGTCATGCCTATTAATAAGTTTGCTATTCATGCACAGTAAAACCCTTTCCAACAATACCTGCAGTGATTGCATTTTTTATTTCCTTTATTGCACAAAAAGAAGAGCTTATTTCTTTAAGAGTGTATACTAGCAAAATAAAAGAATCTTATTTCTTTACCTATTTAATTTTAAAATCGATTTTACTATAAATATGATCAACCACGAAGACGAGGGATTATACTCTGGATGCTCGGTACTAGGTATTGTACTAAATATTGTAGTAATTATTATAATGAGTATACCTAATACAAGTACGGTATTAAATTAAATATAAACAGCATTAAGATTGTGCAATTACTATAGCCAAAGGTTACATAATACTTACATTCGACACGGGAAATTTCAGTTAAGTCACGAAACTTACGCAAACCTTCTACAGCCATTGTAAAATATTATTGCATAAATATTATTATAATATAACAATAATAAACCTTTTTTTGTTTGTTTCAAGCTAACGTTTTTAGGTAGTTTTATATTGCATTGTTAAATAGTTGTAATAATACGTATAATTTAATTCATCTATAGACGGTCTTTTCTCGCGTTTCCTGGGAAAATACTTGGTGGCAAAAAGACCACCTGCTATTATTTGGAATTTTTTCCAAATAATCACATGTGTGTTCCAGTATTTAAACCATATATCAAAGGACTGCCTTATTATTATTTTCTGTTTTATATAGAATTATCAATGACACGTGTAAAATTACATTTTAGCTCATTCTAGCAACAGATGTTATAATCATTTCCAAGTAAACGCGTGCACACTAAGATAGGTGGTCCTGAGTGTGAGTCATCTCCTGTACCACAGATAAGCGTACGGCGGTACCGAGTATTGTACCTAAAATACTAAGTACCTACATAATAAAGTATACTGTGTACCAACACTACGCCTGCATATATATTCCAGCAAATTTATAAATAAATATAGGTCTGTGTCCAATTGTAGTACACATTTTAACCTATTTTATTAGCTTTTTATTAGCTTCACCTGTATGTTTGCTTGTAGGTTTGTATGTTTGTATGTTTGTTTGTAACCGGCTTCTTTTTAGTGTTCATAGTTCACTTCTCGCACCACCATCTAGTGGCAATCAGCGGAAAGTCTACGTTATCAACTTGAAACGAGTTCCTTGTATAAGTCACAGATGGCGCTATTAACGCGCTTGTTATAGAAAACCGAACTAAAAAATATAAAATAAATAATAGTTTAAAAAAACTAAAAAACACGCTTTTTATACAAAACCAAACTAAAAAATAGAAAAATAAAAAATATATATTTTATTTTAAAAAAAGCGTGGGGTGCATGGTGTCAATAGTAATAAATATTTTATTGACAGATATGAGTAGAGTGATTATCATTCCGATAATATCTTAAAAAGCACCCCACGCTTTTTTTAAAATAAAATATATATTTTTTATTTTTCTATTTTTTAGTTCGGTTTTCTATAAAAAGCGTGTTTTTTAGTTTTTTAAAACTATTATTTATTATAATTCGTCAGCACTTCAAACTCAAAATAGATACAATAATTACTTATTATAAATTTGGTTGTCAGTTCGTAGCTGACGCTTTGCGGGAGTTAGACTAATTTTTACATAAACTACTATTAATATATACTGACGACATCTTTACTAATAGCTACGCTTATAAAGTAAGATATAATAGAGAGAACAGAGTGCCATAAGGCACGATTCTTACACGCTTCACCCGCTTCTTTGACTTTCATAACTCTTGTCATACACGCTCGTCGGTTTTTAAGGCCCCTGACATCACCTCCGTAAGGACACGATCGAACTGGCCATGGAAACCGTGTCGTGGCGTACTCGACTCCAACATCCTTGCACTATTGCACTGTATATCTGCTTAGTCAATCTTGCATCATCCATTCTTCCTATATGTCCTTCCTTATCTTAACAACGACACTCTTAGCAGAAATAAATGTCAATAGTATAATATTAAAATCCAGCGAGTCTTAAGTCTTTGAACGATCATTGGTTTAACGATGCCTTATTGCGGTCACAGAATGAGGTTATCACATTATGCCATAAAACTATAGTTTATTTGATTCGTATATGAATTACGGAGAGTTATAAATTAAATTGAGTTTGATTATATTGAATGGAGATTTTGATTTCTGGGTTCTAAAAATGTAAACAGTGTTAAAGCCACGCAGTTCGCTGAATAAATTGATCGGATCGACCGGTGATATACTACTAAGTATTCTGATACTATCTGATATATCTGATATTCTGATATCGACGTAAAGTTCAAGGCGCGCTTTGCTCGGTGAGAGAGGTATCCGGAGGCCCAATCTCTTCCCGTTTCCCTTCCCATCCCACTTCCATATCCCATTGTAACGGCAACGCAACTGTAACACTATCTGTGTTAAGGTGTCCATAGGCGACGTTTGTTGCTTGCCATCGGATGATACCTAACTTATCACAAACTGCTTTTCTTAGGTTTTATACATAAACGTATGCCTTTTGGCTATTACCCAAGTAGTATAATATAAATTCACGCCTTTTTCTCCTCGAAGGTGTAGGCAACGGCTGTTAATCCTCGATTCGCCGTTTAGATTACGTCTCAAATAGGTGGTGAACCTGTTGCCATACCGGGCACATAGTTGTCAGTCATCGATATTTATCACACATAACTGCCGAAATTTTCAATAAGTCGTTGGTGTGTTAGGATTCGAATTTACTACTTCTTAAATCAGAAACGGGGAGCTCGCCACTGGGCCACCGAGACCGTTTCTTTTGCCGATTGCCCAATTATGGGTTACTAGCTTATCCCCGCGGCTTCGCTCGCATTGAAAAGTATCCTATGTTACTTCTAATACCTTCAAGAGTATATGTACAAAGTTTCATGATGATCGGTTCAGTAGTTTTTGCGTGAAAGCGTAACAAACAAACTTACATTCGCATTTCGTTACCGCCGGTAATACAATGGGACGGTATTACAGTATTCAGGGTTGAAACTTCATTACTGTAAAACTTCATTACTGAAGAATAATTTTTTTTTTTAATATAAAGTACCCTATGTTACTTCTAATACCTTCAAGAGTATATGTACAAAGTTTCATGATGATCGGTTCAGTAGTTTTTGCGTGAAAGCGTAACAAACAAACTTACATTCGCATTTATAATATTAGTATGATATGATGTTTTTCAAGTGAATCTATGTGGCAGGCTGTGTGGACTTTTCATAATGACCTAAAATCTATATTTATAAACATCTAACTTTTTTAAAGAAGTTACATGATTTCACAATATATCTGAAATCGAATCGTTCTTGGAAATTTTCATGAGTACAACTTTTCATTAGTCAACTACTTGTATAACGTTAATTGGACACGTAAAAATATACGTTTTACGTATCATTACGTAAACATTGGCGTAATGTGAATAAACATACATACATATATATATACAGTTATATGAACATACAGACTGACTAATATTAATCATTGCTTAACATCTTTAGTCGAGCATCATTTTTTTTCTTAAAACTTGCAGTATCAATCAACATCCAGTCATGAGATAAACTAGATTACAACTGTTTGCTCGTCGAGATTAAATTTTTTTATAAATTACAAAACAAACAAACAAACTAAATCATTAGATAAATATTGGATAAAACTCGGATATCTGTGAATGAAGTATAATTAATCACTATTTGGTTTATACGGAGTAGTCTACACTCTCTAAAAAACTGTGTAAAGTGGGTCATGCTTTGTTTAGTCGTTGAAAATGCTATCCGAAGGCCCACCCGCTCTTTATCCCATGGTAAGGATCCCAACGGATTCCGGACTCACACCAATGATTGCTAGGAATTCTTTTTGAAAGTTATGTGTGATAAATATCAATGACTGACAACTTTGTGCCCTATTTGCCCCAATTGGGACGTAATATAAAGATTCGGCGAGTAGACGCTTTAATAACCGCTACCTACCTACACCTTCGAGTTAAAAAAGGCGTGAAGTTACGTTAACATTACCTATGTAACGACCATGAGATTTTTTTACGAGCCCGTTTCAAATCAATAGCATAATGCATCAAGCACGTGACCGGTTATTATATATACCAATGTTTCCCAAACTTTTAAGCCATGCTCCACCATAATATGCCCAAGAAATGTTATGTCCCCCATACGTATTGGTGTTCTATAAACGTTGTTTTGTTCCAAAACGAAAGAGCTAAAATGGTGTCGAGACTGTCCATTTACATTTTTTTATGGTATAGGGAGGCACACAAGCAAGCGTGTCACGTGATGGTATGCAACTAACGCTGCCCATGGATACCTACAAAACAGATAGTGTTACAACCAGGCTTAAAGAGAGCGCAATGGGAAGCGATGGGGCCTCCGGGCACCTCTCTCACCTAACGAAACGCTACATTCGAAACGAACGAACGGTAACATACCATGACCCCCCAAGAATATCGAGGTAAACTGGATGCAGCTTACGTCGATAGGGTCATGGTATGTTACCGTTGGGAAACATTAGTATATATAAAACAAAACATAAATATTAATGTAAATTGTTAGTGATTTTGTTTATTTGTCACCCGTCAATAGTTCACCACTTGCGTTTTGTGTTTTGTTCATATTCTGAACAGCCAGAGCCAGAATTAAAAACTGCACATGTCATGTCTTCTGATGAATCTTTTTCCGTGCTGTTCGCATTTTCTAATTGTTTATATTGAAACAGAGAAAATATTTATCTATACCTATATTTTGCTTACGCTATGTTTTTGAATGACGAATTTCCTTAACAAAAAATGATTCAAAGTTGTTTAGCTCTGTCAATACTGCTAACAAATATTCTGTCAGTACATTATTATTGCTAGTTAAGGGCCTTTTAAATATGTTACATGGATGTCAAGTTCAGAACATGTATTGAGGCCGAATGTTGCAATGACGCGGGTTAGTCACGCAGTTATTACGAAAGGCTTCAAAGTACTCACTCCCACTAAAATACTTTTTTTGTTTGCATTCAATTTCACTTCACCCAAAATCTGCATAAATATGATTTCTGGTTTGAAAGAAAAAAAAAGCTTCTAGAGTTGTTAGTATTGGTATAAAAAATTGTACCTACGCGATGTAGCGGACGATATGGTGGTCTTTATTGAATGAAAATATTTAATAGCGCCATCTATTAAATTAGTAAGACTTTTAATATCAGATAATTAAGACTTTTTTCTAAGATAATCAACAATTAATGCGTAATAAAATTATATTGTGATACTAAATTGAGACATAAACGATTTTTATCTTTCAAGATGAGATAAATCTGAGTGCTAAGGCTTATTAAAATCGGTTTAGTAGTTCACAGTTTTATACCGGACAAATTTCGATTAATTTATTTAAATTTAATGCTTATTAATTAAATTAAAATGCATGTGAGCTTCCGTTTGGAAGGTTCTGAACTAGAGGGGAGGGGAAGGTATTGAGGTACCAAGTAAGAACTTTTTCATCATGAATTTAAATATTTAATATTATTTAAATTTAGTCTATATAAATTACGGTTAACATTATTTATTTATTTAATCTATAATAAATAATTTATGTTAATGTATTACTCTTAAAATTTCTTTTACCAATCGAATACGACCGGATCCATATGAACCAATAAATTAATATACGACCATTTCAGAATTAATTGACAATTTATTTGCTAGGTATTATTTTTATCTTTTCTGCTAATTCAGCTTCCTAGATAATTTCAAAGTGCTCTTTAACTTTTAAATGTCAGACGTTAGACATTTTGGAGGTTACGTATCAATTTAAAAGTATATTTCTATCATGCGCTGATGTCGTGATTGTAAATTTCTTTGGTGGGGTGGTGTATAAGACATTCATATATATAATATTAGCAACAGTTATGTTGCATGCGAAAATAAAATTTGAAAGCAGGAACTCATAATTGAATAGTTTATAATAATAAAAAAAAAAACATTGATCGTGTAACATTCATTGGTAAAAAAATAAAACGTTATGTAATGTTTCATGTTTTATGTATGTATGTGATATTATTTGGTATTTGTAATCAAATAGCTGATATATATTAATTTAATTCTGTCTATTTCATACATAATGATAGCCATTAAATTTCTAGATAAGACCGGCTGATTGAAATATAACTTCTAGTCTTATATGGCAAACCGCCTAAACGATGGACTTTTTGTTGACAAAAAAAAGTTATATTTTTATTACAAAAACAATAATATTTCTTATGAACATAGACTTTCAAGATGAGATAGAAGATTGGAGTTAGTTTTACACATTACAATACAATATATATAATGTACGCACCTCACCTTATCTTGATGGCTTATCGTGATGGCGCAGTATAAATTTGTGTTCCTACATTATTAATATTATAGACCAGTCCCGTGATCAGATCTTATGACTGAATGAATGATAATCATCATCATATTGAAATATTATTAATATCTATTACAATATTTGTGCATAGAGCGGGAAGGTAGATATATTTCTTTCAAGTGTGCCAAGGCGAAACCGGTATCTACAATTATAAATTGTACCCAGTACCTACAGTTTGTACATGTGATTATAATACTAGCGCCCTCTTTGTTCCTTATTGTTGAGGGTCGTGACTAGCTCCATGCATTTTTTTGTTGTATGCATTGAACATTACGTAATCAAGGTCTTTCGTCCCATTTACAAGATAATTAAAAAACATTTATATTTCGGACACTATGAAACAATATTACTCGAAATTTTATATACCTCTATGAGTAAACGATTTTATGGCAAATGTGATTCGTAGTTTTGGCGCAAACGTGTAATAAAACATGGCGTCGTTTATTTTTAAATTTGGCGCCTTTTAGAATTTGCTCTGTGGTTGAAACGGCCCATAAATGTTTTTTTTTAAAAATGTTTTGTTTATTGCAATGGCAAATGAACACTTACGTATATAATTATTTTAATGGATAACTTTATACAGTAAAATAATAAAGATCTCAGTCATGATGCGTCTGAGCTCTATCGCTGTTAAATACTTTTCGTAAACAAAAGGAAAATCTAACAATAGCGTATCTCACGGAAGTAATGTCCACGAGACGAGGTTACACTGTGTACACCTTTGAGAATTAGAAGCGTGAAGGTGTTATATCATTATAATAGTTGAAATATTAGTAGAAATCTCTCGAATATTCTATTAAATAATAGGAATATTATTCTTTTAGTAGTTCTAGATTTTCAATATTGTTGTTAATCGCGAAAGGTGATGTCAGAAGTCTTTGTTCTCTCTACCTACCCCGCAAGGGTTATGCATGTATGTCGTTTTTTCTTTCCAATATCAACATTGTTGCGTTGTACGCTATTATGATGAAATCCTGAAGCTCTAGCGGAACTTATTGCTGTATGTATTTTTACTGTTAATTTCAACGTTACACACACAAAGTAATATAAATAGCGTTATCTTTTTATAGATAACTGGTGATCTAGTTGCTATGGAAACTTGTTTAATTAGCCTATCAGGGAATATAGGTTAATCCATAAAATAAACATATTGATCTACTACTATATGTCTTAAAAGTTTATAATTCCTTGCTAATAAAATACGATGTTTGGTAATAGGTAAAATGAAATGTAAAATGCGGAAATTGAAGTTGCAGGTAGACTTCCATCGTACTCTCTCATAAACAGTGACTGACTGAAATCCAATCAATCTGAACGTATTTAGCATTAGTTAATAATAAATATTTTTGAAATAAAATATTGCATTTTAATTTCAAAATATTTACTAAACTAAAACTAAACTTATCACAGTAACAAAATAATTTCTTACCAAAATTATTATGATTAGAAAAATCTTATGATATTAATGAATAACTTTTTTAAAACAACAAATTTTTAGGATTATATCGCGTTTATTTAAAACTTATTTTTATTTATTTCCCGAAGTTTCGAACTCTTTACACAGATAATTCTCACGAGCGATGAACAAAAAGATGGTAGTCGTTCAAAAGCTATTTTCTTAATAGCTAAATAAGTTCATAATCCAAAAAAGTTGTTTTAATGTTATGAATGTGATTCGCGAGAACCTAAGAAATAAATAACTTTTTTTAAATTAAGAAGGTTATGTTGTTTTTTTTTTAATTGTTTATTGGCGTAGTGAAAATGTTTTTGGCCAGTTGGTAATTTTGTTAATTATTCAAGAAATAATAATAATCTGACGTTGATAATGATAGTATGTATTGTAAAAAAAAATACCTAAATCGCGTATTATAAAGTATTACTGACCATTATATAGTCATTACACGGAATTACATCAGCATTGTGCTGTAATTTTGTATCATCGTACGACTGTTTGTTTTTTTATTATTATAATTATTTATCTTAGAAAAAAAAACATTCACTAGCTGAGTGCCAGTATATTTATTAAGATATCATAATGTACCTAATCTGATGTAATTGTATAAGATGTAACTCATTTAGAAGGAAGAGTGAAAGTTGCGCCAATAACTGAGAGGATAAGAGGATATCGCTTTGCGTGGTGCCGGTCGAGCCGGCCCATTCATGCAGCAAAATAAGTGGCTGTACCACTATTAAAACTAATAACCAATGTACATAAAAAACCGCTTTCTCTTTTGATAAGTATTATAATATTATTTGCTAGTTTGGCGGAGAATTGTGTAAATGTGTCTATTTTTGTGATATTTTTGTACGCGAGCTACAATCCGGTAGTTGAGTAATGTAAACAGGGCTTCATATTGAAGGATGGCCGAGCTCGATGAGTGAACTAGTGCAGATATCAAGGTGAAAACACATATATTTTATAGTGTTTATTTTTTTAATATCTTTAGGACCAATTACTATTTTGTTTTAAACCTAAAATCAAGTCTCTGTGGTCCAGTCATCGAGCACCTTGCTTCTGAATCAAGAAGCCGTGGGTTCGATTCCTAGCCCTAATTCTTTTCGTGAGTTATGTGTGAAATATTGTGAAAACTTCGTCCTCGATGTATAGCAATAGGTTCGCCACCTATTCCATTTGAAACGTAAACATAACAGCGCGTCGACGCTTAACAGCCACTGCCTACACCTCCGATAAGAAAAAAGACGTGAAAATAGCATACGAAAAATTTTGTATCGTAATATCTAAAAAACTGGCTGCACATATAATTGGGTAATTAATTAATATGCTTCTGAGATAGGTTATTTTTTCTAAAATTTAAATACTTAAAACGTTTTTAGTTATGCATCCTTCTTTTTTGTAACTTTTTTATAATATGTTATTTAGTCGGAAAAAACACAGCAGCGGGCACTGACCGAAGTAATATTGAGGCAGTACGGGGAAGTCATCCATTGGAAACGGGCCACGAGGATACTGTGGCTGGCTTTATAGCACCCAGAGATCCAGAGACCATAGACGTGACATAGACATAGACTTTAGAGATAAATAAAATAGATAAAGTTTTATTTTTAACTCCTTATAAACCGACGAGTGTATGATAAGAGTTATGAAAATCGAAGATGCAACTGAGAATCGTGCCTCATTAGCGGTAGGTATGTTCCATGTTCTGTCTGCCTTCCTCGCAAATTGGCGCCATGTTAAGAAATAAGGATAAAACACGTGCTTTTTAAGCGTAGACGCGCAATAAGAATTGGATTATCTTAAATAATTCACATCAAGAAAATCACATTGGCGAGAAAATCGTGAAGTTTAAGGAAAAAGATAGAATTATATTCCAGTATCATCCATGCAAAAGGCTTGCACGCGCCATATTGAGGTAAAGTTGAGTTTCATATAAACAAAACAACAAATAATAAGGAAAATAAAATAGACACACGGTAAAACCGTTGATCGTTAAAATCATATAAATTTTAATTAGAAACACACAATAATTTAATATGAACTTTAATCTGTTAATCTTGTCTATGGGTTTAGCTGCCTATATAGTCTGTCTTCCGGAAGTAAATGGGGCGTGAGCTACTTTACATCGTACCTTTCTCATTCGGAGGTCTCGGTGGTCCAGCGGTCAAGCACCCTGCTTCTGAATCGAAATGCCACGAGTTCGAATCACGGCTCACACCACTGACTTTTCGAAATTATTTTTGGAAGTTATGTGTGATAAACAGCGATAGCTAAAAACTTTGTGCCCGGTATGGTAATAGGTTCGCAACCTATTCCATTTGGGACATAAACATAACGGCGAGATGCGGCTTAACAGCCGCTGCCTACATCTTTGGGTAGAAAAAGGCGTGAAGTTATGTTAATATTTATTTCACAGATGGATTCATATTCTGGTAGGGTCTTAAATGTGATGGTCGAGTATGGCCTTTTATGCACTAACCTACTGCTTTATTTTCAGTAGCGATATTGACATTATTGTTATTTATTTTACATGGTTTTGAAAAGAGTATTTGGCACATTAGTTTCTTGCCCGATTCCTCTCATGATTGCCCCTATACTCGCAATCGGGTCGCTCGTGGCGAGTGCGTCCGTGTTTTCTTGTTCCACGGAGACACTTTCCTCAAGCGCTCGTGCTTATGTATTTCATTTTAAATAATCAGTTTATTCTTTGTAATTTTTGACTATTTTTAAGTGTCTATAAAGTATCTTTTGGAATAAAGCTTCTTTGACTTCTTTTTTAATTATAATTATGAAGCTATAGTAGTATAGTATACGAGTTAATTACTGTAACACAACTCTCACAGTTCTCAAGTGAAGCAATCTCCATACATTTTAGTAATGAGTTTGCTGCACGCTCCTCTCGTGTGATCCGATCCGACACGTGACCGCTGCATGCTTACATAGATGATGTGTGTTTGCAGACACACCAATTTAGCCAATTACAACGACAATTTAGTTTGTTTCGTACATAATTGCGTCGTCTTAAAATGATTGAGCTGATAATTAGTAATTACAAACAACTGTAGTAGGATTATCGTTAAAAAAAATGAATGTTACTATTCTTAAAGTGAAACTTCTAATGCGATTTTGGTTGAGGATGCGTTAAATGTTTAACGCTCGAATAGTAAGAAACCTGTCAACTAATAGGTAACCTGTCAACAATTATAATTGATATTAAAAAAATAACGAAGTCTGTTAAGTAATCTATAATGAATTAGATAACAATTAGTCAACTGAACTTAAACTATATAATTGGCATTTAAACGATTTCAATAAGTTTATTTTGTAATGAATGCAATATAATTATTTGTGTATTTGTAATAGTTACGTATTTGCAATCGCCGTTCATTGTTTGTAACCAGGTCAGTTTAACACCGACAAGACGGATATTATAAGATAATATACTCCTGTAATTGCGAACAAGACAAGTTTTAACAGAATGGACATATCTAGAACATTTATTAAAGTATCTTATCGAACGAAATTATGGTAATTCTTATGTAAATTTATCTGAATTATAAACAATTATTACCTATTAAATTTGGTCAGGCATAGTAACTAGGCATAATTTATACATCATTTTTAACGGCATGGAAACTTAACTTATTCAAATTCCAAGACCAGTCAATACCAGGATTTGCCAGGTTAAGTGCTATTGTGATTTAAATACTTTAAATTCTTTTTAAATATTATGTCGTAATAGTCTGCAAAGCTAGTTTTATTTTTAAATTAAAACAAAACAGATATAAAGCTGAACTACACTGAACAAGAATTGGACAAGAAGTAGAATTAAATTATAAATAAAAGTAGAATTGACTATAGGTTGACTAACATGTTACGTTGCTCGTTGCTAAAAGTAAATTTCATCTAAAAAAAATATCGATGTTTGATTACGAAATACACCGATTCCATTAACTGGCATAGAGTTGTACTATATCGAATTAGCACTACAATTAAAAAACTAAGTATCGATTTTATATCGTAATACTAACGAGATTATCTGTTAAGTGCATTTTAACATCATTTTGGTATAATTAACAGCTTTAATGTAATTAGGTATGAATGTTATATTTATAATTAAAAACAAATTACATAGTAAATGAAATTAATATACTCTGTGGTCAATCACTTCGGTGGTCGAAGACACGCACACAGGCACAATGTACATAATCATTAACGTAATTTTATATATGTATTTATGTGTGCGTGTGTGTGTGTGTGTGTGTGTGTGTGTGTGTGTGTGTCTGCGAAACTCGTGTACAATTCCAATGTAACCAAACGTGGAGTTTTTACTATGTATTTGATTATTATATTGTTTTACAATGAATGTAGTTTTTTTTATGGGATAGGAGGGCAAACGAGCAGGCGGGTCACCTGGTTGTAAGCAACCAACGCCGCCCATGGACACCAGCAACACATATAGTGTTACTGTCGCGTTGCCAACCTTTAAGGGGTAGGGGATAGGAAAGGATGGAGAAGGGGGTGGGCCTCCGGTTACCTCTCTCACCGAACGAAACGCGGCATGAGCCACTTTACGTCGGTCTTCTGAGAGGTCGTGGTATTTCACCGGTCGAGCCGGCCCATTCATGCAGCGAACTGCTTGGCTCTACCAGTGTTAAAAGTAGTAAAAGTTAATATTTAACTTTAAGTATTGGCTTCAAATTGCGCTAGAAATCTGTATGAAGTTTATACTATTGATTATTACAAATGATGATTTTTTACTTAATGCACGTAGCGACATCTAGGTTTCTATTATTTCACTAATGCCTCCAATGATTGTATGAAGAAAATCTATTACTGAATAGAATGGATATGTGTGAATTGTTCTCTATATATGGAATCTGGTAGGTACCGCCTCCTACTTCATGGGACCGGAAATTAATATTTCATAATTATTTGCCGCTACCTACACCTACGAGTGTTGGCGGTTTTAGTGTATTTCTAAACATGGATACATATATATTTATGGTCGGTAGATAATTTATTTGTGCTTGATCTACTCATATCCTTTAATGTTAGAATTAATCACGATATTTGGTTTGATTGTCTGGTAGTAGAGCATCCCGTTTCTTAATTGAAAAAGCGGAATCCTAACTCAAGTATGGGAATAAAATCATGATGAAATTAGCAATTACGATTAAGTCATCTATATTAGATATCATAATTTTATTCCTTTTTCCTTTTACAGCGACTTAATAAATCTCAATATATATATATATTTTTTATTTCATGTACTACGTAGAATCATTTAATTCACTGTCTGACCCGGCGTACTTTGTTCCGCATCAAAAGTAATAAATAAGTAAATTTTGGATTTATCACTTTTTCTTTACTGCATCGTACATAAATTATAGATCTAAACCACCCCGTTGACACCCTCTATCTATTAAAAAATACCGCATCAAAGTCCGTTGCGTAGTTTTAAAGACATAAGCATATAAGGGGACAGACAGTGGAAAGCGACTACGTTTTATACTATGTATGTATTAATGATAAATCAAAATATCTACAGGAAATACGTCATTTATGATTCTTGTCAGTATCATTTTATATGTGTATCACAAATGTCAACCAAGATCTGCGGACTGTCAAATAGATAAATATTTAAAAGATATATCTACTATGAATCATTTAAATATGAGTCTGTTGGTCCAGCGTACTATCATGCTCACCCACACATAACTACACGCCAAATCCCTTGCGGGGTAGGCAGAGAGAACGGAGCGCCATACATACTTCTCAAATTCATAATATTATAAGTCTTTCAATATCAAAAGGATGGCTTGGACCTAATGAACTATGAATGCGATTAAAATGCATACTCAAAACAGATATTAAGTTCATATAAGAACTATTATTATAGTTTAAGTATAAAAGATTTGGAATTTCTACTATTACAGTTAAGGTTTTTGTTCGTAAGCCAAATGTATAATAGCTATAAAGAGCAACACCTGCAAATGCCCATTGCCCATGTTCAAAGCTTATTTTTGTTTTTTTTTCTAAATAAATTCAACAAGGAGATCATCTTTAAAAGAAGAAAAAAAGTTACCTTCAAAATGTCCAACGGAACAGGTAAGAGCTTTAAACCGGGTCTTTCGGGATTCGGGTAGTTTATTGAAAGCAAATGACAAGTATCTCGTTCTAGAGATTAATATAGACGAGAAGTAAATCTGTCTACACTTTCAGGTATTAATACATACATACACAGCTTCACGCCAAATCCCTTACGGGGTAGGCAGAAAGTACAGAGCGCCAGAAGGCACGATTCCTTCACGCCTCACTCGCTTCGTTGACTTTTATAAGCCTTTCAGTATACGCGCGTCGATATTTAAGGCTCCTTATATTAACTAACAATTATTGTTTGTTGCATGAATTGACACAATAATATCGATGTAAAGTGGCTCATGCCACCTCTGACAGAGGTATCAGAAAGTAATTTCCATCTAAGCTTGGTGTTGTAGATGTCCATGGGCGGAGGTTATCAGTTTAGCAGTAGGTTTTGCCCTTATAAAACAAATATACAAGAGTACTTAATAATATTTTACTTGTCAATGTTAGCGCAGCTGTGCTACTGTGATTGTTTTTATATCAAACAATAAGTGTCTAACTATTATAATTATAACCTATAGAACAATGATATTTCTTTATATATATACATATATAGCTGCTATGTTAAATAAGATACTGCAAAATGTCATTGTTTCGCAAAGAAGTCGGTTTGTTTCAAATTGTCTTATTCCACGAGCAAAATGCGCAAAACTAACATTACATAATTTCAATATCATAAATTAAAAAATATATTTTAGAGATTTATGATGAAAATTATGGAACATTCTCGCTAACTATTATCGGTTCCGTTCATTCCTGCACTAGTTTTCTAAAGTAATATAGTGCGTGTTTGGTATTTTTCGTCGAAATGTTGCCACAGATACTCGTATCTAAATTGCAGGTGCTCTTTTTAATACCCGTATAGTATACAAGGCCATACCATTTATTTCTTAGGAAAAAGAATTCCTTCGGTGTATCGAAACATAACCGCCGCTACCTACACCTTCTGATATTAAAAGTATACTAAGCGTATTAACCTAATCGAGAATAAAGCTTTAGCATTCCACATTATTTCCTACAATTGTAAAATATCCCCTTTTTAGTGGATAATAGAGAGGCAACAGTGGTATAGCCACGCAGTTTGCTGCTTGAATGGACCGACTCGACCTGTAAAATACCACGAACTCTCAGAATACCGATGTAAAGTGGCTCATACCGCGACTAGTTCGGTTAGAGTTATCGAGTTATCTGGAAGCCCAACTCCTTCCCCTTTCCCCTTCCTATACCGCTTCAAACCCCTTCCATATCCCATTGTAAAGGCCGGAAACGCAAATGTAGCACAATCTGGATTGCGGGTGTCCTTGAGCGGCGTTAGTTGTCTACCATCAGGTGACAGGTGTGTCCCTATACTATTAAAAAAAGTTATTTCTACTATTACCATCACAATACTAAAAAAAGGAAATGAACGAATACCACTTTATCTAATCAGACAATTTTATTTATGATTTATTAAGTCGCTTAAGATTTCATCAAATATTTTCTCTTGAAATTCCTAACTAAATGGTTGAACCGACTAAACCACGTGACTTACTTGACATTTTGATTTCTGATTAGGAGTTGCACACCAATACCTTTTCGAAAATATATTGCTGAGTTATGTCTCACAAATGGATATAATCAACGCTGTCAATGCCTTAAGATATTAGGGTCGTGAAGGTACAAAATATAAGCTATATTATAACATTTGGCTTCGTATAGATATTAAAGATTAAGTTGTCTAATACCTTTATCAACAAGCAATACCATCGGTCAGCTGATGCCAGCGTGACAAGAGAAAAACGTTCACACCTTTAATTTTAAGTTATCAGCGTTTACTTTCGTAACAATATATTTTAAGCTCTTGCTACGGCTTATAGTCATTAATTCCTTTCTTTTGGGAACTTCACGCCTTTCTCTATACGAAGGTGACAGCAACGTCTGTTACGCCTCGGTTCGCCAATTTTTAACGTATCAAATGCAATAGGTGGCGGCACCTAATGTCATATACGGGGCACAATATTATCAGACCTAGTTATTTGTTACACATAACTAAAAGAATTCCTAAGTCATCAGTATGTGCCAGGAATACGACTACTTCTTGATTCCGAGGCGGAGTACTAGACCTCTAGATCACCGGGATATCAAATAAATGATTAATTAATAATTAATTTATTATGAAAAAGAAATAACGAGAAGCTTTCTGACAAGTAATTAGTATTTGCCATCATTCAAGCTCATCATTAAAATTTTAAAAATTAAACGTTCTTCTTAAACGTTCAATACCTTCGTAATGATTACAAATTGAAAATATAAATATTTAGTTTTCATATTATAAACTGAACGTCATATTATTATTATTGTATATAGGCATTTATTTACACAAATGTAGGCAGTAACTACGTATTATGTACTTTAGAAGCAAGTAATACATATACATATGTATTTATATATAAGAAGACGTTGAAAGACAGTAATGAAGGCACGGTTGCTTCACGTGATTTGGTGTTTGTTACCTTTAATTATATTCTTATAAATTAATTAATCCTCCAGTTATTTGTAAAAAAAAATTAGCCAAAGGGGAAAACTAAGTGGCAAAACTAATAAATTTAAATAAAAAAAAAAGATTCTTTTTTGTATATTCCGGGAAAGCAGAACGCATTGTGCACTATAAGATACTGTGACTTCTCACACCGCAATAAGTTTCAATCAAAGTTTCAATCAAATACGAAACGTTTGAAAGTAACTCCATTGTCAGATAGACTATTAGACATAATTATTTTCCAGTACATATTTCGAGAAAAAATAAACTAAGAACTAGTAAACATAATTATTTATTGTACTACAGAACTAATTGTAAATATATATATAATGAGATGTAGCTATATATAACAAAACATTCAGTACTGAAGTGTTCAGTAATTTTCCTTCGGATAAAAGACTGGTAAAATCAAGATTGTCTTGCAGATAAGTGGAATGACAATGTGAATCACGGTGCATAAGAGTGGCAGTAAGTACTTACTCGGTAAAAAAGTCCATAAAGATATGTAAAATATTACTTAATTGCCCAATTATATTGTTGAGTAAGCGCCAATAAAAGAGTGATTTCATAAATTATGATGTCATTATTTTACAGTGCAGTTCGCTGCATGAATGGTTTGGTCCCACCAGTCAAATACCACGGTCTCTCAGAATATCGGACGTAAAATGGCTATTACAGCGTTTCGTTCCTTGAGAGGGGAATCCCCTCCGGATTTCTCTAATACCCATTCCTATCCATAACTTGAATCGGTACTCGGATATGTATGACGCTACGCTTTAGGCATTATAAATTAAGTATACTATTAGTATATTCTTCCATTTTTTAATTTGGGATAACCATATCATAGCACGATATTCCCAATTTTCCCGTATGAAGTGGAAACGTGGACGATACGAGCTAGAGAACATCAAACAATAGACGCCATCGAAACGTCTTGCTGAAGATGTATGCTTCGAATACCATGGACAGAAAAGCGCACCAATGTATCGATCCTCTCTCAACTTCGTATTCGAACTCGCCTCTCAACAGTATGCCAACAACAAATACTGTCATACTTTGGGCATATAGTCAAAAAGGGAAACGGTTGCTCGGTTGTTAGGACCGCGATGAGTCGTCATAGATGGAGGCAGATCATAGGATTAAGGTGTGACAAATCACTATCATTCTCATTCAGTGATGACCACGATCCTCAGACATGAGAGACCAACCAAGAGAGAGATAGCATAGCATATTATTAACTTTTTTTTAAAATTCTGAAGCACAATTTATAATTTGCTCATCCATTCGTTGCAAGCAAGACAGACAGTCTCGCAGTTAGAACGTGCCAAGGATCTCATAATCTCCTCGCGTCAAACACCTCATAACCTCGTTAAAATTCACCGTTCTGAATGCAACTATCTGTGACTTCAAGCATTCTTCAAGAAAATGTTATAGTACTGTTTCCTTTACACATTTATTTCGCACAATAAACTCGGCACAAACATTGTGTACCAAGAGATCAAAGATCTGAAACGGTTGTTAACCTGCTTCTAAAGTCGAGTGGAAAATTAGCTGTACTAAATTCTGCTATTATTTTAGAAATACCTACTAAACTTAAGCTTATTGTTAACAAATTTATACGATATTTATATACATATAAAACTTCAGGCTAAGTCCTTTCTGGGGAAGGTAGAAATAACGGAGCGTCGCAATGCACGTTGCTTATTCACGTCACTCGTTTCTTTGACTTTCAAAACTCTTGTCATACAAAACAAAATGTTGGTAGAGTTAGTAGAGTGGTAGAGTCTTGCAGTTCGCCGCATGAATGAGCCGGCTCGACCGGTGAAAGAATATCGGTGTGAAGTGGTTCGTGCCGCGTTTCGTTCGGTGAGTGAAGCCCTTTCCCATCCTACTCCCTTAAAAAGACGGCAACGCACCACGGTGTTCATGGGCAGTGAGTAGTTGCTTATCATCACGTGACCCACTTGATCGTTTTCCCTCCAATCGCATGAAAATATCTAATAATAATAAAAGTGTTAGTTTTTGTACTAGAAATAGTGTGCAAATTTGCACACGGAGCAATAAGTGGCATTTTTATGTAAGTACAGGGTAATTACTTAACCGTAAAATTAGCACTGACTGGCTTCCCGACGCCAAACTATGCTGACTACAGTAAGAACTTTAGCGATAAATATGGTGTCTTAAAAACCTCCACACAACACCTTCTTAAAAACAGTACCAGAATTTTCAAAAGGCCTATCTTCTAATAGTGACTATTTAGGTAACATTAGACCAAGGCCTAATGTTTTGTTCTAACTAACGTTGTTTTAAAAGAAATTAATAATATACCTATGTCCTCGTAAAGATAAAACTAGATGAAAAGCATAAAGATATTACTTAAATTATGATATAGTATGGAGTTATGATACTTCATCAATCATCTACCAAAAGCGTGGTAGATTAAAATAGTAGTATGAACTACTTCAGTCTAGTCGTGATAGGAGTTGTAATCAAACTTGAGTGAGATAATCTTACAATCTATACAGATAAGTAAACAATACACACAGCGCGCTCTAGTTCCAAGCTAAGCAACTAAATCCTTGTGTTATGGGTACTAGATAAAGTAATACATGTTTTTATTTATAAATACATAATGATTTCTCGGAATTCAATTCGGAAGTTATCTGTGAAAAAGGTCTGTTGTTATATCTTAAATAGATTGTGCATGTAATATAGATGATCCTGGCCCTTTACAGTATGCAATTTAAACAAATATTTTCGAAGACATTGCAGTATTAACATAGCGGGAGAGCAGTTATTACTTTTGATGCGGAACAATGTTCGCCGGGTCAACTAGTTAGTTAATATTTTATATATCTACAATTTTAGACAGTCGATTCAATGCTCAAACAAGAAGTCTCTCTGTTGCCTCAACGATCCAAGTAGTAATTGGTGAGAATGGGTGACATGGAAAGGAACCACTGCCTAGTATTGCTAATATTACAGGTGTGAAACCATGCATAAGCCGATTATCGATATTTATATGTTATTTTTTGTGTTATTTAATTATTATTTTATTTGGCTTAATATTTTCTACTACTTAGTTAATTTCACTCACGATTAGTGTCATGGACACTAATCATGAGTGACATTAACTATTGCTATCAATCATTATTCATTTGAAAAATACAGAGTAGTTTTCCCTGTTTACAAACAAATTTTAATAGCACAAATAAAAAAATATATATAACTGTCAAAATTTTCTTGGCGCCTAAATAGTGATTGGACCACGTACGTATTGTTTACGTGGTATTTTTATTTTCTCTCCTGTCTTGTCTGAGTGTTAGCAGATGGATTTGAAACTATTAATAGTTTTACCGATGGTTGTTTGTTCAGAAGATTTAATCAGTTGACTGAAAGATTTCACAAACAAACGGTAGATCTTTTAAGCCCATATTAATTACATATCATAGTATAAAACAAAGTCGCTTTCCGCTGACTGTCCCCCTACGCTACGGATTTTGATATGTTTTTTTTTAATAGATAGAAGGTATCGACGTGGTAGTTTGTATGTATAATCCATGTACTACATTACTACATTACATATACACCTTAAAATGGTCTACAAATATCTAATCTCTTAGGGATAACCCACAATGACCGCTTTTAGTTGTTTATACGCCCGACGAGTGCCGATAAATAGCGTCAATTGACATCAAAATGCTTCATTGCTTAAAACTCATTTATTACTTTTGAGGCGAAACAAAGTTCACCGGCTGAACTATTTTGTTACAAAAGGATATTTTTGAGGAATTAAAATTGGTGCATTTACACCTCTTTTCGAACGAGGTTAAAAACAAAATCTAGTACTAATATTTACAATACAAACTAGTTAAAAACTACATGTTATCATACAATATCTTGACATCGCGGTCTACCTGTTAAGTGTCCGTTCTATTAATAGATTAAATAATTTAAAATTAGATTAAGTAACTTTGAATATTAATAAGATATTTGGTTTAATAATTTAAAGAAAAAAACTTTTTGAAAGAAGCTTTTATTTAAACGCTCTAAAAAGAATAAAATAATTTTAACCTTATACATTTTAACTATCAACTTATAACCTTATTATATACAATTTATGTGATAATAAAAGCTTGTCGCTATGTTTAATTACCTATCAGTGGCTATCCATAACCATCTAGAAATATTTTTTTAGATTTAATGATTACTGTGACGGATCGCATTATCCAAATATATTTTTTTGGTTTATAACATATATATGGACACCCGAACACATATAGTGGTACAGTTCCGTTGCCGGCCCTTTCCATGGGAAATGGAAGGGGTCGGAATTGGGATGGGAAGAGGAGGGGGGAAGGGTTGGGTTGAACATAGCGACAAGCTTTTATTATCACATAAATTGTATATAATAAGGTTATAAGTTGATAGTTAAAATGTATAAGGTTAAAATTATTTTATTCTTTTTAGAGCGTTTAAATAAAAGCTTCTTTAAAAAAGTTTTTTTCTTTAAATTATTTTCAAGTTTTTAGTTATCGATGGGTAAGTTTCTCAGTCTCTTCATCTCATTCAAAGCATCATTGTTACAAGGTCATTTGCCAGTTAATTTCGAACAGTCCAACTCTTCAATGAGGAGACCTCCTAAAGTCTTTTCTCTACTTAGGCCGCGTATGCTTGACCAGCAGCAAAGAGTTTCGAGCCTAAGTAAACAAATTTTTTTGTTACTTATTTGTTGATTTTGCAACTTCATTTTGTTATGTGGGACTGTTGTTTAATAACAAAATATGTTTAACTACTTGTGATGTGTAACGCCATCTGTTGTTTTAATCAGTACTTTATACTTGCTGACCTGAGTGTAACATAGGAGTGAGTTGTAATAAAAGTTATAGTTCGTTCCCACCATCCACTGTGTTTAATTCTAATAATACCTATAACACCATTAAAATCCGTTAGTGTAGCAATCATGTTAAAGTTATTAAATCCTGTCCAATTTACGTCGGTATCCTGAAAGGGCATGGCATTACACCGGTCGAACCGGCCCATTCATGTAGCAGATTGCGTGGCTGACCACAATTAAAACACTGTTAACTATTAAAACATAGGTCAACGGAAAGCCGTCGACTGTGATGGACTACCGCCTCAGTCGTAAAGTGGTCGTAAGGTTCTCAATGTTAGCACTAACTCATTTTGATTATAAATTTGGACGCGCCGCTTAACCCTGTATCTTGACATGGTGATTTGGCATCAGTGACTGAATAGTAAACAACAGATTGACTGACACTGCCCAAACAAGCAGGCCACTAGTATCTAGCCGCTCATATTGAAAACCCTATGATATATATAATATTTATACACAATCTAATTTGTTTATAACATTAATTAATAACATAACATAGCTCGACTCCTTTTTCTACCCGAAGGTGTAGGCAGCATCTATTAAGCCTCGACTCGCCGCTATGTTTACGTCTCACGATCTATAAGGGAGTAGGATATAGGATATGGGAGTAGGAAGGGATGGGGAAGAGAGGTACCCGGAGACCTACGTCTCCGGGTACCTCTCTCACCCAAAGAAACAAGGCGTGAGCTGGTTGTGGTATTTCACCGGTCGATGCAGCCCATTCATACAGTGAATTGCTGGGCTCTGCCACTGTTGCCATACAGCGAGCACAAAGTGGTCAGTCAAAAATATTTATTACACATGACTTTCGAGAGAAATTTCGAAAGAATTGGTGTGAGGCCAAATTCGAACCCAAGACTTCCTGATTCAGAAGCGGGCTAGTTTACTGAACCACCGAGACATAGTTTTTGAAGTTCTCATATAACTCTTTAATGAAAGGGCCATTTGATACGCATATAGTAGAAACGCAAATATTTATTCCACTATATTGGATTTAGAATGACGTCACATTATTTTTCGAGCTACTATTAACAAGCCCTTTCATTTGATACCCATATTGTAGAAATGCATTAAAAAAAACTGTTCCTCTATCTTGGATTATCCGCCATATTGGATTTAGAATGACGTCACATTATTTTTTTAGTTTTCCCAATGAGCCCTTTCATTCGATACCCATATTGTACGAAAGCTTAAAATATATATTCCTTCATCTTGGATATTCCACCATATTGGATTTAGAATGACGTCATATTATATTTTGAGTTACACTCAACAAACCCTTTCATTTGATACCCATATTGCAGAAATGCATTAAAAATATCCATTCCGCCATCTTGGGGCGTCCGCCATATTGGATATAGAATAATGTCATACATTATATCATGCATTGTCATCCAAAGTAAACGTGTATACAAAATTTCAGCTCAATCGGTTGAAGGTATCTACTTCAAAATTGAGTTACAAGATTCCACCGAACATACATACTTACATACATACATACATACATACATACATACAGTGCAAGGTAAATAAAAGCTTATAAAATAGATTTATATCTGATTAGAACAATGATTCCTGATACGGATTATGTCTCAAGGTTTAGACGTACTTAATACAATTTCCTTAATAAATAACTTCCTGTTTGACAAATTAATTTTAATAATGTCTCATTTAAATACAGTTAATATTGCCATGCGGGTTATAAACATAAAATTTAATGTGAATAGCTTTTGCTCTAGCTTCCGTATTTGTCTAGTAAGCGGATGTACAGCGGTTTAAGTTACTCCGCCGTGCTATAAAGACTCAACTATAAAACCTAACAAAAAACGAATAGTCACAAACAATGGTAGAGACAGGCAATTCAATGCATGAATCGAAAGGCTCGACGGGGAAATACCCCGTCCTTTCAGATTATCGACGTTAAGTGGCACCCGGATCCTCATTCTCTACTATAGCCCATTTTAAAGGCCGGAAACGCAACTCTGATACTGTCTTTGTTGGAGGTGTCCATGGGCAGCGCTAGTTTCTTACCACCAGGTGGATTTGTAAAACAATATTTGTCTATGGTACTCACTAGTTAGTACCTACTGGTTGCTAACGAAAAAAAATATATCACACGAGAATTATAGAAAATAAATAACTCCAAGGCAATTCTATATTTAAATAAACAACTGATGTCAACGCTTTGTTAAATTACTAAACGCTTAGATAATTTAGTTAAAATTTTAATATAAATTGACCTTTTCTATGTAAATTTTTAATTATATATTTTAATTATATTAAATACCTAACAAGGTATCATCAAAAAAAGTTATTCCAGTTTTACTTTAAAGACATTTGAAGTATTTTAATAATGTAACATTGTCGACGAATTTACATATAACGAACATTTTTATCGCAGACTTAGATTACTGTTACTACTTAAAAAAAACTTCAAGGATACCCGAGTCGGGGACCCGTAGATTTTTGACCCCAAATTCGTGCGTGACCAAAGTAGCGTGTTCGCAGTTATTTTACTAAGGATATTACTAGTACGTTTACCCCAACGCGTGTTCCCAAAATATTGTTGCCAAGTAAAGCTTATTATTATTTTGAACAATCAACATGAAACTTTACTATTTTTAAAACTATGCCGGTCGCGTAATATTTCGCTTTATGTCTGTACACATAGAAATAATTCAACTATATTTTTTCTATGTAGTGCCATCCTACCCTAGTTAGTATAAACTGAAGATATACCCCATGGAAAGCGGTTACCACCGCCCATCCGGTACATCCGTCAGCCTATAAGATAAGTGTACGCCCGTTTCTTGAAGGTTCCTAGTCCGTAACGGTCCAGAAATACCAATAATTAATCTATTCTATAAAGCAAATATTTGCGTGAATTACCTTGTTTTTTTGTATAGATACATACAAAGCTTCACGCCAAATCCCTGGCGGGGTAGGCAGAGAGAACGGACGTATTTTTTTTGGTTAATTGATGTATATTATACAAAAATATATAAAAATCTATTAATAACAAATATATAGGTATATAACATATATCAGGCGGTATGCAATCACTATGATATCCACTATCAGTCGTTTCAATGTTAGACAATTTCATCGAAACCATTGCAGCTGTTACCGAGATAGGTGAAAAAAACAAACTAAAAGGACTGCTGTATATTGTTAGGCTTACAAAGTCTTTTCACGTAGTAACAACTAAATTTAATATGTAAATTTCAAACTAAACTCAAATGAATTTCTGTTAATTAGCGACTAGAAAATAAACTAGACAGTACTAGGTTTGTAAATGCTTCATGATCCAGACGATATGACGGCAAAAAACTAGTTCACACCTACATCTTTAAACGAAAGTGTATTAATAAAGTGTTACAAGTGCTTACATAAAACGATAACAGGATAGGCAGACATGTTATTCCAAGGTAATTGTCTACTAGATTTTACAGAGATTAGATTAGTGGTTTATTTTTGTCGACCAACATAGAAAATTTAATAAATTTGGTACATCTCATGTGTGAGATTAAAAAGTACGTTATCATACTGAAAGGCCTAAATTCTTAAAGATTTGCTATATCATATGTAAACGTACGAAATGAAACATTGACTAAGCAGATATACAATGCAAAATTGAAAAGACAAAAATTTATCATAAGATGGTTTCAGAAACCGCGAAATGCTTACAATTTAGTTAGGATTCTCAAATAAACTACTGTACTACTTTAAAATGAAAGCACTTGGGCATGAATATATTCTTTTTTACCTATGAAGGTCTTATAGTTAAAATTTTGAAAAGTTTGTATACTTCCTACATAAATTCCTGGCTGAAAAAAAATATTATCTACTTTGGACTGCACTGGCAGAAATAAAAAAAAATTCTAGTTTCTAATTTCAAAATACATTTGCCGGGGTTTTTATTTTTTGGAATACAACACAAAGAGTTTTTATGTTTATTTACAAATTGTACATTTCAGACTAGACGTTGTTTGTTTGGCCGGCCATTATTCATCAGAACCGATTTTTGAATTGTAGCCAAATGCACATTTTGCCAAATGAATTAATAACCCAGACTTGTGTTTAATAATACTATATATACATATATCTACACATCTGTATGTATGTGTCGTCTTAAGTCTGGACTATAATTTCTCATAGACAAATTAAACATTTATCGTTACATGAAGTCTAAAAATGTATCAATATCTTCTTATTCCTTTGATGGTTTGTCTCAAATTTGAATAGCAGGATACTTTGGCAACTGCATTTTGGAGTTTGCAAGTACCGCTCCGTATGCTGGTGAGAGACATGCCAACGAAGATATTAGTCACCAAACGGACTTGTAAATAAATATATCTCTGAAAGCGGTACATTGATTTTAGAGATTAATTTGGGAAGAAATCTCATTTATAGCATCTGAAGCTGTGAATTAAACGTATATAATCTCCGCTCTTTTATTTGGCAAATTCGCCTTCAAATTCAAACCCAGAATCTTGATTTACAGATTCTAATTCTAATTAATGAAGCTAACAATTCAATACGTTTTATTTATTATTTGATTTGGTTTGTCTTGCAGCTTTCAGGATTATAGTCGCTGCCTACACCGTCAGGTATAATTATTATGGGCTTGAATGTAATGTTACAAAAAAAGGCAAAATGGCAACTCTGAATGAATCGATTAAACTTCAAAGATATCTTCTAATGGCCAAGTGCTATGGCACTCCGACTTGTAATCGAGACGTCCCGAGTTCGAATCGTCTGTAACGCACCAATGATATCTATATCGTTTTTAAATTCTTATTAAATTTGAACAACGAAAATCTAACTCCTTAAATAAGAAAGAGTAAGTATCCGTCTCGAAGGACCATAAGTATGTTGTGGTTATATTTATATCCTCTTTATTATGTCAATATATCAGTTAAATATGCTTAGCTGAATCATAAACACGAACGTATAGATCTCGTTAGTAATAAATATTATTTAAGATATATTTAATATTGAATTGTATGAGTTGCCTAATTGAATTTCATCATACATCAAACTATTAACACAGGTCATTGATCATTTCTTTTCATAAGTAATATGTTACATTTATTACACAATGTTATCTTCTTTATTATACCTAGATTAGTATTTTATTATATATTTATAGAGTTACATCACATTGACGTCATAACTAAACGGCCCTCCAAAAAGAAATGGGGTCAGTTTTTTCCAGTTCATTCTATCATCCGGAGTTACAACAATCTTCTAACAGTAACAGCTATTTGTATACAAAACATCTGTTTAGCTTAAGGTCGATAGAGTGTTCTAGAATTATAGATTGTTTTTTATCATTAACAATATAAATGTGTGAAATGGCTGGACCAATTTTCTCGCTTACTTCCTTGGCTGGTGTAATAAATATTAACCTAGGCCACTTGAAAAAAAAATCTTTTATTAGTGCTTCCGAGGCGAAACAAAGTTTGCTGGGGTCAGCTAGCATTTCAATATAATTATGAATATAAGAAAAAATGAATGATTAAAAACAATTATTTTAGGACAGGCAGAGTGGAAACTTGGCAGGAACAGTTTGTCGTCATGTGGTCATAGATTCGAGTCCCATCGATGATGACTTGGCTCTATCTACACATTTGTATTGCGTGCCAATTTAATATATCTTGGACACAATACACACAACGCCCTCTAGTTCCAAGCTAAGCAACTACATACTTGTGTTATGGATACTAGATAACGGATATTAATACATATATACTTTTCTTTTGTAAATACATACCTATAACACATAGAAAAACACCCAGACGTCACACAAATATTCATGTTTTGTCACTAATATTTGTGCTCGGGTGGGAATCGAAACCCCCGACCTCATTGCTGCAACCGATAGTTTTACCAATGCGTCACGAGGCCCGTCAAATTTGGAATAATAAATTGAATTGTACTTAACAGTTTTTAATATCACAGTCGTGGGGGAGATTATTTAAAATTCTAAATGCGTAGTTCTTAGACTTAGAAGTATATAGGTCACCTCAATATTCAGTAAATGCGGTTTGTAATCAAATATTATAACATGTTCTCAATAATCTGTTCTTGGAAAGTGAATGTATTATTCATTACATAGTATAAAACAAAGTCGCTTTCCGCTGTCTATCCCCGTATATACGTAGATCTTTGAAAATACGCAACGGATTTTGATGCCGTTTTTTCGGTAGATAAAGAGTATCAACATGGGTTTAAGTCGCTAATACTGTTTTATTATACACCTTCAAAAGGCCTACAAAAAAGTTGTATGTCTATCTCTTAGGGGTAACCCACAATAACCATTTATATTTCTACTTATTGCTTCTGAGGCCAAACAAAGTACGATTCGACTGATTTGAATGTAGGCGTATTGCGTATATTTTTATGGCTTATGACAGCAAGACGATCAAACGAGTCACACGCACTACCAGATACCTGCAACAGATGGTGTTTTAGTTGCATTCCTGGCTTTAATGGGAGTAGGATGGGAAAGGGAGCAAGATCAGTGTGCCTTGGGATACCTCTGTCACTAAACGAAACGCGAAATGAGCCACTTGACCAGTCGAGCCGTTCCATTCATCCAGCGAACTGCGTAGCTCTATTACCGAGATGCATAGCTCAGTAAGCGATTGTTCTGAGGAAGTGTCATTGTATATGATTAATACGGGCCTCGTGGCGCAATAGTAAAACTACCGGCTGCACCAATGAGTTCGGGGGTTCGATTCCCACCTGAGCACAAATATTTGTGACAAACATGAATATATTATAAAGTATGTATTTACAAAAGAAAAGTATATATGTATTAATATCCGTTATCTAGTATCCATAGCACAAGCATTTAGTTGCTTAGTTTGGAACTAGAGGGCGCTGTGTGAATTGTGTCCAAGATATTATTATTATTAAACACTATGATAAGGTTATTTACAAAGGTTTCTGTTCACTATAATAATGTTAATTTATACTAAAATAATAAAGCTTCAGTATATTTAGTGCACGTGGTACACCGTCATCACCTCTCAGTAAGGGTCAATTGTAATATGAACAACTGAAACTGCGCAGCATTTGTGCCAATATTTACCTACTCCACTCTCAAAATTAATAAAGTATTGCAACAAGATAAAGAGTAATCTTTATAATAAAAGTTACTCTCTACTTTCAGTACAATTTGTATGTTAAAAAATAACATAGCTTCAAGTATTTTTCTACCCGAAGGTGTAGGCAGTGTTAAGTCTCGACTCGCCGTTATGGTTACGTCCCAAATGGAATAGGTGGCGAACCTATTAACCTATTAACGCTGTGCCCATACAACTCTGTGAGTTGTCAGTCATCGATATTTATAACATATAACTTCCGAAAAGTATTTCGAAAAGTCATTGGTGTTAGCAAGAATTCAGAGGCGTGGTGCTCGACTACTGGACCACCGAGACTGTTGTAAAAAGTAATCTTTGTTACAAAAGTAACTATGTACTAGAAACAATGTATTTAAAAAAAAATCTAATCTATCATGGTACAGTTTAGGCATAAAAATGTAACAATCATGCAAACTTATACAGCCATTGAGGACTTAAAGGAAACGTGTCCAAAGATAATCCAGATTTGACTCGAGTATGGAAATAAAATATAACTTTTAATAAATATAACTTAACATAACTTCACGCCTTTTGTTACCCGAAGGTGTAGGCAGCGGCTGTTAAGCCTCGTCTCGCCGTTATGTTTACGTCCCAAATGGAATAGGTGGCGAACCTATTGCCATACCGGGCACAAAGTTTGTCAGTCATCGGTATTTATCACACATAACTTCCGAAAACAATTTCGAAAAGTCATTGGTGTGAGCCAGTGTCTGGAATAGAACCCCGGTCCTCTGGATCAGAGGCCGTGCGCTCGCCCACTGCGCCACAAATATGCGCCACAACTGCAAATATGTCCTGAATATATGATTAGTTGCGTCCATATCAGGAACACTGACAATATTTGTCTTAGATTTGAGATAGCTTTTATCATGAATTCAACGACCTAGATTAACGTGAACGATATATTATCAATTTATCAGGATGAGCTGATTTCTACGAAACCGGTTATGATACGTAAGGGATTTGTTTTTGTAAATATAAATATTAAAAATAAACATAATATATTAAGTAAATACATATGCATAACGTACGTACGTAACTTCACACCTTTTTCTACCCAAAGATATAGGCAGCAGCTGCTAAGCTTTGACTCGGCGAATCTTTATTACCTAAGTAACTCTGTATTTCAGTACATATTGTTTATTAAAATATAACATAACTTCACGAATTTTTCTACCCGAAGGTGTAGACAGCGGCTGTCGAAAAAGTTAAGTTAAAGTTAAAGTTAAAGTTTATTAAAGTTTCTTAAGTCTCCACTCGCCTTTATGTTTACGTCCCAAATAGAGTAAGTGGCAAACCTATTGCCATACACCGGGCACAAAGTTGTCAGTCATCGATATTTTTCACATGTGTAACAAAAAAGGAACATACTTATTTGTTATGAATATGGGTTTAGAATTCGGATAGAACTAAAACATTTTACAGACACGCCATTTTGTTACAAGAGGCTGTAAAATAATATCGGAATATTCGAGCAAATTCTGCCTATACTCGTCTAAATTTTACTTGCGCACAAAATTTCGGAAAAAGAATTCCGAAAAGTCATCGGTTTGCGCCAATTTAAATTAAATCGAACGTTAACGCAAATTATTATAAAGTCAGAGAGTTTACATTGTTAAATTCTGAATTGTGATTTATATTAACAAACATTTTAATTTAATGTAATTATAATTTCGGACAAGAGGTTTACCCCTGCGGTCTCCAACCCGTTTGCCCAGCGTGGGGACTATGAGCATAAACCTCCCTATGGGCGCACATTGGGAGAGGCCTGTGTCCAGCAGTGGACTGCAATAGGCTGATGATGATGATGATAATTTCGGAGGCGGAACACTGTTGCTGGGGATATTAGCAAATACTTTGGCGTTGATTCTGATATTATTTCATATACATTCACTTGCAAATATTATTATATAATTTTAACATCATTTTACCAGTCTAAAAGTAGGTAAGGTAGATTCATAATATACCAGAGGGCTGGTCTACTCTTCACAGCGGATTAGCATTGCTTTTCAGCGTGGCAATTCATTCAGTCTTCTGGGCACGCTGCCAATAGACTAAGATGCGGAGAAATTTTGATTTCAGCTAGTTGTTTAATTATACATATATATTGTAAATATGGGTGATATGAATCGTATATAGATACAAAATCTGATATCGTGCCAATATCTAAAAATCTGTTACTGTCTCTCACGAAATCTATATATTACAAATATCTGTTACTTTTAATATATAGTTTTGTACCGTATCGTGATAGCATGATCTATATATTTCGAAATCTATATATTACAAATATCTGTTACTTTTAATATATAGTTTTGTACCGTACCGTGATACCGTCGGTACCGTACGGAATCGGCATCGAATATCTAGCAGACAGAGCGCGAGCTATATATATTAGAGCGAGATATATGCACGATACCTATATCAAACTGATTTGAACCTTATGAGTACGTAATTAAAGCTTATTTTAAAGATTTTTAATGTTGAAAGTAAATAAACTTATGTTAAGTACTAAAGGTTGGTTGGAGTGAAATAGCAATACATAGACGGTTTAAGCGATTTAATATTGTAAATTGAATCTTAGTACCATAGAAATAAAGATGATTTCTTAAAATTGGGATCATTGAAATATATAGTTGGTTAGAGCAGAAAGGCAATATGGGTATGTGTGTGTAACAGTATCAAAATGCTGGTATTCTTAGATTCAGATATTTGAATATCTTCTATATATTTGAATATCTATATATTTTAATATATAGTTCCGATATCTGATATTGAAAATCTAAATCTGTTATAGATACGGTACGCCAAAAAGCAGATACGACCCATGTCTAATATATTGTAAATAATGTAATTAATTTATTTTTTCTTACTATTGTATTTTTGAAGTGTAACTTTTGAAGTGTAACTTCTAATGTCTCGTGCAACCGTTTAACGCTTTTAACGCCCCCTTGCGGCCACAAAACATATTATATAATAATAAAAAGGACGAATTTGAACCAGTCTATATATAAATCCAGGAAGAGAATTGCTTAAGCGTGACTGTTATCTGTACATAGACATCTAGTAGCTAGTGGTGGCACTATACCACTCATTTAATACTTATAAAGCATAATAGTTTGTTTCATTCAACGCGCTAATCTCAGAAACCGCTGGTTCTATTTTAAAAATTCTTTCAGTGGTGGATAGTCCATTTATAGAGGAAGGATTTAGGTTATATTATATTTTCTAAACAATTAGGGATCTTTACTAAAAGTCCGATAATGTAACCCAAGGTGTAAAAAAATCACCTAAAAAAATGTTTACACGGCGAAAAGTATTGATTGTAGAACAAAAAAATGAACTACAACTTTGCAGAATATATAGTTGTCAACACAAATGGTCGCGAGACCATGTGTCTAACTATTGTAGTTATCTCACAATAAGTGTTAATTTAATTTTTGAAAATAATTTGAATGATGATGTTTTAAAAGCCCTTTATTTTGTACTGTGGTGCTTATTCTGATTAAAATAAATTATTTACAATTCAAGATAGATTCAATAGCTTCCTGGAACTTTTTGAATTATTTAATTCGGACATTTCATTCAAAAGATATCGCAATATCCACGATATAAGTATTCGATTTTTAGGCAAATATGTATTGCGCGCACATATAGTAACATAACTTCACGCCTTTTCTAGCCGAAGTTCTAGGCAGTGGCTTTTAATTCTCCACTCGCCGTTATGTTTACGTCCCAAATGGAATAGGTGGCCATACCGGGCAAACGAGCAAGCGCGTCACCTGATGGTAAGTGACTAGCGCCGCCCATGGACACTTGCAACACATATAGTGTTACAGTTGCGTTGCCGGCCTTTAAGGAAATAGAAATAGGAAAGTATGGGAAAGGGGGATGCGCCTCCGAGTACCTCTCTCCCCGAACGAAACGCGGCATGAGCCACTTTACGTTGATCTTCCGAGAGGTCGTGGTATTTCACCGGTAGAGCCGGCCCATTCATGCAGCGAACTGCTTGGCTCCACCACTACCATTCAATTTGTTAAGCTTGAATTTCATTACTACACAGTTTAGGTTTAGGTACTGTAATTGATTTTTAAAATCAATCATAGTACTTCCACCCGCCACTAGATGTATGGAGGAACTATAATTGACACTTGAAACGCTGCCTGCCCTTTAGTGTCAACTACATTCCTTTAAAACTGTATTTGATTGAATGTATTATTATATTTCTAAAATCCATTGAAGAAATAAATACCTAACATTTATAATTAAGTGTTGTAGAACTGATTTTTTTAATATTTTACCAAAATTTGTCAATATGTTCTTAAATACTTATATAAACTCCATGGAGTGAAACCATAGCGCGATTTAAAATTGTCGAATAGTGACCTCTATGGCCGAGTCGAATAAAACATTATAATATAATAAACTTCAATCAAGACATGATACACATTTATAGTGATGGTTAAGTAACCTTATAAAAAATCTTTTATATAATAATCTGTTTATGATCCTCGGTTGAAATAATTTTCATCAGTATGTTGCATTCTTATACACAAATTTGAATAAAATATTAGATAGGAACTTAGTTACCATTTCTCATAATCAGTCCCATTTTTAATAGTACCTATAATATATTAGTAATAATTATTAATAGTCTCGGTGGTCCAGTTAAGTAGTCGAGCTCTCCGATTCTGGAGTCCTGGGATCGATTCCGGGCTCACATCAATGATTTCTCGGATTTTTTTGGTATCTTACTATAGCTAATTTTAGGTACCCTATGGTATTTTTTATGGGATAAAAGTCAAATCTAAGGGAGTAGGATATGAAAGGATGGGGAAGGAGGGTGGGCCTCCGGGTACCTCTCTCACCGAACGAAACGCGGCATGAGCCAGTTTACGTCGATCTTCTGAGAGGTCGTGGTATTTCACCTGTCGAGCCGGCCTATTCATGCAGTGATTAGTTTTCTCTATTTCTGAATCAATTTCTAACCCTGTTTATTTTCCTTTCTACAACACGAAGTTACACTTCCAACGCGTGGCTTCCACGCATATTTTTTTATATAAGGTGTGATTAGGTATGTTATTTAGGTGTTGGTACAAAATTAAATATCAGTTAATAAAATTTGAATCAATATTTTAAACTATTCCAAAACAAAAATATTTATTACTTTTCAAATCTAATAAATAAAATTCTCGTGTCACAGTTTTCGTTCCCATACTCCTCCGAAACGGCTTGACCGATTCTCATGAAATTTTGTGTCCATATCGGGTAAGTCTGAGAATACGACAACATCTATTTTTCATCCCCCTAAATCACAAGGGTAGCCCACCCCTCAATATTATTTTTAAATTGTTCGATATATTTCTGTTTCTTATTTGTTTTTATAAAACGGGATACAAAAATACATACAACCCTAAATTTTCAACCCCCTACGATCAACCCCTATTTTTTAAATTTTATTTTTCGGCAAGACAACGTTTGCCGGATCAGCTAGTCTTTTATAATAAAATTATTTTCATATATTTTCATATTTTTTTCATAATTGCAAAAACTGTCTTATGATATTGTGATTTAGTAGTATCATTAAATAATTCAATTTAGAGATTGAACATTATTTAGAAATTATGGCACCGAGTGTTGGCTGAGAATATCTTCAACGTTTGACATTTGGGATGTCACCACATGTTCCAACGGATCAAAGTATTTCATTCAGCAGCGATATGTGGCATAGCTGTTACATCTACCTTCAGGTATTGAGCAGTGTTGCCGTATTCGTTAGGATACCTCAACCGTAAGCCAGAGTGTTAAAACCTATGGTTAAAACCATTGGGACGATGGCGAGTTTTAAAAATAATTACTTGTGAAGTTACAAAATTAAAATTGCAAGATTTAAACATATTTAAGTAAGTATTTTAATGAAACTTAAGATTAATTGGCAGTTTATTTATTTTTTAAAAAACAAAAGAGATACTAAAAAAGACACTTCAGCATCAATTCAGTTCATTTTTGCGTGAACTTTGTATTTAAAGTTTCTGATACTTAATTCATTGGTCCATGCCAGTTCATGAGTCGAGCTCTCCGCTTTTGGTTCAGAAGTCCTGGATTCGATTCAAGCCTCACACCGATGACTTCTCTAAATTCTTTTCGCAAGGTGTGTGATCAATATCGACGACTGACAACATTCTGCCCGGTATATGACAAAAGGCTCGCCATCTATTCCATTTGGGACGTAACATAACGATTCGGCAAATCCAGGCTTAACAGCCGCTGCCTGCACCATCAGATGGAAAAAAGCGTCAAGATAAGTATACAAAATTTCAGGTCAAACAATGGAGATTGTTCCAGTTAGCTAGTTCATTCCTTTGTTATGTGTGACGTGACGTCTGAGTTCTGATTGCGCACATTCGGACACCAATTTATATACAGATCTACCTATACTCTATACATATATCTATATGCCTACACCTTCTCAATCTAAATACGGAATTAACTGATCTTATTTATAATCCAGTATGAAGCGGATCTGAGCGGATCTCACTGAAAGCGAGATTAGTGCGGCTCTCGGGCAACTTCAGAACAACAAGGCACCCGGTGATGACGGAATTACTACAGAGCTTCTAAAAGCCGGCGGGACTCCTATCCTAAAGGAATTAGCGGGTCTTTTTAATTCCGTCATACACCAGGGCATAACACCACAGGCTTGGGGCAGGAGTGCGGTGGTGCTGTTCTTCAAAAAAGGTGATAAAACCTTACTGAAGAATTACAGACCCATCTCACTCCTGAGCCATATCTACAAGTTGTTCTCGAGGGTCGTCACGAATCGTCTCGCTGCAAGACTCGACGAATTCCAGCCTCCGGAGCAGGCCGGGTTTCGAAAAGGCTTTAGTACGGTGGACCACATCCATACTGTTCGGCAGATTGTACAGAAGACCGAAGAGTACAATCAGCCGCTGTGTATGGCATTCGTGGATTATGAAAAAGCCTTCGACTCCATCGAAACTTGGGCAGTTCTGGATGCATTGCAGCGATGTCGGATTGACTGGCGTTATATCGAGGTGTTGAGATGCTTGTATGACACCGCCACGATGGCTGTCCAGATACAGGACCAGGCGACGAACTCTATCGAGCTGAATCGTGGTGTAAGACAGGGAGATGTCATATCTCCCAAACTCTTCACCAACGCTCTAGAGGACGTCTTCAAGACCCTGGATTGGACTGGACAGGGTATCAACGTGAATGGTGAGTACATCTCACATCTTCGGTTTGCCGACGATATCGTTGTAATGGCAGAGTCGCTGGAACAGTTAAGCGGAATGCTGCGCAGCCTGGACGAGTCCTCCCGGCGTGTCGGTTTGGGCATGAACTTGGACAAGACCAAAGTCATGTTCAATGAACATGTCGTGCCCGGACCGATAAGCGTCGAAGGGTCAGTTCTCGAAGTCGTAAACAAATACGTCTACCTAGGCCAAACTATCCAGGTAGGTAGACGAAACTTCGAGAAGGAGGCCGAAAGGAGGATTCAGCTGGGTTGGGCTGCATTTGGCAAACTGCGTCGGATCTTCAGCTCGCCTATACCGCAATGCCTGAAGACCAAAGTCTTTGACCAGTGCGTCCTACCGGTAATGACCTACGGTGCCGAAACGTGGACACTCACGGTGGGGCTAGTCCACAAATTTAAAGTCGCTCAGCGAGCTATGGAGCGGGCTATGCTCGGGGTATCTCTGAAGGATAAACTCAGGAATGAGTATATCCGCCAGAGAACTGGGGTAACCGACATAGCTCGCAGAATCAGCTCGCTGAAGTGGCAATGGGCTGGTCATATCTGCCGAAGGACCGACGGTAGATGGAGCAAGAAGGTCATTGAGTGGAGACCGCGTCTTGGTAAACGTAGCGTAGGACGCCCACCAGCCCGATGGTCAGACGACCTCAGAAAGGCTGCTGGAAAAGACTGGATGCGGAAGGCAGAGAATCGGATGTTGTGGCGCACATTGGGAGAGGCCTATGTCCAGCAGTGGACTGCAATAGGCTAATGATGATGATGATGATGATGATGATGAAGCGGATCAAACCAACTAGCTGATAATGCAAACGCTAAAGTTTGTGATGATATTTGGATGTTTGTTACTCAAAGTACGGATCAACTGTTGAACAGAATTTATGAAATATTATAAATAGAAAGTAATTATTAATTTAATGTTATTTTAACAAAACTTAAATGTGACAGTGGTAGAGAGAAGCAGTTCGTGGCGTGAATGAAATGGCTCGACCGCTGAAACACTAGTAAAAACAATAGTTTTTATTTTGATTATAAATAGTACAGTAAACTAGAGTTTAATAGTTTTAGTAGTCTCAGTGGTTGAGTGGTCGAGCATCCCGCTTTTGAATCCAGAGGTCGCGGGTTCGGATGCTCACATTGGCTCACATCAAAGATTTTTCGAAAATAATTTCGTAAATTATGTGTGATAAATATCGATAACTAAAAACTTTGTACGGTATGGCAATAGGTTTGTAGACGAGGCTTAACAGCCACTGTTACACCTTCGGATAGAAAAAAGCGTGAAGTTATGTTACGTTAAATAGTCTGTTAAATGTCTCGGTGGTATCGAGCTAAAGCATCCTGCTTATGAATCAAGCAGCCGTGGGATTAAATACTGGCGTCACAACAATTAATTTTCCGAATTATTTTCGAAAGCTATATCTAGGCATGGCGGCTACCACTGCCCACACTTAAGGGTAGAAAAAGGCATATTTAAACCAAACCATTTAATAAGTAAACTACGCAATCTTCATCTAAACATCTTTATAATTTAAGTAGGTTTATTTATAGAAGCTTGAAACTGACGGTAATAAGAAAATATATAATATTAATGATCGTGGAAAGCCAAAATCAATGTTAGTTGAAAAAATCTGGAAATTGTTATTTCGGGGCGCGCACACCGTTACAGCCCGGTAGTTACGTCAACATAAAAACACTTTGCAGAAGGTTAAGTTTGCGAAACGAGACAAGTTCTCACGCACACAAACATATAACATCAATCAGTATTTATGGTCTGAACGAACTGATTAAAAAACTTTATTTTTATGTAGAATAAGGCAACTATAGCCGCAATTATAGACACTTGCAACACTAATAGAGTTACAATTGCGTTACCGGCCTCTAAGGGCGTTTTAGCGACGGGATGGGGGAATAGGGGTTGGCTTCTGGAGAGCTCTCTCGCCAAACGAAACGCGACATGTGCCATTTTACGTCGATATTCTGAGTTAAAACAATGTTTGAATAAGCTATTTAACTAACGTCTACAAAATCTTGTATTGTATGCTACACTGTTCTTCACGACAAGAAAAAAAATATTTGAAAAGATATTAAAATAACGATACTGGCCGGTCAGCAGACAATTTTTAATCGATTCAATATTAGTATTTGATGTTAAAGACAATCGTACATGAGATGTGCTTATAATATTAGTATGTACATATATGTATTTGTGTTGTGTTTTTTTTTATCCAAAACTGATATTCTGTGAGTATTTTATTGGTGTTATAAACTATGAGATGTTGAAATTATCTGTCACTAATGTGTTTTTATCTAAACTTTTAAAGAGTTGGCAATTTGTATCTGTACATTGCATATATTCATCAATATAATCATAGTCTTTGATTAGAAAAAGATGGTTGAGTAACGCAGTACGTTGCATGAATAGACCAGTGCCACAATTAAATGTCGCCATGAACGCCCATCAACTTCCCCTTTCCTTTCCTAAAGCATGGCAACACAACTGACACAATCCAGGTGACAGGTTTGCTCTTTTCTCTTCCTTCTCCATAAGAACAAAAGAAACTTTAAATATTTAGATCTATTTTTATTTTTTATATCCTTGTTATAAAACAGTGGGATCGATTTTTGGGATTTAATTAAGAGATGAAAGCATAAGCTAGACCTTGTTTTATTAAAAAAATGTAGTCATTAGAAAAATTGTGTGAAAAGCTAAGGGCAACCACTAGTTTAGAATACGGCGAAATCGGTAATTTAAACTTTAATAAACGAAAGATAACTGTGACGTCTTGTTTATTTCAATCTTCTTGTTGTGTCAGATCAGACAGTCTGGCGAAATGGGAGGTCGGCGCTGGTTATAAATTTAAATTTTAAAATATATATGCCGCAGTTCCCAGAATTCGTAAAAACACAGCTTTGCCGCCATTTCTCTTTATTTCACATATCCAATGTCGCGATTGCTCTGTAGGAATACTACACACGATTTTAGATAGATAATAATATTTAGAGCATGGATTTCCTTAAACATAGATCAGCACTTTTTTGTTTTATTTATAATGATGAAAAGTCAAGATTTTCAGAATTTTAAGGAGATATAAGAATCTATCCTTTGAGAACTTCATACAACAACTTCGTTATTTGTGGGAGAAAGTTTTCATAAAAGAACAGTAGCATTTGTGTGTCAGCGTCAGAGACTAATCAGAAAACAATCCTAATAAGAATTAAGAAAAAAGAATCTTAAAGAAAGAAGATCTAATACTTTTCATTCAAGGATGCTTAACGTTTACAGATATTTTACTTATTTTTTCTCGCCACATTTTTTTACTATGACCTTAATGGTCCGTATATTTTCTACTATGGTACTTTTTTATTGTTAGTTATACAAATATGTTGTGCGTATGTATTACTATGTCTAACTATAACAATTTTAACAAATTAGCTAATTATTTAACCATATTTACAGGGACTGTTAACGTCAGGCAGGCGGCCGGTCATAAAACCGCAGCCAAATCTTTTGACAACATGGATAGTTTGAAAGGATGACATGTTGTGCCGACCCCACATAGAGTGGGATAAGGGAAGGGTAATAATATAAAAACACAACATAATATATAACTAAATTATATAAGAAATTTGCATTACGAAATAGATAATGCATACCAGGAAGCCATATTGATTTAATCTTGGATTATTATAACAACTTGTAGAGGTTTCCTAACATTAATTTCATCATCAATAATAGTCTATATAGCTCAAGTAGTCTGTTGTTTACGGAAGCTTTTACTAGTTAAGTGAAATTTACATGTATGTACTCTAATTTAATAGTTTTACGAAGAGAAAGCTATAAACATTCATCATCATCATCATCATTAGCCTATTGCAGTCCACTGCTGGACATAGGCCTCTCCCATAGTGCGCCACAACATCCGATTCTCTGCCTTCCGCATCCAGTCTTTTCCAGCAGCCTTTCTGAGGTCGTCTATAAACATGTCAGTAGATATTTCTATCTGATTGTAAGTATTAATATATGTTCCTCAATCTCCGATTTTTATTCGAAATTCTGACATTAATTTATAATGAGTCTGACATTTCAATATAACCGTATTTTTACGGTTTCCACAACACGTAAACATTGAAGCTATAAACTAGCTGAAAAGTCGGGATAAATAGGGGTAATAAGATAAATATGATTTTTCAAAATTCATTATGAATAGCTTAAAAATATATTATATTTTTTTGATGTTCTGTTTTTATTAGTTCAGTAGGAATTATTAATGTACTACTAATTAGTAGTTCACGAACTTCAAAACGATAATTAAGAGGTTCTTCACCTAACCCAGTATAGTTCGGTTTATATGTAATTGCTTGAAACGTAGATAATATGAAAATAATCCTTTTGTTATTAATTAACTTTTTTTTGTGACAGTAAAATAAACTAGTTTATAACATGTGCGATTAATTACAATCGAATGGTTTTATGGTTATTTAGATTTGAGAACAATATCGATTGGGTACGATGATATATAAATTCAAAAGAAGACAAAGAGTCCACTTAAATCATTCTTTTGAAAACTCATCATTGATACCAACTTCCTCACTAGGCTATTTACGACCGCGACGAAAGTCACCTTTGAGGTATAAGAAACAAAATCGTGTACAAAAACTTGATTCAATTGGTGTATTAAGGTAATTGCCCTACCTTTATACTAGTGTCAGACGAACCATATTCAGGATATAAACATTATCAAGTAGATACAATTATCCAGTAATAGTTGTCTCGGTGGTCTGGAGGACGGGTACCCCGCTTCTGAATAATGCAGTAGTGGGATCAAATCCAGTCTCTTCAAAGTTATTTACGGAAGTTATGTGAGATAAATATCGACGACTGACAATATCGTGCCCGGTGCGCATTTTAAATTTCGACGAATTGTGTCTTTAAAAAGCCTCTGCCTACATTTACGGGTAGAAAAATGCGTGAAGTTTTAAAAAAAAGAATATTATCCGTTTATAAATATCATAATAACTTTGAGTAGACGCCTAACATAACAGACTGCACGTCGACTTCAGTAATCCATGTTTATGAACAGATGATTTACGATTCCGTAGCTTGTATAATATGGTTATAGTAATCCAATGAATCATCACTGTCTATACCCACCTTCAATAGATTTACTATACGCTAGACAAATTTCAATAAACATTACATATATAGTAGGTATTTCATCATAATTTTCCCGCCCTTATCTCACTTTAAGTGCTGGCACAACATGTCATTTTCGAACTATCCATTTTGTCAAAAGATTTGGCTGCGGTTTTATGACCGACCGCCAGATTGACGTCAACCCTCTCTGGGAATGATTTGGTTGGTGGTTTATCACCTACCAGGTATTGGTATAACATATCATATAGATAGTTACTATTAATAGGTTATGTTTATATTTTTCTTACTGTTAAGGACGAATTTTATCTGAAGTACAATACGTACCTGAAACAAACATATAAACAATTAATTAAACATTATTATAATATTAAGATACAAATACGTAATTAAATGACTTCGTGACAATGACATGAATGAATCATTAATTTCCAAATGTCGGTTATTCTTTGACATAAGTAGTTTTTTCGGTCACATTTAAAAGGTGGCGTAACCTATTGGCATACATCGGGTACAATATTGACAGTCAGCGATTATAAATTTCCTGCCATTATCCTACTCTAAGTGAAGTCGGCACAACATGTCATTCTTTCGAACTATGATTGTTTTCAAAAGATTTAGCTGACTGAATAATAAGTAAAATTTTGTACATTGACTATTTATAAGTGTCTGTCAAGACCTATGCTAATGCTAAAGCTTCTTTGACTTTGGCTGCCTGCTTGAAGCCTTCTTGTCAATCATATTTGTCGAAAACTATTTATGCAACCTTCTTGGTGTTGTTGTCTAGTATTCGCAGTCCATTGTCCAATACTTTTAACAGCCAGATACATCTGATAGTGCTGCTAAAAATCAGGCTATCGGGTATTAGACTATTTATTTATTAAAAAAAACTTTAAAGCCATCCCAATGTACTTCATACTCCACGATAATAGGAAATGATAGAAGGGTAAAAATTTAGAAGATTTGCACAAATAATAAAGAATATAATGTTGGGTGAGCCAACCCTATTATTTATTCGATTCTCAAAACTAATATTCTCATCAGGATCGGTCAAGTAGTTTCGTAGCAGATTTTCAACAAACATTGTGCTACAAAAATGTTACAAGACAATTTATTATAAAAATAAGTCGTTAACCTACATTAGTTGACCATACATTTAATAATTATAATAATATACCTGTTTGTTTGTGTTTCATTCAAGTTCAACGGACTGAAGAACAAATTGGTTCTCGTATTAATTTTGAACGCAGACATTTTAACGTACGTCTCTTCGAAGTACACTAGTCTTTATTTTATAATTCGTCTAATGATTTTATTGCGGACTGTAAACAGTGTCCTTTGGCATCTGATTTGTCCTAAATAAATCATTAATAATATGTACAATAAAATTTATAAATAGCTTATACATAAAATATGTTTTGATCAAATTTTTTTGTTGACTAAGACAATATTCATAAATATCATGGCACGGCCACGACGAAATTTTTATAATAGATTTTATGAAGAGTTGGGAATAGGAATTAATTCTTTCTGCCTAGACCATAAAGGAAGATGACTTTATGTGGAAATTAATAAAATTTTGTGAAAGAGAGAAATTGTAAATATAATATTTTTTATATGTGGAAACATCGTGTTTTTTCTCTAAAGAGTTAAGAGTCTTTTCTAGATTAACGTATTTATATTAATATAAATAAAAAATTACAGAACACCGAAAAAAAAAGAAAAATAATGAGTTTAAAATAATAAGAAAGAGCCAGCACAAACAGCATGCAAATGAGAAATAATCATAGTCTGGATTCTAATTAATTAACTTTCAGTTGTATTTTCACTTCTATCATCGAATCTGACTGACTGACTAATTTTTTTTCATAAAGCTAAGAAAAAATAACTATGACGAATAAGTGCCGTCATTATTATCACAGAATCATACGATCAGAGACAAATATATTTATTAACCACAACTTATAGCTATACATTAGGAAAATTGACACACACACAAACACACACGCACAGATCCAAATATCAGCATTGACGTCAGTCAACTAAATACAGATTAGAACAATCTAACAGTTGGTAGTAAAACGATCTTTACCGTCGGTCTGTTTGAACGGACCATTAAAACTGAAAATAAATACATAACTTCACGCCAAGTCCCTTGCTGGGTAAGCGGAGAAATGCCAGAGTGCCATAATTTACGATTCTTACACACTTCACTCGCTTCTTTCATTTTGATAAGTTTTGTCTTGTCATAGACTCGTCGGTTTTAAAGACTCTTTACATCACCTTTAGCGAGGACACGTTCAATTTGATTATGAAAAGTAAGTTTAAATTAAATTTATTTTAAACTATTCAATGTTTAGTATTTAATACCATATTCAGTAGTTTAAAATATTTTTCTTACTTCTGAAGAGTCTTTTATTTTGGGAAAGAATCAAAGCTGTGAGCATTTAATTCATATGAATTTACTAAAGATCCCTGAAAACAAATATTTCGTACTTATGCCAAAGACATAAATGTATAAATGAAGAGGAAAAATTGAAATTCCATCCAGCGATATCACTTTAAAAGTGCAAAAAGTTTTTGGTTTTATTTTTTTTTACGACTTTGCAGAGGTGGTTTACAACATTTACCTTAAAATAAATGTGGGTGCAGTAAAATGTCACGTAATAGCGACCTTTGCAGCCCTCTGTGCCTTTTCAGGTCAACTGATGGCTAATCAGGTAATGTGCCATTTACCAGTGACATTTTTAAACTCCCACACAGGTCGTCGAGGACAATTAAATTGGATCATTGTTATTAATTGACAGACAACGCAAATTACTAAAAATGTTCTTAATTATCATTCGTTTACTTAAATTTTAGGGTTTTTTTTTACTATTTGTGGCGGAAGAAATATGCCCGATATATGCCAATAGGTTCCGCCACCTATTCCATTTCGAGGTCGCTACTTATACCTTCGGGCAGAAAGTAGAGTGGAGGCTTAAAAAACTGTCTGTATCATTTTATCCTTTCTAACAACATACCTAACTAAGAAATTAATATAAAGATTGTGAAAATTTTAAAAAGTATGTCATCTCGTTTTATATTTGTTTCCGTACTTTTATTAGGGTTCCGCATCTATCTACTCGCATGAAAATAAACCGCGATGCATTCCGAACGAAAATTTCATCACAAACAGAATGCAAAATGTGCGCGTCTAAAAAAACCTAACCAAAATAGTCTGGCAGTGGATGTAGGACGTTGCTGACGTCATTCGTAACCCAGTCTCGAAATGCATTGGGCCCTTCTGGTCTTCCGACGACGACGTAGCAAACACGTGCGGCCCAATTAATACGTTTATTAATAATTAATAACGTTTTCAATAAACAGTGCATGTCGATAAAGCAGTTTCGAAATTACCGTATTTTTGATAATGGCGGCTTTAGTTGAATGCGTAGGAGTAAAAACCGAATGGTGAATCACCTATTTATTTTATCAAATAGTTTTATGCTTGTAATCAATCTATTGTCTCCACAATACATGCTGCGCCATATTTAATTAGGAAACCTGAATTACAGTCGGGTATTAACCGCTTAAATACCTAGTTGTAGTACGCTACTGCGTTGTCGATTTGTAATTAAGAAACGAGGTTATATGTATATCATCGGAAAAAATAAATACCTCTTGTAAATGTAGACAATGTGAAAATTATTAATTGTATAATCTGAAATAGTGGCAACGCCTATTGTCTTATAATTTTAGGGTACAATTTTATACACATAACTTCCGGAGCGCGAAATGAGAAATGGCGATAACCAGGATTTCTACTCGAGACTTGTGAACAAGAAGGCAAGCCATAGCATCAAGATGTTTAAGTCCTTTTTTTATGGCACCCATGGTAAGAAATGGAGAGACTTTAGATTAAATAAATAACTTTTTTAAAAAGGAAAAACGATTACTGTAAACTTTGTGTCCGGTATAGCAATGGGTTCGCCATTTGGGGCGTAAACATAACGGCGAATGGAGGCTTAACAGCCACTGCCTACATCTTCGGTAGAAAAAGGCGTGTAGTTTTGTTATTTAAAAAGGAAAATGGAAATTCATACAACGAGCTGAAAGGCTATACCTCTGAAAAAATGTTACGTTTAAATGGAATTATTACGTTATTTTAATGTAATAACATCACTATAGTTCATATCATTACATAGTATAAAATAAAGCCACTTTCTGCTGCCTGTCCACTTATATGCTAAGTCTTTGACACTACGCAATGGATTTTGATGCAGTTTTTTTTTAATAGATAGAGGGTGTCAACGGGGTGGTTTTTATCTATAATTCATATATATAACTAGCTGACCCAGCAAACGTTGTCTTGCCGAAAAATAAAATTTAAAAAATAGGGGTTGATCGTAGGGGGTTGAAAATTTAGGGTTGCATGTATTTTTGTATCCCGTTTTATAAAAAAAATAAGAAACAGAAATATGTCGAAAAATTAAAAAAAAAAATTGAGGGGTGGGCTACCCTTGTGATTTAGGGGGATGAAAAATAGATGTTGTCCTATTCTCAGACCTACCCGACACGCACATAAAATTTCATGAGAATCGGTCAAGCCGTTTCGGAGGAGTTCAATTACGCACATCTAGACTCGAGAATTTTATATATATAAAGAAAACATGATCAATTCAAAATTTACTTATTTATACTTTTGATACGGAGCAAAGTTCGCCGGGTCAAATGGTATACCTATAAATCTTTCAGAAAGTCGGTTGGGTATCGAGAAAATAAAAAACATATTTATTTCCGAAATACCCCAGAAACGTCTGGTGAATCATGCATCATGAGTTACGAGTATACTCTTCGCAGTACTATCTTGTGAACACATTACATGTGTACTATTGGTTGTAAGAAACAATTTTATTACCCGACTTGTGTAAACTTTTAGGTTTTGAAGAAAATAAATAGCCAGAAAAACACCGTTTTTTTCGTACAGGTAAAACAAACTGAATTTTTAAAATAAATCTACTCGGTGCCTTGTTATAGGTTGAAGAAACGAATGGTGTGAATTGATTATATCAATTTATTATAAATACAAATACTGTTTAATTGTAAATTTCTTCAAGTGTTTATTGGACTTTGTACAAATTACTTTTTTTATGATTTTTTTATGAACCTGTCTCGGTGGCGCAGTGGGCGAGCGCACGGCCTCTGATCCAGAGGTCCGGGGTTCGATTCCAGACACTGGCTCACACTCACACACACACACACTTTTCGAAATTGTTTTCGGAAGTTATGTGTGATAAATTCCGATGACTGACAAACTTTGTGCCCGGTATGGCAATAGGTTCGCCACCTATTCCATTTGGGACGTAAACATAACGGCGAGACGAGGCTTAACAGCCGCTGCCTACACCTTCGGGTAACAAAAGGCGTGAAGTTATGTTATGTTATATGTTATGTTACTTTTTTTATGAGGCTGACCCAAAAGTGGTCGGTAAAATTAACGGTGCCTATTTTAAAATTCGGCTAAATATATTCGTCTATAAAAAAGTGTGAAATTAAAAAAGTATGTTTATATTTAATGTTCTTTATTGAAACATATTTGGTATAAGGAATTATCTTTGAAATCTTTATAATTACCTGAAAATTTCATGAATTTACGTGGTATATTGTCGAATAATTGGGATAGTGGTATACAGATTTATTGGACATAAATAACGTGTTCTAATTTTTAATTTCAATATAATTGGAATGCCCATATTAACTGGTTTAAGAAAATAATCTACGAGTGTTATGCAAATTTAGACCCATGGTAATGAAGCCTAAACACTTCAAATATTTCGCAACCGTTTAATTAAAAAGTGACGGAATCTATTGCCATAAATCTGAACTTAGATTTAAACTTATGACTTTTAAATAAAAAAACATAATTCATTACCACTAAAGCTATGAAGAAATATTAATATTTTTATCTGATATTTAATAATAAATATGTACAAAACAGATATTTTATAAGCCCGTAAAGTTTTATCAAAATACAACGTAAAATAACCTGAGGTTATTATACTACAGGTGAGTCAGACGTTGCGTTATACCGAATTAGTTTGAATGGAATATTTTTTATTATTGTTTTTATTAATGAGACTTCAGTAACAATCTACTGTAGTAATATATTGTTTATATTTGATAAGATAGCTTGTAGTGTTTAGCGAATTGACTGTTTGTTTGTTATTATTTTGATATATAATGTATAGATTAGGATTGTTTTTGGGTGTTATTTCATACGAGTTTAATTTAGATAACAACAGTTGTTATCAATTTTATGGTTACATATAAATTTACTACTTCACAAGCGTTCATGCTCTAAAGTGTCCTTAATTCTGAAAATGAAAACGAGGTAAACTAATTCTATACATAAAAAATATTAATAATAAAAAAAAAACTGTGGTAGGGTCACGGAGACCAGTGAAATGCCACGACCTCACAGAATAACGACGTGAAGTGGCTTTTGCCGCGTTTCGCTCGGTGAGAGAGGTATCCGGAGGCCCAATCCCTTTCCATAATAATTTATATATGGAAATAATTTAACTATTTTTAGTGTTACACTTGTATTATATATAGTTTATAGTTTGTTTACAAATATCGTAATAGTTATAATGTTGAAATGCCTTAAATAAATATTGAGATATTCGTCAAACAAATATTTGTGCTTGGAAATCGAATTCACTGCAAATGAAGTATTGGGAAACTCGATATTATTTTTTCAATAAAAAAAGTGCGCAATTTAATATTTTGTTATAAATTATTATTGTTGTAATTCATAAATTTAATATATCTGTAATATAAATCTAATGTTAGTAATAGAACATATAACAATAAATAATTATGTAATAATTTTAAAATATACAATACAATACAATACAAATAAACTTTATTGTACACAAGAAACATTACAATATACTATTCACAAATTATTACATGTACAATTGGCGGCCTTATCGCTACAAGCGAACTCTTCCAGGCAACCTAAATGGAGACCTGGAAAAGGGCAGTATCAGGGGTAGTGTGTACACATACAGTTCTAATGAAATGTACTTAATTATTATCATACTATAATTTAATAATTATAGCATAATAACAACAAAATTAGTATAAACTACATAAATAGATAAATAAATTTATATATACATACTTAGATTACATAAGCTATAACATATAACAGAGGAAACAACAAATTCTGGTTACAGTGATGGCAAGTCTGGATGTTACTTGAATAACAAAATAAGACCATACAAACATGTGATTATTATTACTGTGACAGATAATACTCCCTTACCAAAGACTTAAATTTGTCTAAGGACTTTGCACTTCTTATACTGTAAATGATCTGCCAAGATAGTCCGTGGTGTGTGCAGGAATCTTCAGTAGTAACTTCCTGTATGTTTTCAAAAACCCTGAATGCATGTCAGAAAATTGGAAGCCTTTTTTAAGATACAAAGGAGTTTGGGTATTGAAAAGGATACTGTAGAGTAGAGAAAGAATGTGAGCAATACGGTTGGTTTATATTTTCATACGTAATTTTTATTTCTGTACTGTAACGACCAAGGAACCTTCAAGAAACGGGCGTTCCTATCTTTCTCTTTCCCCTTTTTACCATAAATAAAAAAATATATAAGTAAGTATATATAAATAAGTCTCAGTGGTCCAGTGGTCAAGCACCCCGCTTCTGAAATAAGAAGCCGCGTGTTTAAACACATAATTCATTGGTGGGAGCCATCACACCAATGAATTATGTGTGATAAATATCGATGACTGAAAACTTTGTGCCTGGTACGGCAATAGGCACGCCAATAGGCACGCCACCTATTCCATTTGGGACGTAAACATAACGGCGAGACAAGGCCTAACAGCTGCTGCCTACACCTTAGGGTAGAAAAAGGCGTGAAGTAATTTTTTTATTACAAAAAAAAACATTCCTCACTACTCACGCCACCCCACCCCACTATACTCACGTTAAGTAACTATGTGTGGCTCACCATCTTTTAACGACTATCGATCAGGTATAAAATATTGATAAATATTACTTTGTGGCAAATACTAAAATATTTATCTGAAGGTCCACACTTGCGTCATTAGTGACCGTCGGCACTGGGTCAACCCTCCAACAGTCGGGATATAAATAACCCTCATGTTTTGTCACAGTCAATCATTTCAATCAGAATATTACGACGTATTAAAAATACATTATAAGTATAAAGTGTCTCGATGGTTTGGGTCGAGCACATCGCTTCTGAATCGAGAAGTCGTGGGATCGAATCTCGGAATTATTTTCGGAAGTTATGTGTGATTATATATCAATGACTGCTATCAGTGTCCAGTTTATGGCAATAGATAGGTTCGTCACATTCCATTTTGGATGTAAAAATTACACCTTAGAATGGTGATAATGAGGTTAAGTATTTATGTACGAAGACCTTAAATAATAGTCGTAAAGATTATTAACAATTTTGCCTTTTAGAAGAATGACAAGTCTATCAGGCATTATTAACAAAAATATCAACAACTTTTCTGGCTGAATTATAATTTACGCAAGTTGTTGCTGGATGGGCCGGTTCGGCCGGAGTAAAGACCCTTATTCCGTGTTTTCTTCGATGAGAGAAAGATCCAGAGGCCCACAACCTTTCCATATACCTTCTAATCCCACGCCCTTTAAATCCAGCAACGCAATTGTAAAAGTATATCTGTTATAGGTGTCCATGGGCGACGCTAGTCACTATCAAAAAAATCATTTATCATCATTTTTACAGTTTTCGTACAGTACACTTCGACTCTTTACAGTAATTGAGATTACCAATTCTCTAACCACTGTTAAAAGGAGGATTTTACAGAAGCAAAGAGTTTTATAAAATATTAATATACTCAAATAATATACGTATTGATTATTCGAAATGCATTTAAAATGAAACATGTCACGGCCGTTTCTCTATACATAACGGTATTCTGATTATATTTGGTTTTTAAAACGGCAGCCATATTTTCCTTGAACTGTTTCACCGGCCAAGGCTTCAGTACAAGGATTTTGATGGAGCAATCATTAAGTTTCTCTACAACTTTGATATTGATCCGTCTACACTAATGTCTGCTCTGTGCATGAATAATAAAATATATTCCTAGCACGTGAATTGATACACGCGATATTTTCCGCAACGTATTACGGAAAATGAATTAACGTCATACGTTTAATAACTGCGCAATATTAAAATTTATTAGAATTGAATGCGTCTTCTTTATTATTTTGTAAACCAAATAGTCGAATTAGTTATCCAGATACATAAATTACTTCCCCCTTAGGGGGTAGGTAAAGAGAAAAGACCGCATAAGGCACGATTTTTACGCAACACACTTACATACATACATACATAACTACACGCCAAATCCCTTGAGGGGTAGGCAGAGAGAACAGTACGCAACACACTTGATTATTCGATTTTCATAACTCTTACAAAAAGGTGAAATTACCTATGAAGAATCAAACTGCATCTGATTGTAAGACTCGTCTTCCATTAATTCTAGTTAATGGAGTTTGTCTTTTCTATTCTATTTGAAGAAATTTGGCAAAGTAGTAACGTATGATTGTTAGAGAACAATCATACCTTACTGAACATAAGAGTCCATCCTTACATAGTATAAAATAAAGTCGCTTTCCACTGTCTGTCCCCTTATATGCTTAGATCTTTAAAACTACGCAATGGATTTTGATGCGGTTTCTGTTAATAAATATAGGGTATCAACGGGGTGGTTTTTAGCTATTATAGCTATAATCAAAATAATTTCAATTTTTAATTTTTATTAACCTGGAAACCAAGTTCCTTTCTTTTTTCTCAAAAATTTTATAAATAATAGCAATATCAATAGCCCGTTCAAAATGAAATAATAATCAGTTTTGAAGAACAGCCGCTGAGTTTTCTTGCTGGGTCTTTCTCAGGACTGGCCGCGTTTTTGACCCAGTGGTAGATTTTTAACAAATACTTACCCCCTTTTAATTTAAAATCAATCAATATTTAATAATAGTTATACTTTGATCTCAACCAACTTATAAGATAATATTCTAAGAACTTAATAATAACAACTTTTACTTATAAGTCATACAACAAAGGATCTTTACAAACAAAAATATGAATACATCCTATAAATAAGTATTTAACTTTTGTTTTCATGGTCTGATGTGGGTTACCAATAGTAAAAATCATATTTTTAACATCAACTTTTTGATTATTCAGTGATACTGATGAACGGGAATTAACGCGACACTTTTTTAGGTAAACAAATATTTACCTTGATTAGCTTGACGTTTCGGCCAGGTTGCACTGGCCGTGGTCACAAGCAGACCTGCTGTGACCACGGCCAGCAATTCCAGGCAGTAATTCCCGTTCATCAGTATCACTGAGTAATATGCAACGCGAAAGCCTAAAAGTTTTTGATTATTATTTCCAAAAAGTGGGTGCTCTCTGTATCAATGAAAATAGCTTTTGAACAACTACCATCTTTTTGTTCATCACTCGTGAAAATGATCTCTGTAAAGAGTTCGAAACGTCGGGAAATAAATATAAATAAGTAAGAAATAAACGTGATATAATCCTAAAAGTTGTTTTGATCAATAAGTACAATTCAAATAATAAATTGATATTTCCAGAATCAATTTATTTTTCTAAGGTGTTTGTCAACAAATGCGTCTTTTATACGAGAGAGACGCAATGATAAAAATATCCGTTAAATTGGGCGGGAAAACTAATGGGAGTAGACATGTGATTCGTCTAAATTTAAAATTGAGGAAATCAAATATATTGCAGCGTTTGATGTTTTTGTATGGGTTAATGTCATTTCCTTAACTTTTTATTATTCGAGGACAGCGTTACTATCAACACATGTAAATGTTGCAACTTTCCTGTGATTAATTTACAGTGACGAAAATGAGAAATTTTATTTGTTAATCCGTCAGAATAATTAATTTGTAAAATACATAAGAACACGTTCAACGTTAGATTTAAGATTATCATACCTCATTGTCAAACCTGACATTAATGTCGGATAGTTTGTGAATACAAATTATAAGCTACCAAGAAAATTGCGCAGTAAAAATATCGGCTGAAGAAAATATTACTATTAGTTAATTTATTTTGATAAATTAAAATCAAACTCATCTATTCCTAATATACAAACGTTTGTTTTTTAATGTGTGTCACCTGATGGTATGCAACTATCGCCGCCCATAGGCACCTGCAGCTGTGCAACAGTTGCGTTGCCGGCATTTAAGGTAGTAGGGTGGCAAAAGAGGTAGGGGGGTGGGCCTCTGAATACCTTTCTCACTGAACGTTACGCGAAATGAGCCTCTTTACGTCGATACCTGTGTTATCTAAGTCTTGAAACATTATCTACTGGTCGACTTTTAGAGAATATTTAAATACATAGGCAAACTACCAAAAGAAAATAGGAAAACTAAAGAGTAAAGAGGTATATAAAACGTTACCTATATAATAAGCAACTAAAATTGATGACCAAGAAATACAACGCTGTTACTTTCGAAGCGATATTGAGTGGAAATATCATTTACTGCTACGTTACCTATGTTACGACCCGGATTTATACTACGCATTTGTAATAATACAATCTACACTTTATTGTAATAAATATAAGAGTTAAATTTGCTTACAATTTGAAAAATATATCACTGATATGACAGATCTAATTTGGTACAGTCGCGTGATAACTGTTGTGACATAGTTGATACTTCGCCCACGCGCCGACAATCGTACTAAAAACGTCATGATTTTTTTAAACTGTCGTAAATCGTAATGGTGAAGATGTAACAGAGGTACCTCTGTCGTTAGCTAAATATATTCGCAACAAAAAAATACCTACTGCCCATTCGCTAAAAGTTAAGAGAACTATTTTAATATATACAACGATTTAGGTATCTCTTTTATTTAACTTTCGATCATGATTTGAAATTCAATTTCTGGTTAATTTTGTAAATATAACGTAAAGATATAGGCAGCAGCCGTTAAGTCTTGACTTACTGAATGGTGACGTCCCAATCGATGGCAAAACGGATTGCCATAGCATAGACTGTCACTATTTATCATTATTGGTATGAGCCCGTAATCGATCACACGACTTCTGAATCAGAAACTGGGAGCTCGACCACTGAACCACCGATTAAAAATATTATAAATAATATAGCATTATGAATATAGCGCCTGATACAATTCATCTATTTTTAAAAACGGAAGTTATGTTCTAAAGGTCGAATAAATTAATTTTAAATATATTTATATGTTTTGGGGTCATACTATTATAGATCGTTACGTAAATATTGCGTGACATCGAGTTATTATTTTTTTCTAATGAAGCACAACAGAGAAAGGTTTTATTTGTTACATTTTATATAGATCTGGGGTCATAATATAAAACCCTTCGAGGTCGTGGTTTAACCTTAGAATAATAATTATCTACGTGTCAGAGGTCAGAGTGTAAATACGGTTTTTATTCTGCATCTTGTTGTAATAGAAAGGTGACACTCATACAGGCACATAGCCATAACAAAGTTGTTTATAAATATATAACTACGCAAAATGCAAAGGAAATAAATAGTGGAAAAGTATGTATGTATTTCACAATATTTTTACTGGGTTTTTACAAAGTATGTAAAATTAAACAATAAATACATTTATTATCTTATCACTGATATTATTATTGTGGAGATCAAATCATTTATCATTACTCAACACAAATATTGCGTTGCAATCTAATCATTACCGTTGACATACAAAAAAAAATCACGAGGTCAAACCGTCTTATCAAACGTGTGACCTTGCCCTTGACATGATAAGTAGCCACGTTAAGTCTGTACGAAATATTGACCTCAGTTACCTGCGATATATTCAATGTGAAGAAGAATAAATATATAATTGTATTGTTAAACTTAGTTTGACCTCAAGGTCACCTTTTGTTTCTATCTACGTCTTTACATTTTTCACGGTAAAACAATTCCTCCTTATTTATTTTTTTATTTGATGCACAGCAAAAAGACTATACTAAATAGGTACATACTCATCATGAAATATATCTATCTACTTATAAACTTATTATCATGAATTTATACATAAATTTCAAATAATATTAATACACATAACATAACATAACTGCACCGTTGTTAACCGAAGGTGTAGGCAGCGGCTGTTAAGCCTCGTCTCGCCGTTATGTTTACGTCCCAAAATGGAATAGGTGGCGTACCTATTGCCATACCGGGCGCAAAGTTTGTCAGTCATCGATATTTATCACACTTATCTTCCGAAAACAAATTCGAAAAGTCATTGGTGTGAGCCAGTATCTGGAATCGAACCCGGACCTCATAATACACGTTATTGGTTAAAATAACCGTTATTAAAAGTCCCGTCGAAATGAATACTTGCAGTAAGAATTAAAATTTTAAGGATGAATATCATCGCTTGCATGGACAGCAAGCGATGATGTTCATCCTTATAATTTAGTTATTAGTAGTTGCTTACCATGAGGTGACATGCTTGCTCGTTTGCGCTACAATTCCATAAAGAAGACAAACTTTTGTGTATGAGGAATAGATTAATTCAGTTTTAATTTATAAATATAAATTAACAAATAGTAATATTTTCTTCAGCGGACATTTTTACTGCGCAATTTTCTTGGTAGCGTATAATTTGTATTCACAAACTATCCGACATTTATGTCAGATTTGACAATGAGATATGATGATCTAAAATTTAACGTTGAACGTGTTCTTAGAATTTTACGAATTAATTACTCTATGAGATTAACAAATAATTTTTTATAAAAATACGTGAATATTTTCATTACTGTAAATTAATCACAGGAAAATTGCAACATTTTAGTTAATAGTAGTGAACAAATACAGCAGCTACGCCCGAATACTGAACCGCCACTCAAATCTGACAATCAATAAAGTGCTACTTACTGCTCAAATTTCACGTATTTTGTCTAATGTGACAGCTACTGAAACGCTTAAGTAGCGCTTATATATTTGAGTGGCGGTTCAGTATTCGGGCTTTAGTCGTTCAAACGCCATACATATACAATAATCGCTAATGCTACTAAATTCTAAACTAATTGACAATGGGAACTTCTTAATAATCAACATATGTACGCTTCATGACACAAAAGGTATATGACAATATATTATGTACTAAATTAAGAATGATAATAATTTTCTTTGTACATCGAAATTATGACGTCAACCTTTTGTAGTATTTAGTTTCTGTAAGCGTAAAACATCAACCAACGAATAGCGTGCATTGAACAATAGTTAGTTAATTGTCAAATTAGTCTCAGTGTTTCAAATTAAATTGTCTCTGGAATATTCTATAGAATAAATTTGTTAGTAATTGACTAGAATTTAATAGTCATTCGATTCGTCTATTATTCAACTTTTTTTTTTATTGTATAGGAGGGCAAACGACCAGGCGTGTCACCTGATGGTAAGCAACCAACGCCGCCCATGAACACCAGTAACACATATAGTATTACTGTTGCGTTGCCAACCTTTAAGGGATAGGGGATAGGAAAGGATGGGGAAGGGGGTGGGCCTCGGTGTACCTCTCTCACCGAACGAAACGCGGCATGAGCCACTTTACGTCGGTCTTCTGAGAGGTCGTGGTATTTCACCGGTCGAGGCGGCCCATTCATGCAGCGAACTGCTTGGCTCTACCACTTGTATCTATGTAGCTATTATTGAAATGACAGTGCTTTTTTCTATCTATATTTTTATCTCAGTTTAAAAAAGAATGTTTTGTTTGTAGTAGCTATATTTTTAATCCACAATTGAAGCTAACATAGCAACAAAGAATTGCTTTAGCATACAGAGTCGACTATCTTTTGAAAAAGAAAACATTACTTTATCATATTTATTTTAAAAATTAACCTAACATAGACACTCACTCGACTTAATTATATTCAAAAAGTAATTTATTGTGTTTTATTCTTGTCAATGGTTTTCAGCAGTTCAGTATGAAATTTTGTTATTTGTTGTCGTCTGACCTCTGGGTTGGGTGTCACTGGTTACGGTTGACACTGGTTCGTCAGTTATGGAGATATATGGGGTAGAACTACATCTTAAAGAACCTAACCATCAAAAGTTTGATGAAGATGATATACTAATATATAGAACTAAAACCTAATTATTTATAATCCAATCTACGTATCAAAATCATTTGGCAAATGCAAATCATAATAAATATACACTTACATTTATTTATTTTTATTTATATATGTTACGGAAACCTTTGATATACGAATGAAAATATTTATTGAAGGTTCATATCGGTTTATATATGATAATAATAATATTATTAATAATATGTATTTAAATGACGCCACAAAGTAAACATTGGCTTTACAAATAGACGCAACGGTCACGCCTCCCGAGACAAACGGACAAAAATAACACGCTGTTCATCGCCGTATTTCTTCCTGGTCGAGACGGCATCAACCTTGGCAGAACGTCGTCGTATAAGAAACTTCAATTGTGTACTAAAAATGTGTTATTGCGTCTTACGCAACTTTGTAGTACTATATCTAATACTTACACAAGGAGATTAAAGAATTAGATTTCTTAAATAGGCACTATGTTGATATTATTGTTGACAATATCAAACTATTTATTGCTAATCGTATTTCTAAGTACATAAGTAATAATGATTATATGACCACTTGATGTCTCTTAAACTATTATTAGCAAAGTATCTTCAAGCATTATGTCATGCACTTAAAAAGTATTATTTCCTTGTTTTGATATGTTCTTTGACTTTTTTATTTTTAAAGTAACATACGTAGAGAATCTTTCTTACTGGCCAATAATAAAAACGCGAAAAAAGAGGTTTTATAAATCTCTGGTATCAGTAGATTTAGAACAGAACTTCTTGAGTTCTGTGACATGCCTGAAAATGTTCAAAAAATATCTTATTGGAAATGGAATAAAAAAAAATTACTCGTAAATATAAGATGACCAAATTTTAGCTTTACATTCTTTAATTCCGGAAAAGAATTTGAATATTTTGAATATTCTTTTAGATATGATCAGTTGGTGAATGTTAATTTTCTTAATACATATTATACAACAATACGCTACATAATATTTTTTTTTTATGGGATAGGAGGGCAAACGAACAGGCGTGTCACCTGATGGTAAGCAATCAACGCCACCCATGGACACCAGCAACACGTATAGTGTTACTGTTGCGTTGCCGACCTTTAAGGGATAGGGGATAGGAAAGGACGGGGAAGGGGGGTGGGCCTCCGGGTACCTCTCTCACCGAACGAAACGCGGCGTGAGCCCCTTTACGTCGGTCTTCTGAGAGGTAGAATTTTGTAAATTTTGTGAATATGATGTAGGTACCTACCCATATGAAAAAAATTACAAAAATATACAAATTTGTACTATCAAATAAATATACTCTAAAATTTTTGGATCTATCGAACATTAGTTGTGTGATAAATAGCTAATATTAAATCTAAGGATATGTATTTAATGTAAGGAAGCATGTAGGATTGAATGATATTTCAATCCAACTTATCTATTATTTAGATTTCATAACCGAATAGTACGTGATCCGGAGGAAACTGACTTCAGGAGCCTTAAAAAACGACGAGCGTGCAAGACAAGTGTATGTTGAGTGTATGTAACTACTATTAGTTAAGAAGTAAAAATATATATTTCAATATTAATATTACTTATTTTTTAACGTCAATTTTTGTATACATATATTACACTTGTCTTGCACGCTCGTCGTTTTTTAAGGCTCCTGAAGTCAGTTTCCTCCAGAACACGTTCTATTTGGTTACAGAAGTAACCAAATAGAACGTCATTTGCGAGGTTCAAATATATATAAATAAGAATATTTATATATATTTGAACCTCGCAAATGCGTCGTAAGAAACTTCAGTTCTATTTTCGCGTTAATAATAATTTGACGCAATGACTTTTAGCAAGAATTAAATTCTATTTATAAACTATACAAATGAATTAATACATTGACGTGGGAAGTATAAGTGCCTGTAATAAACTTGTTGTTATATACGAATAACGGTTCTCAGTTTTCAGGAGTGCTTATTGTACGTGGTAAATAGGCTAATTAATTAATTATTGTTAAAATGGTTTTTCAGCTTGTATAAAATGTTTGCTGTTTTGATCAGGTATATTCTTTATTGCCTATAACTATTTAGGTTTTCGTAGTATTGGAAAACGACTGAATTTATTGCTTCAGTGTTTGTTTTTGGATTAAAAGGTAAAATCTAAATATTTTTCGAAAATGATTTGTGATAATTATATATTATTAATATATAATATAATATAATAAAGATGAATGAATAAATTACAACCTTCGGGAATAATTATTCCGGTGAAAAGCTACAGTAATATTAGTTTTTTTAGGGGATAGGAGGGCAAACGAGCAAGTGTGTCACCTGATGGTAAGCAAACTGCGCCGCCCATGGATACCAGCAACACAGGTTACCAGTGTTACCGTTGCGTTGCCGACATTTAAGGGAGTAGGATATTGAAGGTAATCTGTTGGATAAAGTGTAGATCTGAACCTGATGTTGGTAAAGATAGGAAATGAGAGGCTTATATAATTACATTTTTATAGATGATATTACTGCCTTTAAAGGACTGACTCTATACTTTTGCTTAATAAAATTAGTGAGATATTCGCCCGAATACTGAGCCGCCACTCAAATCTGACAATCAATAAAGTGCTACTTACTGCTCTAATTTCATGTATTCTGTCTAATGTGACAGCTACTTAAACGCTTAAGTAGCGCTTATATATTTGAGTGGCGGTTCAGTATTCGGACTATTGTTTTTCATTCAATTATTAAGTATTGTTTGAATTAAAAGGGCGTAAAATTATTGTCAATACAGCAAAAGTTCCCGTTACGTTAAAAAGGCGTGAAGTTATGTTATAAATATCTATTATTTATAACATAACTTCACGCAACACAACTTTTTCTACAGGTGCAGTGGCTGTTAAGCCTCGACACGCCGTTATGTTTACGTCCCAAATGGAATAGGTGGCGAACCTATTGCCATACCGGGCACAAAGTATTTAATCATCAATATTTAATCACACAACTTTCGAAATTAATTTCGAGAAGTCATCGGACTTGGCCTGGATTGCCAGGATTCCAACCCGCGATCTCTGGATTCAGAAGCGGGGTGCTAGACCACTGGACCACCGAGACTTCAACGAGATAGATATTTATAATTTAAATTAATTTTGCAAACAACAAACATGTTCTATAGTTCAAGTTTTAATTTCAAACAGATTCAGGTCAGTAGGTCGAATGTCATTACAAGGACAAGCAACAGAATACGGCAAAGTTATTGCAAAGTTGAAACTAGATCCCGGCAATCGACATTCAGCATAATGCTATTGGAAATAAAGGTAGTTAGTTATTTTAATGAAGAGAAAATAATCAAATTTCAAACGTCTCCGGGTATCGGATAGTGAAATATACTTTACTTCCTTTCAAACACAATAACATTACGCCATATGGTAGCCTGGAGATCGAGCACTACTCTTCTGAGTTAAGAAGTCTCAGAATCGAATAATGGCTCATACCAATGACATTTCTGAATTCTTCTAGAAAGATATGTTTTTTTGGGATATGGGGGTAAACGAAGAGTAGGTAAACATGCCATGGGTGATACCCGATGGCAATGAAACCCGCCGATAAACATTTGAATACAGATAACGTTGCAGTTGTGTATGGAATATGGAAGGGGGATGAGATGGGAAGTGGAGAAAGGAAAGGATTACACCGCTGGATATTTCTCATACCGAGCGAGTCATTTACGTCGATATTCTGAAAGACCGTGGTATTTCACCGATCGAGCTGGCCCATTTATGCAGCGAACTGCATAGCTCTCCGACTGTGTGATAAATATCGATGACTGACACTATTTTGCCAAAAGTATGTTCCACCATTCGGGACTTGAAAATTTGGCGAGTTCAGAAAGAGCCGCTGCCTACTCATTCGAGTAGAAAAAGGCGTAAAGTTACATAAAAAACCGAATATAAGTACAAGAAATTCTAGAAAATATTATTTTACTGTTTTCTTACATTTCGACAATAGAACGTTGCAAAGAAATATACATCAAAACTATATGTAAACCCTAAAGCGCCTTCTAGCGTAATCGTACCAAAAAATGAATTTAGGATGAATTTATATTAGGTTTGATCGACTAAAATAGCTTTCAAAGATAACGAAAATTATCTAGTAAACAAACATATCATAAATTCACGCTTTTTTCTACCCGAAGGTGTAGGCAGCGGCTGTAAAGCCTCGTCTCGCCGTTATGTTTACGTCCCAAATGGAATACGTTGCGAACCTATTGCCATACCGGGCACAAAGTTTTCAGTCATCGATACATATCACACATAACTTCCGAAAATAATTTCGAAAAGTCATTTGTTGTGCCCCAGGCGAACCCGCGACTTCATTATCTAATACATTTTATGTATCTTCACGGCCAGTAAATGATTCAATGTCCCCACGATTGTATTATTTTAAGTTATGCAAACTATATTGGCCTTTTTGATAAGATATAGTACACTTATATATTTTTTCACACTTTATCTGACAAATAAAGCCTGTTAATATTATCATTCATAATTTATATCACTGAAATTTTCCCAAGGGAAAATTTTTGTTGCTGTAACAATTCTTTTACGACACATAATGGAACAATTTTTTTTTGTAAAACATCTTGATGCGGTGTTGTAAATGAGTCTGACATTCGGGATGAATCATTCTGAATCAAGAAGTCGTGGGATCGAATCCTGAGTATCCCGACTCACACCAATGGCTTTTCGATACTCTACTTCAATACAATATAGACGACATTGTGCCTAGAGTATGGCAAAAGATTCAGCAACCTATTCCATTTAGGACTTAAAATCCATTGAGTTGATGCAAACAGCCCCTACCTGATGTACCTAGTACATCTTCGGGTAGAAAATGGCATGAAATCATAAAAATATTAAATTTTTTATTTTTAAAAAATAATTTAGGTACGTTCTTTGATTATGTTCATTAAAAACATCTTTTTTTGCAGTCATATAATACAATTTTATTGTACCTTAGCCCTTAAACACTATTGTTGCTTAAGGCTACTGTTCGATATCACAAAAAAAACTGTATTAAATTTAGATTCTATGAACAGATTATTACTGGTTAGTATCTATCTACCATAAATTATAAGGTGGACGTTTTCTAAAAGCTAGTAAATTCGCGAGTACAAAATACAGTATACAAATATGCTGCGTAGAAATTCGTCAGTTCTTTTTTAGTCTTCAACAATAACAATCAAACCGTGTTTTAATTGTTAACCCGATATCCTCTGGACAGTTTCAACGCACGCTAAATGCGTTGCGAATCTATACAGAACAAACAAAAAAGTAATTCCCAAGAATTTTTGTGTTCATCAATTAAAACCGCAAGGAAATTGTTCGCCGTTTTGTTTTGATTATAGAAAAAAATAATTTTCCTGTTTTTGTGTTTTGGGTTATTTTTTTTTACGTATTCCAATTAGTAGTTAATTTTGTAAACAAACATATTAATAAATCAATGTCTAACAAAATGTTTTAAGGAGAAGGAGGTACTAACTTTGGTATTCAAATCCCTTACGTCATCCATAATTTTATGCATTTCATGTACAGTTTAAGTGAAATCATATTACTACAAAACGGTGACAGTATTTTGTCATAATATTATCACGATATGAAGTGATTATGTAGTATATTACGACAAAATTTTGTCATATTTGTAATGATTTAATATTCCTTATTAAGTAATAATTGAAATCGACTCAACTACACTACTTTTCATATAGCTAAAGAGTGATTTTTTAAGAAAAACAAGAAGTTCTTCTAGTTACTAAGCTATAAGAGACAACAGGATGCGTTTTTTTATAAGAATAGTTAGATGTTAAAAGAATATCGATGACGGTATATGGCAATAGGTTGGCCACCTATTCCGTTTGGGATGTAACATAACGATCCGACGAGTCCATGATTAACAGCCGCCGCCTACACTTTAGGATAGAAAAGGCGTGATGTTATGTTATGCTATGCTATGCTATGCTATTCTACGCTACGCTATGCTATGCTATGCTATGTTATGTTTTGTTAGAAGTTGATTGGATTCTCATCATAATGATACGTTCATCAAAATTTACAATGATAATTTAAGTGGTCTATTATATCTGACTAAGAACTGAGAAACTACGTCTTGAAATAAAAGAAACATGTGACTGACAATGTGACTTGTATATTACTTCTCACTTGTTGTCTAAAGAATAAATTGTTTTTGTAATTGTTCCGCAAATACTAAGTATGTACATTAGTTTAGATATATTATTAATCCAAGATATCAAAGCATGAAATTTATGGGCACACCTGCACAAAATAATATGCCTACCTCCAATATATCTGTAGTTAATTTTAATTATGTTACGATAACAAATTAAAAATTTATAACGGATTTGTTATGTGAAAAAATTTTACTTCTCAGTTAAAAAAGAACAGAAATTAAAATGAGTTAAATTTAATGATAGTAAATGTCAATAAAATGTGAATACGCGTGCTTGAGGACAATACTCGGAAGCATTCACCACTAGCAGTCCGATATCGATGTATCATATCATGAGAAGAACCAAGCGAAGGAGTCTCATGTCAAATACTCTTTATACATAAAACAATATAATACAATTCTTATTAACATCATAAACAGATCTTGGTTAAATAAAACATTTCGAACACAAGAGTGCGTCGAGAGACATATTGAAGCACTCAAGCCAATATAAACCCTAGATGGAGTTGTAACAAAAGTCCTAATTATAAGTACTTGTCTCGAGTGCCTTTGTCTCTAAGTGCATACAAATCTCTTTGTATTTACTGTCATTTATTTTGGAATATTGCCAGTAATGATACTTGTGCCACTGGTTTAATATGTCTGTTGCTGTTTTGATGTGGTGAAGGACGAGAAACCTGCTGTGGAATCAAGAAGTCTCGGCATCGAATCCTGACTCACGCCTATGACTTTTTGAAGGAATGTGTAATAAATATCGAAAACAGACAAATTTGTACCCCATGTTTAGCAATATATTCCGTCATATATTTTTTTTGGGACGCCGAAAACTTGGGGAGTCCAGGACTAACTACTTACTACCTACACCTTCTTCCAGTGTGTTTTTATGATCCGAAAAAAAATGCTAACCAGAAAAAAGAGCAAGATGAAATATCTTAGACATGTTCTTAGGCAAAGTACAAGGAAGAAGACGCGCTGGACGATGAATATGAGTGGACTGGTATAACCTCTGTGGAACAACTCATACGCCTCGCCCAAAACAGAGAAAAATACGAGAAGACCAGAGACCTTCAGCAAAGAAGGAAAACAAGAAGAAGACATCTTCGGGTATAAAATAGTATGAAGTTACAAAAAAATATAAAAATATTTCCAGCGATGTAAACGTAGTTCGACTCTCAATATTTCAATCTGATAAGTGTTTACGGAAGTAGCATCTATGGATTACTAAGCAATTGGTCGTATTGAGGAAACATCACGGCCATAAACCCAACTACTTCGGTTTGTACAAGTTTCCGTACTGAATTTAATAACTATATTGAAGTCGATATATTGGTGATGTGCCAAAATGTCTGGGAATTTTAACGAGTTTAGTATATACATGCATACATAAGTACAATATACATTTAACTGTCATTTGACAGTATTTACAAAATATTACTATAATAAAAGTGACTAAAAAAGAGTAACTAACAGATTTTCATTTGCTGATCTTTGAGAGAATATGGCTTTTATTGCAAGTTAGTGGATAGAAGAAAATCAACTTTACAGAACCAACTAGTGAGATATTTATTTAATCTATTGTAGAATATTTTGAATTAATAATAATTAAATAATCAAGGCAATGGTTCATCTGAGTAGGCAGTGATTGTAGTAAAAAGACTGGAAACAAACAACCAGCAATAAAACCTTTTCATAAAGAACGAAATAGTTTTAGACAAAAAAAAATCAGATTGACAAGACCAAATAAGAACAAATTTAGATTAACAGTATACTTATTCTCTTTGATGATCTGATCAATATAAATTTAAGCAAATTTGTAGTAAATGTCATCAATTATGAACTAAGTACATTAAAAACGAATGAACTATACTATAAAGAACATATACATCATATAGTTGATATATGTAGGTACAAAGAGTACCAAATACTGACACCAATTACTGTTATGAAGCCTAATTGAAACGCATGTAGACACAATAAGGCCAAGAACTACTCGGTCATGTATTAAAGCGATACATTCGTGTACCACAAACGTATGCACCTAATGCCCTTCTGTATACATTCATCTATTTGGTATTGAACAGGGCATTACATTCATATATTGTCAATTATAAATTTGTATGCGTTTCAAAGAGATCAATTGCTATACGTATTACGTATACACTATGCGTCTCTTGTTTGATAAAGATCGTCAATGTCTATGTGACTGCTTCCGTATTCTCTTTACTACGCAGTAGGTTTTTTTTGTCTTGTGTAAAGAGTTATCGATTGTTATATTTCCTTCTTAAATGCTAACTGATTTCTGCAACTTTGATTGGATTCTTTTTGTTGAAATGTATGAACAATTCGATATTAGTTAAGTAACTCGCTGTCCAATAGAACAGCGTATGACAAGAACTGCATTACGTATATTTGCAATTATAGATAAATTGATATTACTATAAGACAATTAAACTGTATTTATTAATATTGATACAATCCAGTACTCAACTATACATTCCAACATGACAGTATATGGAAATAACATAACCTAACTTCACGCCTTTGTTACCCGAAGGTGTAGGCAACAGTTGTTAAGCCTCGCCTCGCCGTTATGTTTACGTCCCAAATGGAATAGGTGGCAAACCTATTGCCATACCGGGCACAAAGTTTATCAGTCATCGATATTTATCACACTTAACTTTCGAAAAGTCATTGGTGTGAGCCAGTGTCAGGATTCGAACCCGGACAGAGGTCCGGGATCCAGAGGGATCAGAAGCCGTGTGCTCGACCACTGGACCACCGAGACATTATATATTGACGGGCCTCGTGGCGCATTGGTAAAACTACCGGCTGCAGCACTGAGGTCGGGGGTTCGATTCCCACCCGAGCACAAATATTTGTGACAAACATGAATATTTGTGCGGCGTCTGGGTGTTTTTCTATGTATTATAAGCATGTATTTACAAAATAAAAGTATATATGTATTAGTATCCGTTATCTAGTATCCATAGCACAAGCATTTAGTTGCTTAGTTTGGAACTGGAGGGCGCTGTGTGATTTGTGTCCAAGATAATATATTATATAACGGGTGATTTTTTAAGAGCTTGAGAACTTTTTTAAACAATAAAACGCATAAAATTTGCAAAATCTCATCGGTTCTTTATTTTAAACGTTAGATTGGTACATGACATTTACTTTTTGAAGATAATTTCATTTAAATGTTGACCGCGGCTGCGTCTTAGGTGGTCCATTCGGAAAGTCCAATTTTGGGCAACTTTTTCGAGCATTTCGGCCGGAATAGCCCGAATTTCTTCGGAAATGTTGTCTTCCAAAGCTGGAATAGTTACTGGCTTATTTCTGTAGACTTTAGACTTGACGTAGCCCCACAAAAAATAGTCTAAAGGCGTCAAATCGCATGATCTTGGTGGCCAACTTACCGGTCCATTTCTTGAGATGAATTGTTCTCCGAAGTTTTCCCTCAAAATGGCCATAGAATCGCGAGCTGTGTGGCATGTAGCGCCATCTTGTTGAAACCACATGTCAACCAAGTTCAGTTCTTCCATTTTTGGCAACAAAAAGTTTGTTAGCATCGAACGATAGCGATCGCCATTCACTGTAACGTTGCGTCCAACAGCATCTTTGAAAAAATACGGTCCAATGATTCCACCAGCGTACAAACCACACCAAACAGTGCATTTTTCGGGATGCATGGGCAGTTCTTGAACGGCTTCTGGTTGCTCTTCACTCCAAATGCGGCAATTTTGCTTATTTACGTAGCCATTCAACCAGAAATGAGCCTCATCGCTGAACAAAATTTGTCGATAAAAAAGCGGATTTTCTGCCAACTTTTCTAGGGCCCATTCACTGAAAATTCGACGTTGTGGCAGATCGTTCGGCTTCAGTTCTTGCAGGAGCTGTATTTTATACGGTTTTACACCAAGATCTTTGCGTAAAATCTTCCATGTGGTCGAATAACACAAACCCAATTGCTGCGAACGGCGACGAATAGACATTTCACGGTCTTCAGCAACACTCTCAGAAACAGACGCAATATTCTCTTCTGTACGCACTGTACGCATTCGTGTGGTTGGTTTAATGTCCAATAAAGTAAACTGAGTGCGAAACTTGGTCACAATCGCATTAATTGTTTGCTCACTTGGTCGATTATGTAGACCATAAATCGGGCGTAAAGCGCGAAACACATTTCGAACCGAACACTGATTTTGGTAATAAAATTCAATGATTTGCAAGCGTTGCTCGTTAGTAAGTCTATTCATGATGAAATGTCAAAGCATACTGAGCAAATAATAATGCATGAAAATCATAACCTCAAAAAATCTGAGCAAATACTAATGCATGAAAATCCTAACCTCAAAAAAATCACCCATTATCTTCGATTTTATAACATGTTCAGTTTACCTTTATTATGAACACTCTTCATAAGTTTTCTGGATATGTTTTTACATAACTGCAAGCCTTTTTCTTACCAAAAGAGTAGATAGCGAATGATAAAGCCCAACTTGGCATTTTTTTACGTCCCAAATGGAATATGTGGCGGAATCTATTGCCATATATGGGCCACAATTTTATCGACTTCTTGCTTCAGCAGCAGAATGTCTGACCTCCAGACCACCAAAAGGACAGTCTTGGAGTTTTGTGATAATTTAAACATACCAAAGCAATTTTATAAATTTCAGAAATATACCACTCAGATTGCTCTCTCGTATATTCCCGCGTCGAACATCAAAACGTATATTCTCTTTCTAATTTTAGATCTATTATTATTGATATCAAAGAACTAGATTCCGTTTACGTTACATCACATGCATTAATAATCGATATATAATCGAGCATTTTATCGATGAATTCTTTTGTTGGAATCGTAATGTAAACGTACAAGTTTTTATACAATGAGGACTTCTATAAATAAAGTTTTAAAGTAATTTCTATAATAGTTCAGACTATAATAAAATATTAGAAGCTTGAAAGTTGCTCCAATAACTGGAAAGATAAGATAATAAGAGGAAATCGCCTTGCGTTATATGGGCATGATATGAGGAGCATTTCTACTCATATGATGCGAGAAGAATGATAAACTGCAATGTGGAAGGAAATAAGAGAAGAGGTAGACCGCTGAAAACATGGATGGATTATATAAAAGATGATATGATCACGAAGGATTTAGCTGTGTAAGAAGCGACAGATCAGAATGAGAGATGACCGCAATTGATGGGAACAGGGCAGAAAAATGATGACGTAGATGAATGTTTTTTTCTAATATCTATGTGCTGGAGTAGGTTTTTCAATGTCAAATTATTTAAGACTAGTAGCCATTTATTATTTTAAGATTGCATTCCTATTTTCAGTACTTTTTTGGTATTCTAGCTATATTCATTGGGAAAGTAATTATGATTTAAACTTATTCAGACGATTTATATCGTTTAAAGTCCCAGTTCCACCTGAAATCGTGAAACTGTGCGTTTTTCTAAAAAAAATAGCTTCAAATATGAATATATAAAACTCGTTATAATTTGCGTGATATAAGCCCGAATACTGAACCGCCACTCAAATATATAAGCGCTACTTATGCGTTTAAGTAACTGTCACATTAGACTGAATACGTTAAATTTGAGCAGTAAGTAGCACTTTATTTATTGTCAGATTTGAGTGGCGGTTCAGTATTCAGGCGTTAGACTGTTTTTTTTTGTATTCTGTGTCTTTTGAGATGCTATGTATACATATATTTTTTACTAGAACAGTAAGTGGCAACACTTTACCATTAATGTAAATGGTAAGTGATTGTGAGGTTGTTGGTGGTGGAGCGAACTGCCCAGTATCTAATCACTCTCTTTTTAAACACCACAGTATAACCTTTGAGGAACTCCTATACTGACAGTTTTTTTAATTAATTAATCTACAAGTAGCATACAATATTGTTATAATATTGGACTAGACTGTATCTCTGAGATCGATCAAGACCGGACTCATTAATTCATATAAAAGACTCATAAATTCTTCACCGTTGTGTGAAATTCTAATGGCAATATTGTTTTAGAACAATGCTCAAACAATATTAAATTCATTTGGTACTAGAAACTGATTTTGTCAGTAATTTACGTTACATTGCTACTATTATAAGAAATAGATGGTGATCTTCAGTGTAATATAAAGCTATGGATAAATCTAAACTATTTGCAAAATTAAGTCATTAAGTTTGTAAAATAGTAGGTAGTTGTTTATTTTAAGTTTTCGCACATCATTGTAACTATTTGTGATAACATGCTATTTGAATTGAATTGATACAAAATAGTGAATCAATCAATCAATTAGGATGGCGATGCAAATTGTCTAAATTTGATTGGATTGGATAATTATTTTACTTGTATCAATGATAGGCAATTCGTTAAATATATTTACTTGTAGAATACATTGAGATAGAAAAAGGGACAAATGAGCAAACAAGCGAAATGGTTACAGCTGTGTGACCGGCCTTAATAATGGGATAAGGAGGGGATGGGGAGAAGAGGAGGGAGGTGCATCCAGACACAATTCTCCCCATACAAAACGGGATACAAGCCATTTTACGTTCATCTTTAAGTCGTAGCATTTCACCAGTCGAGCCGGACTATTCATGCATTAACGTAGCGTGGCTTTACTATTTGTATAATTAGTGTTTTTAAAAGAAAAAAATAGCTTGTACAATAAAACAGCATATCTGCACAAGGAGTTATGGTCTTCAGAGCCTTACCTTTTTATAGCACATGCAGTATTATGGCAATTCGTTATCGTCGCAAAATGTTTAAAAAAAAACTTTTTGTTTTAATATTTATGGATATATGTACAAATATTAATAATTATTAACAAATATAAAGATAATAAAATATATTTGTAAAACTGTTTACTTACCAACGTGCGATAGGCTCGTGAGATCTGATTCTGTAATAAAAGAAAAATAATATGCGTGAATAAATTGCAAAAGAAAAAAAATGGGTGTTAAAAAAAAATTCAAAGGTGTAAAAAAATGGTATTAATGATATTTTAAATTATTATTACTACGTATGATTCCTAATACTAATTAAAAACTTAACATTATCGAATATAATTTCAATAAGAGATTTCCACCTATATATTGACTCATCACGATATCTCTGGAACCATAAGGCGTAGCGACTTGAAATTTGGTAGGATTATTCCTTTCGCCGAGTAGAGGTCAGCTAAGAACGGATTTTACGAAATTCCACCCACAAGGGGGGTTGCGGGGGTGTTAACAATGGAAAATTCCCATTTTTAACCTATAGCTGCTATCGACTTCAAATTTGTCGAAGATATTGCAGTATTAACATAGCGGGGCAGCAGTTATTACTTTTGATGCGAAACAGAGTTCGCCGGGTCAGCTAGTCGAATATAATTTCAATGAATAAGATAAGAAAAAAAAAAGGTTTTTTATTAATAAAAAGATATTATTAATAAAAACATGTTTTGGTGACATTTTAAATGAAGGAGCATATAAAACTTGTTTTTAATTAATATTATATATCAGCTAGATAAATAACAAAAAATATCTAATCTAAATCTCTACTTTCCTTCCATAGAATAGAAACATCAAAACAGCAAGATTACATAAATAATAACATGTTTTTATTTCATTATAATAATGCCTAATCTTCAGACAAACAAACTTAGAATTAACATAACATAACATAACTTCACGCCTTTTGTTACCCGAAGATGTAGGCAGCGGCTGTTAAGCCTCGTCTCGCCGTTATGTTTACGTCCCAAATGGAATAGGTGGCGAACCTATCGCCATACCGGGCACAAAGTTTGTCAGTCATCGATATTTATCACACATAGCTTCCGAAAACAATTTCGAAAAGTCATTGGTGTGAGCCAGTGTCTGGAATCGAACCCCGGACCTCTGGATCAGAGGTCGTGCGCTCGCCCACTGCGCCACCGAGACTTAGAGAACTTAGAATTAAAAGCTGATTAAATTGATTTTAACATAAAAACATATTTAACTTATCAAATAAATTATGTAAATAAATGCCTAGTCCGCCTCCAAGGGGAGGAACTCTATGATACATGTCATAAATATAAGAATAATAGATCGGCTATAGTAACCCAAACAACGAGACCAAAAATGGGTTGTTGATGTGTGAGTGACTTATCAATGTGTGCGTAAAAAGCGCTTCAAAGTGTCAACTTTTACACAGTATTGTTCATGTGTTGAATTAAAAACATCCTGAGAATCGCTTACTCGCGGTTGCGCTGTCAGTGATGAATATTAGTACATTTTTACTGACATGTGCCATCTACTACAGTCTATATTTATATGTGCAGTTTAAATTTGCGAAAAAATAACGTCATTTATATTTGATAGTTATGACAAAATTAGATATTATTATACATAATATGCACCTTCAGGCGTAGACAGTGAAAAGTATTCTTAGAAACATAACATAACACGAACATAACGCCTTTTTCTACCCGAAGGTGTAGGCCACAGAAATAGATCAAGATAGAACGGCCGCGATGTCATATTTCCATACATTTCGAGCGTGTCACTTTTTTAAAAACCACGCCCACAGCGTGACGTCATTTTCATTGTTAGCGACTAGCGAGCGAGCGACTAGTTAGGAGACACACACATTAGATTATCGATGTTAATATCGGCAACGTGTGTTAATTTTATTATTTTTATATTTTACCAACTTTATTGATTTTGTGTAACGATAATCATAGAAAGTAAAACATGTTAAATACTTTAATCCGACATATTAAAACCTAAAACATATTTTTTCAACAGTATATAAAATTTAGTTATAATTATTATACTGTCCTTGAAACTATACATATTTATTAAATATTTGCCTTTTTGTAAGGGTTGGCCTCACAGTCCTGGTTAAATAACGAAGCCGAACGTCTACATATACCTCGGTTACTGCCCGTTTGGGAAGAACGAAATGATTTTCCATCGGCGATTGGTCAAATTGGTGAAAACTTATACTGTCAAATAAACTGCTGCCAATGTAATTACGAAGCACTTCGGTTGAAATTTGTGGTGTTAGAATAAAGTAGGGACAAAGCAAGACATGACCTGATACTCAAATTATTATTGAATTAATTTATCGATAAGTCCTAAGACTCAACGATACATGGAGTGCCCATCTCTAACATTCGAAGGCCAAACACAGCGATTAACAGACACAGCGATCAACTAGCAGGTGTATTGTGTATTTCGTTCGTTCGACGTACATTACGCGTATAATTTATACGCGCAATGTTTTTGTATACGAGCGTTGAATGCGGACAGCAATGGATATTTATCATAACGAAAAAATATACAACTTGTGATCGTAATTATTGAACATAGTAAAAGTAAAACAATAATTTATAATCTCAAAAAAATACTTTCTACTGATTTTCTGTACTTACTGATCATACGAAATATTTCCTTTTTTCATATTTGATTCACTACTTTTGTTTTTAGAATTTGCCACAGCACAATAAGGCATATATGTGAAGTTTTATCTATTTTTTTACGTCCTGAACGCATGGCAGGAACGCTCGTTGCGTAATGAGAGCGAGTTTCGAAAAGCATGCAATATAGTGCAGGGTTTTGGCACGCTTGCCACGCCTATTCGCCGTTCTATCTTGATCTATTTCTGTGGTGTAGGCAGTGGCTGTTAAGCCTCGAGTCGCCGTTATGTTTACGTCCCAAATGGCGAACATAGTCCCATACCGGGCACAAAGTTTTTAATCATCGATATTTATCACACATAACTTTCAAAATTAATTTCGAAAAGTCATCGGTGTGGGCCAGGTTCGAACATGCGACCTCTGGATTCAGAAGCCGTGTGCTCGACCACTAGACCTATTTTTAGAAAACAAATATTTACATATATCTTTATCCATTTAATGGTTAAACAACCACTTGAGTAAAAATAACTCAATTATACGAACAAAGTAGGAATATCAGTACTCGATGTACGCTGACGTAAATATCGTATTAACAACAAAAAGCACTTTGGCTTTTGATAATAATAACCTATCATTATACGTTCGTAGGGGGTGTGATAATAAATGAAATGTTTATTTTTAGCCGTTTGACACACCTCACCTCCGCTTATCATGTATAATATTGTATGGAATAATCCGTAATGAGAACACAACCCTGATTCGACCTTATTTATCTAAAGTTGAAATCATATTTGTTAGTTTCATCACATATGTTATCAGTAGCTCTGTTGCCATGTTTACTATTGAGATATCACTATTGCTATTTTTCTTTTAAGGGTCGTCCATTAATTACGTGAGGCTTGAAAGCTATGTGACAAAAGAATCAAATATCGCAAGAAGAGAAGGGATGTGGTAAGATATTATGTCTATATATTTATTTTACTTAATTTCAGAATAAAATAAGATTATACTTTATACTAGTTGTCAGTCATCGATATTTATAGCACTGAGCTTTCAAAAAATTATTATGGGCCCAGAATCGTACGACGACTTTTTGATTCAGAAGCGACTTTCTCGACAACTGGACCTTATTGGAATTTAAATTTTTTAAGTTTCTTTGAAGGTACTAAAAATACACATAATGATGGGTAGTTTGGGATGGTGTGTTTTAAATCTCACCACGTATCACCAAGAGGGAAGAGGGGTCAAAAATATCTAAAAAAAAGATTACATGATTAATGGACGGGCCCTTAATTTATATTACTTCATGTTTGTACCGAGCTAGGTAAAGAAAAGTGCAGACAACGTTTTGTTACATTTCATCATATTTTTTTTACCAAATTATCAAACGAATTTTCATTTTCTTGATGGAGACATTTCGCTCTCACTTTTCTGTTATTATCTCAGTGCAGAAAGTGTATTAATAAGTCTTTTCAGTATAATATTTTAATTAATATAGCGACATCTAGTGAACGGTAGTTGCAATTCGACAAAACGAAGGTTATTTTTTCTTCTTTGTAAATATTGTGTTGTTTGTAAATTATTTGTAAGCAAGCAAGTACTTTTTGTACAAACAATTTTAATGTAAGATGCAATAAAGGAAGTTGTGTACAACAGTCGTGACGGACTGTGTTTTACATTACATTGCTAATGGATGGTTAAGACAAATGTTGGCGCAATATTCGTGTCACGAACAAATTTGTTATGTATTTATTCATTTTTTAATATAACGAATACAACGCCATCTAGTGTCATATGATGTAAAATATGAATGTACCAAGAAAACTAGGTTTTGCAAAAAAAAAAGTAAATAACCCTTAAATTCCTTAAAAGAGCTACCCAACATGCACACAAAATTTCATCAACTTCTGACGGCCCATTTCTGTGGAGTATCTTAGTGATTAATATCATGCCAAGAAAATTGTTTTGACCAAGTTTTATATTAAATAGTCTCGGTGGTCCAGTGGTCGAGCACACGGCTTTTGATACAGAGTCACACCAATGACTTTTCCAAATTGTTTTCGGATGTTAAGTGTGATAAATATCGATCACTGAAAAACTCTGTGCCCGGTATGGCAATAAGTTCGCCACGTATTCCATTTGGGACGTAAACATAACTGCGAGACGAGGCTTTAACAGCCGCTGTCTACACCTTCGGGTAACAAAGGCGTTATGTTTTGTTATGTTTATATTAAAAACTGTGTCTTATCTTAGTGTTATCCCGCAATCCCATTTGTGATTAAGATTAATGAAAAAAAAAGTCTTATAAACTATTCTTTTCTTTAAGTCAAAGTAACTGACTAAGCAATTTTCCTATGAACTTGCTTACAATACAACAAGAATATGCTTACGAACACAGTATTTATTTTCCTAACCAACTAGCTGACTATAAAACAATGTGTTATTAGTAATCTAATATGTATGACGAGGAAGTACCTTTACGTCGTTTTGATACACGTGTAACATAAGTATGGCGCCATCCCACGGCTCCATAAGGCTAGCTAATTGAACTCAACAATGCTGACGTATCAGTTTCTGAGGTGTAGTATTTAAAATATACAATAACATTGTAGTAATACGATTTTATTGTTGCTAACGACGTTATTTAATTAAAAAAAATACATTATAAAACTGTTGATTTGGTTTGGTTTCATGAACGAGTTTGCTTTTTTTATGGGATAGGGAGGCAAACAAGCAGGCGTGTCACCCGATTGCAAGCAACTAACGCCGACCATGGACACATGCAACTAGTACAAATAGTGTTAGGTACAGTTGCGTTGCCGGCCTTTTAAATGGGGTTGGAAGTGGGTTGGGGTTGAGAGTGGGGAAGGGGTTGTTCTTATAGACACCTCTCTCACTGAGCAAAACACGGCATGAGCCACTTTACACAGATATTCTGAGAGAACGTGGTATTTCACCGGTCGAACTGCGTGGCTCTAAGGATTCAAAAATTGTGTTTTGTGTCTAATTGAACATTTATCGAGGAAGGTATTAGTTTTATCATCACGCTGTGATTATTAGGAGTGGAGCAGTAATCTTTTTAGCGTTTAAAGTATATGGCTGTTCACGTTTGCGCAAAGTTCGCGTGGTCAGCTATAATAGATAATTCTGATGTTTCAAGCTATTATCATCCGTTCTGAATTACATACACATACACATAACTTCACGCCAAATCCCTTGCGGGGTAGGCAGAGAGAACAGAGCGCCATAGGGCACGATTCTTACACACCTCACTCGCTTCGTTGACTTTCATTACTCTTTTCATGCACGCACGTCGATTCTTGAGGCTCCTAACATCACCTTCCTCCAGAACACGTTCTATTTGGTCATGGAATGTGTGACTAAGCAGATATACAATGCAAAAGTGGGTGGATGTAGGAGTCGAGGATGGCCTAGAAACACATTCTATGACGGTTCTGAATTGTTGTTAATAATACATAACTATACGTATCATATAGATTCTATACAATAATTACGCGTTTTTCGACTAAGGAGTACGCAGCACCCACCGGTTACGCCTAGACTCATCACAAAATAGTTTTGGTTTCCACTCGCATTCGCACCCGAGACATCTGATCCGGCATCCATTATTAAGCCCTCTAGATTAATTTTACTATACAATTATTTTTAATATAACATAATTCAGCATTTTATATAAAATATCTGACATGATTATTAGATTTTTTATTTTTTATTTTATCATAAAACCCACAATTATTTTTAATCATATAATAATAATAATGTATAATTAGGAAAAACCCCGGTATAACTTTTTTAATATGTATATTAAAGAAAAAAAAACATATTTATTTCCTTATTTTGATTTAATACACTGTTAGTAAATAAAAAAAACCAATGGCGTCTTATAAGATATTGAGGAAAAAACAGAAAATATAATTTTAAAACATTTGTTTCTTAAATATTGAAAAGTCATGAAAGATATCATTGGTATTCCAACCTAGAATCTTCGAAATAAAAGCACAGAAACTTAACAGTTACAAATCTTGGGACATTGATAGGATGCTTATTGATGCTTATTATTGACAGCTTTTTCTTTATATTTGAAAATATTTACTGATAATTCTCGCTTATAGAGTAGTTGAAAATTTATTTGCAAATATTGATTTTTTTTTATGAATGTTGACTTCAAATTTACTTAACTATAAGTTAATGATTTAAAGTATTCGACAACGAAATTTATCGTAATTAATACTACTTAGGTGTTATGTTTTAATAATCATTATCAATAAAATAAGATTAGATTTAAAAAAAAATATTAAGTAGGTAAAGTTACTCAATCTAGATAATATAAAATAAATATTATTCCTCTTGTTTTTTTTTTTTCATTTAAATGAAGTGTTTACATATAAACATGTTTTCGTATTTTTTCCATAAGTTTAGTATGTTTTATCTCCAAACGTTGACGTCAAACGTCATGTGTTGATGAATTGGTAAATAATAGGCGTGGTATCGATGTTTTTTGAACGGACGTCAATTGACTTTTCCGAAAAAAAACCGAAGTTATCTGTTTTCAATATTAATGAGTGACAAAACTAAATGAAAAATTAAGGAAAGAAAGAAATATAAAATAATGAAGCGTGTCAACGTGGTATAAATTACCTCTGGCTAGGTACACTTTTAAACGTTAAAAGTTTAGCCATTTATAGATGGAATAGATTTTGACGTTAAAACAAGAACCTGGCCCCTCACCAACACATCGTAGATTTGTTGGTGGCCTAGGTCGTCCTTTACCGGTTCGCCCTTTCACACTTGTCTTATAAATTCTTTTAGTCAGTCTACTTTCGTCCATCCTTTCTACATGTCCGAACCATCTAAGCATTCCTTTCTCTATCCTTGTCACTATATCTTCTTTCACACCACAACGTTCTCGATTTTTCATTTTCCAATCCAATCAATCTCAATTTTTCATCCGTATAGTTAAAGCCTTTTCCTAGATATTTGTATTCAATTTAAAACAAGAATTACTCCTTCGTTATTAGATTCATGGATATAGACTAAGGAAATATACTACGGCGATGATTTAGCCTATTACCAAACCTCATTGTGGATTTTCCGCGCGAAAACCTTCTTGTACAAGTACATCAGTGACTCATGTGAAAAATCGGAAAACTCGATGACATGCCCATAAGATTCATAAATGACGTCAAACCAGGTGGCTTCCTTAACCGGAATGATTTAATCATTTGATTAACCGGTTTTAATACAAATTAAATGCGACATTTTGACAGCTGGTGGAGTGATGGCGGGAATGACGCAGACATCTTTACGTAAGTTATTTTTTTTTTGTTTGTGCAATGGCGTACTGATTTAAATAGTTTGTCCGTGATGTATTTTATTACGAAGATCGTTTAATATTACGTTTTTAATCGCTCAAAAGGATGACAGATTACGTCTTACCTGATGGTAAGTGAATAACATAATATATAGTCATAACCCCTCCATTATCTTTCGAGGTTTTTTTTTATGCGATAGGAAGGCAAACGAGCAGGCGTGTCACCTGATGGTAAGCAACCAACGCCGCCCATGGACACCAGCAACACACATAGTGTTACTGTTGCGTTGCCAACCTTTAAGGTATAGGGGATAGGAAGGGATGGGGAAGGGGGGGGGGTGGGTCTCCGGTTACCTCTCTCACCGAACGGAACGCGCCATGAGCCACTTTACGTCGATCTTCTGAGAGGGCGTGGTATTTCACCGGTCGAGCCGGCCCATTTATGCAGCGAACTGCTTGGCTCTACCACTGCTAACTGGATTAATTGTGAAAATTATATGATGATATTTTTTTTAATTTTTTTTTTAAATTAATTCTGGTATAAATCTTATAATGATCGTATTTTATGAAAACAAAGAACTTAAAAGAGCCACTTCAAAGAGAACTACACATTATGAAAAATATTATTTATGGTGTCAGAAAGAAAAAAAAATGCTTTCAAGGATGTTTTAATTGTAAAACGATAAACCGCCTACGTCAGGCTACCTCCATTTAATTATAGTTCCCCAAGAGGACTGACCGCCGATTGCATAGATAAATTATTACAGATTGAATTGAAGGAAAATTATATATAACATACATACAATCACGCCTTTTCCCATGGGGGTAGGCAGAGACTAATTCTTTCCACTTGATACAATCCTGACATACGTTTCTTGCTTCCTCCACTCTCATTAACGCGTTCATATATGCTCGTCGGTTGTGGCCACTCCTGACCTGGCCTCTCACTAACACATCGTGGATTTGTTGGTGGCAGGTCCGCCTAGGTCGACCTTTACCGGTTCGCCCTTTCACACTTGTCTTATAAATTCGTTTTGTCAGTCTTCTTTCGTCCATCCTTTCTACATGACCGAACCATCTAAGCATTCCTTTCTCCACCCTTGTCACTAAATCTTCTTTCACACCACAACTCGAATTACACTGTTTCTCATTTTATCCACCAAGCTTACTCCAGCTATACTCCTCAGACTCCTCATTTCTACAGCATTAATCTTACTTCTGTGCTTCTCCTGCCATACCCAACATTCACTCCCATACATAAGCGTGGGAACCAAAACCCCTCTGTGTACAGCGAGTCGTGCCTTTTTGGACTTTTTTTTTTTATGGGATAGGAGGGCAAACGAGCAGGCGTGTCACCTGATGGTAAGCAACCAACGCCGCCCATGGACACCAGCAACACATATAGTGTTACTGTTGCGTTGCCGACCTTTAAGGGATAGGGGATAGGAAAGGATGGGGAAGGGGGGTGGGCCTCCGGGTACCTCTCTCACCGAACGAAACGCGGCAATAGCCACTTTACGTCAGTCTGCTGAGAGGTCGTGGTATTTCACCGGTCGAGCCGGCCCATTCATGCAGCGAACTGCTTGGCTCTACCACTGTTAAAGGTTTCTGGTTATTCATAAAGTTGTTCAGGGCCCCATTCACTTGATTTCCAGCCAAAACCCGTCTTTCAATATCGCATTCATACTTTCCACATCTCGTAAACTTTGTTCCTAAATACATGAACTTTTTCACCTGTTCCACTTTTTCTCCATCAATCACAATCTCGCATTTAGACATACTTTCATCTCTTTCAAAAACCATTGCTTTAGTCTTACATACATTCACTTTCATCCCTTTCTCTCTCAAAGACCCATGTAATATATTAATCATCAACTGCAATTCTTCCTCAGATGATGCCAGGATGATCTGATCATCAGCGTAAAGAAGGCATTTGATGATTAAATCGTTCATTTTTAATCCATACACACTCTCTTTCAATTCTTTTAAACAATTATCAATATATAGGTTAAACAGTCCTGGCGAAGCTACACATCCCTGTCTAACACCCTTTTCGATGTTAAACCAGTCCGTATATGCCCCTCCTATCCTGACACAAGCGCTGGGATCGCTGTAAAGTGATTTCATCGCTCTTATCAAGCCACTGCTCACCCCATATAAGGATAGTGTCAACCATAATTCATTCCTCACCACTCTGTCATAAGCCTTCTCCAAATCTACGAAAGCACAGTAAACCTTTTAGCCAAAAATTTTTCGACTATGCTTCGTAAGGAGAAAAATTAAATATATATTATATATAAATTACGAAAAATATACTAATTTGTAACAATACTGGAATGGTTTTAAAAATAAAATGGGCAACGTTCGAGAACCTTCTTTCAATTCCTTTACTAAAGTGTTATTTGAAAATATGTAAAATTAAAATTCGTAAAATTCCCTATTAGGGAATTTTACGAATTTTTGAAAAGTGTTGCAATAAGTTCCTATAGTGCTACTAAACCACTAAAAAAAATCTGGATTTTTTTTTCAATCAATAAGTACCTTAAAAATGCATTTAAATATTACGTTTTTTAAAATTCGCGCGTAATTTTACGAAAACAGACGAAACGAGGTGATGACGTCAAAGGGTCATATTTAGCAACTCGGAAAAATCGCAACTCGAGTTGACTCGATTTAAATTACAGGTATGTAAAAATTATCCACTTGTTAACGAAAAAAAAATACACTATACAACTTGATATTCGGTGAATATTTACAGTTTCTATATGTTTACATTATTATTCTATTTTATTCTTTTATAGCATCGGAGGATCGTTAATTACTTACTGTTACTGTTATGCTCCCGTCAGATCCGCGGATCCCCGCGAACTCGAGGAGTTTTGGGAAACTGTTAGGGATATTCTGGATCTGGTTGAGGGAAATGAAAGGATAATTCTGTGTGGTGATCTTAATGGATGGGTCGGAACTAAGAGAGATGGCCTGGAGGCTGTTCTTGGTCCGAATGGAGACAAGAGAGTGAATGATGCTGGTAAGCTGATATTGGACGTATGCCTGGAACGGAACCGTTGCGGCAACATCTTACGAAGACATTACTATGGAAGAGATTGAATGGTCGATACGAAGTATGAAAAATGGTAAGGCAGCTGAATTGATATGTTGTCTGCTGAAATGATCAAACACGGTGGAACCTGTGTCCGGGACGCTTTCCTGACCTTGAGCAATCTCTGCTGGAGGTCGGGTAAGGTTCCCATGGACTGGAGGCGCGCTGACATTGTGCCATTGTATAAATGTAAGGGATAACGTATGCAGTGTTCCAGTTACAGGGCCATAGGTTTGATCAGTTTAGCAGCAAAAGTGTATGGGAAAATTATTGGAAGGAGAATGAGGGTGATATCTGATGGATTATTGAGGGAGGTTCATGGTGGTTTTAGAAGCGGACGAGAGTGCATGGATCAGGTTTTTTCTCTGATGAATGTAATCTCTGATGAATGTAATATTCCTGATAAATTTATCTTCCTGTCACCGTTATTAATATCGAGCAAGAAACAGTAAAATAATCAAATTTACTGTATGGAAACTCCGGTTAAATATTTATTTTATTTTAATTTAGTACTGATTGTTAAAGCAACAATATAATACATCAACGGTGACAATTTAAATTATCTAGTTATCACTGTTCTTAAGATACATATTGAAGCAGGTAACAGACAGGCAGCAAAGACTCAGTAAAAGGTTTTGGGTACAGAACCCTTAAAAGGACGTAAGAGAAGCTACACTGATCTGCTTCACGTAACTAGACTTGTGACTCGAATTACTTTTTTAAAGATGAATCAACCTCTTATCTAAAACAAAAAACCAGCAGTGTAAATTTTTTTTCAACTCGAGTTGGTTATCTCCGACTAGAGTCAAGCCCAACTCGAGTTCTTAACTCAAGGTGACAATCACTAGCTATATAATTACACGAAGTTGACGAAGTTTAATTATTACCTATTCACTATTGTAAACAAATCGCCGTAAAAGTTAGGTTATATTGTAAATTATGTTATTATTCTACATATCCTTGATGAGTTGTTCCTGAATGCAAGAATAAACGTAAAAACATTTGGAAAATTATGGATTCAGGTGCCGACTTATATCAATATGAGAAAAACTTGGTTCGAAGTTGCGTTATGAGATCTCAAACTTTTACGTAGCAAATCTCGTTTGTATTTTTGTGAAGATCATTTTGTGGTATCTTACCACATTATTTATCTAAATTAATATCTTTTACATGTGTACAGTTCCGTTCACTTGCGAATTTACATTTTATGTTTCAGATTGAACACGACATAGAAAACTATACAAGTTAGAAAATAATGGATTCAGTTAAGAAGATTCAAGTGAAATTACATTGCGTGCCCTCTAGATTCGAATAGAAAAAGAAACATGTGTCCTCTCTAAATGAATCTCATCTTACTGGATCTAAAAAGCCAAAATTATCTACATCTATAGATCATATAGAAGACATTGTCCAAGTTTCATCATCATGTATTGAAGGTAATTTGTGTGAATATCATAAATAAATTCATTCATATTATTAACTGATGGTTTCCCGCTACAGGGCAAAGACCTACAACTCTCATTCCTCTTTATCCCGCTCAGACTTAAGCTTACAAAAATAGAATTTCCACTATAATATAATATCTGCAGCACTCTTCAGCTTTGGTACACTGCTTACCTTCTAATGCTTATTACTTATGTAGTTCTTTATATTACTATTTCATTATTTTACACTTCTAGATTCATAGACAGTATTGAATGTGAATGTGATATAGAAAATAAATGTGAAAAAGCTGTGAAAACTATCCAAGCACAGGAACCTTATGAAACACAAATATTTATAACCCAGAAAGATTTAAGTATTCAGGCTCATTGAAAAGCACAACACAGAAGTAAATAGGTTCCAACTAGTATAAAATATAAAGATAAAATCACTTTATTGATAAAATTTATAGTGTTTAGTGCTACATCTTATTTTAAAATTTGTAGATAAAGAGACACTAAACCATTTAAGTTTTAATGTACTGCTGCTGGAATGAAACTATCTAAAACGGAGGTGAAACAGACAAAGCAAATAGCCAGTCTGAGAATACGCGTAGGGTGGGTGATTAGAAGATTACGAGAATTTAAAATGTTAAAAATGCATTCAGCTGTAATATAAATCTTATTGGAATGTTAGATTTATGCGTAAGAACAGCATGTGCATTAATAAATTTACAAGATTATTTGATTAAATGAATTATTATCACTATTAATTTAATTTTGTTTTATTAATTTGTTAGGTACCTATATTGATACTAGCTAGTCTTTGTGATGTCATTTGACTAGTGATTTAAAGTATACTTACTATACCTTCCACACCCTCAAGGTTACTTTAGCACTAACCTATTTAATATATGGACTATTCATTGAGAGCAATTTTATTATACCTACTGAAAACTTTACCAAATAATGTAACCTCGAATTAAAACAAGAATATCATTGTGGTTTTGGAATTGGCATACTTGTAGTTCATGATCATAAGACATTAAGTTATAAGTACATAGATACTAACTCATTAATGTCTCCAAAAATAAATAAATGAATATATATTTCACGTGGCATGAAAACCTGGATTAACTGTTACAAGTACTGTTTTTGTACAACACATACGCTAGCCTATCGATGTACGTAATAAAAGAGGCATAACGTAACTTCACGCCTTTTCGACCCGAAGGTAGTTGCCTCGGCTCGCCGTTATGTTTACGAGCCAAATGGAATAGGTGGCGAACCTATTGCTATACCGGACACAAAATTGTCAGTCATCGATATGTCACACATAATTTCCGAAAATAATTTCGAAAAGTCATTGGTGTGAGCCAGGATGTGAACCCGTGACCTCTGGATTCAGAAGCGGAGTGCTCGACCGCTTGACCACCGAGACAAAAATTAAGACAATATTTAAAGTTTAACTTTAATAATAAACGTCAATCAAATAATATCACTTTGGACTTTGGGGCCGTCCATAAATTACGTGAGGTGTTTTTTTTACATTTTCTGCCCCTCTCCCCCTGTTGGTGAGATGTCGTGAGATTTTGTTCAACCCCCTCCCCCATCCCCCAATCTCACGTGAGATTTTGCAGATTGTGGGTTTCTTTACTATTTGCTTGTATCTAATTTGTTTCGCGCTTTTATTTACGACTAGTTAAGACTAGTAATCAATAATGCTGCGCGTTATAAATTTAATAAAAAAAATGCAATAGAATACTTTGATACTACTGTGACTACTGTGATAAAAAGAAAATAATATCTACTCTAATTCAGTCCATGGAGAATTATGCGCGGTCTCAAGAGAGACTACAGGAACCAACATTTACATATGATTTTGAGTAAACTCATCTGCTCTTAAAGTGGTTAAATCTTGAGCCAAAATAGTATTTTTTTGTTTCAATCAGAACAAAAATTGCGTGTTATCTGTCGAGACCCTCCCTCTCCCTAACGTGAGATTATATGAGATTTGACTCGGCCCCCTCGCCCCCTAAATCATCTCACGTAATTTATGGACCCTTTATAATAAAGAATGGAACAATTTAAGTAACAAATCGTTTTCTTGAGTTAAATATGCTAAAATATAAATAAACACCCCATAAAAACCCCAAAAAACCCATCTCAATTTCTTGTACCAATAAATTTGGGGGAGGAAACTTCTAACTTATTCTCAGGTACTTAGCAGTTCTTATTTATATCCTCTTTGGTACTTAGATTGACACTGACACTTGTCACTGAGGTATTGACATTTGATTTGTTTCATACTTCATTCGATATGACCCTATGACGTAATAACATGGTGGCTTTCCGTTTTGACACAGATTAAAAAACCCAAAATTTTTGTATTGAAATTAAAAATTTAGCTTGATATTAGAGGGCATAAAACGAACATTTTCTGGTAGCCCTTTGCCTAAACTATCATAATATATAGATCTTGTATTTTTTCTCTACTACAGTAAAATACCCTATTCTCTATTCACCTTCAACTACGCACAACTGTGTTTAAATAACGACTAAAACATATTACGACATCTCGTGGTACCAACACGTAACTACAGAGGTTGTGTTATTCACAATAAATGCCAAAGCATTCACTGATAGGTATCTAACGTTATTCATAGATGGCAGTAAAACACATTTGACTTAAGCCATCTATCTATATATCAAGTAAACTTGATAGGACGACATCTAGGAGCGACATGCAGAACTATCTTCATGGAAGAAATAAAGTAATGTACGTGTTAATGGTGTGCACTAGATGGCATTAAAAACAGATTTCCTTACCAGTATCATTGAGAAGGGCATTGATGTCTGTGGTCGACCCGTCGGCCGACATCGCTGAAACAAACAAAAAAATGTTCTTATAACACTGAGAAAAGAAATTGAACATTTACATACATACATTACATACATATTTACATACAGTTCACGTTTTACAATACCTATATCACATTTTGTAAAATAAATAACATTTTATACATGTAAAAATTTGTTGCGACATGTTGCTGTAATATTTTAAAAATAATTTTATAATGAATATAATGTCCGTTATTATCTGGATAAGCTATTTTTTAAACTAGAAAACTGTAGGAACTGTCCTCCATAAGGAACAGTCTCCATACTCTTTTAGAAGTAGCAGGTATGTAGTGTTGTTGGACATAGCAACCCGGCGACCAGGATAGACAGGATACCTACTGAAAAGGTATGGCAAAGACAACTAACGATCAGAACAAAGACAATAGAACAATTAGGAGCAGTATGAAAAATTGCAGGCCTACATCATCTATTGCTGCATTTTCCTTCTGGTAAAAACCACCAACGTAAACATCCCCAAGAAAGGGAGAAGTCAGGCAGGTGGTCAGCCTGTCATGTCAATAATGATGAAATAACATTGTCTATATACTTACAATGTACCTATATCTTATTGATTTTGCTTTGCATTTTAATTTATATTTTAAAAGTACTTAAACTGAATTAATAATTAAATAAATGTTGTATTCTTAACGAGATAAATATAAATAAATATTTCCACTTCATTAAAAAATAACTAGTTATGATTTTTCTCATTTATTTGCTAAATTAAAACATCGGAATCAACAAGACAAACAACAGAAGATATTAATTTCGTAGGTTTTTTTTATTTTTCAACAGTCAAAGCTTGTTAATTTGTCTTAATTAGTCGACTTAATCCAGCAAATATAATGAACTCTTAAGATATTGGTCTAAAATTTACATTTTTTCTTAATTTTTTTTTTCATTTTTTTTTTCAGTTTGTTTATTGTCTGATGAATTATGTAATTGGCTCGAGAGAAGATCGCGACTGGTGCGTGACGGTGTGCGACACGCTTCATGACGACTTATATTGTCTACTTCATAATAATATTATAAATGGACGAAGCAGATGTACAATGCAAATGCGGATTGGTATAGGAGACGAGGAAGGCCACGAAACACCTTCCATGAACATATAGAACGAGTCTGGAGGAAGGTGATTTCAGAATGCCGCGTGTGCTTTAAAAGAGTTATGAAAGTCGTCGTCGTCGTCGAATAACTGAATGAGGCGTGTAAGAATCGTGCATTATGGCGCTCGGTTATCTCTGACTATCCCGCAAGGAATTTTCTCCCAACAGGGTTCATAAGTCTCAGCGGTCTGGAGGTCATGCACTTCGCTTCTGAATCAAGAAGTCGCGGGATCGAATCTTGACTAACAGTAATAACATTTCGGAAATAATGTGTGACAATTATCGATGACTGGACAACAATGACTTGTAACCGGCGTGTACCTACTAATAAGTTTTGCCAAGTATTTTATTTGGGACATAAAAATTCGAGGCTTAATTGCCGGTGCCTACACCTTTGGGTATAAATGATGTAGACTGATCTTACATGTAGTTTTCTTGGAGCATGTAAAAACATTTTTTTATGGGATAAGGGGGCAAATAAGCATGTGTGTCACCTGATGGCAAGCGACCAGCGCCGCCCATGGACACCTGCAACACGTATAGTGTTACAGTTGGGTTGTCGACATTTAAGGCAGTAGGATGGGGAAGTGAGGTTGGCCTCCGGGTACCTCTCTCACCGAACGAAACGCGGCATGAGCCACTTTACGTCAATCTCCTGAGAGGTCGTGGTATTGGCCCATTCATGCAGCGAAATGCTTGGCTCTACCATTGCTAAACATCCTTTAAACTTGGTAGATTTGTTTATTAGATGTGTCGCAGTTATGGCTGTCTGTATGTGCTTGTTTGCGATCATTATTGTTTTTAACTTACTTATTTTTGGAGTCGGTGCCAGCCTAGGTAACGTACTCTATTGTGTTGCACCGACTTCAATAATGAGTGACATTTGTAAATATTTTAATAGTTAAAGATGACTTTATTAAAGTATTACGTTTTGTATATTGTATTAAGTATACAAATTAGTAAATTACGTTATTTATAGCTGTTTAGTAATAGAGGTACTGTTTTCATATATGTATTTAAAGATTTTGTGGTTTACGTTTCTAGAAGTCGGTTTAACTTTTTTGTTTAAAAGTAATTTTTAGATACAACAATATAAGTAATAATATGTTATTTCCGTCGTCATAGTACACAATTAAATATTTTATGATAAAGCTATGATTTTATATGGAAGGTGGTATTTTTTTTATAGCTTCTTTATTTTTTAATAATCTTTGTTTTATGTCACGATTCTGTTGCGAATGTTCGTGCTGGTACTAATAGGTATTGGCCTATGCAATCCGTTTTAATTACCTACATTGTTGGTGAAGGCTAATCAAATAATTATTAATGGTTATAAAAGTTAAATAAGAATTGCTTTACTAACATAATTCTTGGTTTTATTATGATTAGATTAGATTATTTATCAGTCTTTATTTGTCTATTGCCCATTTTTTTTTCTCTTCAATAATATATGAGTTTTGGCGGGAATGTAGAGGAGTGCGTGTCCGTTCTTTGCATTATTTTCTAAAATTTGTGTTTCAAAGGGTCTTATTGGATAAAATTAGTGGCGTTTTATTGAATAAGTGTTCGTATATGAGTGCAAATTTGGAAAATGGTGTAAATATCGTGTGTAGCGTGCTCTTCTGCATTGTCGTCAGGGCTCCCTTGGTACATCATCCATGAAGCGCCACGGCTTCATGGATGATTAGTTTAGGTTAGTTTAGGTTATATTAATCTAGATTAAGTTAGTTAAAGTTAAATAATTTTAAAAATGTATTAGACTATGCTGTATGGTATAAAGACCTTTAGGCCTGTCCCAATAATATATGTACCTAATTCTTCTAGCCAGTAAGTAAGGTTTTATGTTAAAATAGTCACTTCACGAACTGTCTCAGGATATATCGATCCGCCCAATCCAGTAATAGCACTTTATTGGGTTTTTTTTAAATTTCAAATTTGACATCTGTGGGCTAGGCTGGGACTTATATTAAGTTTTTATTGGAAAATTTTCTATGGAATTACAAATATATTACCAATAACAGTTTCATTACGCGGAAAGTTTGATGCATTTTAAATGTACATATTTATAATTAATGATAATAGGTATTATAGTAATCCGGCAAACTTTCATTTAGTACATTTAACATGCCATAATAATAATTCGCGGAAAATATAGCTAAAAACCAAAAAAAAAAACATTTTCTCCTGAAAAACAGTGTTTTGCGATTACTGGTTTATTGGCCCGGGACTACGATAGATACATTGACATCAAATAGTGCATTATAATAAATACATAATATATAACTAAAGAAAATATGGACCCAATCGCCATGGCCGGCCCGTTTCCGAGTGTAGGGGCCATCATGAGAAGAACCGGGCAAAAAAACACAATAATAATGTACCAAACACTCTTCTCAATTAAAACTATCTGAGAACCGATATTAGTATGTCATTTAATTACGAGAGGTTACTCTTACCGTAAAGGGTCAAACGATTTCTGTAATAAATTCGATTGTCGTTTGATTGCAATCGATAATAAACAATTAACAATCGATTATAAAAGAGTTGGGTTAAATTTCCATAAGAAAATCGTCATTTTTATTTAAATACTATTTTTATGCCAGGTAAAATACCTACCTAGGTAAGTATGTAGTTAATACAATTTTCATATCGTATTGGAAAAATGGTCTCGTGAAAAGGTCTTTTACCTCTCGTCATGATGTGGTCAAAGACCTATGAAGTGGGTACTTAAGCAAATAAATTGATAAATAGCGTTCACACACAAGTACACAGGTAATTCACCTATTCAAGTGTTATGTTACATTAAACAAATTTTTATTATTAATGTATTGACATCATGTCATCCGGAGAGTGCTAAGAACGACTGTGGAAATATTTTGGTCCAATAAAAAAACTGCTTGTAAATATGACTTCTTGTATGAATTTATTAGACTTCTATATGAAGTTCTAAATATTTACCATAAAGTGGCAAAATAACTTGTAAGAGACACGAAAGTATCCTAATTTTCCAGTACTTATCCCGCTTTAGGTGGTGTGCACTGCTGTGCACACCACCTAAAGCGGGATAGTTAGTAGATAGATATAGATATACGACATAGATAGTTCGAAAGGATGACATGCTTGTCATCCTTTCGAACTATCTATGTTGACAAAAGATTTGGCTGTGGTTTTATGACCGACCGCCTGCCTGACGTCAACCCTCCTTGGTAATGTTCAATTGAAGGAATCTTTTCATTTATATATATAATGTACTATATTATTGACAAAACTGTTAAGTGAAAGCTATTTCTTTTACCATTTCCAATTCAATAATATAAATTTAACAGGTGCAAAAGAAGCTAGACAGTTTACTTGTTTGTTATAATGACTAGCTATTTTTGGATGAGAATATTTTAATGGATGTACGAGATTAATTTACTTTTTATACATATTTGGAACAAAAAAATTGTGAATTGTGTTCGCGTTGAGTTTGTTTATCACGTTTAATCTGTTAATTCTGGTTAATACATAATAATTTAGTATTCGTTTAGGACGGTCAAAGTCTAATCTTGTTTGCTTAGTCAATTTTGGATCATTCAGTTCTTTCTACATGTACGAAACATCGAGCATGCCTTTTCTTGCTTTTAATCCAACTTCCTCCCTTACAATCTTGTTTACAGCGAGAGTCACTCTGTAATTTGCAGTGTCCTTTCGACCATTTTCGACCGAGTTTATCCTTCTTTCATGAATATTCAGCCATACCCAATTCTCGATTCCTTAAGTTAGCGTTGGGCTCAGTACCAGATCGGAACCTGAGACTTTAGATTCAGAACAACTCGGTCATATTGTATATGTTTTAATATAGTTTTTTTGTTGCCACATTTCAACTTTCGTACATTCAACCTTGACATAACAATGTCAAATTACTACAAATATTTCAAATTCATTAACTATAAACGTAATATTTGAATTGATTTGAACATTGAATTGAAATAGTTAAGTAACATATTATATTATTATTTTTTGGTTACATAACATAAAAACTATTCGCCCTTGGTTTGAAATACAATGAACACGTGTTTTGTTATTATTGTTGGTCAAAATAAAGAGAAAAAATAATTAGATTGAAAGAAAAAAACCATGTCGGTATCAACTTTTAAAATACATTTTTATGTGTTTTGTTTTGGAACATAAAAGTATACAAATATTTGAGTCGTCCTTTATTTTAGATCAGCCATCAGGTCCTACTTGGTATGGGTATTTTGAGCTATTATTTTAATAACTGGTCTGTTGCCTGCAGCTTATTTATAGTGGTAGAGTCCCGCAGTTCGGTTCATGAATGGGCCGGCTCGACCCGTGAAATACTACGACCTTGCAGAATATCGATGTAAAATGACTCCAGCTGAGAGAGGTGTTTGGAGGCCCACGCCCTTCACTTCTCCCGTCCCCATCCCACTTCCGAGACCTTCCCTATACCATGTCAAAGGCTAGTAACGCAACTGTCAATACTATCTGTGTTGCAGGTGCCGATGGGCGACGGTAGTTGCTTACCATCAGGGGATATGCCTGTTCGTTTGCAACTTTCATCCAATAAAAAAAGCTCTGAACATTTTGTCACGGATATCAGTTGTAACTTAAATATATTTATAATATTTATCCATCCCTTCACAAAAATCATCATTATTATTTTCCAACCTTTCCCATTTTAGGGGTCGGCACATCAGGTTTTTCTTTTCCACCCTTCCCTATCATCCGCAGCTTCCACACTAACACCCTTCTTATTCATGTCGTCTTTCACACAATCCATCCATATTTTTTTAGGTATTTCTCTTATCTTATTTCTTTCCACATTCAGGTTTATCATTCTTCTTGTAACATGTGGATCATCCCTCATCATTACATGCCCATGGTCCATCGACATATGTCATAAACATTATTAATATAATATCCGTTCCGTCCGTTCGGAAGTTGCAAGTAGGAACGTGAACGAAAGGTCAGTCGGTTCGATTTGTATGCGCGGCACGTAGGGTCAGTCCGACCCGGGTACAAACACATTGACAATGATACATAACACTATGAGGTCACACTATTGTTTTTATTTTATTTTTATTTTCAATACATAAACACTTGTCGCTTTAATTATGACAGCTTCTTTTGGTAAAGAATTGTTTTTTTTATATGTACCTGTCTATATATCTTCACACCTTTTATATCTATTGTATAGGAAGTGAGTGGACCCTATTTTCACTAAATGTATAAAGATTCATCACTCATATTATGTCTATCTCTCAATCTATTTGTGCCAGCTAATCTCTTAAGGAACTGGATAAATTCATGCGAACTTTCTCAAGGAGATATGTAACTGATTTAATATGATATATCTGACACTACTTTACTTAACATAACATAACTTCACGTCTTTTATTACCCGAAGGTGTAGGCTGTTAAGCCTCGTCACGCCGTTATGTTTACGTCCCAAATGGAATAGGTGGCGAACCTATTGCCATGCCGGGCACAAAGTTTTCAGTCATCGATATTTATCACACTTAACTTGTAAAAACAATTTCGGAAAGTCATTGGTGTGAGCCAGTGTTAGGATTCGAACCCGGACCTCTGGATCAGAAGCCGTGTGCTCTACTACTGGGCCACCTAGACTATAAGCACTACTGTACATTTTTTTAAATTATTTTTTTCAATTAAATTCGACGCAGACGATGTGGCTACCACACCAAGGAATAAATTTATACGTGTAAATTATACAATTTTATATTTATAATGCAATAAATATAATAAAATTAAAGAAGACTAAGGCATTTTAATATCACCTATAGTGAGTCACGCTTCCATTTAAACTTTTATTTAAAAAACACTTAGATATTTTAATTGCTTGATGAAAAAAAGTGAATTTATACATCCTGCAAAATATTGTCCTAGGTAAAACCCATATGGTCAGTTGCAAGTGCCCTGAGTAATATTGATGTTAATACACACTTATTCTTTGTGGTTTTGGAGGTTGGAAGGCTTTGTTTACCATCTTACATCATGCATTATAATCAACTAGTCGTGTCGATGGTCTGGAGATCGAACACCCTACTCCCGAATCAAGAAGTCTTGGAATCGAGTCCTAGCTCACCTAGCCACTGATTTTCCGTAATTTTCTTCGGAAGTTATGTGTGATAAATAGATGGATGACTGACAAAATTTTGCAAAGTGTTACAACCGCTGCCTACACCTTCAGGCTAAATAAGTTGCAAATAAAATAAAATAATTAACTACCCACCTAACAAATAAATATCGGTTGTTTTTCGCCCTTCGAGCGTTACAAGTCGTAAATTCTCATTAAAACTAACAATAAATTAATACAATTTGAAACGAACGAGATAATTAAAACCTGCTCTACCTCAAAAGTAATTTTAATAAATTATGCATTGTATGTAGTTCAAATGGTCCAAGGTCTTAAGACTCTTGTTACTTCGTCACCAAACAAATTAAATGTACTTATTATCTTTTTAGGGTATCAATTCCATGCTTGTATCACCATATATTTAACTAGCTGTTGTTTTGTGGCTTGGCTCGTTTGGTAAATTACAACTTGGGTTTTTTTTGCAGTGTCCAAACGTTCATTTATTCTATACATATAGAAAGCACTATATAAAAATGTGGGTTATGAACCATTGTTGCTTGAAACTATTAAAAGTTTTAAAACGTTGCTAAAATTGTCTAAAAATGTCAGTTGTCGGCGAGTGACAGACGTATAGAAATCTGCACGACTGTTTCAGAGATTACTCGTAATAAACATGCACGCAGCATGCATGGCATATTTGATAATTTGTTATTTGTATCGTTATGTCTGGTATACAATTAAAATAAAAAAGGTGACATGCAAATACATAAAGATATCTCGATATTATTTAGTTGCATCGATAAAGGTTTTCGTTAATTAATCGAATAAGGTATTATTCGATGTAAACTCAACATCAATTTAAGAATTATGCATATTGATAACGTTTTAATTAATATCTACACCAGACGGACCTGAATGCATTTGCGATGTTCCTCGCGAGACTAACATTTAATTATCTGAAGGTGCAGGCAGCAACAATTATGATTCGACGCACCGTATTAATTTTCTGCTCCCAAATTTATAATAGGTGGTAAAACCTATTGCCATAATGTCATAATTCTATCGTTTTCTACACATTAGCTGACCCGGCGAACTTTGTTCCGTATAAAAAGTAATTTTTACGTTTACAATTAAAGTGGAAAATCTCTCAATTTATCACTTATTCTATACTACATTATAGATAAAAACCATCCTGTTAACAACCTCTATCTAAAAAAAAACCTAAAGTTTCAAAGACCTAAGTATATAAGGGGACAGACAGCGGAAAGCGACTTAGTTTTATACTATGTAATGATAATGATATTATTATGTTACCTATTCGTTATGTATTGTTATGCTTTGTAAAATTCAAATTAGAGTTCATAAAACTTCCATAACAATAGGTTATAAAGACAACTTCACTTGAAACTTTATTTGAAGCGTATTAGATGCAAAAAAACGTACATAATCATTATTCAGATAAAATCTATTGTTATGTCTGTGGCTGTCATGAGACGACTTGATTGTTAAATTAAAGTTACTATAGTATCTATCAGCAGTGATTTTAAATTAAAATTCATTCATCATGCACATACTAGTAGCAAAATTAGCAGACTACTTTACAGATCGCCTTTAAATTAAAATGGAAGCTGTGTTTCATACCATATAATAGGGACCCTAGACTAGACCCTTTTTTCCATATTTTAAAACATCCTTTCTCGAAGAAAAAAGACTCGAGTGACTACTAGGACAAGCTGAACGAGATGTGTTCCTGAGTTCAGACCGTCATCAAATTGAGTTGCATTTGATTTTTATCTTAAAATTGAATAAAAAGTACATATTATAAATAAATTTTCTACAGATTTATTTTTGGTATGGATAGTATTTACTAAGTATCTAAATTAGGTTTTAGTTCCACTGTAAAAGGTTCCTAGGCCATAGATATACACAGGTCACGATTTGTTTAGAATGCATAAGTTAACACCTAACTTTCGAAACTAATTGTCTGGGAACTTCTAAACAGCAGTCCTTTTAAGAAGTCACTAAACTGTTAGAACTCATCATCAGCCTATTGCGGTCCACTGCTGGACCTAGGCCACTCCCTATGTGCACAACATCCGATTCTTTGCCTTCCGCATCCAGTCTTTTCCAGGAGCCTTTCTCAGGTCGTCTGACCATCGCGCTGGTGGGCGTCCTACGCTACCTTCCTACTCCATCTACCATCGGTCCTTCGGCAGGTATGACCAGCCCATTGCCACTTCAGCGAGCTTATTCTAGGAGCTATGTCGGTTACCCTAGTTCTCTGGCGGATATACTCATTCCTGAGTTTATCTTTCAGAGATACCCCAAGCATAGCTCGCTCCATAGCTCGCTGAGCAACTTTAAATTTGTGGACTAGCCCTACCGTGAGTGTCCACGCTTCAGCACCGTAGGTCATTACCGGTAAGACGCACTGGTCGAAGACTTTGATCTTCAGACATTGCGGTATAGGCGAGTCGAAAACGCGACGCAGTTTGTCATTATTATTATTATTACATAGTATAAAACAAGGTCACTTTCCGCTGTCTGTCCCCTTATATGCGCATATCTTTAAAACTACGCAACAGATTTTGATGCGGTTTTTTTTAATAGTTAGTGGGTGTTAACGGGGTGGTTTTGATCTATAATTCATGTATAGTGTAGTAAAAAAAAGTAATAATTTTCAAGATAAAAAAGTGATAAATCAAAACAACGTACTGCATTATTATGCACCTTTAAAAGGTCTACAATAAAGTCCGCGAGGGCATATGTCTCTTATGGATAACCCACAATGAACATTTTTATTTTTTTACTTTTTACGAGAAATAATGGCCTATATACGAAGCGATTTTAAACATTACAGCATTAATTTTCATCCAATTAAGTGTCATAAATAGATTTTGTATGTAATATAGATGATCCTGGCGCTTTACAGCATGCAATTTAAACAAATATTTTCGAAGATATTGCAGTATTAACATAGCGGGACAGCAGTTACTACTTTTGATGCGGAACAAAGTTCGCCGGGTCAGCTAGTTAGAACTAAATTACTTTATTAATAGAACAATATGTTACATTTACAATATGTTACATTTTCCTTATATTACAACCCATATGGTAGTTCAAGAATTCATTAAAGACATTTTAAACTTGATTTATTTGTCTTGACTAACTATTTTGTTATAACTTAACTACCAATAAATACATAACATAACATAACTTCACGCCTTTTGTTACCCGAAGTCATCATCAGTTGTCAGTCATCGGTATTTATCACACATAACTTCCGAAAACAATTTCGAAAAGTCATTGGTGTGAACCAGTGTCTGGAATCGAACTCCGGACCTCTGGATCAGAGGCCGTGCGCTCGCCCACTTCGCCACCGAGACTACCAATAAATACAATGTAGTCATAAGTTGTTAATTTGCGAAATTATTACGGTATTAGTATTAGTACCGGTTATTACGGTATTAGTACGAACTAAAATGATAACCACAGATTAAGAAAGAAAACTTTGTGCCTAGTATGGCAATAGGTTCGCCACCTATTCCATTTGGGACGTAAACATAACGGCGAGACGAGGCTTAACAGCCGCTGCCTACACCTTCGGGCAACAAAAGGCATGAAGGTATGTTATGTATAATTCCAGAAAGAAATAATATAGAGAGTAATTGAAATAGTAGTTACTTGTCTAAGCTATTAGTTAACTAATTACTAATACCTATCCGGAAATACATATATTCACTTACTAAAGTTATTTTTGTAACTAGACATAATTAGGGTAAAATACTCGGAAAATGGTTAATACCATTCAGTCTATAATGGTCATAATAGGCTTCAATATTGACATAAGGCTAATAGTTTGAATTATTTACGCAATACAACAGGTTTTAAACGATCAGTTCGTGTTTTATCCAGATTGTGAGTTGTGATGATGCTGGACACCGATTGTCAAACTTTTTTCTTAACTATACTTACATTTTTTATTTATTTATTGCCACCGAGACGAAACAACTTATGCCGGGTCAGGTAGTAACAAATGAAATTGGAATTTATAAACTTTGCAATATGATTTTTATTATTAGTATCATATTTTCCATATTAGATTGAAGTAAGGAAAATTATGTGACGAGGATAACTCACTTAGTTCTAGTTAACAGCTCTTCCGGTAAAGTTAATGTGAAATATAAATAATAAAAAAATATATAACACTTCACTTGTACGCCAAATGAGTTTAATTATGAAAAACATCATCATCATCACTGCTGGACATAGGCGTCTCCCTGAGAGAGGCCTATGTTCAGCAGTGGACTGCTGTCTCCCAGGGATAGGCCTTAATTATAAATTCAATCAAAAATTAACAACGCGTAAAAACCCACAGTAAAAAAGGATTTTAGTTAAATTTTAACTGTAAAACAAAACATACATAACTTCACGCCTTTTTTTACCTCAAGGTGTAGGCAGCAGCTGTTAAGCCTCGTTTCGCCGTTCTGTAATAACTTCACAGCTTTAATATAAGAAAATGTAGACATCGATATACATATATTAAAAAGAAGAGTTTATTATCCTTCGGATTCCTTAAAATGCTATTAACAATAATAATATATTTAAATGTAAAAACCGCATCAAATAACTATTTTAATCAGACTAAGCAGGTATCTTAAAAGTATGAGCATAGCTGTAAAAATTGCCCCCAATTTGTATATTTGGACTTTGCTACGATATTTATAGCCTTTTATGACTTTAAAAATATCTTGGGTGGAACTTTGTTGAGTACAATGTTCAAACACATACCCGAAGGTCAATCAAATAAATGGAATTACTGCAAATAAACAAAGTCCAAAGTTCAAATCAAAACGTAGCTTTTTACAAGTCATCATTCGTTGAGTATTTCTCTTTTATTATGGTAATTATATCATGTTGGTATATAAAAAAATGCGGAGAAAACATTATTAAAACCTTCACAAAAATAGTTTGGCTGATAACAATAATAATCTAACACAAATAACTTCACGCCTTTTTCTACCCGAAGGTGTAGGTAGTGGCTGTTAAGCCTCGACCTCTACAAATATTTAGTTTTTGAACTCAAGTTATAGTGTAAGTATTTCATTCTATAGTTAATAGTTTGAGTAACTTTGGTGTGTAAAGCTTAACCTAAGTCATGTTTCACCAAAAGCTTGATGATTATATAAAAAGTACCAAGAGAATTATTAATAAAATATGAATCCCTTAAATTTAATTTTCTTAAAATTTTTATTTTCACACACCGCTCGACCGCTCGACCGGTGAAATACCACGACCTCTCAGAAGATCATCGTAAAGTGGCTCATGCCGCGTTTCGTTCGGTGAGAGAGGTACCCGGAGGCCCATCCCCCTTCCCCATCCTTCCCTATCCCCTATCCCTTAAAGGTCGGCAACGTAACAGTAACACTATATGTGTTGCTGGTGTCCATGGGCGGCGTTGGTTGCTTACCATCAGGTGACACGCATGCTCGTTTGCCCTCGTTTGCCCTATACTATAAAAAAAACCATCCCGCTTTTGAGTCCAGAAGTCGCGGGTACGAATATTGGCTCAAACCAATGTCTTTTCGAAATTGTTTTCGGAAGTTATGTGTGATATGATAATCGATGACTGAAAACTTTGTGCTCGGTATGGCTAAAGGTTCGCCCCCTATTCCATTTGGGACGTAAATATAACGGCGAGACGAGGCTTAACAGCTGCTGCCTACACCTTCGGGTAGAAAAGGCGTGAAGTTATGTTAGGTGTGTTTTATGTTATTAAACACGTGCTCTTCTACAAATAAGGATTGGATGAATACATAAATAGGTATATTAAAAAAGCAAAGAATATTTATCATTACGCATTGTGAACGCATGTTTTTTTTTATATTTTAGAACTTAATTTTATACTTACAATTCTAAGTACGAGTATATAACAAATATTTGGTCTGACAATATATCTGGTGGAGTTATTATCATATATGTTTTTAGATAATAATAATACTTGGTACTTCACACCTTTAATACTGAAGGGTATATACAGCGACAATGCCTCGACAAAATTTAAAACGTAACCTATTACAGTTTAAGTCAAAGATTATTATATTATATATTACATCACTTAACTTCCGGAAAATCATTGGTTCGAACAGGATGAGGATTCGAACCCGGAAACTCTGAATTACAAGAGGGAATTTATGGATATCGTAAGAGCTCTTCCGGTATCTAGGTAAAAATTAATTATTTGATTTATATAGTTTCCTTCTAATAAGTATTATTACTTGAAGTTCTTTTATGACATTAGTTCAAAGTCCAATTAATTTACTAAGGAAATTCTTATAATCCCGACCAAATATGCTCAACATCTTCCAAAACAACACACCCAAAAGCAGTTAACCACAACTAAACAAACTTCGACATTCTACATTAACGATAAGCAAACTATGATCGAACAAAAAATTAGAGATCCGTAAGAAAAAAAAATCGTTATAAATGGTCATGTTTTTATGTTATTTTATTCGCTTCTTGGCCTTTTGGCTAAGATACGGCAACAGTAGTAGAGCCAAGCAGTTTGCTGCAAGAGTGGGCCGGCTCGACCGGTGAAATACCACGACCTCTCAGAAGATCGACGTAAAGTGGCGCATGCCGCGTTTCGTTCGGTGAGAGAGGTACCCGGAGGCGGGGTGGGCCTCCGGGTACCTTGCAGCGAACTGCTTGGCTTGTACTGTTGCCGTTACTTGGGCGGTGCTGGTCACTTACCATCAGGTGATACGCCTACTCGTTTGCCCACCTATTCCATAAAAAAATACTTACAAATAATCCACAAATGCTTAATTATTACCGATATTTATTTCACAGTACCACAAGGAATACTATTTTTTGAGTACGAGTATATACAATGAGTGTATGCTGAAAGGGTATTATTTATTACTAGCTGACCCGGCGAACTTTGTTCCGCATCAAAAGTAATAAATAAGTAAACTTTGGATTTATCACTTTTGCTTCTACTACATTATACATGAATTATAAATAAAAACCACCCTGTTGACACCATCTATCTATTCATATATTAACAAAACCGCATCAAAATCCGCTGCGTACTTTTAAAGATATGGTGACAGAAAGTGTAAAGCGACTTTGTTTTATACTATGTAATGATATATTATCAACTGCAAACACACAAATCTTAACTCTGTGTAATGAAAAACATTATTAATAATATTTCAAAATGTTAATATCTAATACATTTAATAACTAAAATTTATTGTCCCACTCTTATTAATAACTTAAACTTTCCTCAATAAATGGACTCTCTAAAACTAATATTTTTTTCAATCCAAATCGTTGATATTAGCGATTAACGACCAAGATATATTATGGTGATAATATTATCAGTTTCAATCAACACTTTAAAAGTAATATTAATAGAATGTGAGGGACTTAGTCCGAAGCTTTTTGTCAACTTTTAGTTTTTTTTAATACTACTTAAACCTTTTTTTTAGTTGGTCATTGTCTCTCTACAAAAAAAAAGACCGGGTCACCACATGTTTTAACCAGCATGTGTTTTTTATAATTTAAATGGTGTCGATTTGGCACCTTGGTATTACTCTTATCAAAATAAATTCACTACATTTTAAAAGAGATCACGATATTAAAAATGTAAATAGATGGGCAACTCTATGTGGTATGCTGAAGACCGTAAAGTCTTTATATTTTAGCAAAATACACCAAGTCGAAGTGCGTGGGTATATCTTGCGCTTCGTCCCTTTATATGAAGTTGCAATATTGTAAAGAATTAAAAATAATATTATCATATCGGCTTAGAGATGTAACTGTGAACTAAAGCTAACTTTGACCCAGGACTTTGGTTACATAGATAAAATATTTTTAAATAGTACGTTCGTTTTAGATATTTAGATCACATTAAAGGAATTAGGTACTGTTAAATAGACAGTGGTAGAACCAAGCAGTTCGCTGCATGAATGGGCCGGCTCGACCAGTGAAATACCAGGACCTCCCAGAATATCGACGTAAAGTGGCTCATGCCGCGTTTCATTCGGTGAGAGAGGTACCCGGAGGCCCACCCCCTTTCCCCATCCTTTCCTTTCCCCTATCCCATAAAGGTCGGTAACGCAACAGTAACATTATATGTTTTGCTGGTGTCCATGGGCGGCGTTGATTGCTTACCATCACGTGACACGCCTGCTGGTTTGCCCTCCTATCCCGTAAAAAAATACAACTTTTAGGGTTTCGCGTTGCATATTACATAAATATAATGAACGGGAAATGACGCCACACGTTTAGGTAAACAAATAATCCAAAAATATATAAAAATCTAATTTACGTGTCATATTAGACCCGGAAATCATCATTATAGCTGACCGCGCGAACTATGCACCGCCATATTATATACATTTAATAACTAAAATTTATTGTCCCACCACTCTTATTAATAACTTAAACTTTCCTCAATAAATGGACTCTCTAAAACTAATATTTTTTTCAATCCAAATAAGTAGTTCCTGATACATACATACATAAATTGTCGCCAAATTCCTTACAGGGTAGGCAGAGAGAACAAAGTGCCATAAGGCACGATTATTACACGCCTCACTCGCTTAGCTAGTATGTATTAGCGTACTGACAACCAAGTCATTGATAATATTTATAACTTCAATGAAAGCTTTATTAGCAATACCACTTATGAACAATGAATATAGCAATGAACTTGTCCCAAGTTTTTTGTCAACCTTTAGTTTTTTTTAATACAACATAAACAACTTTTTTATTTGGTCACTATTGTTGACTTCAACGAAAAAAACGGTATTCGGAGGCCCAATCCCCCTCCCCTTCCGAAACCCACTCCCGACCCCACCCATATCCTATTGTAAGGGCCGGCAACGCAACTGTAACACTGCATGTGGTGAGGTGGCCATGGGCGGCGTTTGTAACTATCATAAGCCTGCTCGTTTGCCCCTTATACAGTAAAAATGTAACCTAATTCCTATTCTATCCTACTTCTAATATATAAAATTCTAGTGTCACAATTTTCGTTCCCATACTCCTTCGAAACGGCTTCACCGATTCTCATGAAATTTTGTATGCATATCGGGTAAGTCTGAGAATTTTCAACTCTCTACGATCAACCCCTATTTTTAAATTTTATTTTTTGGAAAGACAACGTTTGCCGGGTCAGCTAGTAATATATAAATGTGAATGTAAGTTTGTTTGTGTGTTATGCTTTCACGCGATAACTACTCAATCGATCATCATGAAACTTTGTACACATATTCTTTGAGGTAATTTACATATATTTGAACCCGAAGGAAAAACTTATACCTACATACTTATATCCTACATACTCTTATAAAATTGTTACAGTCCAAAATTATTTATTTTTGTTACAGAGAAATATATTTTACCTTAAAAAAATGTTGTTAGTATGTAGTAATTTTAAAAATTAATAATTCCTGCTAAGCAATAAAACAGTGTTATCATATTGATTAACTTCTATAGTAATGATCTTTGATACCTATTTAATGGATTTAATGCGAGCGAAGCCGCGGGTAAAAGCTAGTAACTTTTATAAATAAAAATACCAACAACAACACAACATAACTTCACGCCTTTTCTATTCGAAGGTGTAGGCAGCGGCTGTTAAACCGTGTTTCGCCACTAAGGTTCCATCCCAAATGGAATAGGTGGCGAACTTATTGACATACCGGGCACAAAGTTTATAGTCATCGATATCTAAATACACATAACTTCCGAAAACAATTTCAAAAAGTCATTGGTGTGAGCCAGAATTCGAACCCGCGACTACTTTATTCAGAAGTGGGGTTCTCGACAACTGGACCACCGATACCTTTTAGCAAGAAACAAACGTAAAAAAATCTACCTGCTAGCTGTCGCGGTCCGAGCTGTCCGAGTCGTATACGTCATCCGTATTGTAACTAAATATTTCCCTATGAAATGAATACTTACATTTTGTATTTTGCGATATCTTTTGAATTAAATGTCCGAATTAAATTATTCAAAAAGTTCTAGAAAGGTATTGAATCTATCTTTCTATTGCAGTAATTTATTTTAAGGAGAATTAATATCAAGGTACAAAATAAAGCATTTTTATAACGACATCAATATAATTATTTTTAAAAATTCAAAAAACACTGATTGGGAGATAACTACAATAGGCCTCGCGGACTTTTTTATAGACAAATTTATGTTCTGTAAAAGTGTAGTACATTGTTTTGTTCTAGAATCAATAGTTTTCGCAGCGTTCACGATGTAAGAATTATTTTCGGGTCATTTTCTTACACCTTGGGTTACATTATTGGACTTATAGTAAGGATCCCTAATTAATTTGAAAATATAATATAGCCTAAAGCCTTCCTCAATAAATGGAATATATACCACTGAAAGAATTTTTAAAATTGGACTGATGGTTTCTGAGATTAGCGCGTTCAAACAAACAAACAAACCAAACAAACAAACTCTTCCGCTTTATAATATAAGTATAGAAGTATAGATATAAAATTCTCGAGTCTAGATGTGCGTAATTGAACTCCTCCGAAACGGCTTGACCGATTCTCATGAAATTTTATGTGCGTGTCGGGTAGGTCTGAGAATAGGACAACATCTATTTTTCATCCCCTTAAATCACAAGGGTAGCCCACCCCTCAATTTTTTTTTTAATTTTTCGACATATTTGTTTCTTATTTTTTTTATAAAACGGGATACAAAAATACATGCAACCCTAAATTTTCAACCCCCTACGATCAACCCCTATTTTTTAAATTTTATTTTTCGGCAAGACAACGTTTGCTGGGTCAGCTAGTTATATTATATAAATTATTATAGAAATTGTTCGATCAATCATTAATCTTATATCTTTAAACGAGCAATTCTTGTATATATATATATATATATATATATATATATATATATATATATATATATATATATATAACTGGAATCGGCTCCAACGATTTTCATGAAATTTAGTATACAGGGAGTTTCGGTGGCGCTAAATCGATCTCTAGCTAGGAATCATTTTTATAAAATTTCATTTTATCTTGTTTTATCGTGTCGTATCGTATCGCGTTTCACAGTTCATATTTTTTTATTATTCTGCCGGTAAGATCGAAAAATATTATTCATATTTCATTATTTTATAAGTATGTAATTCGTACTTAAATATAATTTTTAAAAACACAATTTATAAAAAAAAAGAAAATACCGAGCAAAGCTCGGTCATCCAGGTACTGATACTTAATATGACGAATAAATTATGTACTTAGTGACTTAGTTCTATAATAAAAAAACATGTGTTTTATAATGCTTACTGCCTCCAAGAGCTGCCATACAGGTTAAAATAGAATATTCTAGAATCTATCTTTTGTAAAGATAAGTATTTTCTTTTCAATGATAAGAAGACATTCAATCAGTGTCAACAGATAAGTTGAAGTGATGTTTGTTAGGAAATTCCCGCGTACAATCCTTTGTTGACTAAGTCCAAACGTAAACTACCTATCCACTCGAAAATAAGTGTGATAAGTTATTCTACAGACTATAATATTGTTTGATTTATATTATCTTATACAGTTTTATACATTGTAATATTGTTATATAATATTAATACTAAGTAATATAGTTATTGTTAATTGTAAGAATGGTTGGTTTTCCAGCGATAACAATGAAATTTTGAATAAATTTTCTTACCAATCTATTTTATCTTCCTACGATACTCGTTGCTGGAGTAAAAAAAACCTTATATAGTGATAATGAAGATAAAACTTGTAATAATTGTTTCTTGAAAGATTGAGTCTTTAAGATGTGTCTTTTTATGGGATAGGAGGGCAAACGAGCAAGCGTGTCACCTGATGGTGAGTAACCTACGCCGCCCATGGACACCAGCAATACATACAGTGTTACCATAGTGTTGCCGCCCCTAAAGGGAGTACGATAGCAAAGGATGGGGAAGGGGGGTGGGCCTCCGGGTACCTCTCTCACCGAAAGAAACGCGGCAGAGCCACTTTACGTCGATCTTTTGAGAGGTCGTGGTATTTCACCGATTGAGCCAGTACATTCACGCAGCGAACTGCTTGCCTCTACCACTGTTGGAGTAAAGAGAACTGTAAGTTGGTGGGCCTCCGGATCACTCTAATAATGAACAAAACGAGGCAATAGCCACATTACGTGGATTCTTTGGGCGATTGTGGCATTTCACAAGTAGAGCCGGTCTATTTATATATCAAACTGAGTGAGCTCTACATATGAAAAGATACTATAATATATAATTAACAAAACTAATTTTATCTAATACAATTATTTAATGATTCATGAAACTTTTTTGGTTAAAATAAAAACACGAATGCACATGTCTGTACACGTGTCATTTTTATGTTTATTATTAAAACAATAGCATATACATATAACATACAAATTAATTATTATTTAAAACTATCTGATAAAATCATTTCAACAATGATAGCTATATCATCTACTGTGGTAGAGCCACGCAGTTCGGTGCACGAATGGGTCGGCTTGACTGATAAAATACCATCACATCTCAAGAAGACGACGTCAAGCTACTCAGTGGTAGAGCCAAGCAGTTAACTGCATAAATGGGCCGGCTCGACCGGTGAAATACCACGACCTCTCAGAAGACCGACGTAAAGTGGCCCATGCCACGTTTCGTTCGGTTAGAGAGGTACCCGGAGGCCCACCTCCTTCCCCATCCTTTCCTATCCCCTTCCCTTAAAGGTCGGCAACGCAACAGTAACACTATATGTGCTGCCGGTCTCCATGGGCGGCGTTAGTTGCTTACCATCAGGTGACACGCCTGCTCGTTTGCCCTACTATCCCATAAAAAAAAAACTCATGTCGCTTTTTATTTTATAAGAGCGGTATTACAGGAGTTTGGGGTTAACACTCTGAAGTCGAATTAGATGTCTCCGAACCGGAATTATTAGTTTATTAGTCAGCTGTTTCGAGTTTACTCCGGAACATTGGTTGCTTTTACATATTTTGTTACAGAAAGTTATCATTTTTAAGCCTTACTTAGAAATATTTAAACGATAAACCATTGGACTGACTGAAATCACAAACTAATAACAATTGAAAATAAGATTTTTTTTTTATAAAATTATAATAAAATAAGGAAAAAAACACAAGAATCTCGACTAAACCTAAAATCATCTATGTTCCGAGACCTTCGTGCGGTCGTTTCAGTTGAGGCTTGGTGTGAGATAAGTGGATGATATGAAACGATAAGAAAACAATAGAAATTGTAAGTACTTGATGATGATCATGATGACGACTAGAACTGGTTGCCATAAAAACTGCATGTAAACTGATTGTTACATGAGCAGAGGGTATTAATTATATTGTAGTAAGCGGAATTACGTAGAGCTGAGAAAAATACTTGTGTGTTTACCATTCAAATCACTTTTCTATTTAGTTATAGGATGAATCTAGAGGTCACGGGTTCGAATCCTGGCATACACCAATGACTTTTCGAAATTGATTAATTTTGAAAGTTATGTGTTATAAATACCGATGACTAAAAACTTTATGTCCGGTATGGAAATAAGTTCGCCACCTATTGCTTTTGAGACGTAAACATAACGACGAGACGAGAGATGATTCAATCTGCATCACTAACACTGATTGTTATACAAGAACCTTGTTTTGTATCTAATTTGAATACAATAACATTGATTACAATTAATATATTTTTAATTGTTATTTTTTTGTTCTATCGGTAGTAGAAGCAATCTGATAATTCTTAGCACCTGTCTGGGATATTACTTAAATATATATTGAGATATTAATTTCTTATGTATTGGGTTTCTGAGATTTTTTTGTGTTACTTCACGGCATTCATTGTCGAAGGTAAAGGCAGCGTCAACATCCTCGCATTACTCTCAACTCAACTCAAATATTAGAAAATTGAAGAAGACTAAAAAATTTTTCGACCAATTTCTCTGCCACATACATGGATCCATAACCACAGACTAACGGACGTCCAAGAATGATTGATTTTAATGTTATTATTTACTATGTTAAACAAAATAATTGTTCATAAAAATACCATATGTGCTTGATAGATTATTTAACTTGATTTTAGTGCACTCACATTATCCTGTAAGTGTTGTATTAGTGAGAAAAAAATCATTCAAGTTTAGAAAGACTGGGTTTTTTGACATGTCGAGAGTAGAGCACTGCCTCCGCTCCGCTAATGAGGCGTGCAACAACAAAATACATATCCATTCAAGAGACTGACTGACGGGCCTCGTGACGCATTGGTAAAAACTACCGGCTGCAGCACTGAGGTTCGATTCCCACCCGAGCACAAATATTTGTGACAAACATGAATATTTGTGCGGCGTCTGGGTGTTTTTCTATGAATTATAAGTATGTATTTACAAAAGAAAAGTATATATGTATTAGTATCCGTTATCTAGTATTCATAGCACAAGCATTTAGTTGCTTAGTTTGGAACTGGAGGGCGCTGTGTGATTTGTGTCCAAGATATTATTCATATTCTTGTATTTGAATGAATTAAACTCAAATAACTCTTCAATTCTGTGGCGTCTACTCAAATTCAATATTATGACGTCAATTGGTTCTACGAATAAGTGATAACAAAACGTGACTGAGCAGCCAAGATTCCCCCCTTTTTATCCAACTACGTAAGTAGAATGGACGCTTGTGGTGCCCTGTGGTGCATTGGTAAAACAATCGACCGCGGAATTTGGTGGGTTTGATCCCTACAAATACTTTTAATAAGCATGGGTGTATTTCCATGTATTTTAAGAATGAATTTACTTGAAAGGGTGACACGTTGACTAACTTCTACAACACAAGTATTTAGTTGCGTAAAATTCAAACCTAGAGGGCGCTGTGTGTATCATGTCCAAGATATTATTATTATTACTTCAAAGATATACGATTTCATTAGTAAATGCATTCTATCAATTACAACTAATTCGGGAAGGTTGCTGTTCAGTCATATTAATTATACCACAGTAATCTATAACATATACAAAAAGCCTTAAAAACCAGTTATTTTTTTCACGTTTGATCAGTGTTTTATTTATTCATATGGAATGATTTTAACGTTGAATTATAATTTGGTAGGACAAACGTTATTTTATAAAAATAAAATCAAGATATTAGATTATATCAGAAATAGATTTTTATCAACAACAAAAAAATTAATAAAATACGGAATAAGCATGAGAGACGAAGTTTAAAAGTTGACTGTATAACTGGAGAGATTAAGAGGAAATCGCCCGCATCATATGGGCATATCATGAAGAGGGATGATACACATGTTGCGAGATGAATGATAAACCTGAATGTAGAGGGACATAAGAGAAGAGACTTAAGGAAGTATGGATGGATTGTGTGAAAGACGACATGGTTAAGAAGGGTGTTAGTATGGAAGATGTGAATGATAGGGAAGTGTAAAAAAAAAACTTATTAAGCTAAATAATGGGAACAGGGGGCATGTTATGAGCTCTTATTTCCAGCCAGCTTGTTCGCTGCCTAGCGAATGCGTATTTTCAACGACTAATTTCAGCGAGTCGGTGACGAGTAGTCACTGTCAAATTCACTCTAAATTCGATTTATAAACGACTAATCCCATTTAGTCACTCATGAATAGTCTAAACTAGCTGAAATTAGTCGTTAGAAATACGAATTCGCTAGACAGCGAACTAGCTGTCTGGAATTAAGTGCTCATAATATTCCCCTGTTCCCATTATTTAGCTTAATAAGGTTTTTTTCCACACTTCCCTATCATCCGCATCTTCCACACTAACGCCCTTCTTAATTATGTTCTAATATTTAATTTAGTAAATATACTATTATTTAATTTCTAATATTTGTTCAGAATGATTTCTGTTTTACCGAAACTTAGAATTAAATTTAAATATTTAAGGAAACGAACGCATAAAAATTAGAATATTTTACGACTTTTAAGATACACTACTGGAAAAAATTAAGGGATCAAAAAAAAATCCAAATTTTTCGGTAGTTTTCAACAGGCCGTAACTTTGAGAGAAATGGTCGTACAGGAAATAAAAAAAAAGGAAATTGTAGCTCCAAGTGTCTAGTTTTTGGATTAGAACTTCAAAATTTTGTAGCCTCCGCGGTTTCTGAGTAATCGTAGAAAAACCAGCAGCATAAAAATTCTCAAAAGTTTTTTAGTTTTTTTTTGGTCTACGGGCGTGGAAAAAATTTTTTTAGCTTAACCACCATAAGGATCGGATACTTTGTTCAGTTAGCTTTAATTTCTTTTTTTAAACACCCTGATACGTCCACTCCTCGCTGAGATATCGGTCTTCAAATGGAAAAGGATCTTTTTGTCTTTGATTATCGATATCTCAGCAACCAATGATCGCACAGAAAGTTAGAGGTGGGTTTCAAGAACTTAAATGAATTTCCCTTAACAGCTGTCCATTGTTTTTTCGAAAAAGCACCATCTGAAACGATAATGTGGAAAAAGCTCGAAAAAAACAATTGTTTTTTCTCATTTTTAAAAATTATGAGCTTTTCAGAGCAAAAAACGTGATCCTTTAATTTTTTCAAAAATTCGATCAAGTGAAACAAAAAAACGGCTGGCTGGATTAATTTGATTCTTTGTAGGGTTTTTGTGGACATATTGAACTGTAAAAGGCACACTTAACATTAGCGGTTTCCTCAATATTTTCGATCCAGCGCTTGATTTTCCAAAAAACCACCAAAAGCCCTTTTTTTGTTGCATTTTCAAATTGATGTGACAGAACGAAAAAATTTTTTTTTCGAAAAAACAATGGACAGCTGTTAAGGGAAATTCATTTAAGTTCTTGAAACCCACCTCTAACTTTCTGTGCGATCATTGGTTGCTGAGATATCGATAATCAAAGACAAAAAGATCCTTTTCCATTTGAAGACCGATATCTCAGCGAGGAGTGGACGTATCAGGGTGTTTAAAAAAAGAAATTAAAGCTAACTGAACAAAGTATCCGATCCTTATGGTGGTTAAGCTAAAAAAATTTTTTCCACGCCCGTAGACCAAAAAAAAAACTAAAAAAATTTTGAGAATTTTTTTTCTGCTGGTTTTTCTACGATTACTCAGAAACCGCGGAGGCTACAAAATTTTGAAGTTCTAATCCAAAAACTAGACACTTGGAGCTACAATTTTCTTTTTTTTTATTTCCTGTACGACCATTTCTCTCAAAGTTACGGCCTGTTGAAAACTACCGAAAAATATGGAATTTTTTTTTGATCCCTTAATTTTTTCCAGTAGTATACATTATTATCAGGTGTTGCTTTATTCGTTTTAAATATTTTATTATGGCTTGTATTGAATTATTTATTAACTATTCAAGTAATCAAATGAGGACGTGTGATGAATTTAAAATAGTCAAGATAAAAAAGGAAAAATATATATACAATGGTTAATTCTATAAATAAAAGGTCTCGGTGGTCCAGTGGTCGAACACCCCGCTTCTAAATCAAGAAGTCGCGGGTTCCAATCCTGGCTTACACCAATAACTTTTCGAAATTAAATGTGATAAATATCGATGGCCGAAAACTTTATGCCCGGTATGGCAATAGGTTGGCCACCTAATTCATTTGGGACATAAAAATATAACGGCGAGTCGAGGCTTAACAGCCTACACTTTCTGGTAGAAATAGGTGTGAAGTTATGTTATGTTATGTATATGTATAGTAACAAACTCAACACCATAGGACAAAGTTCTTAATAGAATTTGATTAGTTATCTATATAAATGGGAAGGGAATTTACAATGTAGGACTTTGTTTCGCCTCAAAGCAATAAATGAGATTTACCTTTTTTTTTAAAATAAAAGTGGTCGAAGTTACTCCTAATTACATCGACTACCTGCTAATTAAAGTCCTGTCAAAATCAGTCCCACCATTTCAGAGATAAACAGGAACAAACAGACAGAGACACAGATAAAATTTTTACAAATTTTAATTTTGGTGTGTTTAATTATAGTTCTAAGGCCACTTTATTGTAATCAAATAAGATGTTTTGCATATAAATCTGGAAATACAAACTGACATATTATTTGACATAAATCAAATAAATTTTACTGTTTGTATTACGCTTAGATATTTCTTATTAATATTAGTCAGACAAGCAATATTTACGTGTACATATCATAAAAACGTGAGCTAAGATCGTAATAAATTAATTCTACTTAAAATCTGTACAAAGAATTATGTTGGGAGTACTAAGTTCGAATCCTGATAATAATAATAATAATAAACAAAGCAATTAAATTATATAAAAATCGTAGAAGCGAGTGTAATGTCTATGAATCGTGTTTTATGGCGGTGTGTTCTCTCTGCCTACCCGATAAGGGACTTGGCGTTAAGTTATGTATGCATGTAAGCAATAAAAAAATATTCTTATTTATCACACAAATACGTGTCCGGCGATGAGGATCTAACTCCTGATATGTCCTTAGAATTCAGTAAGTATTACCAACGAAAATTTGAGAGGGCCCTTAAATTTAAGACTTACTTTTGTAAAATAAAAATGAAAACCTTTACTATAGGACATTATTTGAATGAATGGGGTGCAAAAATGCTTGGAGTATTGTGTGCACCCACAGTATCGACGTTTTAAGTCCTGTCTGGAAGGGGTGACTCATGACATATATTATGTAGACTACCTATAGGAAGGTACTTCAATACCTATGAAAAGGTAACTAGTTAAATGTTACTGAATCTTTAAATGCTTGGTTGTATGTATCTGTTTCCAATATTTTATTTTATTTATTTATTACAGTAGGAAAACCAACAGCTATGATTAATAAGAATAACAATGGTATATGAAGCAGTCAGTAAATTACAGGTTAAATTTTGAACTAAACAACCCTTGAACCATTTCAGAAGTCACAATATTATTCAAAAATTAAGCAAAATACCGATTATGAATTAAAAAAAAATAACTGATTAACTCACTGCGTACCTCGGAGCATATAGTAATAAAAGGATCAAATTAATAAACGAATATATTAGATATTATTCATTAATTACAATATATACAATTAAAGACTAGCTGAAGTCAAATTTCTCCGCATCTCGGTCTACTGGCAGCGTGCCCAGAAGACTGGCCGCATTGCTACGCTGAATGGCAATGCTAATCCTCTGTGCGAAGAATAGACCAGTCCTCTGGTCACGAGATGCCTCGATCGGTGTCTTTATTTTTTTTATGGGATAGGAGGGCAAACGAGCAGGCGTGTCACCTGATGGTAAGCAACCAACGCCGCCCATGGACACCAGCAACAGATATAGTGTTACTGTTGCGTTGCCGACCTTTAAGAGATAGGGGATAGGAAAGGATGGGGAAGGGGGGTGGCTCCGGGTACCTCTCTCACCGAACGAAACGCGGCATGAGCCACTTTACGTCGGTCTTCTGAGAGGTCGAGGTGTTTCACCGGTCGAGCCGGCCCATTCATGCAGCGAACTGCTTGGCTCTACCACTGTTAGGCTTTGCAGGATCTTTATAGAGTGCACGAGCATTCGGACCCTATGTCCCTATAATCTCAACCCCAAACAGCTCAAAAACGTAATCACCTTCAAGGTTTCTGTTTTTATTCTTTTGGTATTAGCGAATTGACTGCGAGCTAGACAGCTCAAGTTATATTATCAGGTTATTTGTTCAATAAAAGTCAGTAAAATTGATACAAATATTTGTTTGGTAAAATCAAATCGTCTCAAATTCAGTAGCACGCCGCTCTTTCTGCTTACCCCCACAAAAATTACTGGAGAAAGTTATGTTATGTTTTTTTTTTACGAATTATTGCCAATTTTACCCGATTACTGCGTCACCAATCTATCGAGAAAGACGTAACATATGAATAAAAACGAAAACTGGAACTCCTTAACTAACTCTAATAAAAGGGACAATGCCTAATAATGATCAAGCTACATTAGACCGATTAACTACAAAATAGTTTTTAACATTTTATTAAATACTTATATTTAAATAAATTAACAAATTTAATACAACTTTACAGCCAACTGCGGAAGTTATACGATACAAAACATTGCTTTACAATAGTATTATTAAGCTACTGACAAATTAAAACTAAACCCGAATTAAAATAAATTAAAAGCATAATAATAACACGAAGAAACAAGTATAAGATCATTTTACAACGTTTAAAAACATAATGATAATTAAATTGGATCGTATACGCAATTAAGTGTATTTTTTTTATTTAGTTTTACCTCATTATTTACTTTTTTGCAAAGTTACAAAAAAAAATTATACTAATTACAGGAATAACAAGTTGTGTTGCCGAATTTTAACTGTCTTCACTCTTCAAACACGATCTAAGTTATAACTCCACTAAATTGAAATAACCACTAATTTTTAATATTTTTTTCGCGTTCTAAGCAGGTTTATTCCATAATGGAGGCGTATGTCTTACACACTCCATTAATAATAATTAATACCCAAGGATTAGGCCTCAAAATGGTTAATTATTAGGGCAAAATAGAAAAACTCGCGACTTGATTAGTTCAAAAGTGAGATGCTAAACTAAACATAACTTCACGCCTTTTGTTTCCCGAAGGTGTAGGCAGCGGCTACTAAGCCTAGTCTCGCCGTTATGTTTACGTCCCAAATGGAATAGGAGGCGAACCTATTGCCATACCGGGCACAAAGTTTTTTCAGTTATCGATATTTATCACACATAACTTCCGAAAACAATTTCGAAAAGTCATTGGTGTGAGCGAGTGTCTGGAATCGAGCCCGGACCTCTGGATCAGAAGCCGTGTGCTCGACCACTGCGCTACCGAGACTTAAGAAAAAAATTAATTTTTATAATAAATAAAGCTATGGTAATTTTATAAACCTGACGATATTATTTATTTGTTTCGTTGTGTAAGTGTAATTTCAGGAACAAGGCGATTCGACTTGAAAACATATGTTAGTATTGGATACCCAATTATATGACAAAAGGGATAGGGCTATACAAGATCACGCTACGACTAATAGGAATGGAACATTTTTTTAGCAGTAAAGATATATAGGAGTTGCAAGCTATTAATAAATTTTAATTTCATTATTTCACGACATTATTTATTTAGGCATATAAAACAACAAGGAAACCTTGAAGGACTGTTTCCTCCTTTCCATATAAACTTTAAATATTATTTTTATTTATTAAATTAAGCTTACGATAAAGATAAAACTTTATTTGAACTTGAATCTTTTTACGTAGACGTCTCCATTTATATTACTAAGAGTAAGAGAGTACATATACATAAACTAACGGATACATTCGGTATTTTATGTGTAGGTTCTGCTTAATCTTCAAATATAATATTTTATTTAATAGATAACATAATAATTTTACGCCTGTTAAGCCTCGACTCGCCCTTATGTTTACGTCCTAAATGGAATAGGTGGCGAACCTATTGCCATACCGGGCACAAAGTTTTCGGTCATCGATATGTATCACACGTAACTTTCGAAGTTAATTTCAAAAATTCATTGGTGTGTGCCAGGATTCGAACCCGCGACCTATGGCTTCAGAAGCCGTAACCAAATGTAAAATTCCTATATATTCAATCAAGCGCACATTAGATTTTTTCAATTGCAAAATGTACTCAGGAAATTCGTACTTTTTCAGGGTTTTTCAGACTGCGGAAGTTTACATAATTGTACTAACATAGGAAACAACCTCTCAATGTTGGCGCAGGATACCCTTTTTCCTCTATCCTCAGAATGTAAGCTATAGATACGCTGCTTGATAAGACTTGTGATAAAAATATATATTGGGAATTTTTAAAAACCTTTTTAATTTAAAAAAAAACCACGAGATATTTCAAGAATAGAGTGAACAACTAAATGGTATTTTGGAAATTATTGAAATTTGAAAATTAACAATGTCAATGTACTTAAATTGCCAATAAATATGGTGTAGGTACTCCTTGGGGTTGGAAATTTCCAAAACTACTTCCCAAATTGTATGATGTTTTTAAAGCTGTAGTAGATTTTTTCTCAAAAACACTTAATCAATCTATATTAAACTAATTTTTCCTGAATGTCTAATGCCTAAAATAGTCTCAGTGGTCCAGTAGTTGAGTACCCCGCTTCTGAATCAAGAAGTCCCTGGTTCAAATTCTGACTCACACCAATAACTTTTCGAAATTAGTTTCGGGTGTGTGTTTGTGATATATATTAATGACTGAAAACTTTGTGCTTGGTATAGCAATAAGTTCGCCACCTATTTCATTTAGGACGTAAACATAACGGCGAGTCGATGCTTAACAACCATTGCCTACACCTTCGGGTAGAAAAAGGTGTGAAGTAATGTATTCTTATATACTACTGGAAAAAATTAAGGGATCAAAAAAAAAATCCATATTTTTCGGTAGTTTTCAACAGGCCGTAACTTTGAGAGAAATGGTCGTACAGGAAATAAAAAAAAAGGAAATTGTAGCTCCAAGTGTCTAGTTTTTGGATTAGAACTTCAAAATTTTGTAGCCTCCGCGGTTTCTGAGTAATCGTAGAAAAACCAGCAGCATAAAAATTCTCAAAATTTTTTTAGTTTTTTTTTTGGTCTACGGGCGTGGAAAAAATTTTTTTAGCTTAACCACCATAAGGATCGGATACTTTGTTCAGTTAGCTTTAATTTCTTTTTTTAAACACCCTGATACGTCCACTCCTCGCTGAGATATCGGTCTTCAAATGGAAAAGGATCTTTTTGTCTTTGATTATCGATATCTCAGCAACCAATGATCGCACAGAAAGTTAGAGGTGGGTTTCAAGAACTTAAATGAATTTCCCTTAACAGCTGTCCATTGTTTTTTCGAAAAAAAAATTTTTTCGTTCTGTCACATGAATTTGAAAATGCAACAAAAAAAGGGCTTTTGGTGGTTTTTTGGAAAATCAAGCGCTGGATCGAAAATATTGAGGAAACCGCTAATGTTAAGTGTGCCTTTTACAGTTCAATATGTCCACAAAAACCCTACAAAGAATCAAATTAATCCAGCCAGCCGTTTTTTTGTTTCACTTGATCGAATTTTTTAAAAAAAATTAAAGGATCACGTTTTTTGCTCTGAAAAGCTCATAATTTTTAAAAATGAGAAAAAACAATTGTTTTTTTCGAGCTTTTTCCACATTATCGTTTCAGATGGTGCTTTTTCGAAAAAACAATGGACAGCTGTTAAGGGAAATTCATTTAAGTTCTTGAAACCCACCTCTAACTTTCTGTGCGATCATTGGTTGCTGAGATATCGATAATCAAAGACAAAAAGATCCTTTTCCATTTGAAGACCGATATCTCAGCGAGGAGTGGACGTATCAGGGTGTTTAAAAAAAGAAATTAAAGCTAACTGAACAAAGTATCCGATCCTTATGGTGGTTAAGCTAAAAAAATTTTTTCCACGCCCGTAGACCAAAAAAAAAACTAAAAAAATTTTGAGAATTTTTATGCTGCTGGTTTTTCTACGATTACTCAGAAACCGCGGAGGCTACAAAATTTTGAAGTTCTAATCCAAAAACTAGACACTTGGAGCTACAATTTCCTTTTTTTTTATTTCCTGTACGACCATTCCTCTCAAAGTTACGGCCTGTTGAAAACTACCGAAAAATTTGGAATTTTTTTTGATCCCTTAATTTTTTCCAGTAGTGTATGTTCTAATACCTGTGGAAAAGGTTATCTTGATAAGTAAGATCACATAGGCGTAGCTGAGGGCATCAAATAGTCCTACTTTAATTAATTTTATGGCACTGTTCTATAAAATAATTAATTATGATAAAAGTTTATTACAATGTTATTGTTAATTTGATATCAAGTTAATTAATGGTCTAGTCTGTAGTCAATTGGTGGAAAATAACAGCAATTTTCTTTTAATTTTTGTGAGTATATAAACTTCATTTGTGGTTACAACGTCACGAGTAATTTGCTTTGATTAAATTAGACTGTTTATGATCAAATAAAAAATATACGCCTCAAAAATCGATGCGCGTGCATGAAAAGAGTTAAGAATGTCAACGAAGCGAGTGAGGTGTGTAAAAATCGTGTCTTATGCTGCGCTCCGTTTTCTCTGCCTACCGCGCAAGAGATTTAGCGTGAAGTTATTTAAGTATGTAAAAAATGTATGCAAAACTCTCTTAGCGCGATGTCAACTCACTAGGTATTTTTATTTTGTCACTATTCTTCAAATGAGTCCAATGTCTTTCAAGATCCGAATTTCCGTAATAATTTTAGTATCATCAGACAGATACAATAGGCTTGTCGTAAGTAAGTATTATCAACCATCAATCATTAATATCAAGCAATCAATCAATTGCAAGCATATCATATGAATATTATAGCGTGAGAAATAAAATGAAAATTAATTGTGTATAGCAACAAAACGCATTAGCCACTTCCCATACATTTTAACATAGAAATAAAAAATGGTTATTAAATGACTCGACCTTGAAACCTTTGTAGGCTTTTTAGCAAATTGGACATTTCCCTGGCTAAGTGATAGTCAACAATGACAACGCCCATCAACATAGGCTTTAGAATAGGCTATATAAATATAATACGCGGGTATGTTGGCTAGAGGTCAAGGGCAGGACTTTAACATGACATATTTTATCTTTTATGGGACACTAGCTGACCCAGCGAACTTTGTTTCGCATCAAAATTAATTAATGAGTAATTAAAATGCTGACTCTCGAAATTTTTTAAATTTCCTTTACAACATTATACATACAGTCCACCCGGTTGACACCCTCTACCTACTATCAAAAAACACATCAAAATCCGTTGTGTAGTTTCAAAGATCTAAGCATATAAGGACAGACAGCGGAAAGCGACTCTCTTTTATACTATGTAATGATTTGAGTTATTCCCTTATTTCTAAATTATAATTGTTTATATTGCACACATTCCTGGTATAATAAAAAACGAGTTTTCGTGGGAAAGGACGTAAACGAACCAGCAGGTGATTTGGTGTTAAACTACTAGCGATAACCGATGACCTAATCACTCTCTGTGATTTGCAAATGTCCATTTAAGGACGATTGCGACTACAGAGAGGGCCATGGTTGCGTTGTCGGCTTTTAGATGCGAAGGAAAGGGGTTGGGCTTCCCGATTTACCACTCTTATCAGAAGAAACGTCAGGTGTGCCCACTTACGGGATTTTCATGAATTCAGTGAACTGCCTTGCTGTATGGGGGTCTAATTTGAGACTTTAGAATCAGAAGCGCAGTAGTAGTAACTAGGCCTGTTAAAATTATCGGGTATTTCAAATTTTACACCTGGAAATAGAACTGTTTCAACTAGTACTAATGTTTACTAAAAGTTTTATTACAAACTCTGTTCCTTTGGGAGAGAGATAAGTAATGATGTTCATGTCGCTTACCTGGAACAGAAAAAAAAACAATAATATTAATAATTTTAAAAGTATTGATTAAAAGTATTGATTGAAAAAGAAACTAAATGATTGGGTAAATAAATGCTGTTAAAAACCTATGGTTTGTAAGTAATTTGTCGACTTCAAACATTCATAAAATGTCATTATTCGAATAAATACTTTGAAGCCACTAGTAGAGACAAGTTATTTAAGTGCAATGTAACAACCCAGATTAAGATTTGAAATCTAAAATATTAAGTTCTAAAAGTAATGAATTAATATTTTTTCACAAATAACATGTAGCTATTTTTTTTATTAAACTTGTCTATGTCCTTAATTATATCTGAATGAAAAAGTTAGAATGGAATTATAAATAAATTAAGCTAACTATTTAAAAAGTCATTCGATTCAATTAGATACATTTAACCAATATGGTATTTTTTTTGCTGTCGGTATCACTTTTGATGTTACTGTATAACAACAAAAAAAATCGAATTGAACTAATTTATTTGTGTGATTTTAAGAACTTTTATTAATTTTAATTTTTAAAAACTGTGATTGATTCAATCAATCACAGTTGATTGATTGACAAATGATTGATTGAATCAATCAATCACAGTTTTTAATAAGCTTTGTGTGTTTTTAAAAAATCTATTATGACATTAGTATAACAACTATTACAGAAAAAAAAACTTAGCTTGTCTATATTATTAAACGATATATTCGCGAACAATCGTATGTGGTAAATATGTTTTGACAGACAGACAGACTGGACTAGACCGGACTATCGGGAGACTAGATAAGACTATATGTTTGGATGACTCGTTTTCAAGACACTTTGTTTTGTTACTTCACGCCTTTATTTTAGTGTCTATATAACAGCGGCTATTATACCTCGATTCGCCAAATTTCTATAGATGGCGGAACCTGTTACCATAGATCGGGCACTATGTTTTTAGTCGTCGTTGACAAGTATCACACATAACTTCCGAATTCATTGGTGTGAGCAAGTATTGGATCAAACGATATTTATTGGTTCAGAAGTGGGGTGTTCCATCTCCAGAACACCGAGACGACAAATCCAGCAGCCTGATTAAAAAGATCCATGAACAAATAGCTTAACTTGAAATAGTCAAATTAATTAACTTAAAGTTCTAATTAATTTCATTCTTATATAAATGAACTACAATTACAAGCGTGATAATTAAGTTTCTTTAACGTCTAGAGCTAAAGCTATTATTATTGATTAGATTTTTATTTTAATATCGTTAAACTTATATGTGATTAATATGTACACTTTCACTACATAAAGCAGTAGAAAAAATCTTTTGTACTATTTTTTGGACAATATATCTATCTATCAAATATATTTGATATGGATTATTTCCGCCAACTTAATAATAAAATTAATATTTTTATTTTCGCCAACAATCTAAATAAGAACTGGAACGTTCTGTTACCAGTTTTTTTTTATTTCGATTTATTATAAGATTCAGTATACACCATAGATGCTTATCTTAATTTTATTTATTTGTCTAAAATTAAAGATATGCAATTTTATTGATTTAAAGAATATTCTGGCAACACATATTCATTTTTAGATTCTAAAAAAATTTACATAAAAATATTACTCAAATGGATGCTGTTGTTTCTTCATTTGTATAAAGAATAAAATATAAAAATTCTAATAAAGCACAAAAAAAGTAAAGATACTCAAGAGATATCCACGAAGATTGTAATCGTTCATTAGTTGGTGTGTTAAATATCATTAAAAAAAATCATGTCATCGTTAACCATCAGCCTGTAGCTCCTATGATGAAACATGCTATATATTTAAAGGTTTGCGTAGCGTTTACCCCTATTTTAACTCAATCCTGTAATATACTTGACTGTGTCCACGAGGCATATAAAGTTATACTCAACCCTTATTAGTATCACTTGGAATCACATTCCTACGTTTTAATCCCCTATTACCTATAATATAGCCTTATTAATGATGTTAGGAGCCATAAAAATTGACGCACGTGCATGAAAAGAGTTACGAAAGTCAACGAAGAACATGAGTTTCTTGCCCAATTCTTCTCATGATAGCCCCTAAACTCGGAATCGGGCCGCTCGTGGCGATTGCGTCCGTGTCTTTTTTTGTCCCTCGGAGGCACTTTCCACAAGCGCTCGTGTTTGTTTTTTTTATTAAATTTTAAATCATGTTATCTGTACTTGTTGACTATTTTTAAGTGTCTGTGAAGACCTATAAAAATAAAGTTATTTTGAGTTTGAGTTTGAAGCGCGGGCGGCGTCTAAGAATCGGGCCTTATGGAGCTCTGTTCTCTCTGCTTACCCACTGCATTAAAAAAAACATAATTAATATTATTTGCACACTCAACTTACGGCCGGTGTGAAAACTGTCTTGCTCAGGTTAACGTACTTTGGCCGGTGTACCTTCAATTTTCGTGAACCGGTTACTTAACAACAACGCTATTTTGAAATAATCGCACATATCCTATGTTTATGCGATCAGTACAAAGCTGTTCATTATGCACAGTTAATCATTATATACACAAAAATAATATACAAATGTAATGAGTAGTAATAACCGAATAATAACCGGTTGGACATCAACTGTCCCATGAAAAAAAAACATGGCGATCACAATTTGCTTCCTATGTTTAGTTTGCATGATATGGTCGTCAAATATTTATACATAAATAACATTATGACAAGTCCATTGCGGGGTAGACAGAGAGAATAGTGCATCATAAGGTACGATTCTTACACACCTCATTGGTATCTTTGCCTTTTATAACTCTTGTCATACACGAATTGGTTTTTAATAAACCTGACATCACCATCCGCAAAGACGGAAGTTGTAGTGGTCTTTATCTGCTTAGTGAAACATATATTTCCATTGTAGTTTCTTTAAGTTAATTTATAGATATGATTTCATAAAGTAAATTTAAAAGCAATTATCTCATTGTATCTTTTAAACAAATATTATTGATTAGGTATATTTGTTTGTTTGTAATCGATAAACTCTGAAAGTAACATTTTGTAATTTTTTCACCATTAGAGAACTAATTTATTCAGAAGTAACATTATATATAGATATTTCTTAAAATAATTCCGGGTCGACATAAAAAATACCTGAACTCTATTTATTAATGTTTTTAGAAGGAGAGATTTTTTATAATTTCTTTAATAAATAGTAATAAACTTCTTCGTTTAATGGTACAAAAGATAACTAAAATAAATACAGTAATTTATGAAATAAAAAAAAATAACTAGAAATTGTAGCAGAACAGACCGTTAGCTGTAGGAGACTTCAATATATATTTTAGTTAGTTAGATATTTACATTTGAAGTAACATATCTAACACAATTAAAATATTAAGAAATACAGTTAGGTCTTAGTGTAAGAAATAAGGCAGTTATTTTTTTTCAAGTTTTGGTTTTTCTCACGCTCTTCAACGTATTATATGCATTAAGATATTGTGTTTATTTTGCTTCTATGTCAGCATTATATTATTTAATTGTATTTTGACTGGACTTAAATTTAGTTTTTGTTTTCATTGATAACGCGATGTCTTGCTTCTAGTCTATGACATACGGATAAATGTCAAAATCGTATTTTGATAAACATTAGTATGAATATTTATAATATGATTTTTTTTCTTTATAAATTTGCTAAAGATATCAGGGTATATTTACAAATGGGAACGGATCAGCAGCAATCTAATCGTCAGGCTCAGCGAGTCGGATAAAATTAAGCTCGTATTTGAATGGAGATTATTTTCTATACTAAATAAAAATAGAATATTTCACAGGTATTCCAAAACTCAGATTAGAATCACCTACTCAATATTAATTCCTTAATTATAATATTAAAGGTCGTTATTAACTCTTGTATAGATTTAATCGTAGAACCACCGATTATTGCGTCTTGGAAAATTCTAAGGCTAGTTCCACTATTGATTATTTTTTTCTTCTATTTCTTTTATTCAGACTGCAGATAGAAAAATCTTTGCAGTATTAAATAGTGGTTTTTATTGCTATAGATATAGAAGTATTCGTAGTAGTCGTTAACTAGACGAGAAATACTAATTGTCATGTATTTTAAAATTGAAATATTATAAGAGTTATATTACGCTGTTTCTCAGCCAATATAATGGATGGACTGGGATATAATACGATGGTTCCGGCACCGGCACGGTGAATCCATGGATTGCTAAGATATTCGTCCCTGTCTTTAAAAAAAAAGAATAGTTACTTATCTGGACAATGCGCGAAACCCTTGTCCCTTACCAAAGTGAGTTTAAACGCTTGCTTGTATTATACAAAAAAGACAGAACTTTAAATTTATTAATCGAATAACTCGATTGCATTAGTAGAAATGATAGATTTTATTATAGACTAGATAGACATTTTATTCTCTAGACTTATTAGTATTTTAAGTTATGATTATTAAGTTAAGAGTACAAAAATTATCTTCGTCCAGCAGAAAAAGGTATAGACGGAGCTTGAAGCCGGATTTGTTTGAAATTATCCTTATATTTGGAACTATCCTTATTTTATGAAAGGGTATATTTTCTTTTGGAGGAATTTCTACGAAGAAGTTATTCCGATATCGAAATAATATGACCCTGATTCATAACATCAAATACTTAGAGCATAATCTTTAGGTAAATTAAAAATATTTGCTACTTATCTATGTATGAATCTTTCGTGATGATAATATTAGATTAATACAATAAGAACATTACAATACATTTAAAAATTAATTAAAACCTAATTTTGATGAGTGTTTCAAACCATTCATTATACCTTAGCCGTGTGATATTCTGGGCGTATAAATAGAATATATTAAAAAAATGTTGATGTTCATCCGTAAGTCTTCCTAAAATTCATCAGATAACAATTTTATTAAATTTAAGGCTTTGTTTCAGTAGTTCCCACGATTGTGTATCAGTAATACATTTTTTTTTCAAACAAAATATAACCTTACTAGTCTCAGCGTATTACTATGTAAAATTTGGATGAAGTCATGTTTAAAATCAAGTGTAAAGAGCGAAATTATCTATCTCTAAGACTTTCGCGAATCACGTTCATGACATTAAAACAACTTTTAGGATTATATCGCGTTTATTTATTACTAATTTTATCTATTTCCCGATGTTTCTAACTCTTTACAGAGATCATTTTCACGAGTGATGAACAAACAGATGGTATTTGTTCAAAAGCTTTTTGGAACACCCACTTTTTGGAAATAAAAATCAAAAAGTTGATGTTAAAAATATGATTTTACTATTGGTAACCCACATCAGACCATGAAACTAAAAAAATTAATATTTATTTATAAGATATATTTACTAAAGAAAAAGTTTGGTTTGTACAGATCCTTTGTTGTATGATTTAATAGGTAACAGTTATTTTTAATTATTAGCCAATTATCTTTATTCTTCTAAGTAAGTTGAGATCAGAGTATAACTATTATTAAATATTTATTGATTTTAAATTTAAAGGTAAAGTATTTGTTAAAAATCTACCACTGGGTCACAAATGCGGCCAGTCCTGAGAAAGACCCAGCAAGAAAACTCAGCGGCTGTTCTTCAAAACTGATTATTATTTCATTTTGGACGGGCTCTCTTTATCAATGAAAAGAGCTTTTGAACAACTACCATCTTTTTGTTCATCACTCGTGAAAATGATCTCTGTAAAAAGCTCGAAACGTCGGGAAATAGATAAAATTGGTAATATATAAACGCGATATAATCCTAAAAGTTGTAATAATGTCATGTAACGAAATTATCAATAGAGTGACAAAATTTTGTGAAAAGCGCAAGCGCCATCTAGTCTCAAGCTAGGCAATTAAAGTATTTGTTATGGAACCATTCAGCGGACATGACATTTTGGTTTTAAATTTACTTCCAACCCAGGAGTGGGTATCAAACCCGCTGACCACGGCACAGCATTCAATACTGATGGATACTATTCTACGAGGCCGCTTGTGTCAAATAGTCAGTATAAGATTTTAATTATCTCTTTATAAGATTCTCAAGTTTATATTCAACTAGCTGACCCGGCAAACGAAAAAATAAGGGTTGATTGTAGGGGGTTGAAAACTTAGGGTTGTATGTATTTTTGTATCCCGTTTTATAAAAAAAATAAAAAACAGATATATATCGAAAAATTAAAAAAAAAATATTGAGGGGTGGGCTACCCTTGTGATTTAGAGGGATGAAAAATAGATGTTGTCCTATTCTCAGACATACCCGATATGCACAGAAAATTTCATGAGAATCGGTCAAGCCGTTTCGGAGGAGTATGGGAACGAAAACTGTGACACGAGAATTTTATATATAAGATAAATATTTGATTTATTTATAAACTAGCTAACCCGGCGAACTTTGTTTCGCATCAAAAGGAATTTTTATAGCGTTTACAATTAAAGTGCTAAATCTCGAATAAAATCCACATAAAAAACAAAATATTTTAAAAAGTGCATTAAAGTCCGTACAGACAGCGTAAAGCAACTTTGTTTTATACTATTTAAAGAAAAAATATTTTACATAAATAAATTCATATTACTAACATACTGTTTGTAATTTTTAGTAAAATGAGATATTCAGGTGTATTAAGTCTTACTTAAGTGACCATTGACCTCTAAATTATTATTAATGTTAGTAGTAGTATTAATAAATTAGTGTTAATTAGTAAACATGCGAATGGCCGATTGACTGCGTTGAGAGAATTAGTTGAATTTAAAACATATTTTTAAAGATCTCTTTATAATATTGCGAATGTGTTTCAGTAGAATTTTGGGAGTAACGGAAGGTATTTTGGTTTAAATGTTGCTAATAGTAAAACAATTGATTTGATCATTTGTTGATATTTTGAACAATGTACCTACTACGTATCGTATAATATTAAGATTATCGTTTGTGTAGTTTTAGCATGAAATAGCCTAATCAAATTGAGGACGAAGAATTTTTCTTATTCCAGAAATATTATATGTAATTTAAATATGTAGCTAATTATTTCATTATTTATAATTGTGAAAATAATAACGCCTAAAGAAATGTAAGCGTTACGTTTAGCAGTGGAAAGATCTAGGCTGATGATGATGATGACTGAAAGATGCACAAAGAGACATTCCTTGTGATGGTCAATTCCACAGATTTATCATAAACTGTAGTAGATGGCACATGTCAGTAAAAATGTACTACTAATCATCGCTGACAGTGCAACCGCGAGTAAGAGATTCTCAGGATGTATAAAATTCAACACATGAACAATAATTATGTAAAAGTTGATACTTAGAAGCACTTTTTACGCTCACCTTTATAAGTTACTCATACATCAACAGCCCATTTTTGGTCTCGTTGTTTGGGTGACTATTGCCGATCTATTATTCTTATATCTATGGTCACTTTAGTTTACCCATCTCCGCAAGAGACATTACATAAGCAGTGATATTGTTATGTAATTCATTTCAATGTCAGTAAAAACAATTAGAACATAAAAAATGGAGGGAAAATACATTTAAACGAGTCAGTTCTGGCACGTGTAAGATAGTAAAATAGTTAATTTCTTAATTATTCTTTAACTAATGCACATCTCTGACAAATGAATGTAAAAGTGACAACTATGTATTAGAATTTAATACTTGAATAATAACTTTTTATTTCAATTTTAATACATATATAGACATAATTTCTACTCAAATCATTGTAATTATTGGCTTCTTGCGGTATTTATTTTGGCATCTTCACGACTTTAATGTATGAAGATAAACAGAGGCAATGATTGAACGAACACAGTTTTGTTAGTACTCGACATCTATAGTGGAATGGAAAGTAATAAATGCCAGCCAGAATTTGTACTCAAGACCTCTAAAGTTATAATCGGAATGCTAAATTTACTGTTGCACCACACTTATTTAGGAACAAGAGAGAAGGCATCATAGCTTTGTCATGCTGTTTCTTTACAAGATCTAATTTAATACCTTACTTAACTTACTTATAAATTTTGTTTTTATTACTATAATTTTATGATCAACTTAAATTAACATTGCTATTGTTTGGACTACTGTGGTTTAAAATACCAAATAAATAGGTGGTAAAATAGGTACCTTGTATTCTGACGCAGACATTCTGAAACAGCAGGAATTTATTTGTAAAACGTGTGAAGAGTAGATACTTAGTTATTGCAAGATAACATTATTCACACCTTGATAATATTAATACCGACAATCTTAAGTTTTGTGTAATTCAATTTAACACAATTCAACAACTATAGCATATAAAAAATAAATACTGGTGCAGTAAATATTTCACTATTACTATATATACAGATATAGACCGGTTTATATCCTACTACTATGTATTACCTATTATAACCGCGGGGTCGTTAAATGCGTTAAACGCTTGCAACACACATTAGAAGTTTCGCTTTAAGAGATCATTACCAATTCATCTAATGATTTATTTACGCAAATACTGCTTATTTAATTTATATTCACTTTAGTAAAATATTCTCATGCGACATTACTTGGAATTGTCTGTGTTTATGTACAGTGAAGTTGGAAAATCCAGTTTCACGATTTATTGTCCATGGATCACTATTCAGAACCAGTACAGCGGTTGGTGCAATTCCAAGTACAAGTTCAACGCGCTGGTTTAATAAATTACAACTGTCAACATCCGTTCAACATGATTATAATAATTTATATAGTCATACAATTACTGCTAAATTACAGATTTTTTTATATGCGTTATTTATGCGTAATGCCAATATAATAACACAATGGGGCAAACGAGGAGGCGGTTTATCTGATGGTAAGCGTATTGCACCGTCCATGGTCACCTCCTATACCGTGAATTTTGCGTTGTCAGCCGTTAGGATAAGACGGATCGGGAAAATATCGAATGAAACTAGAATTAAGCAACTTTACGTCGATTTTCTAAGAGGTCGTCATTTTCTATTCTTTAGTTCTTTACATATACTTCACAATACTTTCTTATATCTTTCATTAATATTTTTGTGTTATAAATTTAAGTATATGTATATAGATAGATACGAACTATTTTTTTATTAAGTCAAACGTCATATAGAATAATCATACCAGTTGGTTCTGCCCATTAACTGAGGAACGTGTTTGTACAAGAGTACAGACTATTGTTGTACGTAAGTACTTTGTGTAAATAATGATGTATTTTTTTTATTATCAAAGATATTATTGACGTAGTGTATTTGAGTGGATGTGAGTGGCTAAGTTGAAATCTAGATACAGCTCTTAACAATGTAATACACGTCGTATCCAAATAATATGTAGTCTATGTTTTATTTTATATTCGTTTTTAGCCCGCATTTTCGGTCACGTTTGTGTACTTAAATCAAGATCATTTAAATAACAAAATTGGAATTGTTATCTCAAGGAAACACATAATCTTGATTATTTTAAGTTTTAAGATTAAGATGCCATTTACAAATAACTTATATTCTAAAATTTTGCTACAATAACATTATAGTTATACAGTTGGGATGAAAAGTTCAGCTAACCGCTGATTGGAGTCATGGTACTTCTTAGTTAATTTTGATGGTCGAGTATTCTGGCTGCTACAATTATAATACACGAACCTACTGATATGTTTTAGTAGAGATATTTATGTTTTTAATACATGTTTTGGAAAGAGTATTTGGCATATGAGTTTCTTGTCTGGTTCTTCTCATGATTGTTCCTACCCTCGGAATCAGGCGGTTTGTGGGCAATTGCGTCCGTGTTTTTTGGTTCCACGGAGGCATTTTCCTCAAGCGCTCGTGTTGAAATATTTCATTTAAAATAATATGCTTAATCTTTTTATTTGTTGAATATTTTTAAGTGTCTTTGAAGACCTATAAAAATAAAGATTTTGTCTTTGATCTATATCTGATTGGTCTTGCCGGCCCATGCGTGCACTTAAAGATAACAAATTACAGTCTGGAAAATGGGGCTGGTGTGCTTATAAACATAATAAGAGTCATCTATACTTATATTATAAAGCGGAAGAGTTTGTTTGTTTGTTTGTTTGAACGCGCTAATCTCAGAAACCACCGTTCCGATTTCAAAAATTCTTTCACTGGTGTATAGTCCATTTATCGAGGAAGGCTTTAGGCTATATTATATTTTCAAATAAATTAGGGATCCTTACTATAAGTTCAATAATGTAACCCAAGGTGTAAGAAAAAGACCCGAAAAACATTCTTAAATCGCGAACGCTGCAAAAACTATTGATTATAGAACAAAACAATGTACTACAATTTCACAGAACATATAATTATCGACAGAAAAGTCCGCGACGCCATATGTCTAACTATTGTACTTATCGCACAATAAGTATTTTTTGAATTTTTAAAAATAATTATTTTGAGGTCGTTTTAAAAGTTCTTTATTTTGTACTTTGGTATTAACTCTATTCAAAATAAATTTCTTCAATATAAAGATAGATTCAATACCTTTCTAGAACTTTTTGAATGATTCAACTCGGACATTTAATTCAAAAGATATCGCAAAATACAAAATGTAAGTATACTTTTCTTAGGCAAATATTCCGCGCACATATATATGATCGGGAGACCCGCCCGACTCGGTCATGAGCGCCGCTCATAGCTGGCAGGTAAATTTTTTTTTAATTTTCTTAGACTTTTTTTTCTTTTTGTCCTAATGACTTTGTAGTATTTAATTGTCTTTTGGGGTATATGTATATTTATTTTGTAATAATTAATAGGTGATGTGAACCTGTAACATCTGTGACCCCGTGTCTATTTAGATACATTAGATCAGAATTTGACTTACTTTATTACTGGCTTGACGTTTCGGTCTGGTTGCACTGGCCGTAGTCACAAGCAGACAGATAATTTGTTTACCTAAATGTGTCGCGTTATTTTCCGTTCATTATATTTAAGTAATATGGAACGCGAATATTAAAAGATTTAAAAATATTTTCATACTTAAGTAACCAAAGTCATGGGTCAAAGCTAGAGTTAGTTTACAGTTAGTTCTTCACGCAGATATTATTATACTCGTAATTCTTTACAATATTGCAACTTCATATAAATGGACGAAGCGCAAGATATGCCTACGCACCTCAATCTTGGCGTCTTTTGCTAAAATATAAAGACTTAGCGAGTTTGTTACAAATCTGCATACCACATAGTTGCCCATCTATATATATTTACATTTTTAATATCTTGATCTCTTTTAAAATTTAGTGAATTTATTTTGATAAGAGTAATACCAAGGTGCCAAATCGACATCATTTAAAATATAAAAAAAAACATTCACTGTGAGTTAGCCATACTGGTAACAACATGTGGTGACCAGGTTTTTTTTTAAATCGACGACAATGACAAATAAAAAAAAAGGTTCAAGTAGTATTAAAAAAAACTAAAGATTGACAAAAAACTTCTGACAAAGTCCCTGGTATTGGTATTGATTGAAGTTGATAATAATTTTTTTATGGGATAGGAGGGCAAAGGAGCAAGCGTGTCACCTGAAGGTAAGCAACCTGCGCCGCCCATGGACACCGGCATCACTTATAGTGTTACCGTTGCGTTGCCGACCTTTAAGGGAGAAGAATGGAGAAGGGAGGTGGACCTCCGGGTACCTTTCTCACCGAACGAAACGCGGCATGAGCCACTTTACGTCGATCTTCTGGGAGGTGGTGGTATTTCAGCGGTTGAGCCCATTCATGCATTCATTCAACTGCTTAATATTTTAACTGCCATTATTTTCATCATATCTAGGTTGTTAGTCGCTAATATCAAAAGTTAAGCAAGTAAGGTGTGTAATAATCGTGCCTTATGACGCTTTGTACCCTTTACCTACCCCGCAAGGGATCTGGCGTGAAGTTATGTATGTATGTATCAGGATCTTGAATTGAAAAAAAAAATAGTGTTAGATAGTCCATTTATGAGGAAAGCTTTGGGGTATTAATATGATCGCGGCAATAATCTTTTTAGTGGAAAATGTATAAAATATGGCGGTACGAAGTTCGCGCGGTCTGCTAGTTTGCAATGTAAATATAACATTTCAATAATATTTAGTTTATTAGTATTATCTATTTAAAACGTAAAAGCTTCAATCGTGAACAAATAATTACATACAAAATTCCGACTCTACAACAACAACGACGACGACATTAGATGTAGTCCCATTATTTGAATAAAAAACGAAGTTACTCGTCTTATTATAAATTCTTGGTAATAAGCATTAAGGAAAATTGTTCTTAATGTAATAAACAGTAATATTACATTGTATAAGACAAATTGTTGTAGGTATCCGAATAGGGTTATCCGAATTCTGGACCACCCCAGCGCCGGAGGACGGCCGCCGCGAGGTTTTAGTGGGTAACCCTAGGATCGGATTGCAGTTTACTGTTTTGAGAGTCCCACACTACCCCCTGCCGTTCCCAGGCGGGGGGTGTGCATAAAGCATTTCCTCACGTAAAAAAAGCTATATGTTATTTGTTTGATAAATTTCTGTTTGATGATCTTATTTTTATTCAAATAAATGTTTCTTAAAACACATCGTAGTTATATAAAAAATATCTGTATTAATATTCGAACTATTTTTCTTAAATAGAGCATTTAGTTGCTTAGCTGTGAATACTAGAGGGCGCTGTTTGTATTATATAATTTTTTATATAGTTTTTTAGGGCAATTAATATAACATAATGTATACAATGTACCTTTTAACCGATAAATAAATAAAATATGAGCATAATATGCCAGAAGTTTTCTGTTATTAATAGTTTTTTTTTTTTAATTTGTATGATGGACTAATTGAAATTGGCCAATTAAAGAGGATCTTTTTTCTTAATAATTTTCGATAGCTTAATGTGATTTATAAATACATATGTGCCACGCTAAAAACCTCATAAGCTCTTAAGAGGATTGGAGGCGGAACACCGCGCATCGCTGCCAATAAATACCTTTGGAGGTATAAGGTATGAAGGTATAGAATATATTAGTAAAAAAGACGTCATAGCCTGTAGCCACGAGTCGATAGCCATCGTGATACAGCCACTCATATTACTATCAAAATAAAACAGATTATTATTTAAGCAAATATTATTTTTATTCACTATACAAGTTCAAGATCGTCAAACTCTTCAATAACACTTCACTGATTATTAAATATACATAATGTTATATAGCGTCTGGATGTTTATCTGGGTTATATGTAGGTATTTACTAAAGAAGTCATCGTCATTGTCTTGCCTTTGCCCTTAAAAGATATATATGTATTATTATACGTAGTCTAGTTTCCATAACACAAGCATTTAGTGTCTTAGCTTGGTAAACTAGAGGGCGCTGTGTGCTACAGATTTTTTATATATTTGAATTCCTGAGATAAAGTTTTTTTTTGGTGTTTTTCCATAATAAGTTGTTTTTGGTGTTACTTTTAGACTAAGTCCGGTTTCTCACTGCTATGCCAATTACTATGAAAGCTGTATATGGATAGAATGACAACTAACTATTAATCATACCTAAGAAATAAACAAGATTGCATTTATCTTAAACTGCAACTCTTAAACTGTCTCGATGGACCAGCAGTCGAGCACACCGCTTCTGAATCAAAAGGCCGCAGGTTGGGATTCTGACAATGGCTCACACCAATGACTTTTCGAAATTGTTTTCGGAAGTTATGTGTGATAAATATCGATGGCTGAAAACCGTGTGCCCGGTATGGCAATAGGTATTCTATTTCGGACGTAAACATAACAGCGAGATGAGGCTTAACACCCGCTGCCTACACCTTCGTGTAACAAAGGCATGAACTTGGCATGTTATGTTTAATCAAAGTAAAAAATATTATTTACGTCGTCTCGGCGTTCACGATTTTAAACAATCTGTTTCTGAATTAAAAGATCTGCGAGTTGGCTGTTCGCTTACATCAGTCATTTTTAGGTGTTCTTTTCGGAAATTATGCGCGTTAATTATCTATTGAATAGACTGACAACTTTGTACCCGGTTTATGGCATTAGATTCGCCACCTATTCCATTTGAGACGTAACGATTCGGCAAGTCGAGGCTTAACAGCCTAAGTCTAGCCTATTATGTTAAATAAAATATTCGACAGTTAAGTGGCTGGTACACTCCAATGGTATTTTGTAAATCTTTTAAAAAGTTATATGTTGAATTTCGACGATTCGACGAATTCTGCCTAAAGTCGCCAGAATTTCTATAAGACAAATAAATTCAATGATACAATACAACGCTGCCTACAGCTTCGAATATTAAAAGCATGAAGATACCAGCTAAATAAAATTTAAACCTAGAATAAAAAAGAGTGTAAACAAATGTATACTCAATAATTTAGTCTTTAATTACAGACAGACGGGTTGAAGTATGTCTGAGTGCTATAAAATTGCCCGCGTGTTCTGAGGCTGTACTAACGAATCTCTTGAAAGGCACCATTTTTAATTGAAACGAATATTTCTCTGGAATTATTTTTATGAGTGGAATGTATTAATTGATATTTGGATTATATTTAAAGGTTTTTATAAAAATATTTATCTAATATATAAAATTCTCGTGTCACGGTTTGCGTTATTGAATTCCTCCAAAACGGCTTGACCGATTCTCATGAACTGTTGTAGGCATATCGGGTAAGTATGAGAGTAGGAGAAAATTCATATTTCATCCTCCCAAAAGTTTACTTGTAGTTATGATTTTTTTTGTAACTTCACGCCTTTTTCTACACTAAGGATAAGAAGGATTTTTTAAACCAAATGGAATATTATGTATTATTGTGTATAGTGTTAATATTTATTAACGATATTTATCACACGTATCTCGCCACTTAAAAGGCTATTAAATTAAAATATGTCCATATATTGTGATCATTTATTGAAGGAATTGTAAAAAGATTTTGAAAAACTGGATTCTTTCTTACAAATATAATCTTTTAAATAATTGTACATATTGTTATTTATTTGGAACCATTTATATTTTTTAAATTTTACGCAAGTTAATTAATTAATTTTAAATATCTTCTCCATTAATTTGAATGCTTCTTGATTCAAACATTTTTATTTGTTTTTTTTTTAAATTAAATATTGCGAAATATAAACTTACTGCACTAATATTGGAATTATATGCAAACAAAAAACTACTCATCTAAATATCAAATTAAATCTTATATCGTAATATTAAAATTTTAAAAAAATCGTAAAACAAAGAAAAGCAAAATAAACGATTAGGAGAAAATAAGAAAACATTAAGAATTATGTTCTTAATTGATATTTGTTTTTCTGTATGTATGTATATACTCGCTAAACTAAGAAATTATTTCACAGATAAAAAGTATCACTTCCTGTTTATTAATATTTGAACTTAGAGCAAAAGATTCAGTTTAACAAAGAAGTTACAAGGTTTTGTTTTATTTATTTCTTAGATTTTTGCGAATCACGTTCATAACATTAAAACAACTTTTTATGGATAATGTCGCGTTTATTTAGAGCTTATTTTCTATTTATTTCACGAGGTTTCTTTCGAACTCTTTACAGAGATCATTTTCACGAGTGATGAACAAAAAAAAGATTTTTTTGTTCGAAAAATAAGATTTTTTTATGTTCGAAAAAAGGTCTACAAAAATGTCCGCGAGGGCGTATGTCTATTTCTTAGGGATAACCCACAATGACCATTTTTATTTTTTTACTTTTTACGAGACTTAATGGCCTATATACGAAGCGATTTTAAACATTTCAGCATTAATTTTCATCCAATTAAGTGTTATAAATAGATTGTGCATGTAATGTAGATGATCCTGGCCCTTTACAGCATGCAATTTAAACGAATATTTTCGAAGATATTGCAGTATTAACATAGCGGGACAGCAGTTATTGCTTTTGATGCGGAACAAAGTTCGCCGGGTCAGATAGTGTATTATAAATATAAGTGGTCGTATAGAGCCGACAATTCGATCAACGTAATCAAGCATAATTGGTATTGTCTACACATTCATCTATTAAGGGCCGCAAAGCTACAAACAATAATATCATTTGGCAGATTGCCTGTTGAATTGTATATACTTTTAAGGAAGACACGTGCGTCGAGCACTCTTTAAAATTTCATTGTGTTATTTTAAAACCAAGGTTTCTAGTTAAATGATTCATAATATACATGTCCTTATATATTTGAGGATATATGATAGCTTCGTTAGGGAAGAAGGAAATAGTTAGTTCATCATGTTGCAATATATCCCTGAACTATACGTATAGTGTGAATTGACAACGACGTACCTATTTATATTAAACTTGAATCAATTTATACATTACTAGCTGACCCGGCGAACTTTGTTCCGCATGTTAAGTAATTTTTTTCAGGGTTTACAATTAAACTGCTAAATCTCTACATTATACACTCTATGTATTAAAGAATCATCAAAGCATCAAAATCCGTTGCGTAGTTTCAAAGTTCTAAGCATATAAGAGGACAGACAGCGGAAAGCGATTTTGTTTTATACTATCCTGTCAGCATCCTCTCAGAAATTCAACGTGAAATGGCTCACGCCGCATATCGTTCGGTAACTGAGGTATCCCGACAATAATTTCCTAGTCTAGATAATAATAGGTTGGGGAAAAAGTATTTTCGTATTTTTGTATGAAAAGTCAAGACATTTTTTTTCAAAGTTTATTTACATTTATTTACAATATATATGTACCGTTTTGTTGAATAACTTTCTGCCATTTTGTGGGCAGAGACATTATCCCGTTACTGTAGAAACTTTGGGACTTCTGATCAAAAAAACGGGACAAATAGTTTTGGCAGTCCTCTTTTGAGGTCAACCTTACAGAACCTAAAGAATTCTGAAGAGACCGAAACAGGTGAAAATCTGAAGGCGCAAGGTCAGGGCTATATGGTGGATGCACTAGGACCTCCCAGTCGAACTCTCTTAATTTTTGCTGAGTGGCTAAAGATGTGTGTGGTCTAGCGTTATCGTGATGAAAGACCACACCCTTCCTGTTGATCAATTCCGGCCGTTTTCTCTCGACTGCTTCCTTTAATCTCATCAGTTGCTGGCAGTAAAGATCAGAATCGATGGTGTTGCCGGACGGTAAAAGCTCATAATGAACAATGCCCTTCCAATCCCACCATACACACAGCATCACCTTATTTCGTGTTAGGCCAGGTTTGGCCACAGTCTGTGAAGCCTGGCCAACTTTCGACCACGACCTTTTTCGCACGTTCTTGTCGTACGTGATCCACTTTTCATCGCCAGTTATCAATCTCTTCAAAAACGGCTCGGTTTCATTACGTCTCAATAATGAATCGCAAATGAGTACACGGTTCATTAAGTTTCTTTGAGTGAGCTCGTGTGGCACCCAAATATCGAGCTTTTTTGTATAACCAGCTTTCTTCAAATGGGTCAAAACTGTTTTGTGGTCAATTCCCAGTTCTTCAGCTACATCGTAACTACTAATATGCCGATCTTGCTCCATTCTTTCAAAAATGGCGTCCATTTTATTCGTAACAGGGCGACCAGAGCGAGGTGCATCTTTAACATCAAAATTTCCGGACTGAAAACGTTTGAACCAAATTTGTGCTACTCTTACTGACACTGCATCAGGTCCATAAACATCACAAATTTTTTTCACTGCTTGAGTTGCATTTTTGCCTTTTTTATAATAAAATTTTAAAATGTATCGAATTTCTTCATTAGATTCACTCATTTTTACGGAGAGAAAAACAAATGAAAAATAGCGGGAAACAACTTTTTTTTATTTTTTTCTTTTCTTTATAATGTAACCTTTTTAATGTTACCAAAACCAGCCAGACACAAATAGTACAGTCAAAGAAATTTTATAATAAGTTTATACCTACGTTATGCGAAAAGACTTTTTCCCCGACCTATTATCTGAACTCAGAAACTATGGTATGGCAATAGGTTCACCACCTATTCCATTTGGGACGTAAACATGGTGGCGAGTCGAGGCTTAACAGCCACTGCCTATACCTTCGGGTAGAAAAAGGCGTGAGGTTTATGTATGTTACCGGAACATCTGCAGACTTTGGTATAAACAGTACTACTTCTCTCCTACTACACCAACTGTCGAAAGAGGGTGTATGTCAATTGGTATTTGTTCAAATGATTACCACGTAGAGCCACGCAATTGGCTGTATGAATGGACCGGCTCGACCGGTGAAATACCATGGCCTCACCAAAAATCGACGTTAAGTATATCAGCATTTCGTTAGGTGAGAGAGGTATCCGGATGGCCTATAATATAACGCATCATAATTCAAAGAACGTAGGCAGTACTTTAACTTCATAGTAAAATAATACAATGTCATACATCTTCAAATGACATTCATTGACTTTTGCGTCTTTCTTAATACTGGGTTTTAATAAACATATAATTCCTACAATAACTTGTTATTACTGGCTTTACCTATTGCATTAGTTTTTATTTAAGCTCCTTAATTGGTACAATAAATGTATAAAATACTTATCTTTAATTATAAAATTATATTTAGTTTATTTGTTGATAAGATACACTGGAGAATGTTTCAACTATGTTGTTACGAGTTTTGTTAATTCATACCAAGTCCCTTGCGGGGTAGGCAGAGAGAACAGAGCGCCATAAGGCACAATTCTTACACGCGTCACTCGCTTCATTGACTGTCATAACTATTTACATACACGCTTGTCGCCTGATGTTAAATAAAATGAAATTATTTTTACTAATAATACTGATGGTTGTTTGTGATATTTTTGGCCTCTCTCTTCCAACCTAAAATTTTTAAGTGTTCAGGTTTAAGCCAGATGTCGCTATGTTTATACATTTTAATAAGAATATATTGTACATAATGCACACAGCGTCCTCTAGTTCCAAACTGAGCATCTAAATATTGCTATGGATACTAGATAACGGAAATGAATACATAAATATTTTGTTTTGTAAATACATACTTATAATTCATAGAAAAACACCCAGACGCCACACAAACCTTCATGCTTATCACAAATATTTGTACTCGGGTGGGGATCGAACCCGCCAACCTCGATTCTGCAGTCGGTAGCTTTACCAATGCACCACGAGGCTCGTCGAAATTTTAGTTCTCATATTGCAAAGTTATGTCTATTGATTCATTATTTTGTTCCAATATAATAAAATTATATTTGTATACTTATATTAAATACCGGCTATAACAATATTGCATTATTTAAATAAATCATTATTATATAATTTATTAATGAATTTAATGAATTAAAATCGTGTTTGTTCAAACTAAAGTATATGATTATGTATATTAAAACAATCTGATAATAATTATAAATCCATGCTATGCATGCACGAAGTTCTAATATTTCCTGATATATTTTTATCATTCAATGAGTTAACAAGCCATGATTTAGCAACTAGACTTTGAAAGTACTGGGTTCAAATTTGCAAACATTTTTAGAAGATCAAGAAAGAGCTATCACGATAAAATTAAGGCATCATGAGAAATATGACAGTGGATAAGGCTAAAGAAGTGTGAAGTGTAAGGCTAAACAACCCTGATAGCATATAGGCGTGAGTATATACATATAATCATCATTATTATATAGTATGGAATAAAGACGCTCTCCGCTGTCTGTCTGTCTGATATACTTATTTATATATCTTTGAAACTGCGCAACGTATTTTAATGCGTTTTTTTTAAATGGACAGAATATATCAACGGGGTGGTTTTTATCTATAAATCATGTTAAATGTAAATAGTCATAAATCCAAAATGTACTTAGATATATATTACTTTTGTTCCGGAACAAAGTTCGCCGGTATATAAAACAAACATTCGCAAAACCGAAGTGGGTAAGTAGATTAAGACGAAATATTTAATGAACTTTTTTCAATATTCAAGAAGTCATTGACATTATACAATCGATATAATATATTCCATAGACAATTAATTATTCAAGAAGACGTTCTTGATGTTAGATCTGTAGTACTTGATACGTGATCATCACAGTCAAGACCAGTTTCGTTTTTTTTTGCAACATTTTGAATAAATTGACAGCTTCAGTTCGGACGTTTTTTATTTGGCTCCGCGAAATAATTTTATTTATTTCACTCTGAACTAAATTTTTTGGATTTTTGCAGGTGGAGCTGATGGCTGTGCTGCCTGGCGTCCACTGCAGGGTGGAGTGCGTGATCGAGAGTGCACAAAATTAGAGACTGTTTTTTTATCATACCGTGAAAAATTTTGACGTTTGTATTTTTCGGTCTTCGTAGTGATAATAGTGTTTATACTGTAAGTAATATTAGATATTATTTTTTATGAGCACCAACGAAAATCACGATGCGGAAGTAAGTCTAAGTCAACCAACCACATCACGAACTACTTTAGTTCGGTGCCCACACTGTTCCCAGGTACGATTTTTCAAAGGTGAACGGGGTTTGAAAGTACATTTTGGGAAAGTGCACAGGTCACAAAGTGTCTTATGTAATCCCACAGTGACTTCCAACTCCGTTCCACCATTAGATAGTAGTCAAATTCCTTTTTGGAAAACATTATCGAATTTGAAAAATTCTGTTCCGGTTATAAAGAGAATCCCGCGTGGTGCAAGACCTACAGTTGCCAAGAAATTGGTAGATTGTATTCATCTTGTCCTTCACGAAAATTCTACAGCAGCCTGGGAGCAGTTACTCACATTCCCTTACAGAGTTTTACATATTTCCAGAGATACATGTAATCAATCTTTGACCAATCAAATTAAAAACAATTGTAATGTTTCATTTCACGATTTGGATACAAAATTTAATCAAAATCCTAAAAAATCACTCTACCAACATGTGGAGTCGAAGTTAAGGGAAGGTGACATAAAAGGAGCATCGAAGTTATTGTTCAGTAGTGACGTGGTGGCACCTTGTTCTTCTGACACGCTAACGGGTCTAAAAGACAAGCATCCAAAGCCCATTGACAATCTTACTTTCCCAGATCCTCCAGATTTTTCGAACCAATCTTCTCATTTGATAACCACAGCTAAAGATGTACTTTCTGCAATTGGCTCCTTCAAGAGTGGTTCTGCCGGTGGCTTCGATGGTTTGACACCACAACATCTGAAAGATCTTGTATGTCCAACCGCCGGAGAAGCCGGTAATGCTCTTTTGAGGGAGCTTACTGCTTTAATGAACCTTATGCTGTCCGGCACTGTGAACGAATGCATAACCGATTTGCTTTATGGTGCAAATTTATGCGCCCTTTCAAAAAAGGATGGTGGCATTCGTCCCATTGCCGTGGGTTGCACTTACCGACGTATGGCAGCTAAACTATGTTGCCAATACTATAGAACATCTCTCGCCTCCAAATTTCAGCCTACCCAACTTGGTTTCGGGTCCAGAGGAGGCTGTGAGGCTGCCATACATGCTTTGGCCACATATTTGGGTTCTGGTGAAGGTGAGGTCGTTTTAAAGGTTGACATAAAAAATGCTTTCAACACTGTGAATAGGGATACTCTGCTGAGTCAAGCCAAAACAGAGACACCTGAAATTTTCAAATTCCTTTGGCAGTGCTATAGAAATCCTTCAAAATTATTATATAAAGATAACCTTTTGGAGTCAGCTGTTGGTTGTCAGCAGGGTGACCCTCTTGGACCAGTAATTTTCAGTTTAGCGATACATCCTATCATAAAACAGCTGAATTCAAAATTTAATGTCTGGTATCTAGATGATGGAACTCTTGGAGGTACAATAGATACAGTTTTAAAAGATTTGGCTATATTAAAAAGTAACTTTAAGTCTATTGGCTTGGAGTTAAATACATCAAAATGTGAAATCTATTTTAATGATAAAATAGATAAAATTTCGGCTTTGTCAAAATTTAATTCTTTGGCACCCAATATAAAAATAGTAGAAAACAGTTCATTACGCCTCTTAGGGTCTCCAATCTGTGAAGATGCCTACAACTCTTTCTTAGAGGAAAAAATTCAAAATTTTCATCAAGTTTCGGACCGCTTACTAAAAATTAACATGCATGCAGCTTTCACCATTATTCGTTATTGTTTGTTTGTTCCAAAATTTACACATACTATTAGATCATCACAATTTTTTAAACATCCGGCACTGTTAGAAAAAATAGATAATATTGTAAAAACCACACTCAGTAAAATTCTTAATGTATCGCTAAACGACCGGGCATGGCAACAGGCATCCCTACCAGTTCGTTTAGGGGGTTTAGGTATTCGAAAAATTTCTGATGTAAGTTTACCGGCTTTTCTGTCTTCAGTCCATAGCACAGAAGAATTAACCAGGAAAATTCTCACTCATACACTGGGTAATTCTGAAGTGTTATGCAAGACTGACGCAGTAAATGCCTGGAAACAGGCCTGTCCTAACTCAAATTTACCGACCAACCCATTTTCCCAGAGACAGTGGGACGACCCACTCTGCGCCATCTTAAAAGAATCACTTATAAGTGGTTCTGTAGGAGATGCTGAGCGCGCTCGTTTGCGGGCTGTGGGAGAGTGGGAGTCCGGTGTTTGGCTTGGGGCACTGCCATCGCCCAATATAGGAACATTATTAGATAATACGACTTTCCGTATCGCAATTTGTCTTCGTTTAGGTGCTCCCTGTGTTTCTTCGCATTTATGTCGCTGCGGAGAGGTGGTTGACAGCAAGGGACATCATGGCCTCTCATGCGCCAGGAGCGCCGGCCGCATTTCCCGTCACGCCAACATCAACGACATTATCCGTCGTGCTCTTGCCACCGCCGGTGTACCGGCCGTTCTGGAACCGAACGGTTTGGTGCGCGATGATGGCAAGAGACCGGACGGGATGTCTCTTTTGCCTTGGAGGATGGGTAGGCCTTTGGTGTGGGACGCTACTTGCGTAGACACCCTTGCGCCATCGCATCTTCCAAGCACGGTGGAGGTGGCCGGTGCTGCTGCTGCTTCGGCAGAAAATCTCAAGCGGCACAAATACAGAAACCTTGTAGGTGACTATGTGTTTGAGCCGTTTGGGGTTGAGACTTTGGGGACATGGGGTCCGAGTGCTCGTGCACTTTACAAAGATCTAGCAAAAAGGCTGATCGAAACCTCTCGCGACCAGAGGGCTGGTCTATTCTTCGCACAGAGGATCAGCATTGCCATTCAGCGTGGCAATGCGGCCAGTCTTCTGGGCACGCTGCCAGTAGACCGAGATGCGGAGAAATTTGATTTCAGGTAGTTTTTTAATTGTATATATTGTAAATAATGTAATTAATTTATTTGTTCTTATTATTGTAAATAAAGATTTCATTTTATAAGAGATTTCCACCTATATATTGACTCATCACGATATCTCTGGAACCATAAGGCGTAGCGACTTGAAATTTGGTAGGATTATTCCTTTCGCCGAGTAGAGGTCAGTTAAGAACGGATTTTACGAAATTCCACCCACAAGGGGGGTTGCGGGGGTGTTAACAATGAAAAATTCCCATTTTTAACCTATAGCTGCTATCGACTTCAAATTTGTCGAAGATATTGCAGTATTAACATAGCGGGTCAGCAGTTATTACTTTTGATGCGAAACAGAGTTCGCCGGGTCAGCTAGTTAAGTATAAGCCAGATTTTAACAGTGGTAGAGCCGGCCGGCCCATTCATGCAGCGAACAGCATGTGTTTTTTTCAGTAAGTACGTAATTATCTTGCGGACATCTTATTTTTTTATTGTTAGATTTCTGCAAACAAATTTTTCATATATATTTAAATACAAGCGGACCCGGCGAAATTTGTTCCGCATCAAAAGTAATTTGTACTAATTATCGGCTTTAACTGCTGTCCCGCTATGTTAATACTGCAATATCTTTGCAAATATTCGTTTTTAAATTAAAAATTACATGCTGTAAAGGGACAGGATCATCTATATTACATGCACAATTTATTTAAGACACTTAATTAGATGAAAATTAATGCTGCAATGTTTAAAATCGCTTCGTAAATAAGCCATTATTTCTCATAAAAAATAAAAATGGTCATTGTGGGTTATCCCTAAGAGATAGATATATGCCCTCGTGGACTTTTTTGTAGACCTTTTGAAGGTGTTGAATAATGTAGAACATTGTTTTGATCTATCACTTAGGGGTCAGCCAGCGCATGCAATTAAAGTGCTAAATCTCGAAAATTATCATTTTTTCTTTACAACATCATACATGAATTATATATCAAAATCACCCTCTAACTAATAAAAAAAACCGCATCAAAATCCGTTGCGTAGTTTTAAAGATATAAGCATATAAGGGGACAGACAGTGGAAAGTGACTTTGTTTTATACTATGTAATGATTTTAAATGATGAAATTATTCAGAAGTGCCGTAGTTCAGTTAACAAGTATCATAAACTTATTCAAGATAAAAATTACCGTCATAGACGATTAAATGAAGATGGATATATGAAATACCACGACCGTGGGCCTCTGGATACCTCTCTCACAAAATGGGACACGAGCCATTTTACATCGATATTCCGAGAGGTCGTGGTATTTCACCTGTCGCGCCGGCCCATTCATGCAGCGAACAGCATGCTGTTCGCTGCATGAATGGGCCGGCCGGCTCTACCACTGTTAAAATCTGGCTTATACTTAACTAGCTGACCCGGCGAACTCTGTTTCGCATCAAAAGTAATAACTGCTGACCCGCTATGTTAATACTGCAATATCTTCGACAAATTTGAAGTCGATAGCAGCTATAGGTTAAAAATGGGAATTTTTCATTGTTAACACCCCCGCAACCCCCCTTGTGGGTGGAATTTCGTAAAATCCGTTCTTAACTGACCTCTACTCGGCGAAAGGAATAATCCTACCAAATTTCAAGTCGCTACGCCTTATGGTTCCAGAGATATCGTGATGAGTCAATATATAGGTGGAAATCTCTTATAAAATGAAATCTTTATTTACAATAATAAGAACAAATAAATTAATTACATTATTTACAATATATACAATTAAAAAACTACCTGAAATCAAATTTCTCCGCATCTCGGTCTACTGGCAGCGTGCCCAGAAGACTGGCCGCATTGCCACGCTGAATGGCAATGCTGATCCTCTGTGCGAAGAATAGACCAGCCCTCTGGTCGCGAGAGGTTTCGATCAGCCTTTTTGCTAGATCTTTGTAAAGTGCACGAGCACTCGGACCCCATGTCCCCAAAGTCTCAACCCCAAACGGCTCAAACACATAGTCACCTACAAGGTTTCTGTATTTGTGCCGCTTGAGATTTTCTGCCGAAGCAGCAGCAGCACCGGCCACCTCCACCGTGCTTGGAAGATGCGATGGCGCAAGGGTGTCTACGCAAGTAGCGTCCCACACCAAAGGCCTACCCATCCTCCAAGGCAAAAGAGACATCCCGTCCGGTCTCTTGCCATCATCGCGCACCAAACCGTTCGGTTCCAGAACGGCCGGTACACCGGCGGTGGCAAGAGCACGACGGATAATGTCGTTGATGTTGGCGTGACGGGAAATGCGGCCGGCGCTCCTGGCGCATGAGAGGCCATGATGTCCCTTGCTGTCAACCACCTCTCCGCAGCGACATAAATGCGAAGAAACACAGGGAGCACCTAAACGAAGACAAATTGCGATACGGAAAGTCGTATTATCTAATAATGTTCCTATATTGGGCGATGGCAGTGCCCCAAGCCAAACACCGGACTCCCACTCTCCCACAGCCCGCAAACGAGCGCGCTCAGCATCTCCTACAGAACCACTTATAAGTGATTCTTTTAAGATGGCGCAGAGTGGGTCGTCCCACTGTCTCTGGGAAAATGGGTTGGTCGGTAAATTTGAGTTAGGACAGGCCTGTTTCCAGGCATTTACTGCGTCAGTCTTGCATAACACTTCAGAATTACCCAGTGTATGAGTGAGAATTTTCCTGGTTAATTCTTCTGTGCTATGGACTGAAGACAGAAAAGCCGGTAAACTTACATCAGAAATTTTTCGAATACCTAAACCCCCTAAACGAACTGGTAGGGATGCCTGTTGCCATGCCCGGTCGTTTAGCGATACATTAAGAATTTTACTGAGTGTGGTTTTTACAATATTATCTATTTTTTCTAACAGTGCCGGATGTTTAAAAAATTGTGATGATCTAATAGTATGTGTAAATTTTGGAACAAACAAACAATAACGAATAATGGTGAAAGCTGCATGCATGTTAATTTTTAGTAAGCGGTCCGAAACTTGATGAAAATTTTGAATTTTTTCCTCTAAGAAAGAGTTGTAGGCATCTTCACAGATTGGAGACCCTAAGAGGCGTAATGAACTGTTTTCTACTATTTTTATATTGGGTGCCAAAGAATTAAATTTTGACAAAGCCGAAATTTTATCTATTTTATCATTAAAATAGATTTCACATTTTGATGTATTTAACTCCAAGCCAATAGACTTAAAGTTACTTTTTAATATAGCCAAATCTTTTAAAACTGTATCTATTGTACCTCCAAGAGTTCCATCATCTAGATACCAGACATTAAATTTTGAATTCAGCTGTTTTATGATAGGATGTATCGCTAAACTGAAAATTACTGGTCCAAGAGGGTCACCCTGCTGACAACCAACAGCTGACTCCAAAAGGTTATCTTTATATAATAATTTTGAAGGATTTCTATAGCACTGCCAAAGGAATTTGAAAATTTCAGGTGTCTCTGTTTTGGCTTGACTCAGCAGAGTATCCCTATTCACAGTGTTGAAAGCATTTTTTATGTCAACCTTTAAAACGACCTCACCTTCACCAGAACCCAAATATGTGGCCAAAGCATGTATGGCAGCCTCACAGCCTCCTCTGGACCCGAAACCAAGTTGGGTAGGCTGAAATTTGGAGGCGAGAGATGTTCTATAGTATTGGCAACATAGTTTAGCTGCCATACGTCGGTAAGTGCAACCCACGGCAATGGGACGAATGCCACCATCCTTTTTTGAAAGGGCGCATAAATTTGCACCATAAAGCAAATCGGTTATGCATTCGTTCACAGTGCCGGACAGCATAAGGTTCATTAAAGCAGTAAGCTCCCTCAAAAGAGCATTACCGGCTTCTCCGGCGGTTGGACATACAAGATCTTTCAGATGTTGTGGTGTCAAACCATCGAAGCCACCGGCAGAACCACTCTTGAAGGAGCCAATTGCAGAAAGTACATCTTTAGCTGTGGTTATCAAATGAGAAGATTGGTTCGAAAAATCTGGAGGATCTGGGAAAGTAAGATTGTCAATGGGCTTTGGATGCTTGTCTTTTAGACCCGTTAGCGTGTCAGAAGAACAAGGTGCCACCACGTCACTACTGAACAATAACTTCGATGCTCCTTTTATGTCACCTTCCCTTAACTTCGACTCCACATGTTGGTAGAGTGATTTTTTAGGATTTTGATTAAATTTTGTATCCAAATCGTGAAATGAAACATTACAATTGTTTTTAATTTGATTGGTCAAAGATTGATTACATGTATCTCTGGAAATATGTAAAACTCTGTAAGGGAATGTGAGTAACTGCTCCCAGGCTGCTGTAGAATTTTCGTGAAGGACAAGATGAATACAATCTACCAATTTCTTGGCAACTGTAGGTCTTGCACCACGCGGGATTCTCTTTATAACCGGAACAGAATTTTTCAAATTCGATAATGTTTTCCAAAAAGGAATTTGACTACTATCTAATGGTGGAACGGAGTTGGAAGTCACTGTGGGATTACATAAGACACTTTGTGACCTGTGCACTTTCCCAAAATGTACTTTCAAACCCCGTTCACCTTTGAAAAATCGTACCTGGGAACAGTGTGGGCACCGAACTAAAGTAGTTCGTGATGTGGTTGGTTGACTTAGACTTACTTCCGCATCGTGATTTTCGTTGGTGCTCATAAAAAATAATATCTAATATTACTTACAGTATAAACACTATTATCACTACGAAGACCGAAAAATACAAACGTCAAAATTTTTCACGGTATGATAAAAAAACAGTCTCTAATTTTGTGCACTCTCGATCACGCACTCCACCCTGCAGTGGACGCCAGGCAGCACAGCCATCAGCTCCACCTGCAAAAATCCAAAAAATTTAGTTCAGAGTGAAATAAATAAAATTATTTCGCGGAGCCAAATAAAAAACGTCCGAACTGAAGCTGTCAATTTATTCAAAATGTTGCAAAAAAAAACGAAACTGGTCTTGACTGTGATGATCACGTATCAAGTACTACAGATCTAACATCAAGAACGTCTTCTTGAATAATTAATTGTCTATGGAATATATTATATCGATTGTATAATGTCAATGACTTCTTGAATATTGAAAAAAGTTCATTAAATATTTCGTCTTAATCTACTTACCCACTTCGGTTTTGCGAATGTTTGTTTTATATACCGGCGAACTTTGTTCCGGAACAAAAGTAATATATATCTAAGTACATTTTGGATTTATGACTATTTACATTTAACATGATTTATAGATAAAAACCACCCCGTTGATATATTCTGTCCATTTAAAAAAAACGCATTAAAATACGTTGCGCAGTTTCAAAGATATATAAATAAGTATATCAGACAGACAGACAGCGGAGAGCGTCTTTATTCCATACTATATAATAATGATGATTATATGTATATACTCACGCCTATATGCTATCAGGGTTGTTTAGCCTTACACTTCACACTTCTTTAGCCTTATCCACTGTCATATTTCTCATGATGCCTTAATTTTATCGTGATAGCTCTTTCTTGATCTTCTAAAAATGTTTGCAAATTTGAACCCAGTACTTTCAAAGTCTAGTTGCTAAATCATGGCTTGTTAACTCATTGAATGATAAAAATATATCAGGAAATATTAGAACTTCGTGCATGCATAGCATGGATTTATAATTATTATCAGATTGTTTTAATATACATAATCATATACTTTAGTTTGAACAAACACGATTTTAATTCATTAAATTCATTAATAAATTATATAATAATGATTTATTTAAATAATGCAATATTGTTATAGCCGGTATTTAATATAAGTATACAAATATAATTTTATTATATTGGAACAAAATAATGAATCAATAGACATAACTTTGCAATATGAGAACTAAAATTTCGACGAGCCTCGTGGTGCATTGGTAAAGCTACCGACTGCAGAATCGAGGTTGGCGGGTTCGATCCCCACCCGAGTACAAATATTTGTGATAAGCATGAAGGTTTGTGTGGCGTCTGGGTGTTTTTCTATGAATTATAAGTATGTATTTACAAAACAAAATATTTATGTATTCATTTCCGTTATCTAGTATCCATAGCAATATTTAGATGCTCAGTTTGGAACTAGAGGACGCTGTGTGCATTATGTACAATATATTCTTATTAAAATGTATAAACATAGCGACATCTGGCTTAAACCTGAACACTTAAAAATTTTAGGTTGGAAGAGAGAGGCCAAAAATATCACAAACAACCATCAGTATTATTAGTAAAAATAATTTCATTTTATTTAACATCAGGCGACAAGCGTGTATGTAAATAGTTATGACAGTCAATGAAGCGAGTGACGCGTGTAAGAATTGTGCCTTATGGCGCTCTGTTCTCTCTGCCTACCCCGCAAGGGACTTGGTATGAATTAACAAAACTCGTAACAACATAGTTGAAACATTCTCCAGTGTATCTTATCAACAAATAAACTAAATATAATTTTATAATTAAAGATAAGTATTTTATACATTTATTGTACCAATTAAGGAGCTTAAATAAAAACTAATGCAATAGGTAAAGCCAGTAATAACAAGTTATTGTAGGAATTATATGTTTATTAAAACCCAGTATTAAGAAAGACGCAAAAGTCAATGAATGTCATTTGAAGATGTATGACATTGTATTATTTTACTATGAAGTTAAAGTACTGCCTACGTTCTTTGAATTATGATGCGTTATATTATAGGCCATCCGGATACCTCTCTCACCTAACGAAATGCTGATATACTTAACGTCGATTTTTGGTGAGGCCATGGTATTTCACCGGTCGAGCCGGTCCATTCATACAGCCAATTGCGTGGCTCTACGTGGTAATCATTTGAACAAATACCAATTGACATACACCCTCTTTCGACAGTTGGTGTAGTAGGAGAGAAGTAGTACTGTTTATACCAAAGTCTGCAGATGTTCCGGTAACATACATAAACCTCACGCCTTTTTCTACCCGAAGGTATAGGCAGTGGCTGTTAAGCCTCGACTCGCCACCATGTTTACGTCCCAAATGGAATAGGTGGTGAACCTATTGCCATACCATAGTTTCTGAGTTCAGATAATAGGTCGGGGAAAAAGTCTTTTCGCATAACGTAGGTATAAACTTATTATAAAATTTCTTTGACTGTACTATTTGTGTCTGGCTGGTTTTGGTAACATTAAAAAGGTTACATTATAAAGAAAAGAAAAAAATAAAAAAAAGTTGTTTCCCGCTATTTTTCATTTGTTTTTCTCTCCGTAAAAATGAGTGAATCTAATGAAGAAATTCGATACATTTTAAAATTTTATTATAAAAAAGGCAAAAATGCAACTCAAGCAGTGAAAAAAATTTGTGATGTTTATGGACCTGATGCAGTGTCAGTAAGAGTAGCACAAATTTGGTTCAAACGTTTTCAGTCCGGAAATTTTGATGTTAAAGATGCACCTCGCTCTGGTCGCCCTGTTACGAATAAAATGGACGCCATTTTTGAAAGAATGGAGCAAGATCGGCATATTAGTAGTTACGATGTAGCTGAAGAACTGGGAATTGACCACAAAACAGTTTTGACCCATTTGAAGAAAGCTGGTTATACAAAAAAGCTCGATATTTGGGTGCCACACGAGCTCACTCAAAGAAACTTAATGAACCGTGTACTCATTTGCGATTCATTATTGAGACGTAATGAAACCGAGCCGTTTTTGAAGAGATTGATAACTGGCGATGAAAAGTGGATCACGTACGACAAGAACGTGCGAAAAAGGTCGTGGTCGAAAGTTGGCCAGGCTTCACAGACTGTGGCCAAACCTGGCCTAACACGAAATAAGGTGATGCTGTGTGTATGGTGGGATTGGAAGGGCATTGTTCATTATGAGCTTTTACCGTCCGGCAACACCATCGATTCTGATCTTTACTGCCAGCAACTGATGAGATTAAAGGAAGCAGTCGAGAGAAAACGGCCGGAATTGATCAACAGGAAGGGTGTGGTCTTTCATCACGATAACGCTAGACCACACACATCTTTAGCCACTCAGCAAAAATTAAGAGAGTTCGACTGGGAGGTCCTAGTGCATCCACCATATAGCCCTGACCTTGCGCCTTCAGATTTTCACCTGTTTCGGTCTCTTCAGAATTCTTTAGGTTCTGTAAGGTTGACCTCAAAAGAGGACTGCCAAAACTATTTGTCCCGTTTTTTTGATCAGAAGTCCCAAAGTTTCTACAGTAACGGGATAATGTCTCTGCCCACAAAATGGCAGAAAGTTATTCAACAAAACGGTACATATATATTGTAAATAAATGTAAATAAACTTTGAAAAAAAATGTCTTGACTTTTCATACAAAAATACGAAAATACTTTTTCCCCAACCTATTATTATCTAGACTAGGAAATTATTGTCGGGATACCTCAGTTACCGAACGATATGCGGCGTGAGCCATTTCACGTTGAATTTCTGAGAGGATGCTGACAGGATAGTATAAAACAAAATCGCTTTCCGCTGTCTGTCCTCTTATATGCTTAGAACTTTGAAACTACGCAACGGATTTTGATGCTTTGATGATTCTTTAATACATAGAGTGTATAATGTAGAGATTTAGCAGTTTAATTGTAAACCCTGAAAAAAATTACTTAACATGCGGAACAAAGTTCGCCGGGTCAGCTAGTAATGTATAAATTGATTCAAGTTTAATATAAATAGGTACGTCGTTGTCAATTCACACTATACGTATAGTTCAGGGATATATTGCAACATGATGAACTAACTATTTCCTTCTTCCCTAACGAAGCTATCATATATCCTCAAATATATAAGGACATGTATATTATGAATCATTTAACTAGAAACCTTGGTTTTAAAATAACACAATGAAATTTTAAAGAGTGCTCGACGCACGTGTCTTCCTTAAAAGTATATACAATTCAACAGGCAATCTGCCAAATGATATTATTGTTTGTAGCTTTGCGGCCCTTAATAGATGAATGTGTAGACAATACCAATTATGCTTGATTACGTTGATCGAATTGTCGGCTCTATACGACCACTTATATTTATAATACACTATCTGACCCGGCGAACTTTGTTCCGCATCAAAAGCAATAACTGCTGTCCCGCTATGTTAATACTGCAATATCTTCGAAAATATTCGTTTAAATTGCATGCTGTAAAGGGCCAGGATCATCTACATTACATGCACAATCTATTTATAACACTTAATTGGATGAAAATTAATGCTGAAATGTTTAAAATCGCTTCGTATATAGGCCATTAAGTCTCGTAAAAAGTAAAAAAATAAAAATGGTCATTGTGGGTTATCCCTAAGAAATAGACATACGCCCTCGCGGACATTTTTGTAGACCTTTTTTCGAACATAAAAAAATCTTATTTTTCGAACAAAAAAATCTTTTTTTTGTTCATCACTCGTGAAAATGATCTCTGTAAAGAGTTCGAAAGAAACCTCGTGAAATAAATAGAAAATAAGCTCTAAATAAACGCGACATTATCCATAAAAAGTTGTTTTAATGTTATGAACGTGATTCGCAAAAATCTAAGAAATAAATAAAACAAAACCTTGTAACTTCTTTGTTAAACTGAATCTTTTGCTCTAAGTTCAAATATTAATAAACAGGAAGTGATACTTTTTATCTGTGAAATAATTTCTTAGTTTAGCGAGTATATACATACATACAGAAAAACAAATATCAATTAAGAACATAATTCTTAATGTTTTCTTATTTTCTCCTAATCGTTTATTTTGCTTTTCTTTGTTTTACTAAAGTAAAGTTCTAATATTTCCTGATATATTTTTATCATTCAATGAGTTAACAAGCCATGATTTAGCAACTAGACTTTGAAAGTACTGGGTTCAAATTTGCAAACATTTTTAGAAGATCAAGAAAGAGCTATCACGATAAAATTAAGGCATCATGAGAAATATGACAGTGGATAAGGCTAAAGAAGTGTGAAGTGTAAGGCTAAACAACCCTGATAGCATATAGGCGTGAGTATATACATATAATCATCATTATTATATAGTATGGAATAAAGACGCTCTCCGCTGTCTGTCTGTCTGATATACTTATTTATATATCTTTGAAACTGCGCAACGTATTTTAATGCGTTTTTTTTAAATGGACAGAATATATCAACGGGGTGGTTTTTATCTATAAATCATGTTAAATGTAAATAGTCATAAATCCAAAATGTACTTAGATATATATTACTTTTGTTCCGGAACAAAGTTCGCCGGTATATAAAACAAACATTCGCAAAACCGAAGTGGGTAAGTAGATTAAGACGAAATATTTAATGAACTTTTTTCAATATTCAAGAAGTCATTGACATTATACAATCGATATAATATATTCCATAGACAATTAATTATTCAAGAAGACGTTCTTGATGTTAGATCTGTAGTACTTGATACGTGATCATCACAGTCAAGACCAGTTTCGTTTTTTTTTGCAACATTTTGAATAAATTGACAGCTTCAGTTCGGACGTTTTTTATTTGGCTCCGCGAAATAATTTTATTTATTTCACTCTGAACTAAATTTTTTGGATTTTTGCAGGTGGAGCTGATGGCTGTGCTGCCTGGCGTCCACTGCAGGGTGGAGTGCGTGATCGAGAGTGCACAAAATTAGAGACTGTTTTTTTATCATACCGTGAAAAATTTTGACGTTTGTATTTTTCGGTCTTCGTAGTGATAATAGTGTTTATACTGTAAGTAATATTAGATATTATTTTTTATGAGCACCAACGAAAATCACGATGCGGAAGTAAGTCTAAGTCAACCAACCACATCACGAACTACTTTAGTTCGGTGCCCACACTGTTCCCAGGTACGATTTTTCAAAGGTGAACGGGGTTTGAAAGTACATTTTGGGAAAGTGCACAGGTCACAAAGTGTCTTATGTAATCCCACAGTGACTTCCAACTCCGTTCCACCATTAGATAGTAGTCAAATTCCTTTTTGGAAAACATTATCGAATTTGAAAAATTCTGTTCCGGTTATAAAGAGAATCCCGCGTGGTGCAAGACCTACAGTTGCCAAGAAATTGGTAGATTGTATTCATCTTGTCCTTCACGAAAATTCTACAGCAGCCTGGGAGCAGTTACTCACATTCCCTTACAGAGTTTTACATATTTCCAGAGATACATGTAATCAATCTTTGACCAATCAAATTAAAAACAATTGTAATGTTTCATTTCACGATTTGGATACAAAATTTAATCAAAATCCTAAAAAATCACTCTACCAACATGTGGAGTCGAAGTTAAGGGAAGGTGACATAAAAGGAGCATCGAAGTTATTGTTCAGTAGTGACGTGGTGGCACCTTGTTCTTCTGACACGCTAACGGGTCTAAAAGACAAGCATCCAAAGCCCATTGACAATCTTACTTTCCCAGATCCTCCAGATTTTTCGAACCAATCTTCTCATTTGATAACCACAGCTAAAGATGTACTTTCTGCAATTGGCTCCTTCAAGAGTGGTTCTGCCGGTGGCTTCGATGGTTTGACACCACAACATCTGAAAGATCTTGTATGTCCAACCGCCGGAGAAGCCGGTAATGCTCTTTTGAGGGAGCTTACTGCTTTAATGAACCTTATGCTGTCCGGCACTGTGAACGAATGCATAACCGATTTGCTTTATGGTGCAAATTTATGCGCCCTTTCAAAAAAGGATGGTGGCATTCGTCCCATTGCCGTGGGTTGCACTTACCGACGTATGGCAGCTAAACTATGTTGCCAATACTATAGAACATCTCTCGCCTCCAAATTTCAGCCTACCCAACTTGGTTTCGGGTCCAGAGGAGGCTGTGAGGCTGCCATACATGCTTTGGCCACATATTTGGGTTCTGGTGAAGGTGAGGTCGTTTTAAAGGTTGACATAAAAAATGCTTTCAACACTGTGAATAGGGATACTCTGCTGAGTCAAGCCAAAACAGAGACACCTGAAATTTTCAAATTCCTTTGGCAGTGCTATAGAAATCCTTCAAAATTATTATATAAAGATAACCTTTTGGAGTCAGCTGTTGGTTGTCAGCAGGGTGACCCTCTTGGACCAGTAATTTTCAGTTTAGCGATACATCCTATCATAAAACAGCTGAATTCAAAATTTAATGTCTGGTATCTAGATGATGGAACTCTTGGAGGTACAATAGATACAGTTTTAAAAGATTTGGCTATATTAAAAAGTAACTTTAAGTCTATTGGCTTGGAGTTAAATACATCAAAATGTGAAATCTATTTTAATGATAAAATAGATAAAATTTCGGCTTTGTCAAAATTTAATTCTTTGGCACCCAATATAAAAATAGTAGAAAACAGTTCATTACGCCTCTTAGGGTCTCCAATCTGTGAAGATGCCTACAACTCTTTCTTAGAGGAAAAAATTCAAAATTTTCATCAAGTTTCGGACCGCTTACTAAAAATTAACATGCATGCAGCTTTCACCATTATTCGTTATTGTTTGTTTGTTCCAAAATTTACACATACTATTAGATCATCACAATTTTTTAAACATCCGGCACTGTTAGAAAAAATAGATAATATTGTAAAAACCACACTCAGTAAAATTCTTAATGTATCGCTAAACGACCGGGCATGGCAACAGGCATCCCTACCAGTTCGTTTAGGGGGTTTAGGTATTCGAAAAATTTCTGATGTAAGTTTACCGGCTTTTCTGTCTTCAGTCCATAGCACAGAAGAATTAACCAGGAAAATTCTCACTCATACACTGGGTAATTCTGAAGTGTTATGCAAGACTGACGCAGTAAATGCCTGGAAACAGGCCTGTCCTAACTCAAATTTACCGACCAACCCATTTTCCCAGAGACAGTGGGACGACCCACTCTGCGCCATCTTAAAAGAATCACTTATAAGTGGTTCTGTAGGAGATGCTGAGCGCGCTCGTTTGCGGGCTGTGGGAGAGTGGGAGTCCGGTGTTTGGCTTGGGGCACTGCCATCGCCCAATATAGGAACATTATTAGATAATACGACTTTCCGTATCGCAATTTGTCTTCGTTTAGGTGCTCCCTGTGTTTCTTCGCATTTATGTCGCTGCGGAGAGGTGGTTGACAGCAAGGGACATCATGGCCTCTCATGCGCCAGGAGCGCCGGCCGCATTTCCCGTCACGCCAACATCAACGACATTATCCGTCGTGCTCTTGCCACCGCCGGTGTACCGGCCGTTCTGGAACCGAACGGTTTGGTGCGCGATGATGGCAAGAGACCGGACGGGATGTCTCTTTTGCCTTGGAGGATGGGTAGGCCTTTGGTGTGGGACGCTACTTGCGTAGACACCCTTGCGCCATCGCATCTTCCAAGCACGGTGGAGGTGGCCGGTGCTGCTGCTGCTTCGGCAGAAAATCTCAAGCGGCACAAATACAGAAACCTTGTAGGTGACTATGTGTTTGAGCCGTTTGGGGTTGAGACTTTGGGGACATGGGGTCCGAGTGCTCGTGCACTTTACAAAGATCTAGCAAAAAGGCTGATCGAAACCTCTCGCGACCAGAGGGCTGGTCTATTCTTCGCACAGAGGATCAGCATTGCCATTCAGCGTGGCAATGCGGCCAGTCTTCTGGGCACGCTGCCAGTAGACCGAGATGCGGAGAAATTTGATTTCAGGTAGTTTTTTAATTGTATATATTGTAAATAATGTAATTAATTTATTTGTTCTTATTATTGTAAATAAAGATTTCATTTTATAAGAGATTTCCACCTATATATTGACTCATCACGATATCTCTGGAACCATAAGGCGTAGCGACTTGAAATTTGGTAGGATTATTCCTTTCGCCGAGTAGAGGTCAGTTAAGAACGGATTTTACGAAATTCCACCCACAAGGGGGGTTGCGGGGGTGTTAACAATGAAAAATTCCCATTTTTAACCTATAGCTGCTATCGACTTCAAATTTGTCGAAGATATTGCAGTATTAACATAGCGGGTCAGCAGTTATTACTTTTGATGCGAAACAGAGTTCGCCGGGTCAGCTAGTTAAGTATAAGCCAGATTTTAACAGTGGTAGAGCCGGCCGGCCCATTCATGCAGCGAACAGCATGCTGTTCGCTGCATGAATGGGCCGGCGCGACAGGTGAAATACCACGACCTCTCGGAATATCGATGTAAAATGGCTCGTGTCCCATTTTGTGAGAGAGGTATCCAGAGGCCCACGGTCGTGGTATTTCATATATCCATCTTCATTTAATCGTCTATGACGGTAATTTTTATCTTGAATAAGTTTATGATACTTGTTAACTGAACTACGGCACTTCTGAATAATTTCATCATTTAAAATCATTACATAGTATAAAACAAAGTCACTTTCCACTGTCTGTCCCCTTATATGCTTATATCTTTAAAACTACGCAACGGATTTTGATGCGGTTTTTTTTATTAGTTAGAGGGTGATTTTGATATATAATTCATGTATGATGTTGTAAAGAAAAAATGATAATTTTCGAGATTTAGCACTTTAATTGCATGCGCTGGCTGACCCCTAAGTGATAGATCAAAACAATGTTCTACATTATTCAACACCTTCAAAAGGTCTACAAAAAAGTCCACGAGGGCATATATCTATCTCTTAGGGATAACCCACAATGACCATTTTTATTTTTTATGAGAAATAATGGCTTATTTACGAAGCGATTTTAAACATTGCAGCATTAATTTTCATCTAATTAAGTGTCTTAAATAAATTGTGCATGTAATATAGATGATCCTGTCCCTTTACAGCATGTAATTTTTAATTTAAAAACGAATATTTGCAAAGATATTGCAGTATTAACATAGCGGGACAGCAGTTAAAGCCGATAATTAGTACAAATTACTTTTGATGCGGAACAAATTTCGCCGGGTCCGCTTGTATTTAAATATATATGAAAAATTTGTTTGCAGAAATCTAACAATAAAAAAATAAGATGTCCGCAAGATAATTACGTACTTACTGAAAAATCTTTTTAATTTCAAGGCAAATTATGTCCAGTGTGTGTACATAAGTTAATACATTTTATAAACAATGAAACATTTCGTATTGAAATATATCGCGTACAGACAGAAATACAATATGTTATATAGATATTATGTATGCTAATGTTAATGTTCGCTTCAAAACTCATATGTCATACATTAGACAAAAGTGTTTTTTGTACAATGAGATTCGTTCGCTGACGACAACCTCTGTTATAAATTAAATAATTAAAAACATAATAGTAGTAGAGTCATGCAGTTCAATGAATGAATAGGCCTTCTCGACCGGTGAGATACCTCCGAGAAAATCGACGTAAAGTGGCTCATGTTTGGTTAGAAAAGTGTTTAGATGTCCACGCGCACTTAATTTAAATTGAATTAATTTTTTTACGTTTGACATATTCGTTGACGATTTTAGATGTCTTTAAAAAGCTATAGATTTTCTCCTTTGGTCTCCAGAAATACAAAAAAATAACAATTTAATTTCGTGGCAGTTATAAAAATAAATCAATCAATTCTATCGTTTTAAAATTGTTAATAAACCCAATAGGTAAAATAAATAGTATCCAGGCAATAAAACGTTTTACTTTAATAAAGTTGATATAATTTTATCTCGCAAAACTTCACGCCACATCCATCCACAGATAGGCAGAAATAACTATAACGTTACAAGACACTATTTGTATACACCTACATAATCTCCTTGACAATCATAATTTTTATCATAGCTGCTGGATTTTAGGCTTTCTAACATCACCTTCCGATAAAGCAAATTACAAAAAAATAGTATCAAATAATTCATTGAGTTTTACAAAGAAATTTACACACGCTTTGGTACAATCAGAACAATCAAGAGAAAGAACAACTCAATCATTAAAAATGAAAAGTGTAGAACAATTGTAAACAAATGTTATCAATGACGGTTCAGTACACATTCATTCGTTCATCACGTCAATAAGGCCTTGTGACCATCGAACCAATCAAGGTGATGTTGTATTTGATGATAAATAAGTTAATAAGTCAGAACGACTTCACGCCTTTTGTTACCCGAAGGTGTAGGCAGCGGCTGTTAAGCCTCGTCTCGCCGTTATGTTTAAGTCCCAAATGGAATAGGTGGCGAACCTATTGCCATACAGGGCACAAAGTTTTTCAGTCATCGATATGTATCACACATAACTTCCGAAAACAAATTCGAAAAGTCATTGGTGTGAGCCAGTGCCTTATGTCTTAATGTGTTAATTTTTTAATGAAAATAATTAAATTTCAGCTAAAATAAAAATTTAAAAATGTTGCCAGTATTAGATTGATTATGAACTTTATATAAATTATTTACGGAACGCTTACCAACACAAATCAATTTATTTGGGATATAAAAAAGCAAGTAGGTACAAGCGTTACCACTCCTGTCTATACTTTAGGATAAAAAGGTGTGCGTCTTTAAAAAAATAATAGTTGTAGCCAATGTCCAATAAAATTTGCAAAATAAGTCTCGGTAGTCCAGTGGTCTAGCACCGAGCACCACGCTTCTGAATCCGTGCTCACAGCATTGACTTTTCGAAAATCTTTTCGGAAGTTATGTACGAAAACTATCGATCACTTAAAACTTTGTGCCCGGTACATAACATACATAATATAGGTGGTGAACCTATTGACCTACAGGACCTACCTATTGACCCTTCATTTGGGACGTAAACATATCATCAGACAATAGAGTTGACGCTCAACAGCTACACCTTCGGATAGAAAAGGAGTGAAGTTATGTTATGTTATATCCAATAATATAATGATAAACATGAATCAATTCTTATATTACACATCACTATTGTTTTGTTTGTATGCGAAATGCGAACTAATAAACTCATAAAAATGAAATTACTGACCTGTTTTTGAAAATATTTGCACTTTTGAACAGTCCCACAAAAACTATATATCACTCTAAACACTATCACGTCACGAACACCAACAGCAGAATACTAAATTTCTCAGTTAAAATGGGATATAATATGGAGGTAAGAACGCCCAGCTAGTTTAATATAATTAAGGATAATGAGATTCAGACAAAAGAAAAATAACAAAACCAAAGTCATAATCGTAAATCATTAACCCTCAAATCATTAGTTAATAATAACCCACGACTATAATGAGAGTAACTAAGTAAATATTAAATTACAAATACCATCAGTTAAATAAATATCATTAAAAAAAATAACACACGTAAACACGGCTAAGTATCTTTAAACTTTAATTATCTATAAATAACGTGGTGTTTTAAATGACACTTTAATCCTGCATTGGCGATTGGATTGGCAAAATTTCACTCTGCTTATCTTCTGTCTGCCGAAGGACCGATGGTAGATGGAGTAAGAAGGTCATAGAGTGGAGACCGCGTCTTGGTAAACGTAGAGTATTTCGCCCAGCAGCCCGATGGTCAGACGCCCTCAGAAAGGCTGCTGGAAAAGACTAGAAGCGGAAGGCAGAGAATCGGATGTTGTGGAGTACACTGGGAGAGGCCTATGTCCAGCAGTGGACTGCAATATGCTGATGATGATATTTAAGAACGATTGGTTTAAAAATGGTTGAAAATTTAATTTGAATATTGAACTTTTTTATGGAATTGTGAGGGTCTTTAAGCTAGGATAGGGATTTAGGCCTCCCTAAATCTCTCACCCTGCTTAAAGACCCTAGAAGAGGAGGGTGAAGGAGATAGGCCTCCGAATACCTTTCTTTCAAGTGAAACGCGGCATAAGCCAGCTCACGTTGATTTTTCGACAGTATATCACCGGTCGAGCCAGACCATTCATGATGTTAACCACATCAAGGACTCTTCAAATAAGTGTCTTCCTGTTTTTCCTTACCCGTAGCCCGACAAAAACCGGACAAAGTTAGACATTACACGCTCGCGAAGCACCTATGCTGGTAAATTTCAAACTTAAGTCGCAGGTAATAAGGGCTATTTTCTTTTTATTCAACACCATACTTGGAATGTATGAGATAACCTTGTCTAAAACGAGTCGCGTAGAGAATTATAAACTATCACAATTAATGATTAAATGTCACGTGACGTTAAATTTTTCATCATTAGCCATGGCTTAGCACAGAATTTTTTATTTACGGTCCTAGGTTCGAAGTTGTTTTTTTCCCTTCCCAATTTCTCAGCGTCAATTATAAATGACTAAACTGCATATATGGCAGCGTATAATGAGCTGGAGCGGTTTCAATGAAGAAAGGTTTATATTTACAAAAAAATCCCGGTAGTTTACTTGCAGTATAGATTAATAGTCTAGATACCAACTGCAGCACCATCTGCCGGCCTTATTTGTGAATGTAAACCATTCTCGAATCAACTTGAGTACACAAACAAAAAACATTCAAATCGCGTCAGCCGTTTAGGAGGAGTTCACTGTCAACACACGTACAGAAGAATTATATTTAAATAAAGATAAGTATGTATGTATATTGTCACGGTTAAAAATCATCTATTCTATTTGTTTTTGCTACGCTGAAGCCATTAGTTACACTGTAATACATTTTAAAATATCTTCATTAGGCTGACATTGTTTGTTATTTTTCAATTTTGTACGAGCTGTTATCGATTCACAAGGAATGGCACGACGTGGAAATAAATTAAAAGCATCTTAGAAGTGTAAGACAATGTAATTTTAAAACAATTCTTTTAAAACAATTTTTTTTTTGCTATAACTTTACGCTGAGTTTTCTAGTCGACGGTGTAGGCAGTTACTTTATGCCTCGACGCGCCGTTTATTTATATTGCCAACGGAATAACTTGCAGATACTTATAACCCAAAAAGTGTTCATCATTTTGCGACTGGCTATTTCTGTAAGTAAATCTAAAAAGTGACTTCCTTCTGTTTTTACATACACATACATAGCTTCACACCGATTCTCTTGCGAGGTAGGCAGAGAGCAAAGGGCCCCGTAAGTTACGATTCTTAAACGCCTCACCTACTTCTTTGACTTTCATTCACATTTTTAGGGCTCCCGACATCACCTTCCTCCAGAACTCGTTCTATTTGTTTATGAAAGGTGTGTCGTGGCCGTCCTCAACTCCTACATCTATCCGCTTTTGCATTGTATATCTGCTTTGTCAATCTGGGCGTGGTCCATTCTTTCTACATGTCCGAACCATCGGAGCAAGCCCTTTCTTACTTCTACATATACTCCTTCAATCCAACCTCCTTCCTTGCAACCTATTTTTTACTACTAAAAAATAAACCAAATAATTTGTCTCGACTTCAAAACTTATTATCCCTTCGAATCAGAACAAAACAAATAAGATAGTTATCAACAATTTATTGTACAAAGTGACAGGTGTATTAGTTGAGATACAGGTTTGAGTGTCAAATGTACCTTGAACCAAATCCGTCGGTTGTTTATGGACTGATCTAAATGTTACTGGAGCTAGTTGAGTAGACACTACGACCTTACATTAGGAGACACACCGACAACTTTATCGGACAACAAATATGTATATAATGGTGGTCCAGTGGTCGAGTGCCCCACTTCTGAATCAAGAAGTCATGGGTTCAAAGTCTGGCTCACACCATTGACTATTCGAAATTATTTTGGGAAGTTATGTGTGATATTAATCGATGACTAAAATCTTTGTGCCCGGCATGGGAATAGGTTCGCTACCTGTTCTATTTTGGACGAGGCTTAACAGCCGCCGCCTACATCTTCGGGTAGGAAAAGGCGTGAAGTTATATATATATATAATTGGATAGGTAGCAAACGGGCTATCCTCACCCGAGTACAAATATTTATGACAAGCAATGAATGTTTGTTAGTATCTGTTATTTCGTTTCCTTAACACAATATTTAGTTGCTTAAATTGGAACTAGAGGGCGCTGTGTGTATTATGTACAAAATATTATTATTATATTATAAGCGAGCAAGCGGGTCACCTAGTGTTAAGTAACTAGCGCCGCCCATTGATACCTGCAATGCAACCTGAATGGGGAAGGGGTTGGAGTGGGATAATGAGAGGAGAAGGAAGAGGTGTGGTTCCTCGGACACTTCTGTCACTATACAAAACGTGGGATGTGTCACTTTACGTCGATATTCTGAGATGTCGTGACATATCACCGGTCGATTCGACCAATTCATCCCCATTCACCCGATCTGCGGCATTGTTCTACCGGTCTAAATTACTTTATATTAATTGAACATTGAATACAACCTTACTTTAAGTTAGTTCAATTATTTTTAAACGCAATAATGTAATTATTTGTAAATGCATTTTATTTCATTTACATTTGTTACGGTTATATGTCAATTAAAATATTGAAATAGCCTATTAGAACCTGGAAATATGTTTGACACGAAGAGAATATTGTTATTATTATGAAAATTACGTAAATGAAGGCTGTTGCGCTGTCGTCGACGTTTCCTTGGAATGTTCTCTTACATGATTAATTATAATATTTTAATAGCTTATCTATTACCGCTGTATTATCTCATTTCATAATTTGACGTTTTAATTATAGTATAAATATAAAACAGTTTGTGTTATGATCACGAGTGCTAATGTGTATTTTTTTAGTTATCATATCGACTAAGTTTTGTTTCTCCGCTTATTTTAAATGTATATTTGTTGAGGACAAATTTATTGCTATCGTAACCTTGTAGTGTTTTAAATATTTATTATTTATTAACTGCAACCAATTTGTTGTTGAATTAAAGGCCTTAGTCGGAAAATTCAGAAAAACAAAGTTGATAATATTTTTCAGTGGAAATAATTATTTTCAGTGTAAATTAAATTATTTATAAAGGATCAGTAACTTGATTGAAACACAAATATTAAAAACTTAGATTATTTTAAAAACATGTATAGCAATAAGGGATTTTGTTTTAAAAATTCAATAAAAAACTATTATTTAAATAAAATATTTATTGACCAAAACAACTTTTAGGATTATATCGCGTTTATTTATTATTTATTTATATTTATTTCCCGACGTTTCGAACTCTTTACAGAGATCATTTTCACGAGAAAAATGACTCGAGAAAATGATCTCTGTAAAGAGTTCGAAACGTCAGGAAATAAATAAATATAAATAAATAATAAATAAACGCGATATAATCCTAAAAGTTGTTTTGGTCAATGAGTGAGATTCGCGAAAATCTTAGAAATAAATATAAAATATTTATTTAACATCTAACATGTTGTTTTTGCTTCTAAGTCGTACTTTAAATTAATCAAAATAAATATAACACGGTAAATACGTACTTATTATTCTCATATGAATGTAGATCAAAATCCCAGCAATGAATCAATATAAAACTTGGCTAACTGAATTAAGCGTTTTTATTATCACGAGATACTTTTTTTTTTAAATATGATAACGAAAATAGAATGACTGATCACATGTCAACGGAACATCCAAGCAATGTGTTGTACGCGCCAACCTTGGTGGGGTCGGCGAAATGGCCCACGGGATAGGCATTGACGTAGAAGAAATCAAGGTCGACCATCCAACTATTGCCGTGGGTAGTTCATCGCTATTTCAACTATCATTGTCTTTAGATTGTGCAAATGTATATTTATGAGTAACAATTTGTCTAATGCTACTTTTCGATAATTGGACAAGGTGCGGTTTGATTGTATCCAAGTATTTCGGATAAAATAACTTTACTCCAAGTCCCTTTTCCCAAGTCCCTAGTCCCCAAGATTTTCTGAGTGGTCGTGATATATCACCGGTCGAGCCTGCCCATTTATGAACTGCTTGGCTCTACCACTGTTAAAAAGGAGGAGTCATCGGATGTGTGCTGTGGCCGTCCTTTGTCCTTTTCTATCCTACTCCCTTAAAAGTCGGCAACGCAACTGCAGCACTACATGTGTTGGAGTTGTCCATGGGCGGCGCTGGTCACTTACCATCAGGTGACACGCCTGCTCATTTGCCTTCCTAATCCATAAAAAATAATAATAATAAATCTTACATCATACATTATTACTACGTGTCCAAACTATCGGAGCATGACGTTCCGTACAGCTATTATTTGGGATAAATATTCTATTTTCGGAAATAGATTTAGTGACTGAGTTAGATAAATTATTTCTATTTACAGATAATTCGAATAGCCTTGTGAAGTGCCTACAGGAAATAGATTAAAATTTAGTTTAGACTGGTTTAGTTTGTTATTTTATAAGTTAGTACATTGTCTACTGGGTGATGAGATGAAATGAAATTTCTAATCGATAGTTAATAGACTTACTAATAGGTTGCATAATTAAATTTATCTATTTGTTAATTAATAAAACTATGTTACTTTAGAATAAACGTTTTAGTGAAACGAATTTACTTATGGATCAAAATCAAAAATAATTTTATTTTCATAGGTCTTTACAGACACTTAAAAATTGTCATTTAATGAAAAGATACCTTATATGTTAGTTGAATAACAAAAAAAAAACAGGAACACTTGAAGAAAGTGCCACAGTAGAACAAGAAAACACTGACGCAATCGCCACGAGCGGCCTTATTCCAAGTGTAGGGGCTGTCATGAAAAGAATCGGCCAAGAAACTTATGTGCCAAATACTCTTTTGAAACCAAGTCTTAAGTATTTCAAAAGTTCCACAAATAAGTGATAAGATAAGAGGGAATCGCCTTGCGTAGTATGGTAATCTAATGAGGAGGGATGATGCACAGGTAGCGAGAAGAATTATAAACCTGAATGTGGAAGGAATTAAGAGAAGAGGAATACCTAAGAAAATATGGTTGGATTGTGACGGAATAATTAGGAATGGCGTTAGGGAATAATAAAATAAGGTGATAGTGAAGGTGAAGGTCTCGGTGGCCCAGTGGTCGAGCACACAGCTTGCGATCCAGAGGTCCGGGTTTGATTCCTGACACTGGCTCAAACCAATGACTTTTCGAAATTGTTTTCGGAAGTTATGTGTGATAAATATCGATGACTGAAAACTTTGTGCCTGGTATGGCAATAGGTTAACCACCTATTCCATTTGGGACGTAAACATAACGGCGAGACGAGGCTTAACAGCCGCTGCCTACACATTCTAGTAACGAAAGGCGTGAAGTTATGTTATGTTATGTGATAGCCAAGTGTGGAAAAGAAAAAACCTATTATGGCGAACCCAAATAAAGGGAACAGGGCATGAAGATGATGAAATATAAAAATAGGTAAAAAAACTTTTTAAGTTAAACGGTTTTATGCTATACATACATTGCAATGTTTAAGATAAATGTACTAAAAACCAAAAAATAATAAAATAGATACAGTCGTGGGAATTATAAACATATGCATAGACTAGACTAAAATAAAACCGTGGGGCACGTCAATTGTCTACAATCGTTGATTAAAATGTTTGTTTTGTAATGTTACACTATAATTAGGCAGTTGTTCAACCGACAACGATGGACGTGTGATAAGTAGGGCTAGAATGTGGAAACAAGCTAGCAAGCTCGATTATAAGCGAGCTTTAGGGTTTCATAGTGGTGAGCGAGTAGTACTTTTATCATATGTTTTGTCGATTAAAGACAAACTACGAGCAGTGAAACGATTCCTCGCCAGCCAGCAGTGTGAATGTCCAACGATAAACTAGTTGAAACATCTCTTTTATTTACATGAAGTGTATAACTATTGGAATTTCCATGAGCAAGAAAATAGTAAGTAATTTCCTCACCGTCTGCGGGCCAACTGACTAACGACGAATTAAACGATTCTTCTATCGCACATTAAGTCGATAATTTGTAGACAATTGACGTGCCCCACGGTTTTATTTTAGTCTAGTCTATGCATATGTTTATAATTCCCACGACTGTATCTATTTTATTATTTTTTGGTTTTTAGTACATTTATCTTAAACATTGCAATGTATGTTTAACATAAAACCGTTTAACTTAAAAAGTTTTTTTACCTATTTTTATTTTCTAGTTTTTAGTTTTTATTTCGCATTCTTTACCATTTTGTTCCCACGAGTAATGGACATTTAAACGGTCGACCCCCCCAGAGGTCCAATAAAAGGGCAAGGCTATGTACAACAAGATGCGCCTGAGACTTGAGGGGAAAACGCTAAAACTACATATCATTTTTATCCACCCTAATGGCATACAGTTCTCGGCGCGTTTTAACCTTTCACCTTAACTTGAGTGGTGTACCGCTAACGACGTATCATTTTTAGCCACCCTAACGCCACATAGTCCTCAACACGATACATAATCTTGACTTGGGTGGTGGATTCAGGCTGGATTAATCAGATACCTAAATTACAGATTCAATTTCTAAATTTAAATCTTATTATTATACGCCATTTAGTGGCTGCGCCCATCTTAAATATTGAGGTTGTATAGTGCACTGTATTCTTCTTGTCAAGCCCTTTTATTTGATACCCATATTGGTGGGATTGATAAAAAATTGTTATCAGCCATTTGGTAGCGGCGGCCATCTTAGATTTCAATTTTGCATAGTAAATTGTATTCTACTTGTTGAGACCTTTCATTTGATACCCATGTTGATGGGATTGATAAAACCTAAGTTATCCGCCATTTTGTAGAGGCCGCCATCTTGGATTTCAATTTTTTATAGTATATTGTATTCTGCTTGTTGAGCCCTTTCATTTGATACCCATATTGATGGGATTGATAAAACCTACGTTATCCGCCATTTTGTAGCGGCCGCCATCTTGGATTTAATTTTTTTATAGTATATTGTATTCTGCTTGTTGAGCCCTTTCATTTGATGCCCATATTGATGGGATTAATAAAACATAAATTATCCGCCATTTTGTAGCGGCGGCCATGTTGAATTTATAAAGATAATGAATAAACATAATTATATTGTCACCAAAATCCAAAGTGTATACAAAATTTCAGATTAATCGGTTGACAGGAAGAGGGTGAAATTTGAATTACTAAATTTGACCCAAGAATAAAACAAACGGGGTGAGCTAAATAAAACCGTTTAAAAAGCCTGTATTGGTGTCAAAGTATATAGAATTACTAGTTGTCCTGAAATTTTTCTCCCTTCGAAACCAAAACGCCATCCATCCTCAAATTTCATGGTGGTGCTAATAAAATTTTGCAATTTGAGCGTGGAAGTGTAAAAAATGAGCTCGCATATAAACTTTTATAGTCTAAGGAGATTTAATGTATGGTTTTACTACGTGAAGTATATTTTTAACCAGTATTTCTTTATTATCCCGTACAACCGATACCAAGATCGATATAAATACAAAGAATCGATTACTTTTATAAGCGTAAATATATAAATACAATTTCAGATCACATATTCTGTATAACCTTTCAAGTCTGGCATTTAGTTGCTCTTCAACCATTATTCTAGTAACTGATATATATTTAGGAGTATTCGTATAAAATATAAATGCGTTTAAGATTTATATAATACTAGTTGACCCAGCGAACTTTGTTTCGCCTTAGAACAGAAATAAAATTGGTCATTTTGGGTTATCCCTAAGAGATAGACATATGCTATCGTGGACTATAGTATGGTACATTATAGTTGGTAGTTTGGTATATTTGTTATGATTTTGATCTATTACTAATAATTCAGCAAGCGTTTTCAATTAAACTGCTAAATGTCTACAATTAGCGCTTTTTATTTAACACAGTATACATGAATTATTGTTACAAACTACCCGTTAACATCCTCTATCTACTAAAAAAAAACCGCATCAAAATCCGTTGGGTAATTTAAAAGATATAAGCATATAAGGGCACAGACATATAGTTATACTTATAAATAAACATGCATGGTCAAGATTTAAGTGACTTTGATAAAATATTCTCCCTAGCTTAACATGTCCACTTAAAGGTTGTCTGGCAGAAATCGCTATATACGATAAGACCGCCCGTTGTACATGCCAAACATCTTCCTTGTACTTTTCTCTATAATGTAATCTTTATATGTACAATAAAGTGTATTCCATTCTATTCTATAAAAAAGATTTGATAAAAAATAATGTTTAAATTAGGTTATTAGGTTAGGATAAATTCTAATAATTAATATCTACGACAGTCTTAACTAAACTATAAAAAAACAACAAATATTATCTTGGTTTAACCGATATCAGTTGGAGAATTATGTCGTAAAAATTACGAGACGATTAATAATTGCTTATAATCTCTAATGACATAATAAGATAATACTTAGCACTATCAATATCATCATAGTTCACTTAAAATGATCATTAAAACATTTTAACATTTGAGAATATAAAATCCTGTTTCCAAACCAAGTACAGAAGAGGGCTGGAAAAGTTTCTTCATTTATTTGTTATGTGACAGATTAATCAACGCTTTAATCCTATTCATACATAACATAACTTCACGTCTTTTTCTACCCGTAGGTGTAGGCAGTGGCTGTTAAGCCTCGACTCTCCGTTATGTTTATGTAAACAAAGCTTAAGCTTTTATTCATAGTTATTTGTCACACATAACTTTCGGAGTTAATTTTGAAAAGTCATTAGTGTGTGCCTAGATTCAGAAGCCGTGAACTCGACCACTGGTCCACCGAGACTATTAAAATTATACATCTATACATATAAATGAAATTGGAGTGACTATTTGTAATATTGAAAAAACAAACAGCCTACTGCGATCGCCAACCCGCCTGCCAAGCGTGGTGATTATGGCAAAAACCCCCCATGATTGAGCGGACCGGCAGTTGTGGCGCTCTATGGGGGGGGCGTATGTCCAGCAGTGGACCTCAAAAAGGCTGATGATGATGACTACATGCATACGATATACAAATATTCGATATCTACACCTAAATATCTTTCTTTTTTAATTTTCGTTTCTTTGTTTGTTCCTGGACCGATTGTGATAGGACTTTTACTGGCAGGTAGCTAATGTAATAATGAGTAACTTAGGCTACTCTTTAAAAATTTAGGAAGGGAGGAGGAATAATTACTGCTGGCTACACACTTAGAGTGTTATAAACGTGAAGCTACAATGTAATACAAGTAGCCTTAAGAAATATTGATAAGCATTCCTTGTGTCCTATCTCGTACTCATCACTCACTTGCAAGGTTAATATCCAGTGTTTATTGCGAATAACGTTTATACAAGGTTAACTCGGAAAAATATTGACCTATATTAAATATCACAAAAAACACGTCGTGGAATAATTTCTTTAATTTGTCAAACATAATTAACATATTTTAAAAATAACATATATTAAAAGAATATCTGATTTTTTAATTTATCTTTGTCACTGTTTTCAGAAAATAAGACCAATCTGATCTCGCTTCTCTACTTACCATTCATTTAGGGTCAGCGCATCGAATCTTCTATTGCCGGATATCCCTATTATTTACTCATTCCACAAAAACACCCTTTCTCCATCATCTTTTTTTGTATGTGACAGGAGGGCAAACGAGCCGTGGCACCTGATGGCAAGTGACCAGCGCCGCCCATCGACACTTGCAACACATATAGTGCTACAGTTGAGTTGCCGACCTTTAAGGAAATAGGATAGGAAAGGTATAGGAAGGGGTAGGGGTCCTTCGCGTACCTCTCTCACCGAACGAAACGCGGCATGTGGCATTTTTCAACCGGCCTATTCATGCAGCGAACTGCTTGAAATCTTCCTAAAAATGAAAACATATTTGCTTTAGTCTTCCTCATCATCTATTTTCATCCATATTTATCTTTATATCATAATGGTAACATTACTTTTCATTAATATGACTAAATTAGTATAAGCAATTTCTTTAACGTAAACACTGGCCTCTTTCTAGACTTTTCCGACTTGGCACTGGCCTGAGTCAAAGAAGATTTAAATTTGGAAAATCCAAAAGTGCGCGCCTCACACGCTATTTGTCCTAGAAATCGGAGAAATTTGAATTGAATATAAGAAAAAAAGAATATTATCATTGATGAAATAACTGTTTTAACACAGCACTATTTTTTTTTTTGAATATATAGTTATAAATAAAAGAAAAAAAATAAAAAAAATATAATTTTCTCATAGCACCTGTTGTTGAAAAAATTATTTTCTACATTACCGACAAACGGTGCGAAAAATAAGAAAAAAACAAAAAAAATGGTTGAGATACGGAATTCGTTATTCTGTAGAAGAACTTTCATTTATATCTTTTGAATCGTTCAGAGTTTAATCACGCCAAGCAATAGGGATCATCCTCAGGATGTACAGAAACGTTTAAAAAAAGATTCAACTCATTTCATCGCGTATTTTTTTCTTAATCGATGGAACGCACAGACATACAGACCAACGGACGACAATTTTGTTTTTTTATAAATACATATTTCATTCTATTCTTTATTGTACATCAACAGATACATTAATACATAAAATAAGGATATACATAGTACAGAGGCGAGCTTAACTCATTTTGAGTTTTCTTCCAGCGAACCCTAAATAGTAGCGGAAAAGTAAAAAGTGGTGAGAAGCCGATAGTACAACAATACAAGAGGAAAGAGATAGGATATAGATGGAATACTTAAATATATATATGATTAAACAAATCAATACAATACATACATACATACATACATACATACATAATAATATACATAAATACATACAATTATAAATCTATAATACATACAAATAGTTATACACATTTATCAATTTTAAAATACATGAAAATATTATTAAATGTTCTGCAAATCATAGGTCAGAGATAGAAAGTGCTCTTTTAGCTTTTTCTTAAAGACTTCAAGGGAGGAACTGTCTCGTATTACATGTGGTAGTGAATTCCACAGAAGGACAGATGAAATTGTGAAAGAACCGCTGTATCTACTAGAACTGTGAGAAGGAGTACGTAGGAGAAGAGATGAAGATGTTCGACAGGGCTTATCCCTGGGTACAAGGTACTCAAAGCGTTCACGGAGGTATGAAGGCATTTTAGGGTTATGAAGGATAGAATAGAGAAGAGAAAGAGCGTGCATTTCTCGACGCCGTCTGATTGGTAACCATTTCAGTTTTCTTCGGAACTCGGAGACATGGTCATATTTTCTAAGACCGAAGATGAAACGTAGGCATAAGTTTTGCAAGCGTTCCAGTTTATTCAGAAGTTCTTCCGTAGCGTCGAGGTAGCACACGTCCCCGTAATCAAGGATAGGTAGAAGGAGAGATTGGGCTAGCATAACTCTAGTCTGAAAAGGGAGAAAGTTTTGAAGGCGCTTAAGAGAGTAGAAGGTGCCAAATACTTTTTTACTTACACTAGTAATGTGATTTGACCAGGATAAGTTACTGTCCAATAGAATTCCCAAGTTTTTAGCAACACTAGTGTATGGTATAGGTATGCCGTCATATGTTACAGGAGGAATATTATTGCAATGCAACTGATACATATACCTGCCACCAATAACCAGAGCCTGAGATTTAGCCGGGTTCAGGAGAAGACCAAAAGACATAGCCCATTGTCTAATATTCTCAAGATCAGAGTTAATGGCAGAAATCGCAACATCAGTGTCCTCAGCATCAAAATGACGGTATAGTTGCAGATCATCTGCATACAGATGATAATTAGAAGATATAATATTGGTAACAGCATTAATGAAGACGGAAAAAAGAAGAGGAGAAAGAACGCCACCTTGAGGAACTCCCGCAGCTAGATCACACCAGTCAGAATTTTCTTCCTGAGAGCAAACCAACTGCGAGCGTCCCCGAAGATAAGAACCAAACCAGGAGATCACAGAAGTAGAGACATTAAGAGAGGATAAGACACCTAGAAGTATGTCATGGTCAACTGCATTGAATGCGTTACTAAAATCGAGTAGCACCAGTATCGTTAGTCTTTTTTTCTCCATGGCCAGTCGAATGTCATCGGAGATTTTAACGAGAGCCGTAACTGTGCTGTGGCCAGGACGAAATCCAGACTGAAACTGACTCAAAAGACCGTGAGACGTAAGAAATTGTGCAAGTTGACCATGTACAATGCCTTCCAGAACTTTAGACAGGATAGGAAGAATAGAAATTGGCCGAAATTCAGACAGAGAAGAGGGATTTTTTACTTTTGGAAGAGCCATTACATGAGCTTTTTTCCAAGGTGAGGGAAATGAAGAAGTTTTGAGAGAATGGTTCATGATGTGAGTGATGTGAGGAAGAAGGTCACTAAGGATAGGTAAAAACATTTGGATATGAAGGCCATCGTCACCAACAGCTTTAGTGGTTATGGATAGCATAGATTTCTTAATGTCTTCCTCCGTAACCTGGTTGAAGGAGAAACAGGAGCAGTTTGGCACTGAAAGATTAGAGAGATAGCTAAGGGTTGCTGATTTTGTATTGGTATCGAGGGAATTTGGAGGTTTGGAAAAATGTAGATTTAGAGCATTGAGATTAGGAAGTTTAGTATCTTCATTATAATCTTTACCGATACCAAGTGAACTCAGAAACTGCCAAACCTGTTTAGAGTTATAATTTTGGATCGAGCTATGAATATGTCGTCTTTTGGAATCCCTACATAAACGGTTGCAGCGATTTCTAAGTTTTTTATATAATGACCAATTGAGGTCAGTAGGTGACAATTTGAACTTACGCTTGGCTTTATCGCGTTTAGACATATGCTGGAGAATTTCTTTAGAAAGCCAGGGTGCAGGAGAATGTTTGAGTCTAACCTTTTTCAAAGGAGCGTGTATATCAAACAAATTTGTTATTATTTTGTTAAAACTCAAGACCTTAGAATCCAAGTCATTGCAACCATATACAAGAGACCAGTCAACACCTCTGGTATCTGCTAAAAGTGACTCTTTATCAACGTTTTTAAAACTTCTGAGAACTAAGAATTTGGGTTTGGGTTTGGGAGGTCGAATTTTGTAGGAGAGGAAAATAAGATCATGGTAAGAGAAGGAAGCCTGTAGTTGTCCATGAATGGCCACCTTATTGGAGTCGGACACTAAGATAAGATCAAGGAGTGACGGGGTAGAGTGAGGAGCATGGTGAGTAGGATTAAGAGGAAGGATGTGCATGTTCACAGAAGATATTAATGATTGCAACCTGCGGCTACGTGAGTCATCTTTTATCAAACAAGTGTTAAAGTCACCCAGAACAATGACGTGGTCATATGTAGAAGCGTAAAGTTCTAGTTTGGATTCCAGAGAGGAAAAATAGTCTATAAGGCATGAGGGACTATAATAAACACCTAAAAGAAATTTCGTGTGGTGGAATTTAATTTCGATGAAAAGATGTTCTGCAAATTTTGTGTAGTCACCGGCGGACCGGTCAATTATTTTAAAGTTAATATCAGAGCGCAGATAAATTGCAACCCCACCGCCTCCTTTACCGGTTCTGTCATTCCGTACAAGTCTGTATCCAGGAATAATATACTGTTTAGAAGGAAGAGTAGGTTTTAAAAACGTTTCAGAAATAAGAACAGCATGAGTATATGTAGAATCAAAGGTAGCAAGAAGGTCAGGGTAGTGAGCGTGAACACTTTGAGCATTAATGTGAACAGCATTAAAGAATTTAGGGAAACAAGAAAAAGTAGCAGAAAGTTGATCGTGTAGGTGAACCGATTCATCATCACTATTGGCAAAAGAATTGGCATCATAATTATTGATGTATATGAAAAAAAAAACCTAACTGAACTAACAATTAGAGTTCCTAGTTGCAGAAACATCCATTTTTTCGCGACGTTTATTGATAACTTTTGGTATAAAAACGATTTCATGTTGTAAAATCGTCGCAGAGCGGTCTTTCGAGAATAGAGCACACCCACACGCTAAAGCGTTGTGAGGCGCGCAATACCTTTAAAAAGTATGTTAACGTCGCCTTAGTTTATTGTAAAGTGTATTTATACCTTCATCCCTTTAATATACACTTCATATATTTGTGGAACACGACATTGAGTCCCGAATAATCGATAGTTATAACACATAACATAACTTCACGCCTTTTGTTACCCGAAGGTGTAGGCAGCGGCTGTCAAGCCTCGTCTCGCCGTTATGTTTACGTCCCAAATGGAATAGGTGGCGAACCTATTGCCATACCGGGCACAAAGTTTTCAGTCATCGATATTTATCACACATAACTTCCGAAAATAATTTCGAAAAGTCATTGGTGTGAGCCAGTGTCTGGAATCGAACCCGGACCTCTGGATCAGAAGCCGTGTGCTCGACCACTGCGCCACCGAGACTATTACTATTAGTTTTAGTTAGTAAATTATAGTTATAAAAACTTTTGATAATATATCCAAAAATAATTACTAATTATTTTCATCTTAATAACTTATGATAACTCACACTATACATCTGCCATGAACTTGTCAAATAATTTGTCAGCAACAACATCAAAAACTGCGTAATCTGAACACAATAAAAACTTTTTTGATGTCACATTCAATCATAAATGTACCGGCCAAGGTCAAATATTATATGAAACGTGACAACAATATTTATATTATCATTACAAGTAGAAAAAAAACATTACCAGTGATTTAGTGTTTTAACAGGTAGCTTAAATATACGTAACATATTCTAGTATTAATATCACAGTTCTAAAGAGAATATAAGTTTACACTTTAATAAAAATAATAATAATTAACTAGCCGACTACTTAAAAAAAGGCAGCAAAAGTCTTATTTCCGTATGAGTTTATGAAATATTGAAGTTTACATGGCTCTCGTAGTTAAGGTGAATTTAAGGGCGTTTTCTTGAGTTCAGCGTTCGTTACTCCATTGGAAAGAATATGACTGTAAAAACATATTATAATAACATAAAAAAAAAACTTAACAATTATTTTACTATCAACAAAAAGAAAAAGAAAATTATTCGCATAAATATTATAACAAGTATATTTAAAAAAATAATTCACCATGTACTATACATACATCGCCCTCTAGATATCCAAGCTAGGTAATTTAATACTAATATTATGGAAATTAGGCAATAAATATCAATAAATTTATAATCTTATTATAAGTATGCTTAAGAAACTTAGAAAATCGCCTAGACACCATACAAACAAACATACTCATCATAAATATTTGCACTCGAATAGGGATCGAACTGGTTGACCCCAACTCAGTTGTTTCACCTATGTACCACGAGGCCCTTTTGATATCTTATAGAATAACGTTATACATTAAAGCATTATAACAGCATTTCCATTACACAAATATCACAAATCCCCTGGGAATATCGACGTAAAGTGGCTTTTGCCGCGTTTCGCTTGGTGAGAGAAGTATTCGGAGGCCCAACCCCTTACCTCACCTCTTTCTATCCCACTCCTGACTCCGCCCATATCCTATAGTGAAGGTCGGCAACGCAACTGTAACACTATATGTGTTCAGGTGTTTGTTGCTCACTATCAGGTTGACACGCCTGCTCATTTACCCCCTATAACATGAAAATAATAATAAAAATAATGTATTAAACAAGTAATTACGTGTACTTTGATTTAAAATTTAATTCAACAATAATTAGAATTCTTTTAAGATGTTTATAATTTATATTTAAATATCCAACGTGTTACAAATATATTCAAGATTGGATCCAAGATATTTTTTACGTATCAGCAGACAAATATAAAAGCAATGGAGGGTCTATTTATCATTAGTGACAAGAATAAATGGCCTATCAAGTCACAAATCGCTTTAAAAATTCAACTAAATTGGCACAACAATATATATATCTTAATTAATTTAAATCACTTTTTCGTAGAAACTCGCATATGTTATTCTGTTCTGATCGGATAGTTTTTTTTATATTATAATAATTTAGCAAAGTTTTATTGATAAAATAGGATTAGAAGGAAAATGCTTGTAGATAATTTTAAAAGTAATGAATAATTTTCAAAAGATGGCGATAATTTAACTTTCATTATTTAAAATTATGATGCAAGTTATTGATAGCGGGTATTGAGATCATAAATTTATAGTTGACTGCACACTGCAATTTTAAAATAACTACATCTAATGATATATTTAAACTAAGATGGTGACTGGCATGAACTGTATCACGTAATACTTTTCATAATATTTATACCTGAAATTAAAAGAAAGTGAAACAAAGAAGAAGTTACCTAATTACTGTTACCATTTATTTATATTTTACTAGCTGACCCGGCGAACTTTGTTTAGCATCAAAATTATTTTTACAGCATTTACAATTAAAGTGCTAAATCTCGAAAATTATCACTTTTTCTTTACTGCATTAAAGATACAAATCACCCTCTTTAACTTTTCTATCTACTAACAAAAACCGCATCAAAATCCGTTGCGTAGTTTCAAAGATATAAGCATACAAGGGATATGAAGCGGAAAGCGACTTTGTTTTATACTATGTAATGATAAATAAAAATTAAACTGTGTTATTGTAGTTTTAATAGTTTTTCCAAATCAAGTCTTCGCGAGGCCTTAACAACGACCACACCCGGCTGACCACTAAACTGTCAATTCTGACAGGTAACTACCTACCTACTATTGGATAGTAGCAACCTAATGGTATTGATTGGAAACAAGTTAGTATTTGATTGCCAATTGGTAATTGGAGCCAGTTTTTTTTTTAATAATCTATTGCAATGATGCACACATTTTTTTTGCTTCAAATTCGTATATTTTTTTTATTGTTTATAGCCGTGAATTGAAATTGTGTTGTTGAATGCCTGCTATATCAGCAGGTATAAGCAGCGGCAAATATACTAAGACTTGTTGAATTTTTACAACTCAATTGTTATAGGTGGCGAGAACTAATGCCATAAATGGAGCAGATTTCTTCTGTCAAAACTTCTTGATACAGAAGTAGAGTGATTAACCTCCAGGACAGGAAGACTAAATGTTGCCTCTGTAGCCTGGAGTCGCGCCCGGAGAGCGCTCCGCCTTAATAACTTATTATTTATCACGCACACTTCTATTTAGTAGGTCCTGTATTCCTACCCTAGCACACTCATCCTTGGAAACATAATTTTCTAATTTAAATGCATTTCTTGTTTACTGCAACCAACTTTTTTCAAATAATAAAATATATGAAGATTCCGATTTCAATTAATAAATTTATGAGTAAAGATCATCATCTTCCTGCTCTTCTCCCATCATTTGGGGTCGGAACAACAGGTTTTTCTTTTCCATGCTTCCTTATCATTCGCTTCTTCCACTGCAACACCCTTCCTAGTCATATCATCTTTCACACAATTCATCCATGTTTTCTTCAGTCTCCCTCTTCTCTTCTTTCCTTCCACATTCAGGTTCATCATTCTTTTCACGATAAGTGCATCATCTCTTCTCATTACATGCCCATACCATGTAAGGCGATTTCCTCTTATCTTCTCAGTTATAGGCGCAACTTTCAGGCCTTTCAGTCCTCTTCCTTTCAATTTGAGAGGCATTCGGGGGTCGCAAATTGTTCCCGTTACCTGTCGCCATTTCATCCATCCAACGCTGGTTCGATGCAGTATGTCACGATCAATCGCCATTGCTTTGCACTTTAGATCCCAGGTATTTGAAGTCAGAGGAGACCGGCAGCAGCACGCCGTCCAGCGTTATGGAAACAGAATGGGAAAGACCGCCAAAATCACAAAACATATATTCTGTTTTGGATCTGCTAATTCGTAGGCCAAAACTCTGCAGCTTCTGTGTCCACTGCTCCAGTCTTCTCTGTACATCCTGTCCATCTTCCCCGACGAGCACGATGTCATCCGCAAAGAGCATGCACTAGGGTGCCTCCTCCTGTAGATTCGGTGTCAAAGCGTCCATAACTAGCAGGAAGAGGTAGGGGCTCAAAGCAGACCCTTGGTGCAGACCCACAGCGACACCGAATTCGTCAGTGGTACCCGCGGCCGGCCGAGGTACAAGGTGTTTTGTACATTGCACGAACTAGCCTCACATATTTCTCGGGCTCTGCTTTCTCCCTTAGGGCCCACCACAAAACCTTTCAGGGTACACGATTGAACGCTATTTCGAGGTCGACGAACACCATGTGCAGGTTCTTATGCACCCGTCTATATTTCTCGCAGGGCTGACGTAATGCGAAAATGGCATCCGTCGTCCCAAATTTATGAGTAGAGATATTTAAAGATAATGTAGAACTCAAAAAAGTCTCGGTGGTCCAGTGGTCGTGCAACCCGCTTCTGAATCAAGAGGTCACAGGTTCGAATCCTGGCTCACACCAGTGACTTTTCAAACTTCTTTTCGAAAGTTATGTGTAATATATCTATGACTGTATATATGTATGGCAATAGGTTCGCCGCCACGTATTCCATTTGAGACGTAAACATAACGGTGAGTCGAGGCTTAACAGCTACTACCTACACCTTCGGGTATAAAAAGGCGTGAAGCTATGTTACGTGTTATGTTAAAGCTCAAAGCCTAGGTTAGGATATCTGTGTGTTAGGTATTAATTTTAATAATAATGATAAAACACAGATAGGCTGTACAAATTGTCATGGTATTTCACCAGTCGAGTCAGTCCATTCATGCAGCGAACTGCGCGGCTCTACCGCTGAGTTATTATGAAATACTTATTTTTAAAACGTATTATAATACAGACAAAAACAAACAAATAGCTATGTTTGTTCTAGGTGATCTCTAATTTAATATGCACTTAACCGTCTATGGTGACTATTTGCACATATGAAATTAAAGTAAACAATATTTTTATTTCCACTGCAAAAAGTTAACAATTGGAAATTTACCACATCAAGTATAAAAGCATGAAAAATGCAAATGATATTACTTTGATGATACTAGGTATTTTTGGTATATAAATATACATTATTCCAATCTAGGAGTTAATACCTCAAATAGGTATACTTTATTCGTAGTATCACCTCCCAGGCTATGTGGCTGTATAAAATATCGAATCAAATAGATAGTATTTTCATTTATTCCTTTTTTTTTCAAAATTATCGTATTCATATCCGGCTCTATTTTTCAAAAATATCGCATTCATTTCCGGCTGTTTTTTTTAACGTAAATTGGTTAATAACGGTATTTCTTGGAAAATATATAAATTCACGATTTAATGTTTGTTTTTATTTACTATAATTACAATTTTTAAAAATTAATACCAACGTGGCGTTTTTGTAAATGATATATTAAGCCTAAAATCTAGCCACCGAAGTATGGTACGTAACAAAAATAGATAAAATAAAAACTTAGCTTCTCTGTGACTCTCTCCTTGTCCTTAAATTGTTTCTGTCAAATATTGGCAAAACTAATGGTGTGACAAGAGAGTGCATTTAATATTATCTTAAAAAAAAATCGGAGCTATTATCAGTGAATATGTCCAGATAAACTATGAGTTTTGAAACGATTTTTCTTTTCATATAAAATTCTACCTATAATGATAATGAAAACGGTGAATTAAAAAAAACAACAGTTCTTCTTTGAAATTCAATTGTTTATATTTGAATTCTTAACACGGAATTTGTTAAAAAATCATCAATTTTACTTTAAAATTCAAATACATACATATTTTCCATTCGAAATGTTTTATATAGCAGAGGATTTCATGATTTAATTGTATGTTTTTATTCCGTGATTTTGATGAAACAATGAGTAAAGTGAGATACGCCTTTTTTTTTTAACGCGAGGAAATGTTTTATGCACACCCCCCGCCTAGGGACGGCAGGTAGTGTGGGACTCCCAAAACAGTGAACTGCAATCCAATCCTAGGGTTACCCACTAAAACCTCGCGGCGGCCTTCTTCCGGCGTTGAGGTGGCCCAGGACAGTGCATCGGCCCTCTGGTCCACCCCGCCGTCGCCCCCCCTCTGCCACGAGGGGGTGCTCGTCCTCGGGGAGCCTCGGTGGAAGCTCCCCCGGGCGGGGCGGCTCCGACCGCGGGCTGTAAAGAGGCGCGCGGCCGGTGGCGCCCCCGACGACCCTCCCCGGCCGCACCGGGGAGTCATCCTTCCCGGGCCACGACCCGGGCGCACCCGCGGGGTGTGCGCCCTCGCGGCCCGTCGGCGGCGGCGATCACTGAGCTCGCCGCCGCCGCCTTCGAGCGGGATCGGCTCTCTCCCGATCCCGCTCGGCGGCCTCCTTCTGGAGCATCTCTGTTATAAGGCTATGGAACGCTCTTCCCTTCAGTATCAAGACGTCACCAAGTAAGTTTTTTTAAACGTAGAATTAAAAAACACTACTTATCGCTGCTACCACCTTAGCATTTTGTATATTATATATGGTATTCATATAAGTTATTGTACGTTTGTATTTTATATATGTATATCTAATTCTTTCATTAATACCTAATATTATGTCCAAACTAGTATCTTATGTATTTTTATGTGAATTTTTGTTTATGCATGTATGTATGTATGTGCCCATATGTATGTATCTATTATTGTATGTACGTGTATGTATATTTGTATGTATATATTTTTTCTTATTTAAATTCATGTACTCCGGGTATTACCCACTTATTGTATTTTAATTGTAAAAAGATTATTCTAAATGTTCATTTGAATTATTTTCTGTACTAATTCTTCGCAGGCTGTCTGTTTAACCCAAAGGTTGACTGGCAGAGAATGCCTCATGGCATTAAGTCCACCTTCTGTACTAAATCTTGTACATTAAGATTAAATAAATAAATATTATTGCTTAAATAAAAAAAAAACAATTTTATATAATATATTAATATTATAAAGATTAAATATAATCGTTAACTCTGAAAGTAATGAACCGACTCAATTTTTTTACCTTATGTGCATTTCACATGTTCATTTAAATCATTAAATTTAAATTAAAGTTTCACATAAAGAACAAAACAATAAATCGGCAGTCTCCTGGGTAAGATAGTTTTTCTTATACTGGCAACGTTTTATTGCGACTCATTTAAAAGTCATACATTTCCCTAAGCAACTAAATCTTGTAACATCACAGACGATTGTCAAAATACATGTAATTAAATTTTAAAAAAAACTTGATTGAATGTTAAATATATCTATACTAATATTATAAAAAGGAAAGATGCAACGAATAAACTCAAAAACTGCTCAAAAATTATTTGGGATTATTAAGTCCACATTACAACATAGTAATACAGGCTTTTGTGCGCTCAATGTCACGGGTCAAAGCTAGTATATTATATAACAACACCTGAACGCCATAAAAACAACATTTAATCGTCCATATAATTCGTATTGAATAACGTTTTAATTGTCCAGACACGAATTTTCTACTATGTTATTAGATATACTTGTATGTGGAATACGATGACTAATTCACAATAATTACTTACCGACTTCAATAGGGATGACATCTGTTGTCAGCTGGACGGCAACTGACACTTCATACGTGTCGGCCTCCAGTTTTTCAACACAGAATCGCGATCAAAAGACTCACATCAAAATTTTCATCGCAAACGGTCGACGCGTCGTCAAAAACAAAAGTTATTCCACTCACTCGCACCAAATACACAAAACATGAGACAATGTCATCTAATGTCGAAAAAAAAACACTGTTTTTTTATCTGTGATCCGAACTGTGACTTATTGAAACTTCCTGTTCCGCTGTCCAGTGGTATGGCGGTACTACGTCGTTAAATCTGTCGATATCGATCAATTTTATCGATAATCTAAAAGAAAAAAAAAACGTATAAAATATAACGTTTAAAATTTTCGGATAAATTGAATTTGTGTGGCGTTTAAAGGCTTCCATTTGAATTTCCACGCGAAATATTGACATGAATAAGTGCTTGACTATTACTCTCAGTGTACAAATGTAAATGACCTACGAACTTGAAGTCGTGTTAGTTTATTTATTTTATAGATGGACGAAGGTCAAGCACCGACTTCTAAAAAAAATGCGATGGTATCGTATTTAAATATCTGGCTTGTTTGTTTTATAGCATTATTGTTATGGATCGCGTGCTGAAGAAAAACCACTTGAGAAATTTAATAAAATTGTATTTTTACTTAGTTTTATAAGCGTTAGTTTAAGTTTATAAATAAAAACAATTTAAGTTAGTTAATATATATTTTTGGCATAATTTAAATATTTATTTTAATTTTTTATTTATTTATTTATTTAAACACATCTTTATGTTAATTCCACATACGTTTTATGTTAGAAAAAGCTATAATTTTAAGGTTTTATTTTATGTTATTATCTGTCTTCCAATACTATTATTTCTAGTTCCAAAATAGTAGTAGGTATATCCATTTCAATTAAATACATTTCAATCTAAAGCAGAATAACCAGATTTATCAGATTCATCACAGTTTCAAGGCATTAACTTTTATTGATTATTACGAATAAATTACAGGTTTTCTTGTAATTTTTCCTCCATTGTTAGCATTGAACTATAATAACAATCTGTTTTCACAAGAACGGACTTTAAAAAAAAAACTTTTTACGCTTAATTTACGTACTGGATTAGAAATAATTCCACACTTATTCTTAGTAAAATAAGATATGTATTTAACTAGACAAGACGTTGCATTTTTGTTCAAATATTTATCTTATAATCAGTGAATTAAAGTTGAACTAATCCCTGCAATTAACACAGTATTAACACACAACAATAAATGAATAATGAAGACTCGCAATTATACTATATGATATATCATTACTTTCATATTTATTTTTGAGATCAAGTGTGACAGATATAGGTAATATTGTTATCAGTCTGTGTATATACAGAACGTATTAACGCGGATAGATTTACTCTCCGAAATATACAGGTATTTAGGTGAATATCAAACTTGTATACTTGTTTTATCATAAAATACTGCCCACGCCAAATCCCTTGCGGGGTAGGCAGGGAGAAAAGAGCGCCATAAGGCATGATTCTTACACGCCTTTCTTGCTTCGTTGACTTTATTTGGGAAAAAAAAAAATATTATAGCGTGTTAATTCCTTGAAACCTTCAGAAAAAACCCCCATCTTAGTTTAAGTAAATGCTTTATATTTTATTTACATAAATTACTTGAGCAAATTTAAAATTGTAATATGGTTCCCAACTATTAACACTTGCATATAGAAAATTACCATTTATATCTAAAGAGATACAGCTATAAGAGAAACAGAGAGAGAGAGAGAGAGAGATAGAGACGAAGGGGTAGGAAACAAAAGAAAAAAACGACTTAAGTTAGTGAAGGTCAGTATGATGAAACAAAAAACGCATGCAAAAATAATGAACGCGACGGAGTTATGTAGAAAAAAAACCACAAGAATTTGAATTATTTCAGTTCTAAGGGCAGCAACTAATGATCGCTGATGCAGAATTATTTCCTAGTGTTTTTTTTAAAGAATAAATAAACTAACTATAAACGGATAATTTACCGACATTTTAAAACTAAAACAGAACAACGTAATGGATTCTTTATAACGAATTTATCTGTAAAATAAGTAATTTTGATAATTGAAATTAACTCCCTTTTTTCATAATATTTTCACAGTACGCATATTATTAGACTTCCTTCATAATCAAACATTTGTTATTAATACCTGGCCTTAATCGAAAAAACAATGTTTTTATTTTACTCTTTAACATCTTTTCGCCATTGAACCGACTTCAAAAATTAGGTATAAACGATGAAATAAATCGGATATTCTTTTATCATAATTGTATTAGAGTATGACATTGTGATATATGTCTAGAGAAAATATACGTTCACAATATACGTAAGTACATTATCAAAAATATAACGTTACTTACTTATCTTTAACACGTCAAGGCATCCACATGTTTTTTTTTGGTCACATGCTATTTACATAATTTAGATAAAATTTAGGTGCAATTTCAGTGATATCGGAAGACACATGTGATCTTTGAGAAATGTACACACACGTTTACAAAAAGCAAAACGTTTGATTGCATGGATAGTTTGGAAGGTTGACATTTCGTGCCCACTTCACTTAAGAGCGGAATTAGAGCACGAAAAGAAAAACATACCCCGGCGAGTTCTGCAGTATATATACACAGGCTGAAGGCAGAATAGAATTTGCAGACGCGATTAGCGCTGATGATATTTAAAAGTGTTTTCCTACATCGTTAATTTTTTTTTAAGTATGACAAAGGTTGGTGGTATCCAACTATCGTCTCAAAAGATGACAGAAGACGAAGACGAATATTTAGCTTGTCAGCGTGAATACACGTAGAATTTAAGTTTTACATTGAAGAAAAAAATGAGTTGATTTATGAATGAATGCTTAAAATTAATATAGTTTTTATGAACTTGCCAAAAATATTGTATTTGAATACACATACAATTAAGGACCTTCCAAACAGTAGTCTAAGCAAACAGCAAAGTACTCGTAGAGTAGGTACTACGAATTTAAAGATTACCTTATAAATTAACGTCGTAAAATTTAGGGTTTTCGAATTTGGAACGTGTCAAATTTTAATTTTAAAATAACTTTTTTTTACTTTTTTTGGTTTTAATGGCTTTGGAACTGGGTAATTAGATTTGTTTTGTTTTGTTGATATTATTATGATGAAATTTTATAAAGCGAATTCTCTATAATAATATAACTTACGACGTTACGAGTACATAATTAATTATCATCTAATTTTAACCTTTTATTATAAACTATACGAATATTATAATGAGTTTTTCTTGTTTGTACTTAGAGCTATAGGTTTTTTTTCGTTATATTTACGTCACACAAAATTTAATAGGCTCAATAAATAACTCGACTAAATATGATTATTATACAATAGAATATTTATGCATAAGAATTTTGCATGGCTAGATTTTAAGACAATTTTCACTAACTAACACCATTTGCTACAATCACTGACGGAAAATTATACATTTGCGCTCTCATCAATCGCATCAATGGGCACGTGAGCCGTGGAAAAACGAGTTAGCAACCTTCAAACTTATAAAAAAAGTTTCCACGCCGCATAAACACATCTCCAGTTTCATGTCTAAAATATTCTAATTACCGTAAAAACAATGTAAACATTTGTTACACCGATAACTGACGTCGAAAGAAAAAAGAAAAAAAAAGAAACAAGTCACATTGAATTTTACATAAAGTAACAAAATCATTTCCTATAATCTCAACTAATTTTTCCATTTTCAAAGCGTAACAAGCCTCCAAAATTTAAAATCACCATAACAATGATGCTATAACAAACAAAATACAGATAACTTAAATGAAGTATTTCCAGATAAATGACACTTTGAATGTATGATGAATATTTGTGTTAGATTTGCCGCAACTAATTGGCGGGAACACTTTGCCACTTTTATTTTTAATACGAGTCACTTACATCGAGATTTTGCCATGAATGTCAAGTGCATCCGTGGCACTGTTTTAAATCACTTTTGATTGTATCCCGAGATAAGTGGCATCTCGTTGGAACAATACGATGTTGTTGGGTGCACGCGATAAGGCTTTGAACGTACGAATGTCGTTCAGTTTTACGAGCACACGGCCGCACGTGCGTCGCCCGCGATGTACGACTTACGAATGATGCCGCCAAACGACTTGACCATTGTTTACATCGATAATTATATTTTCGTTTCGATCGAGTTTTGACAGGTCGAAGGATATGCAGGCGGGAAAAATGTTAACGCGATATCTATCTACGTCTTTATCAGCGCTCGAACGATGAATCAATAACAAACGAGTGAGTGTAAGAAAAGTTATTATATCGTCGTCTTATGTTTTTCGATGTTTTATATTCATTTTCGTTTGGGTTAAATGTGTATGTAGTCATGTTTTTGAGATATGTTCTCTGTCATTAATCTACTACGAGGCTAAACGAGTATAGTAATAGTTATGTGACTGTACTGGCAGTTATAGCGTCCTAAATAGTATACTCACAAAATATATGAAACGTCTCGACACGAGAAGTGGGTATATACAGATTAGATAAAATGTCATATCTTGAAACATACATATTTTCACTTATTTATCAAACGAGTTTTAGATATTGAAGTCTGTGAAATTGTGTTATTGGTACTCGTTACTGAACAGTAACTGATATTCTACACGTTTTTAACAACTGCAACATTTGAATTTTGGAAATAGCGGAAACACAGTCATGTTAAACAACGATATCTTCTGCTAGAAGGTAGAACTGTATGTTACGTGGTTCATTATAGCAAGTTAAAATTTCAATTAGATTTTATATATAAACTGACTCAGTAAAGATAAAATAACATTACAAATTAAAGGTACTTTAATTAAATTTCATCAGTTCGAATATCGCGATATCACTTACAAAATTGTATTGCATTTTTAGAGAAGGGATCTTCTGGACACTTTTCCCATCGAACGAGACGCGGCATGCAGCATGATCCACTGTACGTCGATATTCTAAAAAGTCATAGTATTTTCCCAGCCGAGTCAGACTCCACACAGGGAACTGCGTTAGAGCTACGCCAACTACTTTTATTTCACTCAATTCCATTCGCATTTCTAATATTTTAACTTAGAATATTAGCGAAACTAGACCAGTTTAATACGTAGGTAAACCAGTATATCAGGACAACTTACCAGTGGTTACGTTACCCAATTAACAGTCGGTACACGTATTAACTTACTTAGTAATACTTACTGATGTTAATGTAAGCACTTGCACTTCATTCTTGAATATTAGTTACTAGATGTCACCACTAGTCGCAGCTTGCAGTGCTTGTGATATCGTACTACTGCTATTTTACGTCTTATCCAGCCAAGGTGCAGGTAGCTGCTGTTATGCCAAATTTGTAAGACCTAAATGGAAGGGAAACTATTTACATACACCGGGCACAATATTGTCAGTAATTGACATTTATCACACATTATTTCCGAAAATAACTCTGAAAAATTAATTAATTTATTTATTTAAACTTTATGTACATTGTACAAAGGCGGACTTAATGCCTAAGGCATTCTCTGCCAGCCAACCTTTGAGTGGTGCAAAAAAGAGTAATAGTAGGTTCTCTTATTATGAGCTATACTACACTAATAAGTTTATACAAAAAAAGAGTATTTAAAAGATTGAATTAAGATAAATATAAATACACATAAATACCTATAGATCTAAACATACACAAATATAGGAGTATACATACACATATTTACAAACACATATATAAATACATATACACAAATACACAAATAAATCTACTAATATACAATACACAGGGAAAAAGAAAGAATCAGAGGTGTGAGCCTGAATTCAATTCCACGTCTTCTTGATTTAGAAGCGGGATGCTCGATCTGCAGACTAACAAGATTTGACAATAATCTTAACCCTAGTTTGTTTAAACTATAGAAAAATACTTATCCGGTAACAAATCTGAAAAGTCATTATTATTACCCACGATTCGAATATTGATACGTTTATACCATAAAATATCTTCACGCCTTTTTCTTCCCGAAGGTGTAGGCAGTGGCTGTTAAGCCTCGACTCGCCTTTATGTTTACGTCCCAAATGGAATAGGTGGCGAAACTATTGCCATACCGGGCACAACGTTTTTAGTTTTTTCCAGTGGACACCAGCAACACATAAAGTGTTACAGTTGCGTTGCCCAGTTGTGACCTTTAAGGGAGTAGGATAGGAAGGGATGGGGAAGGGGGTGGGCCTCCGGGTACCTCTCGCACCGAATGAAACGCGGCGTAAGCCACTTTACGTCGATTGTCTGAAAGGTCGTGGTATTTCACCGGTCGAGCCGGCCCATTTATGGAGTGAACTGCTTGGCTTACCGGTTATCGATATGTATCACAGATAACTTTCTAAGTTAATTTCGAAAAGTCATTGGTGTGTGTCAGGATTCGAACCCACGACCTCTGGATTCAGAAGCCGTTTAATTCAGAATAACGTTTATACCGATCCTACAAATGCACTGCTAAACGATTAAGTGACCGCAATTCCAATGATATCGTTCTATATAATTTTTAATTAACAAATTTTACGAAATAGTACAAGTACCGATACATTAGTGTTAGATGTAAACCTTGGACATTATTAGTGGTCATAATTTATGACCTTAATCTAAAATATAATTGCAAATAAAACTTGTTTATATTTGAACAACTTCAAAAAAAGAGGACATTAGACATGCCACTGTATCTTTTTTTCATTCAGACATGATATTTAGATTGAGATGAAATTAATAATGAATAATGGGACATTTTCAGCAGTACAAAAATGTTCGTGGTTAATAGTAAATTTTAGTCTATTATAAAAAACGAAGTAGGTAGTGATCACAGCCCTGGATAAGTTAAAAACTAATTTTTACCTTTTAAAAATAATTATATGTTTTCCTATAATTTTAACTGACTTGGCATCGACTCCATTTTGTTTTGTTTTTATAAAGATTCATGTTCATCTTTTCTTTTCCTCTTTTCTATAATTTTTTTCATTAAGATTGTTTGTTTTAGAGGTGTATCATTAAGAAGGTATTATTTTCTAGGTTATATGACTAGTCGTGATGATGCTTACTGGATGAATTCATTTTGTGGTAATACCCGTGACGTATGACATAGTGAATTGAATTACTAATGTAGGTATATTATAGCAGATTCTGCGCACATGTATTATCCCCTGTTTCGACTTCAAAAAAAATAACGATTGTCAAGTTAAACTAATTTTTAGGGATTTTCTTTTTTTTAATACAGAACCCAAATTATTTTAGAAACCCTTGTCAATAAAGTAGATTTTTAATGGTGAAATAAAAATAAATCTATTCATTACACTCAGGGTTTATCGGTTATTAACAATCTGTTTTTCTTATTCTTAATATTGTTTTACTACGAATTAGAGCAACTGCTGTCCTTGCATTTTGCATTAAAATATACACACCACCTCGTCATCAAGGTTTGTACACGGGGTTTTACCTTTGAACTTGGGAATAGTACTTTCGTCAGGATACATAAGAGAGATAAACTTGATACATTTTTTTTATCGGATAGGAGGGCAAACGAGCAAGTTGGTCACTTGATGGTATGTAACTACCCACCGCCCATGAAGACCGTGGTGCGTTGTCATCCTTTAAAGAAGTAGAGAGGGAAAGGAAGGGGAAGGAAGGGGAAAGTGGATCAGGCCTCCGGATACCTCTCGCACCGAACAAAACGCGACATGAGCATAGGTTCACGCCTATAGATTCACGCCTATATTCCGAGAGGTCTTGGCATTTCACCAGTCGAGCCGGCCCATTCATACAACCAACTCCGTGGCTCTACCACTTTTTATAGAAAAAGAATTTATCGAACAATCAGATTTTTTTATGGGAATACGAGCAGGCGTATCACCTGGCGGTAAGCGACCCATGGACATCTGCAACACCTAGAGGGTCGTTTATGATGCTATAGGGAAGAGACGGTAGGGGGTGAGCCTTGTGATACATCCTTCGGTAAGGAACAAAAAGCTGATGAGTGACTTACATTTTTTCTGCGAGTTCTGCTAATTAATACATTAAACTGCGTGGCTCGTCCACGTGGAATAAACAATCAGAAATTTAAAAATAAATCAAGTGTCGACGATTGGCCAGTTCACCTTGCGCACGAGATTATTTTTTGTTTTTATGCACAGATACCATTCAGTTAAAGATCGTAAAATGCCACAATGTTTTTTTAAAGCAAATTAACTTACAATAATATAATTTGGAGTAAAAATAAACATCACGTTTTGAATTACTTCCATGTTTAAAGTATGAAAGGATAATGAAAGTAAAATTTTCAAAACAATCTTTTTTGCAATGAGAGAAAATAAGTAGCAAAGACACGATTTTTTTAACTGAATAGTGAATGGTTGAGGAAAAGAGAAGAAGGTTGTAGCCGTCCAAGTACTCTCACGAACAAAGTAAGGCACTAATCACTTTGCGTTATTTTTGTAAGAAGTCGTGCGAGGCTCTACCGCTGTAATTTTTTTAGGAACATTAGGGTAAACATACAAACAGGTCGGCTGGTGGCTGGTAAGCAACTGCCGCTGCCAATGCACACCTGCAATACAGATAGTGTGTTGCAGTTGCGTTGCTGGCCTTTAAGCGAGTAGGAAGGGAAAACTGGGGAAGTGGGGTGGGCCTACAGATACCTTCCTCACCGAACGAAACACAGCATAAGCTACTTCACATCGATATTCTGAGAGGCCATGGTATTTCACCGGTCAAACCAGCCCATGCATGCAGCGAACTGCGCGGCTCTACCACTGTTAAAAGGATTTTCTTGCCATATTTATTCATGTCTTCATTCTTGTTATATTTATTTCTTGTCAGTTCTTTCCAGATCAAAATCTTATTATGAGTGCTTGCCTCATAACTTGTCTATCAGTCAGTCGTCAGTCTTTAGTTAATGGTCATCTTTGCGATACACTTAAAAACATCTAAAGAAAACCTCAAATCATGCGATATCGTGTCACGCTAATGGAACATACAGTGTTGCCAGTGTGCAATCTTCTTATTCATTATTAACTATAATTTAACAAGCATTTAAATGCTAACCACATATTATCACAATCGGTACTCAACTATATCGGAGATACCAGAGTGGATTTATGAATTGCAAATTGTAGAAATGTTCGGTGTCATTTAGCAGCCTCGTGGTGCATTGTTGATACTACTGACTGCTGAAAAGATGTGGACGGATTCGTTTCTCATCCGAGTTTAGGTATTCATGATGAGTACGAATGTTTGTATAGCCGATATGAATTATAAGTATGTATTTAAGTAAAAAACTGTTGATAAACATAAGAAAAACAAATTAGTTAGCGTCGAAATATAGATATTATAGCGTTTAATGTGTAGTGTACAAAATATTTTAGTTTTTCGTAAGCCATTTCATTTGGAGATGCGCTATATGAAGACATAATCTTTGGAATTATAATTTTAGTCCTGTATGCCCTCAATACTTAATTATATGGCTTATTTCTTCCCGCTGCATGAAACATCTGGTTCCATGAAATATGTTGTAAATCTTACCATACCAAATCAATACCGAATTGGATTCGATCAATTTTTTTTTTCTGATTTCATTAGGTATCAGCATCTCAATGCCCGAAATCATTTTTTTTTTTGACCTGAGCTTTTTACCAATAATGACCTATGGTGCCGACACGTAGACACTTATAGTGGGGCTAGTTTACAAATTTAAAGTCGCTCAGCGAAGTATGGAGCGATATGCTCGGGATATCTCTAAAGGACAAACTCAGGAATGAGTATTTCTAACAGAGAACTAGAGTTAGTGGCATAACTTGTAGAATGAGCTCGTTGAAGTGACAATGGGCTGGTCATATCTGCCGAAGGACCGATGGTAGATGGAGCAAGAATGTCATAGAGGGAAGACCGCGACTTGGTAAGCGTAGTGCAGGACGCCCACCAGCCCGATGCTTAGACGACCTCAGAAAGGCAACTGGAAAAGACTGGATGCGGAAAGCAGAGAATCGGATATTAAAGCGCAAATTGGGAGAGGCCTATGTCCAGCAGTGGACTGCAATAGGCTAGTGATGATAATGATCAGCATCGTTGTTAACGAATAAAATGCCCATAAAACACATACACAACGACAACATAGAAATAACAAAACGGCCTTCTGGGGACTTCGTATTGCTCTATCTTCGAATACAATATACAAAATACTTAAAGTATCATAAAATACTATAAAAACATATAATTAAGAACAACTTTCAACAGTACATTTCTTCTTGTTTGTTATTTCAAGAATGTTGATAAAGCAATTACAGTGATGAAGTCTCATCTCATTCGTTCAAGTGTAAAGTAACATCTTCATTCTGTCGTTGTTAATCTTGCAATTACTAGGCTCCCTCCAAATGTTAGCAATCATTTCACGGTCGATATCAACCAGTTTTGCAGATTCTTATAATGTCGAGTTATTTTTGACAGACGTTGTTATGGGGTATTCTGATTGGGATAAAAAAAATATAAACAATTCAAATATTCTTATTTTATGGAGTCAATAATCAAATTATCGAGTCAGGATCTTAACGTAGCTTCTAAATTTAGAAATATCCGCGAATTTCGAATGCTTACACAAACAGACGATATTTCAATTCGAAAGTGATTCGTGTTAAAAATTAATAACATTTTTTACTTTTCTATTTTATGATAGAGTGACTTCCCAACTGCCCAGGTGGTGTAACAACCACCTATTATTATTGGTGATTTTTAAAATTTTTGTCTTTACTTTGAGTTCTATGAAAGCGTAAAGATCAAACCTTTACCTATATTATACAGCGGTAATAGTTTATACTTATATCAAATAAAATAATTAATCTCCTGGATTACAAATCGGGCCGAATGCTGCTGATTTGTAGAACAATTTCTAAGTTATTAATAACTACCTGTTGCCCGCTACTTCATCTGCGTGGACACCATAAAGGAGCAAAAACTCACCCCCAATTAGTGATAGCGTGATAATATTAGCCTATGTGTTGACTCGACCTCTTGACTATATTTAGGCAAAATTTGTCGTAAAAGCACGCAGTAATTTTAGAGTTTATCTGTTACAGACATACAGACAAACAGCCAAAAATTCTTAAGATTATATTTTTGGGTTCGGTATCTATAGTAGATCATGTCCCAAGTATTCTAAAAAACAATTCATGTACAGTTTCAACTCTCGTACATTTTTATTAAATGTATCGAGTATCGTATTCAGTACTTATCAAACAGTAGTCCTTATAACTCTAAACTATATATTGAAGACTAATAAAATGTGATATTGTAAAGTATTGGTTTTGCACAAGTCTCTCTGCTGTGGTCACGTGTCGTATCGCATCGCTAACTCCTATAAAAGCCTGTATCCTGTTCAAGATACAAACATTTATTACAATAACGTCTTTTAATAAAAACAACTACATTTGTTTTATCATATCTGCCTTTGTTTTATTATTAACTAAACAAAGTGAATTAACCTATAGTATATTTTGTTTGTGGGAGATCTTTGCGTCTTCTCCTAAGTCTGTTTTATTTAACGCTTTTTCTTTGTAACTTTACGCTTGTTTTACTACCCGAAGGTGACTTTTACCTACACTTCGACTAGCCAAATATTATGTCCCAAATGGAATATATTTATTATTGTTTTTTTTTTCTATTTCATTTTACCTAAGTTCAAAATTTTAGATTTAGATTTTAAAGTTTAAGGGTGTGTTTGACTATAAATCTATCAATTTACTAGAAATTGAAACTTCTTATTAAGTTTTCCTTGTAGCTCTGACCTTGTATTCCTGCAACACATTGTTTGAAACTTGGCATGAGTCACTTAACGCCAATATTCTGAGAGATCGTGGTATTTTATCGATTGAGCCGGCCATTCGTGCAGCTCGCTGCGTGGCTCTACCAAGAATATTAAATATTACAGACCTTTAGCAGTCTTACAAGTCCTTATTATCTGTTTAATAGCTAGATATATCTAAGTAAGTTATTACATAATCGAATATAATCGTGTTTCTTATAATCAAATCAATTCTTTGTAAATTGAGAAGGAATCACGATTTTATTGTATAATGTTTATATTACACTTACATACATACATAACTTCACGCCTTATTCTACACGAAGGTGTAAGCAGCGGCTGTTAAGCCTCGACTCGTCCCAAATGGAATAGCTGGCGAACCTATTGCCATACCGGGTACAAAGTTTTCAGTCATCGATATTTGTCACACGTAACGTTCGAAAATAATTTCGCAAAATCATTGGTGTGAGCCAGGATTCGAACGCGCGACTTCTTAATTCACAAATGGGGTGCTCGACTACTGGACCACCGAGACCATCAACAAGATCACTTCTCGCTAATATTAACAATTTATATACCAATTTTTGTCTTATTCTGTTCATCTGTTCATATTTTTGTTCTGAAACACTATAACAAAGATACACAAAACTTTGAAATTTCACCCCCTCTACAATCAGTACTTTTTTTATTTTATTTATTTACAAATTTATTGTTGCAACAACTTTTGCTGTACAGATGTCAGCTAGTATGTTCTGAAGACGAGCAGATATGTATTGTAGAGAGAATATTATTACCAAACTAGCTTATCCCCGCGGCTTCGCTCGCATTGAAAAGTATCCTATGTTACTTCTAATACCTTCAAGAGTATATGTACAAAGTTTCATGATGATCGGTTCAGTAGTTTTTGCGTGAAAGCGTAACAAACAAACTTACATTCGCATTTCGTTACCGCCGGTAATACAATGGGACGGTATTACAGTATTCAGGGTTGAAACTTCATTACTGTAAAACTTCATTACTGAAGAAAAAAATTTTTCTTTTTAATACAAAGTACCCTATGTTACTTCTAATACCTTCAAGAGTATATGTACAAAGTTTCATGATGATCGGTTCAGTAGTTTTTGCGTGAAAGCGTAACAAACAAACTTACATTCGCATTTATAATATTAGTATGATAAGTAATATTGTTGACAATATATTTATTTATTAAAATAAATCGCACAATCATCAATATTCATTTTTATCTCGTGTACAGAAAAAGAAATCTCTTCTTATCTAAATAAATATACTGCATCTTATCATTTAAAGATGGCATATGTCTCATATTATAATATTTTATGAAAACAGCTTGTTTACAAAATTTCCAATATAAAATACAATATTTATAATGACGCGTTATTAATGACGCAATAGTTAGCCGCCATCGTTATAGCATTTACTTATTTATTTCTCAACACATTTTCCCCACATTTCCCCCTGAAAATTTACAGTTTTTTTTAATAAACTCGAAATAAACTAAGAAAGTCATTGACGCGTAAATACTTCAAAATGTCGAACGTTAATATATGTAAATGAAAATATAGCTCTTAATACCTTATGTTAAGGATTACAAATATTTTGCTGTACGAATAGTATATAACATTAGCTTTCCTGCCAAAACCAGTGGAAATACTTTTTGTAAATAAATGTTTATTATTTTTAGGCAGTTTTTCATATTTTCGATAAGTTATTTTGATTAGATTTATTATAACTTTTGTGAAACACTATTTCTATACGATCTGGGGCGCCACTTATAATTTTCCGTAACTTGTTACTGAATCATAGCTTACATAGCCGATGACTAAATCGTTCTAGTTTTAACCGCTAGATGTCGTTAGCAGGACTTTAATGGCACTTAATCCGAGTATTGTTTTTTCTTCTTTACAGCCCTTTTATTATATAATATTAGTGAAAAATATAATATTTAAACTAAATAAATATTTGCAGTTATTGCTTTCCAGTTAGTCCTTCAATATGTGAAAGGATATCGTACATAAACGCTAAGATTAAATATTCATATTTATGAAAGAGAAATAAAAAATGTAATAGATTAAATATTAGTAGTTCCTCGAAGTCCATCTCTAGCTGTTTGCAAATGTTTGAACTCAGCGAGATTTGACAATTATTACCTGAAACAAAAAAAAAGGAGATCGTGAATACAAATAATATCTACTTATAATTTGATAAATAAATACTATATTTTTATTTATTTAACACTCAATTTTCGTACACTCAAATTAAACGATCAGGAGTCAAGTACAAATTTGCAAAAACACTCTTAAATAATATTGACAGTAAAATTTATCATCAGATTCATTTATTGTTCGCGAAATCGTGTAGCACGATTTTAGAATAAATTTTCCTATTATTCCTGTATCTATTTTTTTTTACATATTATTAACATTGTATATTAGACCGGCTTGGCTATTGCGCAACTTAAATCATTTAGCGATTAATTTACAAATTGCTGAGCGAACGCAATTTCCAAAAACTAATGATCAGTTTCCATTGACTGCTATACAGCAAAACGCTATATAGTAATGGGACAATGTGACAATTCAGTGGTAGAGCCACGCAGTTCACTGCATGAAAGGACCGGCTCGACCGGTGAAATACCATCCCTCTCAGAATATTAACGTATAATGGCTCATGCCGCGCGTTGCTCTGTTAGAGTAAAGCAATATTTGGAGGTCCAACCCCTTCTCCATGCTCTCCCCATGCCGCTTCTGACCTCTTCCTTACCCCAATTTAAAGGCCGGCAACGCAACTGTAATACTATTTGTGTTGCAGGTGTCCATGGGCAGGGTTAGTTACCATCTGGTGACATTCCTGTATAATTTGTCCCCTTTTCCATAAAAAAGTCGCTGTTGCTGTTAGGTTATATGTTTATAAAGCAGTTTCTATGTTTATCTAAACATACATAGACTTAACTTCACGCCTTTTTTTACCCGAAGGTGTTGGCAGCGGCTGTTAAACCTCGTCTCGCCGTTATGGAATTGGTAGCGAACCTATTGCCATACCGGGCACTAAGTTTTCAGTCATTAAAATTTATCACATAACTTCCAAAAATAATTTCGAGAAGTCATTGGTGTGAGTCAGTCTCAGGATTCGAACCCGGACCTCTGGATCTGAAGCCGTGTGCTCCACCACTGGACCACCAAAACTACGTTTATTTACCTTCTAATCAAAGAAAATGAAACCAAAAACGCCTATGTTAATCAAAACTAAATTAAAACTAGAAAAGAAATAGCTTCGTCACCTCAATAAAAATTAACTCATGATTGACCCGCAGGTGGCTAATTTCAATTTAATAATACATAAATTAAATTTTAAAAAACAAGACCAAACTTCTAAAGACGAACTCATTGATCTTGTCAAAAAAATGGCGATATCTTTTTGCAATAGTGACATTGATTTGAAGTGAAATTATGCTAATTTCTTGTTAATATGTTAACTTCGTTAGTAAACTGTTAAATATTTTAATTAAAAGCTGTATAATTGATATTATATTTATTTAGAAATAATATTCTCGACTATTTTGAGTCTTTAATCTTACCAATAACTCTGCGGAAGTCATGTGTATTATCTGACCTCCAGTTCGGAGGTGACGAGTTCAAAGTTTGACTCATACCAAAGACTGTCCGGAAGTTACGTGTGATAAATATGAATGACTTAAATAAATTTAACCCAATATAAGGTAAAAGTTAAGTATCAAAAAATGTCTCCATATTATATTCGAGACTAAAAAATAATGTCTGTCTACACTTTCACGTTTTTAAGGTGTTCTTTTTCTACCCAAAGGTGTAGGCAGCGGTTGTTAAGCCTCGACTCGCTGAATTTTTATGTCCCAAATGGAATAGGTAGCAGAACCTATAGCCATACACAGAGCACATAGGGATATTTATCATACATAACATAACTTCACGCCTTTGTTACCCGAAGGTGTAGGCAGCGGCTGTTAAGCCTCGTCTCCGTTATGTTTACGTCCCAAATGGAATAGCTGGCGAACCTATTGCCATACCGGGGACATATTTTTCAGTCATCGATATTTATCACACATAACTTCCGAAATTACTTTTAGGTACCATATTTTAACTTAGCTGCTTCACCATGGGATTGGGATATTGGAATATTAGTAGAATTTACCTTTACCGAACGGACATTACGATATATCCGTAGTAACAAAGAGCAATGTCTTGCGCAAGGGTATATAATATAACAGTTACATATTGATTTTATGGCTCCGAAATCAGCGAGTTATTAAGTGATGTTTAGATTTATTGAAAAATCTTTAATATCGTAAAAAAATATTTAATAGTTATATTTTAGTCATCTATGCCATATTTATGTTATAATTAACTTATTATGACTGGCCTCGTGGTGCAAATCTAGGTTGGCGAGTTTGATCCCCACCAAAGTACAAATATTTATATCAAGCGTGCATATTTGTATGGCTTCTGCGTGACTTTTTATGTATTATGAGTATTAATTTACAAAAGAAAAAGATATATATAAAAATATCCGTTATAGATGCTTGTGATATGGATACTAAATACATAGCACAAGTATTTCGCTGTTTTGCTTGGAACTAGAGGGCGCAATGTGTATTATGTAAAAAAAACACAGGTTTTCTCTGCCTACCCCGCAAGGGATTTGGCGTGAATTTATGTATGTATGTATATTATTACTAAATTGATTTTTTTTCAACAATTCTGCTTTACATAGTTTCATAATGTATCCTAATTATCACAATTATTTAATTAATATGTATTTATGAAGATAATTCAAATGGCAATCGCTTGATACCATTTTGTATTACGAAATAATACTGAAGGTTTATATACAAATAAAAAGAAAATGTCAGATGCAATAATTTCACTTAAAATAAATTATTCTAAATGTAGCAATATGTTATTTTAAAAGATATTTAATCATTATCATAGTTTAATACGAATAAATATGTAACTTTAATTGCATAATATCAAGGTCTTATATTAAATGAATAAACTTACAAAATGTATGTAATAAATATGTAATTTCAATATCTAACTATGTTTGTCATTACATAAAATAAAATCGCTTTCTGCTTCCCCTTATATCTTTAAATTTTTTTTTTTTTTTTTTTTTTATGAGAGAAGGGGCAAACGAGCTTGCGGGTCACCTGATGGAGAGCAATCACCGCCGCCCATGGCGTCTGCATTACCAGGGGCATTACATCAGCGTTGCCGGCCTTTCAGATGAGAATAGGCTCGTTTCTTGAAGGTTCCTAGGTCGTAGCGGTCCGGGAATACCGTCGCCGGCAACTGGTTCCATGAAGGAACAGTGCGTGGCAAGAAGTGCCTGTCAAAACGCACTGTTGACGATCGCCAACCATTCAGCCAATGCGGGTGGTAGCGTTGGCGCGTCGAACGGTGGCGGAAGTCAGCTGGCGGTATTAATCCGAACAATTCCTCAGAGCACTCCCCGTGGTATATGCGGTAGAGGATGCATAGAGATGCCACCTCTCTCCGCAACGCCAAAGGATCAAGCCGATCAGTAAGAGCTTGGTTGTCGACAAGCCGAACCGCGCGTCGTTGGATGCGGTCAAATGGAGTAAGCTGGTACTGGGGTGCCCCCGCCCAAAGATGTGAACAGTATTCCACGTGAGGACGGACCTGCGCCTTGTAAAGTTGCAGGCGATGACCTGACGTGAAATACTGTCCCGCTCTATTGAGCACACCAAGCTTTTTGGAGGCCAATTTGGCCTTGCCCTCCAGATGACCGCGAAACTGGACGTCACTCGACAAGTCGACACCAAGAATTCCGATAGCGGCTGAGGCGGGTAAGGGAGTGTTCTCAAAACAGGGAGCTACGACAAAGGGTGTCTTTTTAGCGGTAAACGCGCAAACCTGTGTCTTCTTAGGGTTGAATTGGACTAAGTTTAGTCGGCCCCAGTCCGAAACCTGACTAAGCAGAGTTTCGATTTCAGACACAAGTTTGTTCCGGTGCTCGTCGACGTTTTCCCGAGAAATACGCGGGTGGCCGGTATATAAGGCATCCCCGGTACTGTCATCCGCATAACAATGAAGATTGCTGCTAAGCAACATGTCATTGATATGCAGAAGAAACAGCGTAGGGGATAGCACACAGCCCTGGGGGACTCCAGCATTCACAGGTTTTAAGTCGGAGCATGACCCGTCGACAACAACTTTAATGCTCCGAGCCGTGAGAAAGCTGGAAACCCAATCGCATAATTTCTCGGGAAGCCCATAGCATGGAAGCTTCGAAAGAAGTGCTTTGTGCCAAACCCGATCAAAGGCCTTCGCTACGTCCAAACTAACGGCCAGCGCCTCTCCTTTACTCTCAACCGCTTCCGCCCACCGATGGGTTAAGTACGCTAAAAGATCACCAGCCGAGCGACCTTGACGGAATCCGTACTGCCGGTCACTTATCAACTGGTGCTCTTCTAGATACTTAAGGAGCTGGCGGTTGATGAGTGTTTCCATTATTTTGGAGAATAGGGAGGTGATGGCGATAGGTCTGTAGTTGGACGGATCTGAGCGGTCACCTTTTTTAGGGATCGGGTGGACTAAAGCAACCTTCCATGATGCTGGTACAGCGCCGAGAGAGTAGGAGTACCGGAAAAGACGCGTTAGAACCGGTGCCAACTCTGGAGCACACATCTTCAACACGATTGCTGGGATTCCGTCAGGCCCACTCGACTTGTGGACATCCAGGGATAAAAGTATGCGTCGCACAGTACTTTGCCGGAAACGAACCTCCGGCATGGCGTGACCGCAATGTGGAATTGTCGGTGCGATGTTACCCATATCGTCCAAAGTCGAGTTGGACGCAAAAAGAGTGCCAAGAAGGTCGGCTTTCTCTTTTGCGTCGTGGGCTAGTGACTGGTCCTCCCGGTGCAACGGTGGAAGTGACGGCTTACAAAAATTCCCAAGAACAGCCTTGGCGAGCGACCAGAACGCACGGGTTCCCGAGGGAAGGCGAACTAGTTTCTCGCCAATTTTGCCTATGTACTGAGACTTTGCTACGGCTATAACTCTTTTGAAGGACCTGGAGGCAAGGTTATACCTCTTCTTAAGAGAGCCGGTGTCAGAGTCCTGGGACGCCACTGCTTTTGCCCAGGCTTGATAGCACTCATGCTTAAAACGTAATGCCGTTTTGCATGAGCGATCAAACCAGGGCTGGGATCTGCCGCCGATTGGGACCACTGAGGATGGAACAAAGAGCTCCATTCCCTGCAGCACCACATCAGCAACAGATAAATCTACTTAACGGATTCTGATGCGGTTTTTTTAGGAGGAAGAGGAGGGATAGATAGAAGGTATCAAAAGGATGGTTTTTATCTATAATTCATGTATGCTATAGTAAAGAAAAAGTGATAAATCCGAAATTAACTCATATATTAATTTTGATGCGGAACAAAGTTCCCCGGGTCAGCTAGTTATATATAAAACTTATTAATTCAATCCTAAACATATCTAATTTAAATGCTATGCTATGCTTTGTTTTCTTCATATTTCTCTATTAAGGTTTTAATCTCACGATCACAGGCACCGCATAATACTTACATAATGGGAAAGTTCATATTTGTTGTTATTTGTTTCTTTAAAAATATTATTTATCTTAAAATTGACTAATATAAGTCGTAACTGAAATATTAAGATATTTTACGTACATTTAAGATTTCACAGCTAAGTTAAATTTGATAATTTAGTCAATGATAATTCAAAAAAATCCCCTTTCAGATTACAACTTGCATAAAAATGCATTGAAGTTAAACTCACATAAAAAATATGCACAGAATTTGAATCATGCATAATTATAATAAAGAAAAACTTAAATTCAAATAAATAAAATCCTAATCGGTTGAATATATTAAATTAATGACAATCTGGCATTCGTTTCGTCATAACAAATGTCTATCAAATATGAAAGCATAGTATAGTTACTCAACTTTTACTTTAATTAACTGTCATTTAATAAAACCATCTGCTTGTTTTTTATGGGATAAAAGGGAAAACGAGCAAGTGGGTCACCTGATAGCAACTACTCACCGCCCATAGACACCGTAGTGCGTTGCCGTACTTTATGGGAGTAGAAGGGGAAAGGAAGGGAAAAGGGGGTTCGGGCCTTCGGATACCTCACTCACCGAACGAAACGCGGCACGAACCACTTCACGCCGATATTCCGAGAGGTCGTGGTATTACCACTGTTGAAAGAGCACTACCAAAATCTTATTTATCATTAACGCTGATTTCATGGGCTCACACGAAAATGTTTTAGCCTTGCGCACGCGTCGGTTACACTTCGTACAAGTAGACATTGACAGTTCCGGTAGAAATTCTCACAGAGCTTTATTTATATTATTTATTTACTTATATGTCAATAGATACTTAATATATATGGTTCAATTTATTTCGTAATATATTTATACTGTTTTTATATAGTTTTGAAAATAAAAGTAGCCTTTGCTAGTACTTGTTATATCTGCTGCCTGTAACATACACATAACATAACTTCACGCTTTTTCCTCCCGAAGGTGTAGGCAGCGGCTGTTAAGCCTCGTCTCGCCGTTATGATTACGTCTCAAATGGAATGGGTGGCGGACCTATTGCCATACCGGGCACAAAGTTTTCAGTCATCGATATTTATCACACATAACTTCCGAAAATAATTTCGAAAAGTCATTGGTTTGAGCCGGGATTCGACCCGCAACTACTTGATTCAGAAGGGGGTTGCTCAACCCCTCAACTGGACCACCGAAAATGTTGTCAAAGATTAATCCTAGCTTTTTTATATAGTTTCATCAAGCTATAAAAAGTTTCGTTGTAAGCTATGTCTAATAGCAAAGTAAAACTTCACGACAGGTTTAAAAGTATCAGGCAATTAAAAATGGTGTCTCAATAGCACTATTAAGCAGTACAGATGTAAGATGTCGCAAGAGATGATCAAGGAAGTGCATTTAGAGGACATAACGAGGAAGGAAAAATCCTTGGACAGCACGTTTTCTGAAGTAATATAGAAACCTCTGTCAAGTTTCAAACAAGCCCATTAACCTTAGATGGCCACTAACCTTATTCTTAGAGATTGCATCTGCTCTGGACTCGTTTCATATACTTATATAATATGCATGAATGGGCCGGCTCGACCGGTGAAATTTCAATAGTGAAATACCACGACCGCGTTTCGCTTGGTGAAAGAGGTATCCGGAAACCCAACCCTTGCCTCCCCCCAATTCCTATCCCACTTTAAAGGCTAGCAACGTAACTGTAACACTATCTGTATTTCAGGTGTCCATGTGCGGCGTTTGATGCTTACCGTCAGGTGACACGCCTGCTCGTTTGTCCCACTAATTCCATAAACTAACATATAAAGTCCCGATTTTAAAAAATAACGTAATACAAATAAAATAAATTCAAGGACTTTCCAAACAGAAGCCTATCATCATCCCCTGCAGGTAGTAATATAAAACTGGAACCAACTAACAAGCACAATTTTTATTCTCATACATAAATAAGCCTGTTGAAAGAGCTTTCAAAAGCTATTCAAAAGGTTTTTTTATGGCATAGGAGGGCAAAAGAACAAGTCAGGACAGTGTCACCAGCAACACATATAGTGCTACAGTTGCGTTGCCGACATTAAGGGAGTAGCATAGGAAAGGATGAGGAAGGAGGTGGGGCTCCGGGTACCTCTCTCACCGAACGAAACGCAGCATAAGTCACTTTACGTCAATCTTCTGGCAGGTCGATTTCTCCGGTCGAGCCGGCCCGTGAATGCAGCGTACTGCTTGGCTCTACCACTGTTGATAGGTTATCTACTTACATAATTTATCTCTTAATTTAAAGAAACCAGTCAAATAAAGTTTAGTTATTTATTAAATACGCTTGTGATAAAAAATAATTGTAATAGATAAATAGACTTGATCAATAAGTTAATTAGCAATCTAAGAACTGCAATTGGCCGTTCTTGACCCGCTATTCATAACAGTACATTCATTGTTTTTCTAAAATATTCATTACAGTCAACTGACTATTCAAATATTCATTCCATAATATCTTAATGTTTTATTTAAATAACTTCGTACCTAGTGTTAGACAGTCTCTTTGTTATAATATTGAAATATTATAAATAATTAACAGTCTAGGTGGCGCAGTGGTCGAGCACACGGCTTCAGAACCAGAGGTCCGGGTTCGATTCCAGACACTGGCTCACACCAATGACTTTTCGAAATTGTTTTCGGAAGTTATGTGTGATAAATATCGATGACTGAAAAACTTTGTGCCTGGTATGGCAATAGGTTCGCCACCTATTCCATTTGGGACATAAACATAACGGCGAGACGAGGCTTAACAGCCGCTGCCTACACCTTCGGGTAACAAAAGGCGTGAAGTTATGCTTATCTATATATATATAAGAGATTTCCACCTATATATTGACTCATCACGATATCTCTGGAACCATAAGGCGTAGCGACTTGAAATTTGGTAGGATTATTCCTTTCGCCGAGTAGAGGTCAGCTAAGAACGGATTTTACGAAATTCCACCCACAAGGGGGGTTGCGGGGGTGTTAACAATGGAAAATTCCCATTTTTAACCTATAGCTGCTATCGACTTCAAATTTGTCGAAGATATTGCAGTATTAACATAGCGGGGCAGCAGTTATTACTTTTGATGCGAAACAGAGTTCGCCGGGTCAGCTAGTGTATGTATATATGTTGTATAAATAATTGCGTACTCAATTTAGATTCGAAAAGAATACATTAATAATTATACTTAACTAAGATTCGTTGTTTTGTGTAGTCTAAGTTATTTTTATTTTGCAATTAATATTTATTTTATGCGTTATATACAAAACTAGTTTCAAATGTTTTTTTATTAAAGCAACAGAAATCAAAATAAGATATAACTTTTTTGGTTGAATATCGACTTGTCTGCATTCTTTCAGAGGCATCACCTTAACGATACTGTATCTTTTTGGATATGGTTTTCGCCAATGTATAGTTTGAAGTTTAACTTAAAATATATCTTAAGCTAAATGTTATGGTTGTTTTTGGTTATTAAAAGATATATATATGTATAATACATTACGTACAGCCTTAGGCAATTAGTGATAAACCAGTTCACCACTTTTTCTTATACGAACGTAATGGTAGATATCTGTTACAAGAGAAATCAGGAAAGTAATAAATAAATAAATAAATTTACTTGATTAAGCTGGTATTGCGTGAAATGGGAATGTGATGAAGAAATGATTATACACAGTATATAAATATTATATCAATACAGATACCGCGAAAATAGTGACAAAAATGATAGGGAGATACATAACATTACATAACTTTTACTACCCAAAGGTGTAGGCAGCGGCTGTTAAGCCTCGTTTCGCCGTTATGTTTACGTCCCAAATGTAATATAGGTAGTGAACCTATCGCCATACCGGGAACAAAATTTTCAGTCATCGATACATATCACACATAACTTCCGAAAATATTTCGTATAGTCATTGGTATGACCCAGGATTCTAAGTCCAAGGAAGTATGAAAAATAATAAAACCAGTTGTACCGTTCCAAAGTGATGGGAACATGACAGGAATATGAAGATAAACCAAGTTTAACTATTGAAATATGAAAGGTCCAACAGATGCGTGCAGATATTAGAGTTTTTTTTTTCATGAGATAAGGAGGCAGAAGGAACAGGTATGTCACCCAAAATGGCAAGCAACAATCGCCCATGGACACTTGAACATAGATAGTTTTAAAATTCTGTTGCTGGCCCTTACAATGGCATAGGAAGGGGTTGAAAGTGGGATGGAAGAGAGACGGGGGTAAGTGTTTGTCCTCCGGATACCTGTATTTACGTCGATATTCTGGGAGGTCGTGGTATTTTACCGTTCCAGCCGGCCCATTTATGCAGCGAACTGCATAACTCTACTACTGTTAAAAGGTTGTCTAGGTTTTTTTGTTTTTAAACCAATTAAACGGCATCGTTTATTTTGGTCTGTAAATACAATAAAAGAATGTGAAGAACATCGCTTGACCTTGACCAACAAAATATAATTATTATGTTCTGTCATTTGCCTCCAAGTTGACCTTGGATATATCACGACGTTCTGATATACTCCTAATATTTAGACTTGGTGATTATAATCACATGACCTGGTCGCGAGGTATTCATTATACATAATCGATCTTCATTTATATAGCTATACAATCACGCCTTTACCATCCAATGGCATCCACAGCAGCAATTTTTAGACTATGAAAATAACATACGTCTAGCACAAGTCAAGTCCTCGATATTCATCATGGTAACTTCTGAATTGTCATTAAGGTGTGACCGGATTCGAACTCGTTACTGCAAAGCCAAGTGTTAATAAAGCCTTAAGTCACTGAGATTGCCAATTGGTGTTATATATTGGATGATACAATATTCACTAAGCAGATATACACTGCAAAAGTAGAAGGATGGAGGAGTCGAGGACGGCCACAACATGCTTTCTATAATCAAACTTGTCATCTTCTTATCAAAGGTGTTATGAAGAGCCCTTTAAAAATCGACGAGCGTGTATGAAAAGAGTTATGACAGTCAAAGAAGCGAATGGGGTATATTAGAATCGTTCCTTATGATGCTCTGTTCTCTCAGCCTACCGGGCAACAGACTTGGCGTGAATTTATATTTAAGTATATTATGTATCTTAAAATAGACATCATCATCATCATCATCATCAGCCTTTTTGAAGTCCACTGCTGGACATAGGCCTCCCCCATAGAGCGCCACAACTGCCGGTCCGCTCAATCATGGGGGGTTTTTGCCATAATCGCCACGCTTGGCAGGCGGGTTGGCGATCGCAGTAGGCTGTATTTTTTTGAGAGAGAATGCTGCTGCCCATTCTTCTAGCTTTTCCCTTAGTCGCCTTTTACGACACCCACAGGAAGAGATGGGGTGGCGGTATTCTAAGCCGGCGCCACACAGCTAAAATAGACACTTAACTATGATTATGTTAAGACGTAAAGTGAGTTATGTCCCGGGAATAGACATGAAACTATTTCTATTTCATGACCTCGCTGTTTGCTTACTAAGTTAAATAAGTAGTTTTTCATGTCAACTTTTTTTCCTTAAACAAGATCAAGACAAAAAAGGCTAATGTTTACTTAGTGCATTTACTAGTTTCTAACCTTTTATTATATGTTATGCTTACAAAAACTATCTTTGTAATTAATGTTTAGCATGCGGAATTAAGCATTCCACCCGTGGTCCAGTCATGGCTGGCCATAATAAGCCATCATGTTGAAGGCAAATTATGATGTTGCATGATTAGTAATTTAGTATTTAACTAAACATATCATGGAATGTCGTTTTAGTTGTTTGGGAAGTCACGCAATCTACTCCTGAATCGAGAAGTCGACAGATTTAATTTTGACTTAAACCAATGACTTTAATTTTTTTCGAGTTTTATGTGTGTTAAATTATGATGATGAATAGCGTAGCAGCCCCTGACTAACCTATAAAGAAAGGCTAGATGTTACAAAAAATAATCATAACAGCCCCATGGGTGAACTGAAACTTGTGGTCCAGTGGTCGAGCACACGGCTTCTGAATCCGGAGGTGGCGGGTTCGAATCCTGGCTCACAGCAATGACTTTTCGAAATTAATTTCGAAGGTTATGTATCATAAATATCGATGACTGAAAACTTTATCCCCTGTGCATTACAATAGATTGGCCACCTTTTCCATTTGGGACGTAAACATAACGGCGAGACGAGGTTTAACATCCGCTGCTTACACCTTCGGGTAGAAAAGACGTGAAGTTATGTATGTTATGTGTATGTTTATAAACTCTGTAAAATGTTTAAGCTATCTTATTCGACAGATAATGGGTAGGTACAGCGTCATTATCTTTTCATTACCAAGTACAATGTCAAGTAACTGGGCAAATGTTTTTATCTTTTATTATGACGGATTATACTTACCCGGAAGTTTGTATAGTGCGATACTCAAGTGTACCTACAACGTTTAACTAGTGCAAATATTTCTAAGAAATTAAATATATCCTGTTAATGTTTATGAAAAACCTTGTCATTAATAACTATTTTTTGAGACCAAAGTTTTATTATTTACTTTTCAAATACGCGTGATAATTTGTGATGAAACTATTTCATTAAATTATCAATATTTAGGGGTAGGAGTGGCCGTTACTGCTGCTTCAGCAGAAAATCTAAAGCGGCACAAATACGGAAACCTTGTAGGTGATTACGCTTTTGAGCCGTTTGGGGTTGAGACTCTGGGGACATGGGGGACGAGTGCTCGTGCACTTTATAAAGATCTTTCAAAGCGACTGATCGAAGCCTCTCGCGACCAGAGGGCTGGTCTATTCTTCGCACAGAGGATTAGCATTGCCATTCAGCGTGACATAGCGGCCAGTCTTCTGGGCACGCTGCCAGTAGATCGGGCTGCGGAGAAATTAGATTTCAGCTAGTTTTTTAATTATATATATTGTAATTAATTTATTTTGAATTATTTATATAGAATAAATATTTAGATACAGCTGCTTTAGAGGTCGGGCACCCGGTTTCTAAATCCAGAACTTTGGATTTCAAATTCCTCATTCTTTCTAGAAGTGATGTATGATAAGTATCGGTGGCAGTAGGCTCTACCACTGTTCATATGGGGCGTAAATCTTCGATCAGGCGATATATAAAAACCACTGCCAATGCCTACGGAAAAAAACACGGGCAAATAAAGAATCCTTATAAGTGAGAAACTTAACTTATAAACATATTCACTTGGTTATTATACAGTCAATCTGAAGTTATAAATGCACCGTGAATCCAATTACGAATTCCGATTCAGTTGCAGTAAGTACAACGCATAAAATTGTACTAGGTGACAACGAAAATAAATTCAAATCTCTTACTAAAGGTTTTCGAATCGTTCTATAAAATATCTCGATAAAACACAATCTTATGTACAATGAGATACTAGTGTCATTTTTACTGCTGACATAGTACACTTTTAGACTTTGTTACATTCATTTGTTTTTGCTATACCCAACACTCGTTTCCATTAGTTAGCATTAGGATCAGCTGGGATTTTTTGCTACAGAGAGACGACCCGCTCTGCGCCATCTTTAAAGAATCACTTATGTAGGTGTAGGTGATGCTGATAGTGTTCCTTTGCTGGCTGTGTGAGAGTTTGAGTCCGATGTTTGGCTTAACGCACTGCCATCGCCCAATATAGGAACAGTTTTAGATAATACGTCTTCATTTAGGTGCGCCCTGTGTTTCCTCGCGTTCATGTCACTGCGGAGAGGTTGTCGACAGCAAGGGACATCATGGCCTCTCATGCTCGAGGGCTCTCGCGGCCAGAGGGCTGGTCTATTCTTTGCACAGAGGATTAGCATTGCCATTCAGCGTGTCAATGTGGCCAGTCTTATGGGCACGCTGCCAGTAGACCGAGATGCTGAGTAATTTGATTTCAGCAATTTCTATATTTCTATATATTTAAAAAATGTAGTTATTTTATTTCTTCTTGCAATAGCAGGATTTTATTGCTCTAAAAGTATGTATTTGCAATAGCAAATACATACTTTTAGAGCAATAAAATCCTAAAAAAACCTAAAAAACCTTTTATATTAAAAAAAAATCATTTCATTCAAATCACATAGATTTACCAACGTATTACATAAATATGTATAAGTTACACGTATCTAAATAACAAATCATCACGAAACTCATTCACATCTAGCGCATTCAGATTGCATTCGAGTTTGGTTTGATGTTTTATACAAATGGTAATACCGAAATGCCATCGTTAAGTACGGGCATTAGCAATTGTAATATGTGGTCGTGAGCAGTTTATGTTGAGCAATGGGGTAGGTCAGACATGTTGTGTGAATTAATTCTACTTATACCGTATAAGGAGCACTATATTATAACTACTATACGACTATTTACTAGTTGTGTGGATAATTCATTTTAAAATCTCTAGGGTTTTTTGTGTCTGTTTATATTTGCTCTAAATAGTAGCCGCAAAAAACCGGCTTTGGCTTGTTTTACTGAATTGTTTGATCCCTCGGAAAATAAGGATATACACGCCGTAATTACAACATTTTTTATATGTAAAACATAAAACATTTTTCATGGGAGAGAGTGCACCCGAATCGTCATCATCGCATTGGTAAGTAATTAGTGCCCTTCAGGGACATCTTCACTACTCCAAAGGTCACAGTTTTATTACTGGCCTTTAATAAGGGACAATCACAATACAGTACAATTTATCCCAAATATTTAATGTTTGCTTTTGTAAAAATATGTCTTTCTGTACCCGAAGTTGTAAGAAGCATTCACCGCTAGACTTTCCGAGGTTTTATGTTCCAAATTGAATAACTTTTGTAAAGGATTCCCAAAAGTTATTGCTGTGAGCTAGAAAACGATGCCACAACTTTTTATTTAAATAGCTCGACCTACAATACCATTAAGACGACTCCTGTTCTTCCTCTCTCTTTTTGCTATTCATTTTTTATTAATCATTCATAAATAGTTATACTAATTTTTGATAAATTCCTTGTCAGGAAACTACGTTTTAAGGTAAGAAGTAGGATTGAAAGAAAGTTTCAGTGTAAAAGTAAGAAAGGGCATGCTCTGATGGTTCGGAAATTTACAAAGAATGGACGACGCAAGATTGACTAAGCAAAAGCGGGTGGATGTAGGAGTCGAGGTCGGCCACGGCACACTGTCTGCCTACCCCTTTCAGTTATGTATAATGTGTATAAACTTCTCAGAAAGAAAGAGATTCTATACATATTACATCGGTCTATATTATTCAATACACTCAAGATTTTACATAATGAATGTGCGGTAATTGAAGAATTAATATTACTAACGTATGGGTAATATTATGTCAGAGTATTAACTGTGTGATATCTTATCGTTTATGCATAAACTTATGTCATATAAAAGCAGGTAATACATATTAATTGAATAGTAAAAGTTAGATAGACAGTAGGCACACATTATAAAATACATAGTGGTCTCGGTGGTCCAGTGGTCGAGCAGTGGCTTCTGATTCAGAGATCTCGGGGGTTGAATCTTGACACTGGCTCACACCAATGACTTTTTGAAATTGGTTTTCGGAAGTTATGTGTGATAAATATCGATGACTGAAAACTTTGTGCCCGGTATGACAATAGGTTCACCACCTATGCCATTTGGGACGTTAACATAACGGCGAGACGAGGCTTAACAGCGGCTGCCTACACCTTCGGGTAATAAAGGCGTGAAGTTATGTTATAAAATACATATGCTTTTCAAATTCAAGACAATGGACTTGCAGTTTGTTCCAGCAGTTGTCAACTTTTATAACATAATATCTATACGACATAATACGAACATTAGAGCGGTGCTTTTTAAGGAATAGGCCCAGCTCGATCGGTGAAATACCACCAATCTCTCAGCGAATCGACGTAAAGTGGATAACTGCGTTTCGTTTTAATAACAAAGATATACGTTATGAACACATTTAGTATTTTTTCTATGTGATATCAAAATTTTATCGATAAATTTAAAATAATCATTCTGAAGTTATTTAGGTATAACAAATATTAATGTACAATTAATTCATATTATCCATAGGGTTGTGGCGAGGTTGTGAATGTTAACAAAACAATGTATCTTTTCATTTGTTAATTAAAAGGAAGTAATTAGAAATAAGTTTATATTTATTGTTTACCTTAGTTTATTTTTATCTTACTAGACTCACTCTGGCTCACTGTACAAAAACCTGAAAATAACAGCAGTAAAACCTTCAATGATTATTTATATTACGATTCGATTTTTCGGTCCCTCAAAAACTGAATAAACTAATCTTTTTTTACTGTAAAAGTCTCTGCCAAAACAAGAAAACTGTAAACGTACGAAATCAATTTTCAATTACGAGCCTCGTGGTGCATTGGTAAAGCTACCGACTGCAGAATTCGGGTTGGCGGGTCCGATTCCCACCCGAGTACAAATATTTGTGACAAGCGTGAATGTTTGTATGGCGTCTGGGTATTTTTCTATGTATTTTAAGTATGTATTTACAAAATAAAAGTATACATGTATTATCTGTTATCTAGTATCCATAGCACAAGCATTTAGTAGCTTAATTTGCAACTAGAGGGCGCTGTGTGATTTGTGTCCAAGATATTATAACTTAGAGTCCAAATTAAAAATTTAATTTTTCTTTTTTTTTCGCTTACATTGGTCAAGAGCGAGTATAGTCTTCGTATCAATGGTGCCGTATGTTTACATATTTACAAAACTAAATATCCTAATATAACGTTCATTAAATGCATTATAATCTTAGAGATTAATGATCATAAGTCTAAATGGTCTAACACTGCGATTTCTAGTTCAGATGTGTCCAAGTAAGAGTACTGACTCTCTTTAATGACTAGCCGGAAGTTAGGGTTGATAAATATTGAAGCCTAAGTTACGCTTGAGGTGTTGTAGTATGTTTCACACATTTGGGATGGAAAATTAATTAAGCCGGACAAGACATAGCAAACACTGCCCACGCCTTCACGTATTAAAGGCGTAAAGTTACAATTGCGGTGAAATTTCTTGCTTTTGATTTTGATTGATCACCCGTAATACTTAATTATGTTATCTTCAAATAATTTATTTACATAAGACAAGCAAGCGACATTGATGCAAAACAAAATATATGACGTAAGTATAATATATACTCTTGCAGAAAATATCTAAACACACCAGGCAAGTATACGTCAAGTTTCATAATCTCCGTAAAGTATTATCATAATTGCGCTATACGCAAATATTAAAAAAGAATCGCGTAATTACGCATTACAGTCGTACACGGCCACCTCACACTGCTGTGCACCAGTTTGTTGAACTACGAAAGAATATGTGTTGACATAACAGCTGGTGTTAATTGTAAACACTTAAGCCAGACTCCCATTGTGTTAGGTATAAAACGAAATATTTAAAATATTTTCAATCTAAATAGATCACTATGAGTCTATGACATGACAAAACTATACAGCGATTCATTATGCGCTTCTCAATTAGAAGTCTAAAGTTCGAGGACAGGTAAAAAAAAAATCTGCCATGTTTCGGCACCATATCTTAATGTAAGTAAATCATCATCATCCTATTGCTGTCCTCAGCTGGACATAGGCATCTCCCAAAGTGCGGCACAACATCCGATTCTCTGCCTTCCGCATCCAGTCTTTTCCAGCAGCCTTTCTGAGGTCGTCTGACCATCGGGCTGGTGAGCGTCCTACGCTACGTTTACCAAGTTGCGGTCTCCACTCTATGACCTAATAATGTAAATATTGTTGACTATACCCTCACATAACAAAGGTGTGAAATTACAGATCTATACGTGATACGAGTATTAATTACTACGTATACTAAGCGGCGCTGATTTTTTTTTTAAGTTTAGTTAATGATATTTCTATTTAGGAGATTGCGAAATATTTCTAAGTATTTTAAGTGTAATAGCTATACAATTTATTACTTACTTGCAAAAACATTGACAGTAAGAGCGGCCAAGTCTGCAAAAGCTACGTATTGAGACGTAAGTCATAAATATTAATCTTCTAAAAACAAGTTTGCAATGCACCTCCACTAACCTGTAGATGCTAACTTCTCTGCTTTAGTCTTTTTTTGGGTATCGTGACCGAGATACGAACTGTAAACGAGTTCGTTAACCAATTAGCCAAGTCTTGGTGTTTTAATCTTGGCCAGCGGTTTCGCGGAATCTGCATAATAGTGAAAGTCGTAGAGGTGTCAACTCTAACGCAAACTAATACGTATTACTTGGTATTGACAAATAAATATTTCATTACAGAAACATATAATTACTTTTTTTTATCTTTTTTATGGGATAAGGAGGGCAAGGGGGCAAGGAGCAGACTTGCTATTAAGCAACTAACGTCGCTCATGGACACCTGCAATACTATTACATAGTGTTACAGTTGTGTTGCCGCCCTTTAAACTGGTATAAGGAAGGAGTCGGAAGGGGAATGGGGAGCAAAATTGGGAAGAGGTAGGATACCTGGATTCCTGTGTCATCGAGCAAATCACGCGGCATAAGCCATATTAAGATAAGCCATATTAAGCCTATATTCTAAGAGGTCCTGGTATTTGACGGGCCTCGTGGCGCATTGCTAAGACTACCGGCTGCAGCAATGAGTTCGGGGATTCGATTCCCACCCGAGCACAAATATTTGTGACAAACATGAATATTTGTGTGGTGTCTGGGTGTTTCTCTATGTATTATAAGTATGTATTTACAAAAGAAAAGTATATATGTATTAATATCCGTCATCTAGTATCCATAACACAAGCATTTAGTTGCATGTGTGTATTGTGTCCAAGATTTATTTATTATATTTATTTATTTCATCGGTCGAGCCGTTCTATTCATGCAGCGAATTGCGTGGCTCTACCCCTGTTGATAGTCATCTCGGTAGTGCTAGGCTAGGCAAGGGTGCATGCCCTGTAGACCAGGTTTTGAATGAATAAGTCTTGGGATCGACTCCGGCAACAATTATTTCCCTGAATGACAAATTATACATGAAGTGAAAACATTAATTATATTTATATATTTACTGTACTACAAAAATTACGTTCTAACAAATTATTAATTTATGATTATGCTGTTTAAAAAAGAACTTTCTTTAACAAACTGGTTCTGTTAATATAGTCCAATATTAACTATGATGAGAATAGAAAAAATATTGTGACAGAAAGTGATTGATTTGTCTGAAGATTATTTTAATTATTTTATTAATAAAAACAAAGTCGAATCACTCTTTAGGTATATTTGACGCAAAAAGTTTACTGTGAAGTTTGTTATAACATAGAAGCAAAGAGCGGAAAAAAAAAATACTATATCGACTAAGCAGATATACAGTACAAAAACATAAGAATATAGGGATCGTAGACGGCCACCACACCCTTTCCATAACTAAATCGAACGTGTCCTTGCGAAAGGTGATAGGAGGAGCTTTATAAACCGACGAGCGTGCATAACAAAGGTTATGAAAGTTAAAGATGCTAGTGACGTATGTAAAAATCGTGTCATATGACTCTGTTTTCTCTCTGCCTACCCCGCAAAGGACTTGGCGTGAGGTATCAAAGCAAGTATTTCGTACATGACTATTTCGAAATTAATTGCTTCCTTCTTAATATCCATTTGGTAAGTTTAATATATTTACTGAATGATAACTACAAATGATAATAGTGCTCTCAAATATGTAATATGTCAGAGCACTTAATAAGTAATTTAGTGCAAAATATAATTATATATAACATATAAAATTTATCTATAACAATATCTATTTCGAATTTCATTATTACAATATTAAATGTAATAAATTCGAAAGGGGAAAAGTGCAAAAGTGCAAATGGGGGGCAAACGGACAAATGAGTCACCTGGTGATAAGTGACTAGCGCTGCTCATAGACACCTGCCAATACAAGATAGTGCTACAGATGCAGTGCCGGTCGTTACGGGGGTAGGATGGGAAAGGAGGAGGAAGGAGAATGGGCCTCCGAATACCTCTCTCACCGAACGGAACACGGCATGAACCATTATGTCGATATTCTGAGAGGTTGTGCTATTTTATCGGTCGAGCCAGTCCATTCATGCAGCATAGGTACCCGTCTTTTAACACAATGTTTCGTTGTTTTTTTTTTACTTTTTAAACTAAGCTAAGACCGTTAAAAATTTAATGAATGGTTAATAACACACTTATCTCAGGTTTTTCAGTTAGAGTTAACTTCTTTGATGAAAATTATCAAAGTTCTCGTACAACATTTAAAATGAATTTTTCATACAATACACACATATTTTCTTTTTAGTCTTTTTTTAATACAATCTAAATTTTACTTTTTTTTATGGGATAGGAGGGAAAACGAGTAGGCGTGTCACCTGATGGTAAGCAACCAACGCCGCCCATGGACACCAGCAACACATATAGTGTTACTGTTGCGTTGCCGACCTTTAAGGGATAGGGGATAGGAAAGGATGGGGAAGGGGGGTGGGCCTCCGGGTACCTCTCTTACCGAACGAAACGCGGCATGAGCCACTTTACGTCGGTCTTCTGAGAGGTCGTGGTATTTCACAGGTCGAGCCGGCCCATTCATGCAGTGAACTGCTTGGCTCTACCACTGTTCAATATATACTCTACCACTTCAATTTCGTGTAAGTTTCATTTCTTAAAAGTATATTATATATTTACGTTCATTTAATCTTTTAATACTTATAATTTTAAAGGAAATATTCATCAAGAAAAACTTTTAAAAATCCTTTGTCGTATACCCATAATAATATATAGTTCAAAAACTTATAATCCGTACATTAAATTATATTTAACGCACTTATAAAGGCATAGAACTTACTCATATCCACCCATTTGATGAGTTTTAATTGTTTTTCATTGTTTTCAACATCATGAGTACACGCTTAGGCATACAAAAGGTAATTGTGGAATTTCCCATAAGAATCATTAGAGGTCTCGGTGGTTCAGTAGTCAAGAACCTCACATCTGAATCAAGAGGTCGCGGGTTCGAATTCTGGCTCACACCAATGACTTTTTGAAATTGGTTTCGGAAGTTATGTGTGATTAAAATTGATGACTGACAACTTTGTGCCCGGTAAGGCAATAGGTTCGCTACCTATTCCATTTGGGACGTAAACATAACGGCGAGATGAGGCTAAACAGCCGCTGCCTACACCTTCGGGTAGAAAAGGCGTGAAGTTATGTTCAGATGTGAATATAACAGTAGTATGATTCAATCATGGTATGAAGCATATTGGCATCAAGAGTTAACATCTAGTCTTGCAGGATAATAAATAATTATTCCAGAGCCAAGTTCGGTCCATATATGGGTCTGATAGACCAGTAAAATACCAGAACCTTTAAGGAAATCGACGTAAAGTGGCATGGTCCAGAGGCGTGCTGACCGCTCCTTATCCTATTCCATCTACTTCCCAATCCGAAAGTAAATCCATGTAAATATTCTCCGATTGAATATTAATTCATTATTCAGAATAAGTGAATTCTTAAATGTAAATTTAATCGTCCAATAAATTTGGATTCCGTTACTTTTTATCTTTACGAATAAAAAGTTTGGGAAATTCATAACGGGATGCGTATCGAAAAAACGGTATCTTGAGAGGAATAAATATTTAACAGCCTAATTTTCAATTCGATTCAATACGATTATAATTTTAAATCTTGAACTTTAGTCATAGTCTTACTGTAATTTGTAACTTCACGACAAGTCCCTTCTGGGTTAGGCAGGAAGAACTGTCCATAAGTCAAGATACGCATTATTCGCTTCCTTGACTTGCATAACTCTTGTCAGTTTTTAAGGCTCCTGATAACATCTCCCAATAAAACACGCCCAATTTGATTATGGAAATTGTGTCGTGGCCTTCAACTGCTCGTCTATCTTTTGAACTGTATCATCATAATCATGAACCCAGATTAGTCCACTGCTGAACGTAGGCCTCCCCCTTAGCGCGCCATAACTCCCGATCCTGTGCCAGCTGCATCCAGCGACTTCCAGCTGTATTTATAAGGTCGTATGTCCATCTAGTGGGGGGACAGCCTACGCTACGCATACCAACCCGTGGTCGCCACTCAAGAACTTTTTTTCCCCAGCGGTCGTCAGTTCTTCGAGTGATATAGCCTGCCCACCTCCACTTCAGCGTGCTAACTTTACGGGTTATGTCAGTTATTCTCGTACGTCTACGGATCTCCGTATTTCGGATCTTATCCCGTAGAGATATACCGAGCATAGTCCTCTCCATAGCATGCTGAGCGACTTTGAGCTTCTTAATACGGCCAGCATTAAGAGACCATGTCTCAGAACGATATGTCATCGCTGGTAACTGTATATCTACTTAGTAACATAACATAACATAACTTCACGCCTTTTGTTACCCGAAGGTGTAGGCAGCGGCTGTTAAGCCTCGTCTCGCCGTTATGTTTATGTCCCAAATGGAATGGTGGCGAACCTATTGCCATACCGGGCACAAAGTTTACAGTCATCGATATTTATCACACATAACTTCCGAAAATAATTTCGTAAAGTCATTGGTGTAAGCCAGTGTCTGGAATGGAACCCGGACCTCTGGATCAGAAGCCGTGTGCTCGACCACTGCGCCCCCGAGACTTACTACTCTACTTAGTAATTCTATATTTTTTTTATTTTTGCAGATTCCAAAATGAATTGACACGCATGAACTGTTTGTCTTTGAAAGTATTTAAGTGGATCTTCATGACATCTAAGTAAATAATATGATTAATGTTCTTCTGAACACATCAGAGATTTCTACAATCAGTAGTGCTATATCTATTGAAGTTAATGTTTAATTACACAACGCACTACAAAATATATTTGCATAGTTTGTGTACGAAAACATACTTGTCGACATCTGGTATTTCCAGTATTCGAAATTGTGAAATCACCTTTCTCCTGTACTATGCGACGTATTTACGGATCCAGCAGCAAATTCTAGGAGAGACAATACTATATAGCTTGCAAAGTAAATCAACGATAAGTGGAACAGTGTTTAAATCTTAACTGCTCCAAATAAATACTATTAACTAGAACAGAGTCAATATTATTTCGTATAAATTTAAGTATGGAAAGCATAACACATATATATGTTTTGAGTAAAGAACATACATTTGAATAGGATGCAGAATCTATACTTGTTTTAGAGTCTGGGTATGTTTTGGTATAATAATAACTGTGGTCATAAAGTCTCGGTGGTCCAGTGGGAGCGCACACGGCTTCTGATCCAGAGATCCGGGTTCGAATCCTGACACTGGCGGGTGAGCCAATGACTTTTCGAAATTGTTTTCGGAAGTTAAGTATGATAAATATCGATGACTGAAAAACTTTGTGCCCGGTATGGGACAAGGTTCGCCACCTATTCCATTTGGGACGTAAACATAACGGCGAGACGAGGCTTAACAGCCGCTGCCTACACCTTCGGGTAACAAAAGGCGTGAAGTTATGTTATGTTATAATTGTGGTTTTAACTATATATATAGTTTATTTTGTTTTGATACCCCAAATATGTAGACAGCAGCTATAAAGCCTAGACTCGCTAAATGTTTTACATCCCAAATAGGATAGGTGGCACAACCTATTGCCATACACCGGGCACGATTTCGTCGGTTATCGATATTTATCACACATAACTTCCGAAAACAATTCTGAAAAGTCATTGTTGGTGGCCCGGGAATCGATTCCACGACTTTTTCTACAGAAGCGACAGCTCAACCATTGGACCACCGAGACTGTAGATGGTTTCAATTTTTAATTATATAGAGTTAAATAATACCTATTTCAATGGACTGTGACAAGATAGGCTTAAGAACTTCAAACCGACAAAAAGGAGCGAGCAGATAAAAAATTTACGCCCTTGTCTTGCTACATTATCATAACGTTCATGTTCTAGATATTATACAATCCATTTATCACTAAACCATGATCTGACCAGATTATTTTTTTATATGTTGAAATATAATTATAATATATAATTGCCAACCTTATAATTTATACCTATTACGACACAAATAGGTACACGCGGAAGTTTAAAGTGTATTTAATTAATTTTAACGGTGCTTTTTTTTGTATAGCATCTCAATTTTAATAACTAACAATTTAACATAACTCTTAACATTGAAACAACTTTTATGGATTATATCGCGTTTATTTACAACTTATTTTCTATTTATTTCCCGACGTTTCGAACTCTTTACAGAGATCAATTTCACGAGTGAATATAATCCATAAAAGTTCTTTCAATGTTATGAATGTGATTCGCTAAAATCTAAGAAATAAATATAACTTACATACATAACTTGACGCCAAATCCCTTGCGGGGTAGGCAGAGAGAACAGAGCGCCATAGGGCACGATTCTTACACGCCTCACTCGCTTCGTTGACTTTCATAACTCTTTTCATGCACGCGCGTCGGTTTTTGAGGCTCTTAACATCACCTTCCTCCAGAACACGTTCTATTTGGTCATGGAATGTGTGTCTTGGCCGTCCTCGACTCCTACATCCATCCGCTTTTGCATTGTATACCTGCTTAGTCAGTCTTGCATCAAACCATTCTTTCTACATGTCCGAACCATCGGAGCATGCCCCTTCTTACTTTTACACCGACACTCTCTTTCAAACCGACTTCCTTCCTTACAACCTTGTTTTCTACGCGGTCAGCGAGAGTCACACCGTAGATAATATAACTTAAAACTAATAAATTCTTATGTGGATTATATTTTGTAAGTTAGTTTTCCTTCGGACATACAATAAAAGAGTATCTTAAACTGATGCTATATACAGTGATTATAATAAATTTATTCAGAGAGAAAAAATCCCCAGTAAAATCAAAGTATGGTCATTTAGCAAGCAGTCAATACTTCGTATCCGGTTCAGAGGTAAACAAAATATGTACTTTGATGGATCACAGGACATCGTGACCAGCTTTAACATGTGTAGAATCTATAAATAGTGAACATCATCAGTATTTCCCTAATTATATGTAGGGTCAAAGTCGAGTTTAACTTTTTATGTGCTATATGTGTTTTGTCATGATTATTTATGATGTGATGTTTATTTAGATAACCTGTTAATCCAAAATAATCTTGACGATGAGTCTTCGGTTCACAGGTAAATATTGGTAAAAAAAATTAAGTACTCTGACTGCTCTAGGTTATGATGACTTGCTTCAAGGTGTATAGTTTGTTTATAAGTCAAACATCATCAGATTTACGAAACTTTGGCCCTACGCATAGTAGGGCCAAAGTCTTTGATATTTAGGTACATGGGTCTTCAATAGGTAATTAACAACACATTCGTTTTGTATGGCTTTTAAATTTACCATTTTTATGGTATAGGAGGGCAAACGAGCAAGGCACCAGATGGTAAGGAACTTCTCACCGCCCATGAACACCGTGGTGTGTTGCCGTCCTTTATGGGAGTAGGAGGGGAAAGGAAGGGAAAAGAAGATCAAGCCTCCGGATCTCTCTCACCGAACGAAACGCGGCACGAGTCACTTCATGCTGATATTCCGAGAGGCCGTGGTAAATCACCGGTCAAGCCGGCCCATTCATGTAGCAAACTGAAAGACTCTACCACAGTTGAATTTAGATTATTTGATAATATTCAAAAATGGTATTCATGAATGGTGTGGTGTAATACCACGATCTCGCAGAAAGTAAAAATTTTAAGTGGCTCATGCTGCGATCAGAGAGATAACCAGGGCCTATCCCAGTTCCCCTTCCCTTTCCATTTAGCAATATATATATATAGCATTTTTAAAAATAATTTTGAATAAGATTTTTTTCTATAAAGGTTTTATTAGCAACATATGGTAATGCTACTTCACAAGTGGCTGTGTAATCATAAATATTTATGAAAAAAGTTGTGCAAAATATATTAATTCAGATGTGGTGGAAAGTTCACCAGGTCAACGGATATTATAAATAAATCAGTAGCTATTGTATCTATATAGATATCTAGTATCTATATAGTTAAATTATAAGTTTTTTGGTTTTTTATTTGATGTTTCTAAAATTGACCTAACATACATACATAACTTCACGCCTTTGTTACCCGAAGGTGTAGACAGCGGCTGTTAAGCCTCGTCTCGCCGTTATGTTTACGTCCCAAATGGAATAGGTGGCGAACCTTTTCTCATATCGGGCACAAAGTTTTCAGTCATTGATATTTATAACACATAACTTCCGAAAACAATTTCGAAAAGTCATAGGTGTGAGCCAGTGTCAGGACTTATACTTTGGTATTACTTTATTTGATGTTCATCAACTTGACTCACCAAAGTTATAATATTCGACTCGAGTTCGTGAAGGACGTGGATTCAATTTAAATATAACCTGGTTATGTTATGTTTATTTTTAAATTTTAACTATATTTTAATAATTCATATATAACGTGTAGCTAATACTTAACAGTGATTAAGTGACTAACAATTTGTAAAATGGAATTAATTGAAACAAGTTAAGAAATACCATTTAGGATATTGCCAAACAGTATGTTGTGCATAATATATATACATAAATACATTTAATATTTTGAACTAATTATTACAAGTTTAAAACTTTAAATATAAATTATAAGTCGAAAAAGAGACTAAAGTGGGTAAGAATAGGGTCTTATAGCGCTTTGTTCTATCTGATTATCCCACAATAGACTTGGCGTGAAGTTAAGGAACTAAAAAACGTCTGTATTCACTCAAAAACAAATTTACAATCTTTTAGTAGAGTATCCTACCCTGTAAATCCAGTCTCCCCTTGTATTAAGTATCTCCCCTGGTCTCTTATAAAACAAGGTAAAATAACGCAATATAATAGTAATAACAAGGTAATATAATGTTTAAATAAATTGTTTCGAGAAAATATTAAATTAAAATTCTAACATTTTATTCGTGCCTCCTTCTAAAAGAAGCGAGGACCTGTTAACTTAGAAAAACTTAAAATAATTTATTGGATGTGCACGAGCAAAGTAAGCATCTTATTAATATTTGATAATATCTATATCAAATATTAATAAGATGCTTACTTTGGGGACATGGGGTCCGAGTGCTCGTGCACTTTATAAAGAGGGTGATCGAAACCTCTCGCGACCAGAGGGCTGGTCTATTCTTCGCGCAGAGGATAAGCATTGCCATTCAGCGTGGCAATGCGGCCAGTCTTCTGGGCACGCTGCCAGTAGACCGATATGCGGGGAAATTTAATTTCAGGTACTTTTTAGTTGTTTATATAGTAAATAATGTAATTATTTTATTCTTCTTATTATTGTCAATAAAGTTCTCTAATTAAGTAAGATGTTTCCACAAGAATAAAACAAGCTTTTCAAAACTAAATTTGAGCACTTTTGAATTAAAAAAAAAGTCCATCGCACCAGTGAGTTCACCGAATTCTTTTCGAAAGTTATTTGTGATAAATATCGATTAATGACAACAGTGCGCCCGGTGAATTGCAATAGGTTCCTCCGCCTCTTCAATTTTGGTTCTCAGAATGAAAAAAATTAAATATTAAAATATTGGGATCAAGGTCTCGGTGGTCCTTGTAAGTGATCGAGCACCCCGCTTCTGAATACAGAAGTCGCGGGATCGAATCCTGGCACTTACCAATGACTTTTCGAAAGTTATGTGTGATAAAGGCGACGGGCCTCGTGGCGCATTGGTAAAACTACCGGCTATAGCAATGAGGTCGGGGGTTCGATTCCCACCCGAGCACAAATATTTGTGACAAACATGAATATTTGTGTGGTGTCTGGGTGTTTTTCTATGTATTATAAGTATGTATTTACAAAAGAAAAGTATATATGTATTTATATCCGTTATCTAGTATCCATAACACAAGCATTTAGTTGCTTAGCTTGGAACTAGAGGGCGCTGTGTGTATTGTGTCCAAGATATTATTATTATTATAAAGAATTGTGCCCGGTATGTCAATAGGTTCACCACCTATTCGATTTTGAACGAAAACTTAACGGTGAGATGAGACTTAGAGCCGCTGCCTACACCTTCGGGTAGAAAAGGCGTGAAGTTATGTTATATGTTATTTTAATAAAATATTGTATTACAATTAAACATTATTGACATTTGTTACAAAATCACAATCGCTATAAAAGTCGCGCAAGACCAACACTAAAGCAGTCTCTTCCGTGTGATTCAAAGTAATGTACCGACCTTTACAACCGTACCAATAGAAAGTTCACATGTTTAATGACTTCTGCCTGTCACCGTTGTAATATTAGTTTGTCAGTCACGCATAACAAACCTACTGACATTTCATTTAATGGCTATTACTGTAAGCGTGAATAAAGTCTCATAAATAGATTATTGAATGGAGATATAAAATTTTATGTTATTAGTTTGACTTGTTTTTTGTATAACTTCACGCCTTTTTCTACCCAAAAATCCAAATAACTAATAATAATAAATTTAAAAATTAGTAAAGGCTTTTTATTAGTACCATTTATCAGTGGTAGAGTCTTACAGTTCGCCACATGAATGGGCCGGCTCGACCAGTGAAATACCACGATATAACCCATAACATAACTTCACACCTTTTTCTACCCGAAGGTGTAGGCCGCGGATATTAAGCCTCCACTCGCCGTTATGTTTACGTCTCAAATGGAATAGGTGGTGAACCCATACCAGGCACAAAGTTTTCAGTCGTCGATATTAATCACACATATCTTTCGATTACCCGGGACCTCTTGATTCAGAAGCGGGGTGCTTAACTACTCGACCCCCGAGACTCTTACCATACCTAAACCATTTGTAAGAGAAAACTTCCACCAAATATAGAATACAATTAATCAAAACAGTTTCCTTATTTTATTTAAAAATATATTTTATTGCAAAATTTCCATGGCATGATTTAAAACCACAAAACACTTCCTACAACCGGATATTGCTTAACATTAAAAATCCTGCGGATATTTCCGAGTTTAATCAAAATATATGTACTTACATATTGATATAATAAATCGTGTTGACAACCTATATACAGTCATAATTATTAAGGCAATAAATTTTGTCAAATACTTTCTTTAATCAAATTGTACTTTTATAATAAGCCTTGAATAAAATTAACTTATTATTAGGGAATAGACAGCGGAAAGCGACTTTCTTTTATACCATGTGATGATGATACGTATTCATGTAATGTAGTAGCTAATTACAGCTCACAATATCGTCTATATTTTTTATAGAATCGGAAGGCAATCGAGCAAGCGAGTAACCTGTTGGTAAGCAACTACCGCCGCCCATGGACACCTACAACATAGATAGTAGTGACACTATCTGGCCAGCAAAGCAACTTGGCAACTGTGAAGTTGCCTTACCAGCCTGCAAGGGAGCAGGATGGGAAAAGAGGAGGGTATTCACCTGTGGATTCAGTATTCTCACTGATCAAAACGGGGCCAGAGCCACTTTTGGCCGATATTCTGAGACGGAAGGAAACCACGGTATAAGGATAGTATTTTAAATATGATGTCAAAATTAAGTTATAAGAAAATAGAATATTTAAGTACTTTAAACAAATGTATGCAATGAGATATGAAAATACAATACACAATTTAATACTTGCATATTGATAACTATTGTAGTTGAGCTTTTATTAAATCGTGGGAACAGGAAGGAAGGTTGCACAACATTGGCAGGCTGTATTGCTTATAATCTGATTGAATTGTCTTCCACACGACTGTTTACTATCCGATGAATCTTTAATCTCTTATATTATAAATGAGTTTTATTTGTCTGTTTCACTTTTGTACCTTAACAGTAAATAATAACTTACACACAATATATACAGCGCTCTCTAGTTCTAAACTAAGCAACTAAACGCCTGTGTTATAGAAAATAGATAAAAGATATTAATACATACATACTTTTTTTGTAAATACATACTCAAAATATATAGAAAAACACCCAGACGCCATATAAATATTCTTGCTTATCATAAATAGTTGTAATCAGGGGAAACGAACCCCCCAATATCCAATTTTTGTTTGTTGTTACATAAAATATAAATTAAAGGTTAAATATCTTGAAATTCAAAAGTTAGATATAGGCTACCATTAACATTTAGATGTTGATGAAAAATAGATGTTGTCCTATTCTCAGATCTACCCGATATCCAGACAAAATATCATGAGAATCGGTCAAGCCGTTTCGAAGGAGTATGTAACACTGTAACATGAGAATATTATATATATGAGATTTTACACAACTTACAAAATATCGTTTGGATATGTACAATCAACAGTATATTTTCAAACCAATAAAACATATCCAATCGGACGGTTTCTTCCAAAAAACAGTCACTGAATATGGTCTTGATGTTAAATCATGTTTGAGTCAAGCTGTGTGTAAAGAGGTAGGTATTTACTTTATTTTTCACTTAAGGTTACCCTCATTTTGTGAATTTTAATTAATACCGAAAACCCTTCATCATGAACAAAGAAATACATCAATTTAAACATATTTATTTGTTACTTTAATAACAAAAGAAACAAGCAATCGCTACACAAATGCTTTAATTGCTTTTTATGTTGCTTTAATTATAGGTAGATAATGTTTGTGTAATAAAGCAATTGTTTTTGTGACATCGCCCTTTTGACGGCCTTATTCCATGTTAAGTGGGGTCTGCACTACATGTTATCCTTCTCCCTCTCGCACTTACTCCCATCATACTCATATCAACTATTACACAGTCCATCCATCTCTTTTTTGACCGTCCTCTACCGATGTGTCCATCTACAGTCATGCTTAACACTCTCCTTGTAACATGACTTTCTTCCCTTCTCATAAAGTGTTCCTACCACGCCCATATACTACTTCTACAGCCGAAAGTGGCCTAATTCCCGGAGTTATATTTACAGGACTAACAATAGACAGAAGGTAACGTAGGAATTAAAATTATTATATATTTTAAAGTACTAATTAATATCAATAACTGTTGTTAAATTCTGTCTGTTTTTTCTATGTTAAAAAATATTAGTTATTTCATTATGAAACGATATTAATAGACCACGTAGCAATTAGACTCACAAATACAAAAGATTGAATCCAATCAAAACTCTACTTCCGCCTGCTTCAGAAAAAATATAATACATACTGTTCGACAAGCGCCAAAAAATGGTTTATATTCTGTGAGAAAAAATATTGATATATTATAAATACAGATACATACGTGCGACTGCGTCAGAATTAAAATTATGTTCTTGGAGAGATTATGTATTTAACAGCGGTAGAATCACGCAGTTAGCTGCATGAATGGGCCGGTTCGACCGGTGAAATACCACCACCTATCAGAATACTTGTTGTTGTAAAGTGGCTCTTGCCGCGTTACGTAATCCGTTTGTCCCTCCTCTTCCTATCCCACTTCCGACTACTTCCATATCCCATTGTAAGGGCCCGCAACGAAACTGTAAAACTATGGACGGCGTTAGTTGCTGACCATCAGATGACGCGCCTGCTCGTTTGCTAGAATTAAGGTAAATACATATATTATTGGTATACCTCTATGTGTTAGCACGCACTAAAGCCTGTGTAACAGGATGTAACTAAGCTTGTTAGTTATTAACATATTCGTCTAAATAAGCCTAAAAACTGAAGTTTTTGTATCCTATAACAATTGTGGACAAGCCCACAACCTTTGGAATACCTGTCATACTACCCATTCCTATGATATCTGAAAAAGTTATGTGTAAGCTTTTATGAAGATTTATTTTATGAGCAGCAGAAGGACAATCATTCATCTTAAATTAAGAACAATACGTATTCTTATAGAGCCTTACAAATAAACGTAACATTGACCTGAAAAAAATATTGTGAATATTTTTGTGACCCGAAGTACTTCTTTACAGATAGGAAGGCAAACGAACAAGCGTGGTACCTTATGTTACACAACTACCGCCGCCCATGAACACCTGTAACGCATATAAGCCCGAATACTGAACCGCCACTCAAATATATAAGCGCTACTTAAGCGTTTAAGTAGCTGTCACATTAGACAGAATACGGGAAATTTAAGCAGTTAGTAGCACTTTATTCATTGTCAGATTTGAGTGGCGGTTCAGTATTCGGGCGTTAGTGTTACAGTTGCTTTGCCAGCCTTTAAGTGAGTAGGATGGGAAACTGGGCGGGACGGGGGTTGGCCTCCGGATACTGAGAATGTTAATTTAATGAAAAATATAAGTATATATACATTTAAATATATAACCGGTTTACTGACCTAGTATTAGTGCAAAAAAATTAATTTAAATATATAAGACATCGGTTGCACAAGTTTGTTCAGTTAGCCTAGATGAATACCATTTAAGCTAAATTACTTTCTATTTTTACAGAATAGCAACACTTGATAAGCTAATTATTAATAAACTAAATGATTTAAATTTAATTTTTAAACCCAAATTAATAATTTATTTAGAACTTAAATTAAATTTAAATCATTTAGTCGGAAGAGCGATAGGAAGGGGAGGGGGAATGGGGTTTGGTCTCTGGATACCTCTCTCACCGAGCGTAACGCGGCAAGAGCCACTTTACTTCAATATTCTGATAGGTCGCGGCATTTCACCGGTGGAGCCGACCCATTCATGCAGCTCACTGCGTGGCTCTACCTCTGTTAAAGTTGTGACGGAAGGAAATGGAAAAGGATGACATGTTGTGCTAGCCCCACTTAGATTGGGATAGGGGCAGAAAGATTTTGATTTATTTAAGTTATCTTTAATACAGAATAATAAATATTAAAAAAAAATCCTGCACAAAAAATTGAAGAACTTTTTGCACTTTTTATTGACAATGGTACGGAAGTCTTAGTGCGCCAAAACAACTAGTACTTGGTCAGTTTTTTTTAGCTTACTATTTAATTATAGATTTAATTTTCTTTTTATACACATATGTATACAAAAACTTCCATCAGAACAATAAATATATCCGCATATATCAGATATACAAGTCATCACATTCTGTATTGAACACCTCACCTTGTATTTTGGACGACAACAAAAGCACTACTTATTTTAATACCCAAATAATGAATTCATTATACGACCGAAACAAAAAGTAAACAATTTAGAGAATACTTAAATTGAAATGCCTACTTCTTAAGTTTGCCGATTTATATCTACAATATAATAGCTGATACTAATTATAAATCTATACTTATACTTAGTCATGCCATAAATATTGTAACAAAGAAAAATATTTTTTTTTAATTGCAAATAACATTTATTACTTTTACAGTGTGTTACTTTAATACATAAATATAAAACAATATAAAATATAAAAAGCTTATTCGAAGTGGTCTCCATTGGCTGCAATACAGGCCTTTAAACGTTGAGGCCAGTTATCCATAGAAACACGCAAATGGGAAAATTCTTCACTGGTACCGAGTCTTGCTGGAAGGACCATACTTCGTTATTGAACATGGTGTTGTTAAGAGGCTTGACTACCTTTTCAAGAATGTTATCTTGATACACTTGTGCCGATGTTTTGATACCTTTTTCACAAAAATATGACTCAGTCACTCCTTCCACGTTGCACTCTGTCAACTAATTGGGAAGCTTCCTTAGAGCTTTGAGCATAAATACGGTCATTTTGTTTGTTAAAATGTTGCTCAATTGTAAAAACTTTTTCATCCGTAAACAATATTTTTCTGTGACCTCCCTTTGCGTACCGCTTCAGTAGTTGTTTAGATTTTAACACCCTATTCTTTTTTAAATTATCAGTTAGTAAATGACCAGTGCGTCTTATAGGCTGCATGTCTTAAGTCATCTTTTAAAATACGCGACATTGTTCTAGGTGCTATCTTCATCTCCCGAGATAAAACCTTTTACTTGCGGAGAGGATTTCTTCGAATTCTTTCCCTTACTGCTTTGACCACCTTTTCCATAAGAACACTACGTGGACGGCTAGGTCTTTTTCTGTCACAAACAGAGGAGGTCTCTTTGTACCTATTAATAGCCCGGTACACAAACATATGAGTAATACCAAGTGTATGGAGAGTTTTAAAAATTGCATTTGGCTCCATACCTACTTTGTGTAATGCAATCACAGCGATTCGGTTCTCTTTATCACCCCACTCCATTTTAATATCGCAAAATATTGTACAATGTATTGGCGCCAAAACGAGAAAACACAATGAACAATCGTATAAAAATGACAGATTCCAAATTCAAATGTAATATTTTTTTATTTTTAGTTGTAACAGTATGTATGGCCAGACTAAGTATTTTTGATTGAATGTTATTATTAATTTTTTCTCATATATTTTTATAAATACACTTTAATAGACTAATATTAGTCTGAATTAAAATTATTCTACTTGTAATTTGTTTTTATGTAAAACATGTAGCCAGAGAGCTAATTTTAACAGGAGCAAAAGAATCATATTAATGAAAAACGTCATAAATATTGCGGAAAATAAACACATTTTAAGTGCTTAAAAAAATGTTATCTGGTGTATGGACAAATATTATAAGTAGCGAAATAAGAGTGTTTATATATTATTTCTGAAGTATGGGCCACTTTTCAAAGAGACAAGATCGTTGAGTCAGCTAGTATTTAATAAAATATATTTTCAAGTACAACGATTTTTTAAGAATAACACCAATTTATCTTACACTTAAAATCGATATATCTCACCTAAAATATTTTTATACTCAACTGGTAGCAGTTTTGACGGCATGTACTTCCTTGTTTCACTAGTAGATGGCGCTGTTTCAAAAAGTATAAATTTGAAACGCATAAATCATACTGTTTTTTGTATATCTCTTGCATAATATAACGATTATGTGTTGTTAACAATAATTTATTACGTCAAATAAAAGTCAAATGTCAAGGCCTTTTAGAGTCACGTGATGTAATCAATTAATATGATATTGTGAATTTGTCTGTCCGTATATCTCGTAATAATAGTATAGTCACTAGATGTCAGTGTACAATGCTATCACAAAACAACTTAACTGTATTCTAGACTTTATTTCCTAGTTTTAAAATACCTAAGTTTTAATATTTAAATGAAAAATTACAATAATTAAAACTAGAAGGACGTTACTCATACTTATGCTATTTTCTCACGATTACACAAAATAACGTTCTACGCTCGTGTCTTTATCGTTTGAATGTCTACTGGTTCAATACGAGGAGTTCTGGTTGGAATGTCTCGAGTTCAACTCCTTAATCATAAGATTTTTGGCATCCTGTTCGCATTCTGTTTCCTATTGAAAAATCACCTATAGGGGATATCGTAACGTCACATTATTTTGTAAAAATATCAAGAAAATATATTCTTGTCGTGGTATTTCACCAGTTGAGCCGGCCCATTCATACAGCGAACTGCAAGACTACTGTTAAAACTAACTTAATGTTTTATATATTACATTTATAGAGATTTATTTTTACTCCATCAATTTTATCAATATACAAGCTGGACAAGGCTGAGAGCTTTACAAAATGTGGTATTTTGTAAGGCTCTCCACATAAATATAATTTTGAAATCCAAGTCCAGAGTATTTGTAGTCCAGTGGTCCAGCGTCCCGCTTCTGAATCAAGAAGACGTGGATTCTAAAGTTGTCTTTACGAAATTCTTTACAAAAAATATGTGTGATAAATATCGATGACTGAAAACTTTGTGCCCGGTATGGCAATAAGTTTGCCGCCTATTCTATTTGGTACGTAGACATAACGGCGAGTCGAGGCTTAACGGCCACTGTCTACACCTTCGGGTAGAAAAAGGCGTGAAATTATGTTGAAATCCATAGACTATACAAAATTTCTTTTGCTCGGCGGCCGACATCTAATTTATACAGAGTATTCTCCATTGACCTAGTAAATATAGTTACAAAGAACATAGCTCTGCTAAATTAATTTAACAACCGAACACGTAAGAAAACTAATAGCTTTTGGCAGCGTTTTGGTAAATTTTGTAATATTGCCGTATATTTTATTTTTATTCATGAATTTGGAAATTCCGAATATTATAATAATTTCTTCTAGAATAATATTTAATTCCATGTTTTAATCGTACTCAATTAATATTACTTTTGACTATAATATTACTTTGAATTGTATACAGTGGTATAGCCATGCAGTTTGCTGCAAGAATGGGCCGAAATGGCTAAAATATTGCGATTGCCACATTTCTAATTGCAGATTTCTGTGGGCAGCGATAGTCACTTACCATCAGGTATAAGCCGGTTACTCGTTACCTCATAAATAATTACATATGTGTATCTGAAAAAATACTGGCATACTTTGACGCTCCACTTTAAAACATTCTTTCTTTCGTAACAGTTAAATACTTACAATACTTGCTCACAGCATCAATAAATGCTAGTATTTATAAATACTAGTATAAATACTAGTATTTATTGATACTATGAGCAGGTATTGTATGTATCAATGAGAAATGGAAAGAAATTCAATCCATTATGATGTTGTAAAGTTGAATAATGTTTGTTTTATCTACTGAACTACTTGTCAGATTTAAAAAAATCTTACAGTGTTTGATTGTACATTCATCTGGAATGCCACCAATAGGTGCGGATGGTGATAAGAATTTCGTCGCATTTAAAATAAATATAATTTGCTGATAAAAAAATAATGTAAAAAATCAGTAAAATCAGATCTTGTCATTGCAAGTGCAATAATCCCAAAATATTACTCATTCGTTATAGTCTTAGATGTCACTGCAGAATTCCGACGTTAATTGAGATTTAACGAACGTTAATATATTATTCTGTTTGGATTTATCTTTAGAATTTGATAATTTACTTATTGTATTATGCTTGTATTTTTTTTAAATTAAAATTCGTTATCGGAAAATATTTCACTTGTACTTTAGACATCTTACATATAGTCTTTGATATAACTTTGGCCTACCGTCATGACCTAAAACTCCGGACCAAAATTTAGGTGCCAGAAATTTATTCGATAAGAGAATTACCTAAGAATCTATATTACTCACCTGACCTTTTCAGAGGCTACTCATCATGAGAAGCTGAGGAATGTAGTGTAATGACAGATACGTACGTAATGATACGATGTGTCTATTTTCTGAAATATTTATGTAGATACTTCCCTGAGAATTTGACACCAGGAGGAATAGACGGATCCCTTGGACATAACATTTCGTACACTAAACTGGGCTATGAAATCCAAAATATAACTCATTTACTCATAACAACAAGTACAAACGAAACCTATCAAAATATCATAGACTGAGTAATTTTGAAAACAGGGATTGTCAATTATTAATTTTAAAATATAAATTAATTAAGTAGTACTAAAGCTTTATTTTAATACGTAATCGGATCTGAATATTACTGTCTAATTAAACACGCCAAAAAAAAGAAATCTTTTATGATTTACGTGATGACTTTGCAGCGGGATCTCGTACTATATAGAGAGTCATAGAATGAACAAGTTCATGCCGTTCTAGTTACCTACAAAATAGTAATGTTATGTAAAAATCTCCATCTGATATAATATGAACGTGAGGCAGTTGGACTTGCGCTTTCTACAACACTTTCACAGCCATTGTGGAACAGCCATAGTAGTGACGTAATCTCCGGTGACTACGTCATAGGTACGTCACGGCTATGTGTCATGGCGGCCCAACATGCAGACTTATGTACTATCTAAATTGAATACCGTTACTCAATGATAAAATTATATATTATCAGATAAAGTAAATGTATTTAAAAGAAATCATTTTAAAAAGTTACGCGTTTTTCTTTGGTACTTTTATTCATATATTTAGACTATTTTAGTACTCGAGGTGATTATTTCAGACAGATTTTCAGTATTACTCCTAACACTAAATTTGTTTAATATTTATCATTACATAGTATAAAACAAAGTCACTTTCCGCTGTCTGTCCCCTTATATGCGTATATTTTTAAAAATACGCAACCGATTTTGATGCGGTTTTTTTAATAGTTAGAGGGTGTCAACGGGGTGGTTTTGAACTATAATTCATATATGATGTAGTAAAGAAAAAAATGTTAATTTTCGAGATTTAGCACTTTAATTGCAAACGCTGGCTGAACCCTAAGTGATAGATCAAAATAATGTTCTACATTATTAAACACCTTCAAAAGGTCTACAAAAAACTCCGCGAAAGCATATCTCTATCTCTAAGGGATAACCCACAATAACCATTTTTATTTATTTACTTTTTACGTGAAATAATGGGTTATTTACGAAGCGATTTTAAACATTACAGCATTAATTTTCATCCAATTAAGTGTCTTAAATAGATTGTGCATGTAATTTAGATGATCCGGGCCCTTTACAGCATGCAATTTCAACGAATATTTTCGAAGATATTGCAATATTAACATAGCGGGACAGTAGTTAAAGCCGATAAATAGCACAAATTGAACCTCACGATATCCAAAATTTACTCATTTACTACTTTTGATGTGGAACAAAGTTCGCCGGGTCAGCTAGTAGATGATAATTTCAAAGTAAGTAACTTAACATAAAATAATATAACTTCACGCCTTTTGTTACCCAAAGGTGTAGGCAGCGGCTGTTGAGCCTCGTCTTGCTGTTATGTTTACATCCCAAATGGAATAGGTGGCGAACCTATTGCCATACCGGGGCACAAAGTTTTGAGTCATCGATATTTATCACACTTAACTTCCGAAAACAATTTCGAAAAGTCATTGGTGTGAGCCAGTGTCGGGATTCGAACCCGGACCTCTGGATCAGAAGCCGTGTGCTCGTACCACTGGACCACCGAAACTTTTCGTAGTAAGTTTCGTACTTTACTTTTTTTACTTTTTACTTTTCGTAGTTCGAAAGAAAGTAATCAGTTAATATTTAATTTCCCAAATATAACTTATCTGTTATCTAAAATTAAAGTATGCGAATCATTGGATACGACTTTTTAATGGTAGACCCACGCAGTTCACTACATTTTAATTAGGCCGGATCGACCGGTGAAATACAACGACCTGTCAGAAAATTACATATAAAGTGGCGTACATTGGAGCGTTTTGTTCCGTTGGTACTCGTAAGCCCACAGAAATAGATCAAGATAGAAAGGCGAATAGGCGTGGCAAGCGTGCCAAAACCATGCACTATATTGCATGCTTTTCGAAACTCGCTGTCATTACGCAACGAGCGTTCCTGCCATGCGTTCAGGACGTAAAAAATAGATAAAACGTCACATATATGCCTTATTATGCTGTGGCAAATTGTAAAAACAAAAGTAGTGAATCAAATATGAAAAAAGGAAATATTTCGTATGATCAGTAAATACAGAAAATCAGTAGAAAGTAATTTTTTGTGATTATAAATTATTGTTTTACTTTTACTATGTTCAATAATTACGATCACAAGTTGTTATATTTTTTCGTTATGATAAATATCCATTGCTGTCCGCATTCAACGCTCGTATACAAAAACCATTGCGCGCATTAATTATACGCGTAATGTACGTCGAATCGAACGAAATACACAATACACCTGCCAGTTGATCGCTGTGTCTGTTAATCGCTGTGATTGGTCTTCGAATGTTAGAGATGTGCACTCCATGTATCGTTGAGTCTTAGAACTTATCGATAAATTAATTCAATAATAATTTGAGTATCAGCTCATGTCTTGCTTTGTCCCTACTTTATTCTAACACCACAAATTTCAACCAAAGTGTTTCGTAATTACATTGGCAGCAGTTTATTTGACAGTATAAGTTTTCACCAATTTGACCTATCGCCGATGGAAAATCATCTCGTTGTTCTCAAACGGGCAGTAACCGAGGTATATGTAGACGTTCGGCTTCGTTATTTAACCAGGACTGTGAGGCCAACCCTTACAAAAAGGCAAATATTTAATAAATATGTATAGTTTCAAGGACAGTAAAATATTTATAATTAAATTTTATATACTGTTGGAAAAATATGTTTTAGGTTTTAATATGTCGGATTAAAGTATTTAACATGTTTTACTTTCTATGATTATCGTTACACAAAATCAATAAAGTTGGTAAAATATAAAAATAATAAAATTAACACACGTTGCCGATATTAACATCGATAATCTAATGTGTGTGTCTCCTAACTAGTCGCCCCGCTCACAATGAAAATGACGTCACGCTGTGGGCGTGGTTTTTCAAAAAAGTGACACGCTCGAAATGTATGGAAATATGACATTGCGGCCGTTCTATCTTGATCTATTTCTGTGCGTAACCCCATCTCGTCTACAAAATACTGGAATAAAAGACGTAGGGTTACAAAAAAATTTAAAAAAAGTTGCAAAATAAAAACTAGATTAAATATAACACACACAGAAAAGAATAAAAAAAACTTTGATATTTTTTGACTATTTTAAAATTGCTAAAATAATCGAGTCCAAGTAATTATCGATACCATCGCTGGTTCAAAGTTATCATTCATCTAAACACGGCACAGTTGCCTACATCTCCGTGTGCCGTGGTGTGAAGATATACAAAATATGTATATAGATAACTGTAACAACCATTAACACAACTGCAAGAATAAAAACCATTTCTATTACATAAGAACAAGTTCAGTTTCTATACGGATGAACGGGCTTTACGCTTTATTTAGTAATGTCATTGCACAGACAGAATGCCGTATTCTACTAGAGGAATTACATTCATTCGCACAAAACACATACAGGTTTACACATTTTTTATACCTTCTGTGTCTATTCTATGTATTTGTAGCTCTTTGTATCAAGTTGACATCAGGGAATTGAATCAGAAGTGGGATACTTTTTTTGGTAACCTTAACGTGGCCTTAAAATGCCTAACCTAACCTTAAAATGGCAATTAGCGGCTGTCATGAATCGACTGGCCGAAGTTTACATCCCAAATCGACCGGCTAGCGGAATCTCTGCTTTATTTGTCGGAACTTCTTTAGGATCAGAAGTGGGAATGCGCAACCGCTTCCCACTTCTGATCCTAAAAAAGTTCTAGACCGTAGAGACGACATAATATTTGTAATACAATAATATATACATGCTGTACTGTATAAAAAAGTTAAAAAAAAGCATTCATAATAGAGGACTCTGACACTTCAGACCTCGTGATCACACCACGTGGACCCATCAAATTCCACAGAAGGTCTAATAATGCATGATTATTGTCGTTAACTTGGTATCACGTGTGTGTTTATGTGTGGAAATCAAACCTTGTAGCAATTTTCTCACGGTTGAATTTGTAAACAAGAGGAAGTTCAATTAAAAGTATACATAGATATATGACATGTGTGCATATTATACTGCATTATAAAGAATTTTCATAGAGAAACTTTCTGTGATATATATAGTAATGATATTAATATCTTGGACACAATACACACAGCGCCCTCTAGTTCCAAACTAAGCAACTAAATGCTTTTGCCATGGATAACGGATAACTAGATAACGGATATTACATACATACATACAATCACGCCTTTTCCGGTGGGGGTAGGCAGAGACTAATTCTTTCCACTTGCTACGATCCTGACATACGTTTCTTGCTTCCTCCACTCTCATTATCGCGTTCATACATGCTCGTCGGTTGTGGCCACTCCTGACCTGGCCCCTCACCAACACATCGTAGATTTGTTGGTGGAAGGTCCGCCTAGGTCGTCCTTTACCGGTTCGCCCTTTCACACTTGTCTTATAAATTCTTTTAGTCAGTCTACTTTCGTCCATCCTTTACCATCCAATACAGTAGTTTTACCAATGCACCACGAGGCTCGTCGTATAGTGCAAAAATATTAATCTTTTTCATCCTAGTTTATTTTCACCAGCTACTATACAGTATAAAAGTCTATAATAAATATATTAGCTCTCCATATGCCTCTAATCCAATTATTTTACACAAGACTAAGGTTAACAGTGGTAGAGCCAAGCAGTTCGCTGCATGAATGGGTCGGCTCGACCGGTGAAATACCACGACCTCTCACAAGACCGACGTAAAGTGGCTCATGCCGCGTTTCGTTCGGTGAGAGAGGTACCCGGAGGCCAACCCCCCTTCCCCATCCTTTCCTATCCCCTATCCCTTAAAGGTCGGCAACGCAACAGTAACACTATATGTGTTGCTGGTGTCTATGGGCTGCGTTGGTTGGTTGGCTTACCATCAGGTGACACACTTGCTCATTTGCCCTCCTATCCCATAAAAAAAAGACTTAATAGTAACGTAAAAGAATATTTAAAATTCCGCTCTCCTTTTGTAGTCTCATGAAAATATTTTATTTCTGGTAAAAATCACTTACAAGTTCCGACAAGTCATTAATCGACTTCTTGATTCTTGAAGCAGCGTGTTCAAACTTACAGACGACGACGACTTACAGACGACAAGTAATGAATGTCGGAAGTTGTGTTCAATAAATATCGATGACTTAAAACATTGTGCCCGTTGTATGGTAATAGGTAACCTATTCCATTTGGGCCATAAAAAAATCGAGTATTAACCGCCGTTGCCTAGACCTTCGGACAGATCGGACAGAAACAAAATATGCTATATGACTCAAAAAATATACCAAATGACCCAATACATCAGTACTATATAGAATGTAAATTTGTTCTTATATATATATATATATTAATAATAAAATTTAAACCGTAATGATTCAATCCTCAATGTGAAGGTGGACATGTTACTTGAACTAAAGATAATTTAATTATCCAACCCAACAAGTATACCAACTTTACAATGTCACATATAAACATATATTATTAGTAAAAGACCAATACAGTTTAAAATACCACGCTTATAGTCTTTTTATGGTAGATTAAAGACCTACTTCCTTTACCTGCACTGTCATTATAGGTGATATCCAACACTGGTTGCGTGAATTTAAAAAAAAGACATGAAAGGATGACATGTTGTGCCGATCCCTGGTGGGTGATAAACTATCAAGGAAAACATTCCCAAGGACGTCAGGCAGACGGCCGGTTATAAAACCACAGCCAAATCTTTTGGCAACATGGATAGTTCGAAAGGATAACATGGTGTGACGACCCCACTTAGAGTAGGATAAGGACATGAAAATGATGATAAACATCTTTAAAACAATCTGGCTGGCAGTGGCTTCGAATCCGGTCTTACAAAATTGATTATGAACTCAACCTCTATGTGGATATCAGCTAAGGTAATTCAAATGCTGGTATGGCAACAAGTAAAGATAAAGAAATTTAGTGGCTTAGGATCTTTTTATGGAAAAGGGAAGCAAACGATTATGCGGTTCACCTTAGGGTAAGCGATTAGTGCCGCCCATGGACATGTGCATTATCAAAACGGTAATGGTTTCTTTATCGCCCGTTGAAATTTGGAAGAGGCGCTGGGCCACGGATACCTCTCTGACCAAAGTAAATGCCGCATAAACTCCGTTTACGTCGATGTTTTGAGAGGTCTGGTATTTCAAGAGGCTGGGATTGCAATAAATAGGGAGATTAAGGTTGTAAAAACAGACAGAAATCCATTTCAAATTAAATGAGGGATATTTAGTGTTCAGTGTGGGTACTAATGTAAATTTTCAAGGCAACTTCTCGCTACCAGAGGGCTGGTTTATTCTTCGTACAGAGGATTAGCATTACCATTCAATGCGGCCAGTCTTCTGAGCACGCAGCTGGTAGACTGTCATGCGGAGAAATTAGAATTTACCTAGTCTTTAAGTTGTATATATTGTAAGTATTGTTATATGTTTTAACAACTAAACAATATTTGAATTGTTTACATTGGACACCGTATGTTACCTAATTAATTATTCTACAGTAATGTAACTTTGGTTATACCCTTTTCTACCAATTTACGCAACAGCTCAATCCTTTACATATAATGAAATTGTAGGACAGTTGAAACTGTACGATGAATATTTTTTTAGAATACTTAGGACATGATCTACAATCGATACCGAACACACGAATATGATATTTTTTAGAGAATTTTTGTGTGTATGTTTCTTACGGATAAACTCTAAAAGTACTGCATGCTTTTATGTAAAATTTTGCATAAATATAGCTAAGAGGTCGGGTCAACAAATAGCTTAAATATTATCACGCTATAACTAATTGGGGGTGAGGTATGAACCTTTATAATGGCACAGGCACAGTATTTTTGCTGTTGCCCGCTACTTCGTCTGCGTGGACGCTATAACGCCAACGCAGACGAAGTAGCGGGCAACAGCTAGTACATCATATAGTGATATATATATATATATATCTAACTAGCTATATATATATAGCTAGCAATGATTTGTTGTTTTCGAGTCCGCCGCATTCCCATCTTAGTAAGACATGGATGGCATCTTGCCGAACGAGTTTAAGTACTACACGTATAGAATACCTTGGTGAGTATACATATATACATACTTTTTTGCCTTCTATACTTATATTTTTATTACAAATAAACCTACAAAATGTTTGTTCGGAAAGGAAAAATCGTAGTTAAAAAAAATACCATTCCAATAAACTGTACTATTCAACTACTTGAAGTGTTAACAAGAATATTTATATTAGGTATTTAAGAATATTTATCAAATAAAAAAACCTTAAATATAAAACTAATTCCTTCTAAATCAAACCAATTCCTTCATTCGTCTAAATAATATACAAATAAATTTCTACAGTAAAGACTATAAATATCAAGCTATATTATTGTGATTACAATTGTTAAGTGATGCTCAAAAGTCAACGAGTTCGACACCCATCAGAGTACAAAAATTCATAAGTTTTAATGTCACTATTTTGGTGAGATTGATAAACATAAGGCAACTAAATTTCCTACAGCTATCTATTTTACTTCAAAACCTATTAATTGTCACACTTAGGCCCGTAAGATCAATCACAGTTTATTCTATTTTACGTAGTGTAAACCTCCTCTGTCGTTTATTTTGTAAGATCGATGCTAGGTAAACCTCCAATAACCGTTTAATCTATGGTTTACCTTACACCACGAGACTTTGCTAGCTAAACCATGGTCCTGCCTAGTTTAAAAATAGCGGTCGTTTATCAGCTGACATCTGACACGACGATTGCGGGTTAGGCAGTACTAGATTGAGCTTCATACATAGATTTAGCATAGACTATAATAGATGGCACATGTCAGGAAAAATTTACTAATATTCATCACTGACAGCGCAATCGCGTATATTAGATTTTCATAAAAGTTGACACTTTGAAGCGCTTTTTACGCACACATTGATAAGCCACTCACACATCAACAACCCATTTTTGGTCTCGTTGTTTGGGTGAATATTGCCGATCTATTATTCTTATACCTATGGTTACACCATAAAACTTCATAGAAGTACATCTTACAAGCCTTAATTATGAATTACGCAATTATTTATTAAAACTTCCGAAAAGAACTTCGAAAAGTCATTTTGAGGGTTCGAACCCGCGTCTAGTTCTAGATTTAGAAGCGGGTGTTCGACCAAAGGACCACCGAGACCATAAAAAAAATGTGTGAAAAATATCGATGGCTGAAAACTTTGTGCCCGGTATGGCAATAGGTTCGCTACATATTCCATTAGGGATGTAAACATAACGGTGAGCCGAGGCTTAACAGCCGCTGCCTACACCTTCGGGTAGAAGAAGGCGTGAAGTTATGTTTAATTTCAATGGTGTAGCCAGCAATCAATATAAGCAACATATTCTTGTCTATGGAAATAATGGATGCTTCGTGAATAGTTATGCAAAGAAAATCAATTCACAACACAAAAGTGTTAGATTTTTACCAAAATGACAATAGAATTGGAACGTAACAATGGGAAATATTCGCATGATGTTTTATATTGCAAAACATTTATGTGCTATGTGGGGAAGGTGTTTGTATTGCGAAATCAAGATGGTGTTATTGTTTAGCATAACGTAACTTCACGCCTTTTTCTACCCGAAGGTGTAGGCAGTGGCTGTTAAGCCTCGACTCGCCGTTATGTTTACGTCTCAAATGGAATAAATAAGTGGCGAACGTATTTCCATACCGGGCACAAAGTTATTTTTAGTAATCGATATTCACACATAACTTTCGAAAACTCATTGGCGTGAGCCGAAACGGCTTGACTGATTCTTATGAAATTTTGTAGGCATATTACAGGTTAGGTTTGAGACTCGTTGACCTGTATATTTTTTAGGTATTTCTTATGAAACAACGTATAAAAATACGTAAAACCACAAGTTTTCATTTCTCTACAGTCAATTCCTTTTGTGTATTTGTTTACCAAAAACTTTATATTTTGGGTAATATAACCTTTTGCTGGGTCAGCTAGTATTTTATATATTTTATTCATGCCTTAAATAAATAAAGGATTACCAGGTTTTGCTAGAGCCATATTTAGTTTGTGAGAAAAAGGGGCAAACCAGTAAGTGAGTCACCTGATAGTAACTAGCGTCGCCTACCGACCTTTAAGGGAGTGTGATGAGTCGGGAGGTGAGAGGATTGGTGGGTATCTGGAAACCTCCCTCAACGAATGAGAGGCAACATGGGCCACTTCACGTCGTGATTCTGAGAGGTTGTGATATTTCACCGGTCGAGCCGGTCCATTCATACATGGCGAATAAATCGCATATAATGTGACTTCGCATGCGAATGCCTCGCGGCTGGAGTATATATTAAACTTATTAATAATATTATTTCTGTCAGGATTCGAAACTGGTACCTTCGGATATCTTTTTTATTGTCATTATTTATATTTCGTTCTGCATTAATATTGTACAAACTTTTACGTAAGGACTCGTATATTTGTTTGAGAAATCATAAATTAAACTAAATAATAAGCAAGCTGAAGTAACAGTTTGTTGCAGACATGATACTCGGTGGTGGGACTGGTGGGAACATATTCTAGAATGGAGACCACGAGACCCGCTAGGTGGATCGACGACACGCAAAGTGGCTAGCAGAGGGCTAGAACAAAGGGCTAAGATACCTAAGTCCAGCAGTGGATGAAAATAGGCTGATGCTGATATGAGAAAGCGATCATTTAAAACCATCAAATGTCATGATTTCATTTATATCAACTAAGTTTTTAAACGTAGCATTATACTAGTCATATAAAATGACTTTCATGTCTATAATATTAGTATAGATTAGTTGAGAGCGTTTGAAATACGCACGCTATATATATGATATTTCATTTAACATTTTACTGTCTCTAACTAGCAAGCGGAACTAATAATAATTGTAGCAATGTGCTGGGCAATTGCGAAAATGATCCACTTATGTTTGGACATAGTTTATAACAACGCTATCTAGTGAGACGACGCGTGAAACTGTGTTGTGACGATATGATAAATCTTCACATACTAATTAAGAAGGTATTAAAATATTTATTCTTGAACATTTACATTTAGTATATCTATATAAAAATAATATGCACACAGGAATATTTTATCCTATTCTCCGTATATCTGACTTAATCCGACAGACTCCACAACTGAATGTATTTCTTGCGACTTACAAAGATTTAATGATATTAGCGTGAAGCACGGATATGACGCCAATAATTCTGAAGGCTAGCCAATATATTTTTGTGGAAAAATTCGACGTGTATAGCGAGAAACTTTTCGGCCATATTAAGTAGTTTTCTATGAATTTGTATACATTGAAAACTATTGTACTATATTTTACTTGTATTTCATTAATATTAAAAATAAGTTTTCGAGGATTATGTGGAATAAGTATCCCACAAGAAGGTACCGATCCAATTGTGGTATGTTGATAAAAAGTTGCAGTCAGTGATAATTAACACAGAAAGTCCGGATTGATCATTGCCACCATTCGATTCCGAGATCGTTCCAACACAAAGGTCCTGTAATACACTGTAATAGTCTCTAGGCCAGTAGTGTTCAACCTTTTTTATGGATAACAAACACAAAAGAAAAAAAGACTTCTGAAGGTCTTCCCAGAAGTTTAATTTAAAAAAGGTTTTGGCGGGAATGTCACGTCCGTTCTTTGCACTATTTTCTAAAATTTGTGTTTTAATGAACATTATTGAATAAAATTCGTGGCGTTTTATTTAATAAGTGTTCGTATATGAGTGCAAATGTGGAAAATGGTGTACATGTCGTGTGTAGCGTGCTCTGCTAGATTGTCGTCAAAAGTCCCTTGGAACATAATGCATAAAGTACCACGATTTTATGGATGATTAGGTTAGCTTAGATTAACTTAGTTTGGGGTAGTTTAGGTTAGTTTAATTTAGGTTTGTCACTTCAAAAAAAATAGCACGTCAGACAAGGAAGTATGGCTTCAAAACTTTAGCCTGACCAAACTGGACAAATAAAAAAAAACTATTTAACTGCCCAAGTCAACCACCCATTTTGAAATAATAAACAACAAGATGGTTGATGTTCCAACATGTTTTCTCGTTAAAATAGTCGAGCGTTTATTCAATTAAAGATGATTGAAGTCAACACGCTCACCTAGATTTCTATTTTTTTATTAAAAAACACGATACATCTGCTTTTAATAACATTTATCTGCCTGAAGACTCGGAAGTAGGGAGCATTAAATATTTACATGCATTTATAATATCAACAGTGATAGAGATATCACGCAGTTCGCTGCATGAATGGGCCGGCTCGACCGGTGAAATACCACGACCTCTCAGAATATTGACCTAAATTCGCTCAATGAGAGACGTATCTGGACGCCCAACCTCTTCCCTTCTACCATTCCCATCCCACTTCCGACCCCTTCTATATCCCATTATCGGGGCCGGCAAAGCAACTGTAATACAATCTGTGTTCAGGTGTCCATGGGTGGCGTTTGTTACTTGCTATTGGATGTCACGCCTGCCCATATGCCCTCCTATTCCATAAAAAAATAAGATTACAGATATAAGTTTGAATAAATACTTCATTGATCTTACATTTATCTAAGCGAAATGGATCAACATCAAATCTGGCTTCCTATAAAGTAAGGGTTCAAAACTTTTCCTAGATCTTTGTTTCATGTTTTATTGTTTCAAAGACTAGTAAAGTTAAAATAAGTATAACAAAAAAATTAAAAATTTAAATAAATCTATTAAGTTATAACAGTGTTAAATCGTGCTGACTATCGTACCGACGGATAGACTTTTTATGCTGGTAAATGGGGTAAGAGACAGAGGGTCACAATTAAGTTGCCGACCTTAAAGGGAGGTGGGCTTCTGGATAACTCTCTCACCAAAGCAAACACGGAATGAGCCACGATACGTCTATTTTCTGAGTGGTCATCATTGGTTGAGCCGACTAATTCAAACAGCGTACTGTATGGTTCTACCAACTCTTTAAAGATGAAGGATTGAATTACCAAGAGAATTGCCAAGTATTAAAAACGACTTACCGAAACTACTAACTCGTCTAGATAGACAACCAGATAGGCTATAAAATCAAATGCAAACTTGAAAATCATAAATATATTTATCTTGATAATACGGTTGTCAAATAATAAACATATAATGCCTTTACGATACGGCGTAATCAAACAAAGTTATTTGGCGTAGGTATTTCAGAAATCGTTCTAACGATATGGTCTTGATATTAAGGTATTACAAAAGAGAATCGTTAAAAAAGTATTACAAAAATAAAACTTTCAAGATTGAAAATCAGACAATTTGATAGTATATTTAATTCATCTCAAGTAATAATCGTTAAATACTTCTTTAGGTCAGTTTAAATTCGCAACACGCCAGAACAGTTGATGTCAGACTGTGCTGAGGGCAAAGATCTCTTGGACGAAAGTGAATGGTTACTTTCTTATACTTTGTTACGACATCTGTCTTTCTACTTAAAATATAATATTACCTAGTATCTTATTTCTATATCTAAATTAATAATAAAAGTATCATCTTTTTAATTTTAATGGAAAAAATCTATGAAGTGTGTTGTGATTTTATTTAACACACACATACTTACATAACTTGATGTTATTTTGTCTACTCGAAGGTGAAGGCAGCGGCTGTTAAGCCTTGACTCGCTAAATCGAAACGTCCCAAATTGAATAGGTGGCGAACCTATTGCCATACACCGGCCACAAAGTTTTCAGTCACCGATATTTATCACCCATAATTTCGGAAAAGTATTCAGAGTATGTCTCGGTGGCGCAGTGGTCGAGCACACGGCTTCTGATCCAGAGGTCCGGGTTCAATTCCAGACACTGGCTCACACCAATGACTTTTCGAAATTGTTTTCGGAAGTTATGTGTGATAAACATCGATGACTGAAAAACTTTGTGCCCGGTATGGCAATAGGTTCGCTACCTATTCCATTTGGGACGTAAACATAACGGCGAGACGAGGCTTAACAGCCGCTGCCTACACCTTCGGGTAACAAAAGGCGTGAAGTTATGTTTATGTATTAGTATAGAACTGTGAGTGTGAGTCCGGAATCGATCCACCACTTCTGAATCAGAAGCAGGGTGCTCAACCACTAGATCAATGAAACAAATGTTTTGTTACTTTGTTAACAAATTCAAACATATGAGATTATTACTTTAACTCATCGGTTAAGAAAAAGTAAATAGTAATAATAATAATATATAAAAAACTGTGCTGGTACCAATTTCAAAAAAGCTGTTACATTATCTTCTCAACTTTTTTATCTTATTTCCGAAAGTAAATTTAATTCTTGTTGACTACTGTTTTACTTGGATATTCTATTGAACATTGAACATTTCAGGTGATAAAATACCAATGAGAGTGAAGTCTCACTCCCCTTTTTTTGGGAGCATGTCTTACAATTATAGTTAAAGTGAAAAGTCACTTTCTTCCATGGTCACAGTGGCGAAAAAAAAACTGTTATTATCCATACATATCTCAAATGCGGGTCGATAACAAAACAACTCGGTGTAGCAATGTGACACTATTGCTACACGTGTTAAACAATGTTAGAATCGGTACTCGTTAGTCCACGGAGACAAATCGATTAGCGAGACAAATCGATTAGTTGTTGATGTACATTAGGAATAAATTTCCAAATTTTTAAAGAAATTCATAGTATTTTTCTTATTGGAAAGGGAGTAAACGAGCAGCGGGTAACTTGGTTTTTAAAGCTCATGATCATTTGCAATACAAAGAAGAGACATTTCCAATTAGGTTGCCGGCCTTTAAGAGGGGTATGTCACCGAATGAAACGTGGCATCCTCCACTTAACGTCGATTTTTTCAGAAAACGTGGTATTTCACCGGCCCATTTATTCAGCAAACTGCGTGACTCTACCAATAATAAAATTATTTGCAATTCATCTTCTAATCGTTTTCGTAAAGGTTATTAATTTATATGAATAACAAAATCGGTACAATGGTTGGACATTAAATTCACATACACTTTCACTTCAATGAAATAGCTACATACATAAATTTCAATGTATCTCTCGTATAGTCGCGAGCCGATCGATAAAAATTCATTGCACATCTGATGTAATATTTACTTCCTACTGCATATAAATATTTGGGTAAATTGTAATACTTACCTTACCACCGAGACAGACTTACGTAAATTTTTATAGATAAATAAAAACAACCGAGTCTTTGCCCATTTTGTTTTATGCCAATTGACTATTGTGCAGCTTATGAATCAAGGCCTATAAAATAACCGGTTTTATCGTTGATTAATAAATAATAATGCATATGACTACAGCGTGTAAATGGTGTGAAGGTATAAGGAATACTATTACGTATTGTTTTGTATTCTGGCTGAATATCTATAGAGAACTTTGATCATAAACTCTTTTTTTTAAGAAAAAGGCAAGCAATAAGGGCAAAGGAACAAGCTGGTCACCTAATCGTGAGACATATATATGTGGAATACTAAAAGCGTCACAGTGGCCGTGGTACACAGTACCTTCTTCATCTAACGAAATGTGGCATGAGTCTCTTTACGTAATTTTCATTCATGCAGTGAACTGCAATTCTTGAACTGAACTTTACTTCTGAAATGTACTCAGATATGTCTATTTCTGTGACTAGACTACCATTATGGAGAATGGCGTAATTATGGCCAGTTAGGTTTGAATAACAAATATTTCAAAATTTTAACAACTCCCAATTCCTAATTCGTTGTGATCGTTAACTTTTTTTGTTATTTTATTATTGTGCAATTATTGAGCAGATATTAACATAACATAACTTCACGCCTTTTTCTATCCGAAGGTGTAGGCAACCGGTTTTAAGCCTCGACTCACCGTTATGTTTACGTCCCAAATAGAATAGCTGACGAACCTATTGTTATACACCGGGCACAAAGTTTTCAGTCATCGATATTTATCACACATTATCACAACTTTCGAAGAGTCATTGGTGTGAGCCAGGATTCAAACCCGAGACTTATAGTTTATTTTCAGCAGGTATTATTTCATATTAAAATAGTTTTAATTCCAAATAGGCCTAGCCTTAGACTTAATCTTTGAGTATTCTCTAAACTTCAATTAAGGTAAATTCGGACATTTAACGAAAAAGGTCACCTTTCTCCGAATTTCATGTCAGTAAACGTAAATTAAAGTATCCCTACATTATCCGATTTTCTTAACTCCCTTAATGCCTTAATCCGAATTATGGTTGATCACCATAATTCGGATTATATTTTTTTGCCAATTCCATGTTCAACCATTTTATTTGCAATAATTCCTTAACTGATTTGCCATTAATAAACACACATAAATTTCTAAAAGTTTCTCGAAAAGTCTTTCTTTAAGGCTCCGTGTTAGACGGGACAATTGACAAGACAATTTGTATTAATGTCTCAAATATTTTAGTAATGGTAATTCTTTTTACAACTCGCCTTCCGATCAATGACTGTTGTCACTAAATGCCCCAAATAGACATGTTTTATAAACACAAGATAGAAATTGGCTTTGAATATCATCATACGTATCAATTCAATATACGATGAGAAATCGATTATAATATGTAACATAACATAAATTCACGCCTTTTCTACCCGAAGGTGTAGGCAGTGGCTGTAAATCCTCGACTCGCCATTATGTTTACGTCCCAAATGGAATAGCTGGCGAACCTATTGCCATACCGGGCTCAAAGTACTCAGTCATCGATATTTATTGCACATAACTTTAGAAAATAATTTCGAAAAGTCATTGGTGTGAGCCAGGATTCGATCCCGAGACCTCTGGATTCAGAACACGTATGCTCGACCACTGGACTACCGAGACTTAAAAGAATGACAAAGAATGATTATTCACTTTAAATCATTTCAACCCATTTAATTTTGCAGTTAAATGATGATTTCTCACTTTTTACAGTGGTAGAGCCATGCATTTCGCTAAATGAATGGGCCGGCTCGACCGGTGAAATATCACGAATTATCAGAATATCAGCGTAAAGTGGATTACACTGCGTTTCGATTAGTGAGAGCTATCCGAAGACCTAATTCCTTTCCCCTTACCCCTCTCCATCCCACTTCCGACCCTATGCCATATTAAAGGACAGCCACCTAACTGTAGCGCTATATGTATAGCAGATGTCCATGGGAGGCGTTAGTTACTTGCCATTAGGTGACACGCCTCCTAGTTTGTCCTCTTAGCCCAAAAAATAACTAGACGTGTTTTTAAATCTTTAAAAAAATTCATGAACGATATACCTATACGTCTCGGTGGTTCGGAGGTCTTCTGAATCATAAAGTGTGGAAATCGAATCCTGGCGCACACCAATGACTTTTCAGAAGTTATGTGTAATTAATATTGATGACTGACAACATTGTGCCAGGTGTCCTGAGTCCTGACACCTATTGCATTTGGGAGGTAAAACGTTCGGCGAGTCGAGGCTTAATAGCCGCTGTCTACTCAATCCAGTAAAAAATTGTTGCGGTTAAAAAATGTATAATATGTTCGATTCTAAATTATAAACTACAAGCAAAGACAAATCGTTAATATTATTTTGATTTTCTTAACACCACAGTAGCAAAATAAATAGAGCAATAATTACAAATATACAAAAACAAAATTTTGCATAAACCATTTACTGACCTCATTAGTATTCGATTTGCATTTCCAAGATCATATTGCATCTAATACTAAATACTTACTGACCAATTAATAGCCAATGGCTGAATATATATTATTTCCGCTGTAATTATTTTTTTACTCTTAATGACAAATTTATCATACGGTCTTTGAATCATGTCGGTGTCCTTTGCCGACCAAGAGATGTGGGTGATTGATAGTGGATCGTGGGTCACGTAAAATACGACAATCTTGATAGAAATGACGCCATATTATAAATCAATGAACATTAATTGCCATGGTCTACACCTTCAAGTATAAAAGACATTGGCATATATAATGCATATTACAAGCATGAATCCTTCGAAAGTCTCAAATGTCGAAAATTGCAATTACATAAATTATATAATAAAAAGTAGTGGAATACTTATAACAACATTGATGGTAATACCAATTATGACATTTTTATTCATAGTTGACAATTGAAAACTGTCAAATTGATAATTGTCAACGGTCAATTTGACACATCGACCCATTATTTTTTTTTGTTTAAATGGCGTTGTTTTTACGTTCTGCAACTGTCATTATATCCGAATATTTGGTGATTTGCACATCGAGACAAAATTACACGAAGCGTGATAAACGGTTATGCATAGTTATTAAATATCAAATTAGATAATAGCTTAATACCGAATGTATTTTGAAAAAAAAGAAACAGTTGAGAAATACAAACTAGTTGCAGTAGAAATATCGGACGGTCCGTTGGTTTTGCCAAACAAGACACGTAATAAACTCGATGAATTGTTTGTCAGTCTATGTCAAGGCATGGCGATTATTATATTAATTGCTGTTTCACTGAATACTTTAACAAAAGATATTTTTGTATGAAACTAGGACGAATTAACTTAACAATCACTTGTCATAACATTGTACCTACTAGTATATATTTATATAGAATTAGAAACTCACACAATGATTTTATACGAGTGTGGTGTTTTTATAATAATATAAGTGTTAAAAACGCACATAAAATGAAAGTTCTTTGATCACTGGCTATTTAGACCTATTAGAACTAATATTGAATTTATTAAACCACGTAATTTTATTTATGGGACATTTTTGACGGGTTAATAAAGCGTAAGTCGTACAGCCATAATCGATAGCAAACCGCTTTACCTAAAAATACGTCATATGGCGTGTGCCCCATAGATTTAGCATAGACTATTATTCTTATAGCTATGGTGTGCCCTAAATTTATTTATAATTAAAGAATTCGTAAGCAAAAAGGTGAGAAATATTAAAAAAAAAAAATTTTTGTCTATAACTTTTTTAAATGATCTTTTGACGAATTTGTGTTAGTTAGAAACGGCGATAAAGCGCTCCAATATTGACCGGGTTTGTCTATGCTCATGAGAAACTGGTCATAACTAATTGCTTAATTGGAGCCTAGAGTAATAAAAACATATTTTTAATCAAGATAAATATTTACCTAGAATAGAATCTTTTAACTATTTACCTTTCCATCTATAATATCTAAAAAAGTGTATAGTATTCCAATCCTATCTAAAATGTGCTTTCAAATATAAGTAAAGTATAAAGAAACTCGGTAAAAACACCAATAAATTGTATACAAATCGCGTCCTTCATTCTTTTCCGGTAATGGCTTGCATTTCATACTTGCAATATTAATAACTTTCCGCATGCAAACCTTTGCAGATTTATTATATTTCTCTTAAAAAAAGCAAATATAAAAGCAACAATTTTATATGAGTAAGTGCTGACAATTACAAATAATTTGCGAATACTTAGCAAAAGTGGGTAGAGTCATCATTCACCAGGTCACCGTTCTCGTGACCTGAGATTTGTTTAAGTAATATGTTATTATATATTTTTTCTGCGATACGGAACTGATTAACGCCACTCAAATAAACAAGCGAATATAGTCTGTGCAAATATTAATAATAACAACAATTAATATCTTGTCAGTGGCCTGGTTTTTTGGCACTGTTATTTTTGATATAGACGTGCCGAGTTCAAACTCGGGACTATTTTTTTGGAAATTTTTACACAAATTATGTGTAATCGATATTTATATATCGATTAAAATTGTGTCCAACGTATGGTAACAGGCTTCACCAAATATTTTGTACTTGTTGAACCAGCGAACTTTGTTTCACCTCAGAAGCTATGAGTAGTAAAATGGTAATTGTGGGTTATCCCTAAGAGATTCTACAAAAAAGTCCGTAATGGCATAGACATATGCCATTACGAACTTTTTTGTAGAACTTTTGATGGTGTACAATAATGTAGTACTTTGTTTTGATTTATAAATCACGAAAATATTTTTTTTTGCTACATCATACGTGAATTATAGATAAAAACCGTCCCGTTGACAACCTCTATCTATTAAAAAAAACATCAAAATCCGTTGTGTAGTTTTAAAGAATTAGATTTATAAAGGGATAGACAGCGGAAAGTGGTTTTGTATTAATAATAATAAATACTAAAAGGTTAATCATCATAACATAGTATAAAACAAAGTCACTTTCCGCCGTCTGTCCCATTATATACGTATACCTTTAAAACTAAGCAACGGATTTTGATGCGGTTTTTTCCAATAGTTAGAGGGTGTCTACGGGGTGGTTTTGATCTATAATTCATATATGATATTGTAAAGAAAAAATGATAATTTTCAAGATTTAGCACTTAATTGCAAACGCTGGAATCCCTAAGTGTTCAAGTGTAACACTATATGGGTTGCCGGTGTCCATGGGTGGCGCAGGTTGCTTACCATCAGGTGACACGCTTGCTCGTTTGCCCTCCTATCCCAAAAAAATTAAAAGATTTTTTAATTAATTTTAATTTAATTAAATTTAAAAAAAAACAGATGCTAAATTTCTAACAAAATACTTTAAAATTTTAAAGCTTTTTTAATAAATTCACGCTATGAATGTCTGAGCATGTAGGCAGCGTTTCTATGTATCGGAAATTAAAAGAATCCTTATGTCCAATTGTTAATATTTAATTACATTTTTAAATTCTATTTTATGTTAACAGCTCAAAAATGTCCTCACCTGGAGTTCTCAAATTGCAAATTATTATTTGAACTGGTACTTAAGGAATAACTTAATAAGGAATTTACTATAGACTAGTGAGACTTTTTCCAGTACCAAGTCATGCTGCCAAGTCAACCAGTCGAATTTGTATCGAGTCAAGGTTATGCACAACTGTGCCGCCACTGACCACTATAATATTACGCTTACAACTATTGCACTCCAATAACATATGAACACCTATCATAACTTCACGCCTTTTTCTACCTGAAGATGTAGGCAGCGGCTGTTGAGTCTCGTCTCGCCGTTATGTTTACGTCCCAATTGGAATAGGTGGCGAACCTATTGTCATACCGGTCACGAAGTTTTCAGTCATCGATATTTATCACACATAACCACCGAAAATAATTTCGAAACTTTTGTGTGAGCCAGGATTCGAGCCCGCGACTTCTGGATTCAGAATCGGGGTGCTCGACCACTGCACGTAAGATCAGTTTAGACTATTCAACTTAAATTCAAGGTATAGCTGTGCATTTCGCTGTAAAAATGGACCGACTCGACTGCAGTGAAACTGTATAGTGTGTCTTGCCGCGTTTAGTCCGAAAGACCATCACTTCCATCTCCCTATAATAAAGGCGTGCAACACAACTGTGACACTATTTGTGTTGCAGATATCCATGGACGGCGCTAGTCACTTACCAGCAGGCGAACAGATTTGTGTAAAATCCGTTTGTAATACTAATATTGTATTTAATGTGTTTCGTGACCGGAAGTGACGAATATGATAATTTCTTACAGTGGGCGGGGTCGAAATTGCACAAAAGTTATTATTGCTACGTCGAATAATTATCATTTAAATATTTTAATTTTTGGCATTGTTCAGTAAGATAATACTTAAACATGAGTACCTTTTATATGTAAGGTTAATTATATAATGTTAATATATACTGAGATTATAGACATATTTTATAACTCAAACATAAGGACCGGTCATATATTATGTATATTTTTCATTCGTTGAATTCTTAATACTACTTAATAGATAATCATCGGTTTCACTGTGTAACATCACGCCTCTAATATAAAAAGGTGGTAGCAGTTAAGCCTCGACACAATTAATTCCTATAAGCCTAAGTACCTATCTATCTCAAACTCACATTACCGGAAGTTGAGTACTAAAATACTGAACCAATATCTTAAAACTTAGACTGTTATATGGATATAAATACGAAACACAAAGAAATAAAAAAAAAATACTCTTATCCTGTTTGTTTTATATTAATTAAAAGGCCAATAGTATTAGGGTTAAGTACAGTAGTCCGCCGAAGAAAACATGAATGGATTGTGTGAAAGATGATATGATTAAGAAGGGTGTCGTTGTAAAGAAGCGAATGATAGGCAAGCGTGGTAAAGAAAACCCTGTTGTATCGACCTCAAATGCTGGGAACAGGGATAGATGGAGAGACATATAAGTGTAGGTACAGTAATATCTTTACCTTACCGAACAAACAATCATAAAGTCGCCTCCCCCCCACTCGCGGCCTCGTCATCCAATTACTCTGCACAAAGGTCAAGTCCGGTGAACTCTTGATAATTCGTATCCCCACTGTGTACAGTCCTGTAGTCACATGACTGCAAAATGCTCACATCCTAACTCGCTAACACACTTCCTTGTTCGAAGTGGAAAAATACACCTTTGGCAAAGGGGATCTCGATAATAACGATCCATGTTTGTCTATCGTTGCAACTATTGATAGATTTATTATATATTCTATATTGATTTAATTCAAATATGTTCTATTTTAATTACTAAAGATTTTTTCACGCAGAAATGAAGATTTTAAATTTGTTCCTTCAAAAATTAACAATCGCCAAACAAACGAATATCAAAATTAAATTATATCGCAATTTTGAGTCTCGGTCGTCCAGTGGCCGAGCACCCCGCTTCTGAATCCAGAAGTCGCGGGTTCGAATCACACCAATGACTTTTCAAAATTTATGTGTGATAGATATCGATGACTGAAAACTTTGTGCCCGGTATGGCAATAGGTTCGCCACCTATTCTATTTGGGACGTAAACATGACGGCGAGTCGAGGCTTAACAGCCACTGCCTACACCTTTGGGTAGAAAAAAGCGTAAAGTTATGTTATGTTATTATATCGCAAAATTCATCTTAAAACGATATTTTTAAAAAAAATGAATAAATTCCAAATTATCTTAGTGATTCATATAGTGTTTAATAGAGTACATAACTTCACGCCAAATCCCTTGCGGGGTATGCAGAGAGAACGGAGCGCCATAAGGCATGATTCTTACACACCTCACTCGCTTCGTTGACTTTCATAACTCTTTTCATGCACGCGCGTCGATTTTTGAGGCTCCTAATATCACCTTCCTCCAGACCACGTTCTATTTTAAACACGTTTAATAGAGTCATATTTAAATTATAATCATTGTTTTAATTTTACACGATATAACTACTATTCATTCTCTCACTTAATAAGTCAACTATAAATAACGGTTTCTCATTAAAAAAAAGTATACAGTTGGTTGATATCCATATTATTTAAACACAAAATGTGTAATTTGACGATTACGTAACGTGCAAAAAAAACTACACTCAACAATAGTTTATAAACAACCGATTGCCTTAAAAAATTAAAACGTCATCCAAATACAATATCTATACTCGTTTGTGAGCCGCTTCGAGTGTGTTGTCGATATTACGTAAGAAGTAATCACTAGATCGCGTCATAGTATCTGCACATAGGTAGTGATTTTGCCATTTTAAGACGTTTTCCGATCGGATGTCAATTATTTTTAAAACATGTAATCAACTCAACGTAATTAAATCGATTAGGTATATTACTAAATAAGCATCTTGTTGAATCGGATTGAATTAATGTCTCTTGAATAATTCACGAATTTTTAAAGTAGTCCCTTTCTTTTGGAGGAATTCTTTGCATTGTTAGATGTCCCCAGATCAAATGCGATCCATTAGCAACTGAATAAAAAGAGGCCGTTTATGTTAACATGTCGGGCAGAATTATAACCTATATAATTCTGCTATATATGTAGAAATAGCCACATTTTTTATAAGCGTCAGTAAAATATCTTCTCAAAAAAGCGATAAATTGTTATTCAAACTTTATTAACTTTTTGTATTCGCATATTTGGGATTAGCTAAAGATTGGCAGCCGTACTGCCTATTCTGTAGTATTAATTTTATTGATTAATAAATATCCAAAAAGATGAGCGATTACGCTTAAAATGATGATATCGATAAAATTAAATAATAATTGATTATGGAAGGAAATGATTGGAAATATATATTTTTAATCATAAACATTTGTAAATGTTTGTTTAGCGATACCATAATATGTACGATAAATAAATAACGACACTAATCAAGAATTTATTGAGAAATCTCAAACTCAGTTACAGAGTTTCCATAAGAAATGCATTAAAATAGCCGTATATATTGAATAGCGCACCAGAAAAACAATATTTGAACCAATTTGAAGAATGTTCTCGTCTGGTGGTAGGGGACAAATATATTTGTCTAGTCGATTGTCATATATCAAGAAGAATTTGTTCGGTCATAGATAATACATATTTATTCCGTATTCATCTATAAAGAAAAAAATGTTTCATGTAATAGAATTCATTCATAATATTATAATTTTTTTAAGGCAAATACTTCAGAAGAGTGAGTCATGACCATAGAAAAAGAAATACGTCTTACTATTCGCGTACAAATACCGGGTACGGTTGATTAAAAAATTGCCGGCTCCTTTCCGACTTAATCAATTAATCCAAGAGGCATGCATTGAAAGTCAACAACAGAAATATCAGTAATCATTTAATTTCCGTAACTGGAAACAAAATGAACCGACAACTGGTTTCCTTATTGCCGTTAACACTCGCCATAAATGAGGTACACAGAGTAGAATTTTTTATTTACAGAAAGAAACGTTTTCGCGCCAATAAATTTTATGTTATTTTATCTGTGCCATTCCGCTTTTTATGTGGATAAATGTTGCGATCATTTATAATTGTGTCTACGTAATACTTAATATTATATACTAGTATCGTAAGTAAGAACAGTATTATATTTATTAGTAGTAGCAGTATATTTATTAGTAGCAATATTAAAAGCAGTGTTTTATAACGGCATCATGTTAAAAAACCTCCGCAACATTCTTATAATGACTTACCTTTTTCAATTTTGTAACATTTTATGACTTTTGCATATCGGCGATTTTTAATTTGAATACAAAACGAGTTTTATTTTAATATTATTATGATTCTCTTAAAAGTGCCCTTGATGAGTCGGATTCATATTCGTTTAGCCCTCGACCCAATTTGTTGTTATTAAAAATTCTACTATATTTGTCAACAACAATAATTGTTATAAACTCATAATCGCAATGTTAGTTGGTTAGCTTCAAAACTAGATTTCGCTATAATAATTAATAATTATATATTAGTTAAGTAAGACAGTGGTATTATGCAATGACAGTAGTATTAGATAAATTCATTGGGAAAGGAAGAGAAAATTTACAAAAGGAGTTAGCTAACTCCTTTTGTAAGCTTCTGTAAGACTTTTGTAAGCTTTATCTCTAGCTCTAATATATGGGAACAAAGTTCCTCAATCACAAACAGCTTCCATAGGCTCTATTCCTCTCGATCACTTCTGCTTACTTCACGACCAAATTTCATCTCCTTCTAACCGGTTAGCATGCAGAGGAGACCACGCGGTGCATGTTGCTGCCCACAGCCTTTCTAATGACATCAGCTCATCCTTGTCGTAACAAGCACACCCCCCGCCTGACAAGCACACCCCCCGCCTGACAAGAATTATTTCATTTGCGAGATTGAGCTCCCGCAGTTGATGCTTATAAAATACAAAATGAAAAACTTAACAATAAAAGATCTAGTTGTGGATTTTTTATGGGATAGGGAGGCAAACGAACAAGCGTTTCACCTAATGGTAAGCAACAAAAATAAGTGAAGTAAGTGAATAATAACCTTATGTATACAATGTATCTTGTAACTAATAAAATAAATAAATAACGCCGCTCATGGACACCTGCACAATACAAATAGTGTTACAGTTGTGTAAAACGGGATAGGGAAGAGTTCGCAAGAAGAATGGGGAGGGGAGTGGAGAAGGGATTGGGCCTTCGGATACCTCGAAGCAAGCGAAACGCAGCATGAGCCACTTCACGTCGTGGGTTTGCATTCATGCGGCGAACTGCGTGGCTCTGTCACTGTTATCGCGTTTATATTTATTTTATGTTATTTATTATTTGTTTGTTTCGACGTATCGGATGCTTTTTTGTTACAAGTTTCTTTTTTTTTAACACAAGTTAAATTTGAAAGTAAGAATCGTGTTTTTTCTTCATAATATGTGATAGTCCAATAGTACTAACTACTACTAACTCTAATAGTACTAAATAGTCTAGGAGTCTCCTACAAGGAACTGCGTCTATCGCTAGGAGACATGACGAATTTATTAATATTTTGTGTTTTTCTTTTCAATAATACTATTATTATTAAAACAGTGTAGTTTTAAATAAAACGTGCGTCATTTCATTGTGTTTCTTAAGTGTAAAGGAACATGTTTAGAATATTTTAAATCTTAAATGAGAACGCATCTACATACATGCAAGGTTATATTACTTAATTCCCCCCTGATTTCAAAATACCATAAAACCTATTTGGTTGTTACCATATAAAAAACTATTTTATAATTATACTACACATAAATAGATAAATTATTGTTATTAATTTTAAATAGTTTTGAAAAGAGTATTTGGCACATGAGTTCCTTGCCCGATTCTTCTAATGATAGCCCCTACAGTCGGAATCGGGCCGCTCGTGGCGATTGCCTCCGTGTTTTCTTGTTCCACGAAGTCACTTTCTTGAAGCCCTCGTGTTTAGTATTTCATTTTAAATAATATTTTAAATCTGTACTGGTTTACTATTTTTAAGTGTCTGTGATGACCTACGAAAACAAAGCCTCAATCTGACAATCAATAAAGTGCTACTTACTGATGAAATTTCACGTATTCTGTTTAATGTGACAGCTACTTAAACGCTTAAGTAGCGCTTATATATTTGAGTGGCGGTTCAGTATTCGGGCTTTAGACTTTTAATTTATAGTTCAATAATAATGATTTTACAATTTTGTTAATCAAAAATAAATTTATAGCGCTGTGACTTAGCTTGGTTATAAATATATTATTTACTTGAAAAAAACATAATAACCTCTGCTTACACCATGAGTTATAAAGAGCGTAACGTCAAGGGTAATAATAAGTTTTCTTACAAAAACAGTACTGGTAGCAATTTATTTAATAGCTTGCTACTGAAGTATGTTTACTTATTAACTATTCTTTCACAAAAGGTTCTATTATGAAAATATAATATTTCATAACTTAAATAATAATTATAATTAAATAAAGCATAATGGTTATTAATTTCAACATAAGCAAATGCCTAACTACTATAAAGGCGTCGATCAAATATTACATTTATAATGATAGCTAATTAAATTGTTTCCACTTGGTAAAATATTGAAGGAAAAGTAACTGTTGTAAAAGTTGACTGCTGCTGCATAAAGAAGATAATGCCTATACTAATCTCGAGACGTGCGTCGCACCCCGCTTCTGAATCAAGAAGACGCGAGTTCGAATCCTGCGTCACACCAATGACTTTTCGAAAGTTATGTGTGATAAATATCGATGACTGAAAACTTTGTGCCCGGTATGGCAATAGTTTCGCCACCTATTCAATTTGGGACGTAAACATAATATAATTGCAAGTCGAGGTTTAACAGCCACTGCCTACACCATCGGGTACAAAAATGCGTAAAGCTATGTCATGTTATTAATTTAAATTATAAAATCGATCATATATATAAGTATACATGAGATGTTGTTACATAAGTTCAAAAATTTCATAACAAAAACCTTCAAAACATAATATAGATTACGAATATTTCCAAATAAATATATATATAAAACCGGTTTATTTATTAACCTCATATTAAAATTTGACAAAGAAAATGCTTTTAAAACATATATCACACGTGATTCTTGCTTAACAGATATTGACGCAACTCAATATTAATATATTTGAGGGTTAACGACTTGAAACACTCAAAATTTAAATTGGTAACGATTGGGAATCCCGACAATAAATAAATATACCTTCAAGCGTCCAATATCCGAAGATGTGGGCAGAGGAAATTTATTTAAGTGATACAATGGATTAAGTAGCAGATGCTATCGTAATATTGCGTTAAATATATTTGTATGTTATTATTTATCAAACACAAATTTTATTGATTGATTATCGAGAAGAATTAAATGGCGGTATCATTTATTGCTGCATTTTACTCCTGGTAAAGAATAAACCACCAACGAAAGTCAGACAGGAGGCCGGTCATAAAACCACAGTCAAAACTCTTGATATATATAGGAAAGTTCGAAAGGATGACATATTTTGCCGACCCCACTTAAAGGGTGATAAGAGTAAGAAAATTATGGTGTTTTTTTAACACAATTTCCGAAACGAATTTGTACGGTAATCGGGACATCAGAATCAGACGTAGGAGCATCGATTAAAAACAAAATATCGATAAAAATGTGTGGAAAATAAGTATTTTCTAAACGTTGGCTAACACTTAAAAACTAGTCCAAGTAGGTTTCCAAAAAATATATAGAAATTGAAATGCAAATCTAAATACCTATTCGACAGAGTCTTCGAACAAAGAAATAATTCTAACAACGAGTTGCGAATATATTTATATTCATAATCCTACTGTACGTGTGTTAATAGTGAAGTCCTTCAAAATGGCTAGACCGATTCGAAAGACTTTTTCTGTGTATCCAGTGGATTTCAGGATAGTCTTTATCCACAAATAAGCTGGGCAGATAGCGTTGCAGCCAGTTTCTACCTTATTTATCTATACTGCAAGTAAACTGCCGGGCTTATTTGTGGTCTAAGTCTCGAATCCAACAAATATACTACCGGGCTTAATTGTATCCTAAACCATTCTGGAATCCAACAAATTTTAACAACATATTAAAACATTTCAACTAGTGCAGCCGTTGAAGATAAAATTTATCAAACATTTACTGATTATAACAAAAAAATAGATGTTAATTTAAAATAAAGAATAACCACACATAGACATAGAATATTACTTGTCTTCCATTTTTTACTTTGTTTAACTAACCTAGCCTAATCGCTTGATATATCATGCAACACAACGTCTGTTGGCGCCACTATTTAAAAAAAAGTTTGTTTACAGATTTTTGTTTTTGTTTTCATAAAGCTAATTGGCAATGCATGGCAATCTCATCATTGTTTTTATATGATAAGACTATCCATAATAACCCATTGAATCGTTTGAGAAACAATTATTAATTGAATAATATGAAGAAATAAATATGAATATCAACTCGACATCGAATCCTGGAAAGAATAAATGAATTCTTAAATTAGTTCAAGTTGTGTGTGAAAGAGGAACTTGTACTGTGGCTTGTCTGTGATAATAGACCTGCCAAATTCATTACCATCGCTCTGCCCAGTCCCATTATTTGGGGTCGGCACAGCGTATTTTTCCACACTTCCCTATGAATCGCTTCTTGAATATTATACGTTTCTTTATCTCGGCTTTAACATAATCCATCCATATTTTGTTACGTTATTCTCTGCTCATAATTCCTTCCATATTTAGACTTCTCATTAAAAAAAATGCTACATAAACCTTTCAAGCAATTAATTCATGGACATTGATATGTCTGGATGGCATCTGGGTGCTTTTGCTTTTCTGTGTATATAAGTAAGTATTTTTTCAAAATGTGTATATATGTATTAATATCCGTTATCTAGTTTCTATAACACAAGCATTTCGTTAAGATAATACCCGACCACGTTTACTTTCGCGGATTCAGAAGTTTGAAGATATAACCTAAGCACCCATTTTATTGCTACTTAAAAAAACCGTTGTATACAAATAATTGTGAATTTATCAAATTTGTATGACATTTAGACCAATTTGATAAATTCACAATTATTTTATTTAAAGAAGACAAACACAAAGCGTAAGGAGATATGTAAATGACATTTTGATAAACCCGAGGATTATTTACACAACTGCGCTGCGTATAAATTGTTAGACTTGAATAAATAATTATTGTGATATTTGAGACCAGCTCAAAATAAATATCAGTAAGTATTTTAGTATTTATTTGTAATACTCATACTTGTGTCATTAAGATAGTAATACCTAAAAATGAAAGTGAATCAAGTCCTTAATTTCAATAACAACTGAAATATTAAAATTTGTGAGATTTTCATTATTTCATGACCCATACTGAAGACGAATCTAAGGATATATCTTAAGCTAAAATTTCCAAAAAATATAAAGACATACATAATTGTTAAGTTGACATAAGTCAAAAACAGGTACAATAATAAGAATACTGTCAAGGATTTGATTTGCTACGACCCAGTTAAAGGAGAAATTGATAAAAAAATCGTTGTTGTACAAATTTAATTTCGTATATTTCACGTTGATAAGCAGGTTTTTAAATCTCGCAAGAGCGCGTAGTGAAAACAGAACGAGCAGTCCGTGCAGCCGCGGCGGTGCGTTTCAACGATATTCACAAACAAAATACCTGCCAATTAGGTAATACGCGAAACCTTGTTTCAAATGATTATCGCTATATTACCTGCCTTTTGTTATTTTGCCTAATTTTTATCTACATCGTTTACTAACAGAAGTCAAGATCTTAAACACACATCAAGTAACGTCGCAATGTATAATGTATTTGTTATTCTTATTGTTAATTTCATCATGAACTTCAATGTATATTTAAGTGTTCATATTAGAAGTGATATCTGAACCAAGGATTTTTTTCGAGGTCTTCGCGATTCGGCCGTCTCGTTAGTAATCATCGTAACTCTTATTATCATTATTTATATATTTATATACTGTAAAAACTTTCTCATTGTCAACTTACCGTGTTGGATAATAAGATTCCTTAGCTTAGAGAAAGATCATTCATGGGTTTATGTCAAACGTACCTGATTCCTGCGCATTTTTCAAATGGTGTATATGATGCAGGTGGGCATAATAATGATGATGATGCAAAATGCATTCCAGGTCGGTGCAATTCAGCATTGTGATTGGAACAGGGGCCGAGCAGACAGCCGTCAGCTCACACTCACGCTGTATGCACACTTTCACAAAACAATTCCACTAACACCAAGACTTATACGTATCGATGTCACATCACGCTATCTTCTCCGACAACACAGGGTTGACACTCATCGGTTTTGATCTACAACACCTGTTCCGTCACAACACGATTATGCCAATTATGGCTACCACCTAATATCGGTGGTTTATTGAGGCATACACTTGTTTAATATACAAATATTCACACTCGATCACAAGACGCACCCATCACTGTCCCGGTATACCGATGACGGTACGTTCAAAGGAGCTGAAAGTCTATTCGATAAGAACACGAATGCTCGATAACTGGCTGTACTGCGCGATGTTATGTTGCGATGTGCTGCGCGCGCGCAGGCAACACTTGCGCCGTGCGATTGTGTACTGAATGCGGTATGCCGAGTGAGTGCCACCACTCCCGGCCACCCGGCCTCGACCGTACCGGCTAAACCCTGGTCTTTATCATATCTAGCCACCTATTGCCCTCTGGACTCTTGGAAAACAATACAATAACAGTTTAATTATTTTTATTTGAACTATCAAACACTATGTATGTCAACAACTGCGGAGTTATCTTTCCACTACTGCGTCAGTAGGGGTGTTGCGTTTTGAAAACGTATGTCTAATTTACGAATGTCACTTTGATATTGAATTTACTTGCAAACTGATCTCATTTGCATTAAGTGGCAAATATTATTTGAATTTATATCTCCTTTAAAAAAAACTGACTATGCAAGAAATAATTAAAGAAGTAACATAAAGGTACCAAGGTACAGTGGTAGAGCCAAGCAGTTCGCTGTAAGAATAGGCCGGCTCGACCGGTAAAATATCACGACCTCTCAGAAGACCGACGTAAAGTGGCTCATGCCGCGTTTCGTTCGGTGAGAGAGGTACCCGGAGGGCCACCCCCTTTTCCCATCCTTTCCTATCCCCTATCCCTTAAAGGTCGGCAACGCAACAGTAACACTATATGTGTTGCTGGTGTCCATGGGCGGCGTTGGTTGCTTACCATCAGGTGACACGCCTGCTCGTTTGCCCTCCTATCCCATAAAAAAAAGCAAAAATTTATAGTAGTATAATAAATATTCTATGTGTTATAAATATCGATGACCGACTAAATTTTGCAAGACTTAACGCACTAGGTTACACCACCTATTACAAGGGTCCACAAATACATATTTGACGTGTAGAAGCGAAATTGCGGAATAAAAATAAAGAACAAAATAATAATAATGAACAAGTAAAATTTCCGCACTTGCAAGTGGCAAGCAAGGTTGATATACTCACGGCGAACGAGTATTTTACAGGCGCAGGCAGACTAGTCGCTAGGTTTGTATACTATCATACATGTATTTAAGTGCAATGTAACAAGTTACTCTGCTGTGTACACGGTAATCGAACTCGCATCTTCCCACACTTGTCTCTTTATAATTATTCGCAGTCAATCACATCAAGATAGACACAGTAATTTCTAAGTGTTGTAATTGTTTACTATGTATATATTTGTTTTATTTTTAATTTGAGTCTTAATGAATGCGTGCTATGGAGATGCGAATGCTTAGATAGATGTGTGGTGTGCTGAAAATTGATAAAATATGGAATGGATATATTGAAAGGAAAGATTGAAAGTGGCGGCAGTATCTGAGAGGATAAGAGGAAATCGTTTAACGTTTTATGGATTGGTGATGAAAAGGGATGATACACAAATGGCAAAAAAATGATGAAACTGAATTTAGAAGGATATACAAGACGAGGAAGATCCAATATAACATGAATGGATTGTGAGAAACACGATTTTTTATGAAAGTCAATATGAGAAAATATAAAAAAAGAAAATTCTATATCCCAAATGATATGGAAAATGCTAATTTTATGATTTTAAATTTCAAAGAGGACCTCGATTAGAAGATAACGCGACCACGCCAACTTCATAATAATACGTTATATTTTTTTATGGGATTTTATCACATGCAAACGAGTATGCATATACCTGATGGTAAGTGACCAGCGCCGCCCGTGAACACCTGCAGCACATATAGTGTTCCAGTTGCGTTGCAGACCTTTAAGGGATTAGGATGGGAAAGGATGGGGAAAGGAGGTGGGCCTCCGGGTACCTCTCTCACCGTACGAAACGCGGCACGAGCCACTTTACGTCGATCTTCTGAGAGGTCGTGGTATTTCACCTGTCGAGCCTGGCCGATTGGCCGAATTTCCGATATGGATTAGGTATTAATTTTATATATAGATACATCGAAACCTGATTAAATAGATCAGAGACGGTAAAACGTAATCTGTGAATATAGGTATTGCAATGGTCCATATTGTTCGCATATTTGAGATCAAACAAATATATATTTTTATATAATATATTTTTTTCCAAAGGTCAACAACAAAACTGCTCATTAAAATAATTATTTGTTGATTTTATTCAGTAGATTATGATAATAGTTATTCATGAGTCTAAAAAGAAGATATATATGACTTAAAACTGGATATTTATTACTAAAGATATACACTAGAAGTACTAAAATGTATAATAACACGTTTGCAAAGTTTAATGGAACGTTTTATTGTAATTATTGAAGTTGTTTTTTTATGGGATAGTGGGCAAACGAGCAAGTGGTTCACCTGATGGTAAGCAACTACTCGCCGCCCATGAACACCCCGGTTGCGTTGCGATCGTTAAGGGAGCAGGAGAAAAAAGGAAGGGTAATGGGGATCGGGCCTCCGGATACCTCTCTCACCAAACGAAACGCGGCACGAGCCACTTCACGCCGATATTCCGAGAGGTCGTGGTATTTCACCGGCCCATTCATGCAGTAAACTGCACTGTGAAGTGCCACTGTTAAAGTGGCACTAATTATATATTGGTTTAATATTACTAACTGCTTATTACATGCAACATCAATTGAATGGACGTATATTTTTTTCATGCTGAGTTCCATGTATCTCTGAAACACCATATTACATCCAATCAATACTTTTTTAAGTCTAGTAGAATGTACATAAAATAATTTTAAAGTCCACACTTTAAGACTGTTTGATAGATCTCATCCAGTGTTTTAGAGTGTTCTCTCTAGGTAGGATAGGTTGAAAGAGAGTGTCGGTGTAAAAGTAAGAAAGGGCATGCTCCGATGGTTCGGACATGTAGAACGAATGGTTGATCCAAGACTGACTAAGCAGATATACGATGCAAAAGCGGATGGATGTAGGAGTCGAGGACGTCCAAGACACACATTCCATGACCAAATAGAACGTGTTCTGGAGGAAGGTGATGTTAAGAGCCTCAAAAACCGACGCGCGTGCATGAAAAGAGTTATGAAAGTCAACGAAGCGAGTGAGGCGTGTAAGAATCGTGCCCTATGGCGCTCTGTTCTCTTTGCCTACCCCGCAAGGGATTTGGCGTGAAGTTATGTGTAAGCAAAAATTTACCAACGATCCAGCTAAGTAATAAGAAAAGGTTTTTATATCGTACTGACCAATGATATAACCACTCGCATATCATTTAGAAAGGAAATGAAATATAATAACTGATAATTATTTTAAATGAAATATATTCATAAATGAAGAGTACATTTTTAATTGAACACACATACAGCCATTGTTCATTTTACAATCAATAGACAGTTGTATAATGACGCATTTTCAACATACCAATTATTATTAATGTTTTATACTTTTATAATATTTTTTTATATATACTTATATATTCTATATAATTATAACCCTTTACTATCTGTTTCTATTTTTTATCTTCTCACCTTCAATGTTCGGTGACCAAACCATATTAACATGCTTCTCTCCAGCTTGGTCACAACAGCACCTACAACTTCAATCGGTCTCCATGAACCATTTGGGTTGTGTGGTCGAGCACCCCGCTTTTGAAACAAGAAGTCGCGAATTCGAATCGTGGCTCACACTAATGACTTTATGAAATTGTTTTCGGAAGTTATGTCTGATACATATCGATGACTGACAACTTTGTGCCCGGTATGGCAATAGGTTCGCCACCTATTCCGTTTGAGACGTAAACATAATAAAACGAAACTATAACGGCGAGACGAGGCGTAACAGCCGCTGCCTACACCTTTGGGTATAAAGAGGCGTGAAGTTATGTCATAAAGGACTCAAGGCACCTAAAATTAAACTATGTAATGTATGTAACAATTATGTTTATTTATTTTGAGTACTTTTCTGTCGTTATTGGGTACCTTGACATTTATGGGACCTCAAAGGTGACACATATCATTATACATTATTGTTGAGCCTCCCTCATGAGTAACCTTCTTTAAGTAATTTTACGTGTCAGGCAGGCGGCCGGTAATAAAACTAGAGCCAAAACGAAATTATGACATACTGTGCCGACCCCACTTAGAGTGGGATAAGAACAGGAAAATTAACTATTACGTGTAACTTTCTTGCCATATCTAAACATCCTTTTTAATTCCAGGTCAGGCCAGGTCGAAGTGATACTATGGGTGTCGGAATAAAATCTCTGACACCCCACCAATGAATAAGAAGTACCCCAAAAGTTTAGTGGATATTCCACCACCCTATTTTACATCGGGTCTCAGCGAGTCCAGCATAACCCTATCATTTTTTGTTATCTTATGCACGGTATGCATAAATGTTTTTCACTACGTTAAAAAGATGATCAAGGCGATGCTCAGCTGCTGCGATCAACTAGCTAATGTATAACATTAATATGTAACAAGTATGTACAGTAACCATCACTCATGGCGCAGTGCGAAAATATAACAGTGTATTAAAATTACCGCTACCAAACTAACATTGTTGACAACTGTATGACGATTGGAAACACATTTGTCGTGTTTTTATTAAAATTTATTACTAACTTGACAACGAAATACATACATACATACATAACTTCACGCCATATGCCTTGCGGGGTAGGCAGAGAGAACGGAGCGCCATAGGGCACGATTCTTACACACGTCACTCGCTTCGTTGACTTTCATAACTCTTTTCATGCACGCGCGTCGATTTTTGAGGTAGGAGCCTCAAAAATCGACGCGCGTGCTTGAAAAGAGACATCACCTTCCTCCAGAACACGTTCTATTTGGTCATGGAATGTGTGTTTAGGTCGTCCTCGACTCCTACATCCATCCGCTTTTGCATTGTATATCTGCTTAGTCAATCTTGCATCATCCATCCTTTCTACATGGCCGAACCATCGCAGCATGCCCTTTCTTACTTTTACACCGACACTATCTTTCAATCCGACTTCCTTCCTTATAACCGACAACAAAATAGCTGATTTTTATATTATTTAATAAATTAGAAATACGTGTTTTAAGGCCAAAAGGCCAAAAGATCATAAGAAGAAAGAAAGGTGTAATGAAGCGACCAGCGTCGTCCATGGATATCTGCAATATGCAGTGGGTCACGATTGCATTGCTGGCCTTTAAAACGTAACAGAGAGGAGAATAGGGAGAGTAGACAGAAGGGGACGAGCATCTGGACACCTCTCGCATCCAAGAAATATGACTTATGCCTCTTTACGTTGATTTTCAGTTTTATATTGCCACTGTAAAATGTACTATTTTATGTTTATATAAATATATAATAATGTTCTAATGCGAAATAGAAAGTAAAGACATTTTGGTTAACGTAATTTAATTGAAATATTTATACATATATATTTTTAGTCAATATATTGTTATATTTAAGTATAATATTATGCATGGTCATAATCACTTTCTTTTGTGAACAAAATAAATGAAGTTATTTTTTTATAATTTCACGTTTATTTCCATCCGAAAGTGTGGGGAGCGGCTATTACGGCGGATATCAATATTAATCACACATGCATTTTTCACTTCAAAAGTAAATAATTCGCTTTTATATTATTATATATATATTCGCTCTATTAATTAACTATAAGAATTTATTTGTCACAGACTAAACAGCTTGACAATCAAAAAAAAATTGTACAGTACTATAATTCTACCTTAGATACGGATGGCAAACCTGGGCGCTCACCATAGCGCAAAATTCGAAATTGAGGACTTGCCAGACAGCGATAAAAAGGAAATAAAAATAAAATACATAGAAATAAAAACAATTACAAATCGTAGTAAAATAAAAGATAATAAAATAAATAAAGATAATAAATAAAAGAAGATAAAATACGGATATTAAAGTGGAAATGGACAGTACATAATAATATGTTAGAGGTATAGAGAAATGGAATAAAATTGTTGTTTTCTAGTATGTACCACAGAAACGACAGTTTCGAAAACAGGCAGATGATATAAAAGCAACTGCGGAATTGAAGTGGATCAGAAGTATTCAGAACGGCTTTAAGTAGGGTAGAATTGAATGGATTGGAGAAGGCCCATGTCATAGTTGGACAAACTGATCAAGTTTCCGATGTTGTTAACTCTTACTTTATTTATGTAAAATGTAATATGTTGTCTGAATAAAGGCTTTAAAATAAACTATCTTTTACCGGTGACTTCGGTTGCGTTAAGATCTATAGTTTTTGCAGCTTTACCAAGCATTATTATTAAGGGTAAAAGATATCATAGGCTTTATTAGGGGATGCCTGCGTCAACGCTTTAAGCATGCAAAGTCACAGCCCGATCAGTTTAATATTCACAAAGTTTCAAACAAACTTTCATCCCCTATTTTATCCACCCTTTTGGAGTGGTATTTATCAAAATCCTTTCTTAGCGGATGCATACGCCGTAACATCTACCTACATGCCAAATTTTATCCCGATCCGTCCATCTGGTAATCGATGGACGTCCATATGGTTATCGATCTGGTTTAGGCTCTACTTTTATAGACCACTATATCAGTCAGTCACCTTTGAGTTATACATATTAAGATAAACAGCTTGACAGATTTCAACTGGCCAGGTCCTTTAGTTGTCATATTAAGTCATGTTCGAGACATTAACTATACAGTTGTTTCTGGATATCGGCATAAACTATCCGTCGCATTGTAGTTGCATACTATGCGTAATCATTCGTTATATTTTAATCCCTCGCGATTATCGTAACTATAGAAAACTTAGAAAAATTAAATAACTAAGATCCATGTACAACTATTTAATGTCTTCTTGTTACTTCAGATATTTATTGTATGAAGTTATAAAATTTAATTTTAGTAAGTTTCCACAATTACATTGTAAAATATAGCAATATAATGTTATTGCGGAATTCAATTCGCAATCAAGGGTCAAAGATTACAAACGCGACTCTTTATAAGTAACATTAATAAATTCTTGCAACCAATTTGATTGCTGCTTATAATTCCTTTTACTATTATTACAGTAAGTAGAAAATATTTATTAATCTAGAGCCATATTATATATATATATATATATATATATATATATATATATATATATAATATATAATTAGGTCGGGGAAAAAGTCTTTTCGCATAACGTAGGTATAAACTTATTATAAAATTTCTTTGACTGTACTATTTGTGTCTGGCTGGTTTTGGTAACATTAAAAAGGTTACATTATAAAGAAAAGAAAAAAATAAAAAAAAGTTGTTTCCCGCTATTTTTCATTTGTTTTTCTCTCCGTAAAAATGAGTGAATCTAATGAAGAAATTCGATACATTTTTAAATTTTATTATAAAAAAGGCAAAAATGCAACTCAAGCAGTGAAAAAAATTTGTGATGTTTATGGACCTGATGCAGTGTCAGTAAGAGTAGCACAAATTTGGTTCAAACGGTTTCAGTCCGGAAATTTTGATGTTAAAGATGCACCTCGCTCTGGTCGCCCTGTTACGAATAAAATGGACGCCATTTTTGAAAGAGTGGAGCAAGATCGGCATATTAGTAGTTACGATGTAGCTGAAGAACTGGGAATTGACCACAAAACAGTTTTGACCCATTTGAAGAAAGCTGGTTATACAAAAAAGCTCGATATTTGGGTGCCACACGAGCTCACTCAAAGAAACTTAATGAACCGTGTACTCATTTGCGATTCATTATTGAGACGTATTGAAACCGAGCCGTTTTTGAAGAGATTGATAACTGGCGATGAAAAGTGGATCACGTACGACAAGAACGTGCGAAAAAGGTCGTGGTCGAAAGTTGGCCAGGCTTCACAGACTGTGGCCAAACCTGGCCTAACACGAAATAAGGTGATGCTGTGTGTATGGTGGGATTGGAAGGGCATTGTTCATTATGAGCTTTTACCGTCCGGCAAAACTATCGATTCTGATCTTTACTGCCAGCAACTGATGAGATTAAAGGAAGCAGTCGAGAGAAAACGGCCGGAATTGATCAACAGGAAGGGTGTGGTCTTTCATCACGATAACGCTAGACCACACACATCTTTAGCCACTCAGCAAAAATTAAGAGATTTCGACTGGGAGGTCCTAGTGCATCCACCATATAGCCCTGACCTTGCGCCTTCAGATTTTCACCTGTTTCGGTCTCTTCAGAATTCTTTAGGTTCTGTAAGGTTGACCTCAAGAGAGGACTGCCAAAACTATTTGTCCCGTTTTTTTGATCAGAAGTCCCAAAGTTTCTACAGTAACGGGATAATGTCTCTGCCCACAAAATGGCAGAAAGTTATTCAACAAAACGGTACATATATATTGTAAATAAATGTAAATAAACTTTGAAAAAAATGTCTTGACTTTTCATACAAAAATACGAAAATACTTTTTCCCCAACCTATTATATATATATATTGCATTTATAGAAATTCTTTTCGAAAGTTATATGTGAATATTGATGACTGAACACTCAGTGCCCTGTATGGCAATAGGGTCGCCACCTATTCCAGTTGGGACGTACGGTGAGTCGAAGCTTCTTAGCCACTGCCTAAGCCTTCGGGTAGAAAACGGCGTGAAGTTATGTTATCTAGTAGGGTACAGCTTTGTCAGTTATCGATTCTTGTCACGCATAAACATAATATAACTTCACGCCGTTTGTTACCCGTGTTACCCGAAGGTGTAGGCAGCGGCTGTTAAGCCTGGTCTCGCCGTTATGTTTACGTCCCAAATGGAATAGGTGGCGAACCTGTTTCCATACCGGGCACAAAGTTTTTCAGTCATCGATATTTATCACACATAACTTCATTAGTGTGAGCCAGTGTCTGGAATCGAACCCGGACCTCTGGATCAGAAACCGTGTGCCTGACCACTGCGCCACTGAGACTTTGTCACGCATAACTTCGGAAAAACATTGGTATGAACCAGAATTCGAAAACAAGACTTCTCGGTTTAGAAATAAGTTGCTTGACCCCCAGACCACTGAGATGACAACCTTAATTTTGTATTAAATGTGTAATAAATTGTCATTTATTATAAAAAAAAGTAAACGTTTTTTATCGGATAGTGAGGCAAACCAGCGGGTGTTTCACTTGATGCCCAACGCCTATGGACACCTGCAACACAGAAGTGTTACAGTTGCTTTGCCGGGCATTAAAATGGGATAGGAAAAGTGTTGAAAGTGAGATGGAAAGGGGAGAAGAAAAGAGGTTGGGCGTCCAGATTTTGCGTCGATATTCTGTGTGTTTTATTGCAATTAATATGATTCAACGTTTCGTAATAGTAATTTATCAGCACCTGTTCTAAAATGTTGTACATTTTGTTCGTTTAAATATCAAAGACGTCAAGCCGAAACTTAACGATGTTTACGATGTCGTTTGCTGGAAACTGGTTTGGTACATAGTTCAGCAACGTTGGCCAAGTAAATAGACAGTATATATGTATGACACATGCTTCCTTTACCATTAAGGAAGTAATCATTAGTGCTCACCTATCTAAACTGTACGTACATTTCGAAAGTGCCTACCTTGTGTTCACAAACTCAAGTCTGTAACATGTCCATGGTCAGATATACTCGTATATTATTTTGTTTTTAATCATCAGATCTAAAATTTTGTATATTGTTTTTTTTATGGGAAACGAGGGCAATGGAGTTGGAAAAAAAGAAGATAGATGCTCTGGAGATGTGGTGCTGGAGGATGCTTGGCATATCATGGACGGAATTCCGTACCAATATGTCTATCCTTCAGGAACTCAGAATTACTAGGCGTCTATCGACCACAGTACAGATGCGCATACTGCAGTACTTTGGACATGTCTCCAGACGCGATAACAACTCCATCGAACGGCTGGTCGTGCAAGGGAAAGTCGAGGGAACCAGATCACGCGGTAGATCACCCATGCGCTGGACTGACCAGGTCAAATCCGCTATAGGAAACCGTGTGTCAGACTGCACCAGACGGTCTACAAACCGAGAGACATGGCGGGAGATCGTGTTTAAAGCTGTGTCCGCCTCTAACACCAATGCGGTCGCCTCAACGTGACCACGACCGCTCTGCTAAGAGCGGTACGACATAGAAGAAGAAGAAGAGCAAACGAGCAAGTGGTTCACCTGATGGTAAGTAACTTAGCACGGTCCATGAACACCATGGTGTGTTGCTCACTTTTAAGGGAGTAGATTGGGTAAGGAAGGGGAAAGAGGATCGGGCTTCCGGATACCTCTCTCACCGAACGAAACGCGGCACGGCCACTTCACGCCAATATGCGGCCCATTCATGCAGCGAACTGCAAGACTCTACCACTATAAAATATTTATATATTTTCTCTACAATCTGCTAATTTTTACCCATTTTATCAGTGGTCTCGAAGTCTCGTTATCGAATATTGGTTCACATTATCATCAATATGTTACCCGGTGTATGGCATATACTCGGCGAATTGATGCGTGATAGCTGCTATCTACGACTTTAACGAAAATTAAACTATGAAATATTTTTTTTATAATCGAATTGATTTAAATTTAAGAGTGCTCGAACCACGCAGAATATTGATATAAAGTGGCAAATATCAGGTTACGTTTGGTGAAGGAGGTCTTCGGAGACCCGCCCTCTTTCGCCCATCCCGTCCCACCCCACTCCCTTAAAAGCCCGCAACGCAACTGAAACACTATTAATATTGCAGGTGTCTATGCACGGCGGTAGTTGCTTATCATCAGGTGACCCGCTAGCTAATTTTCCCCATTGAAGGAATAGTATTGTACATCACTGTGCGTTCATTATGGGCAGTAAAATTCCACTCAAATATGGTTTCTCATCTTCCATAATGATGGACAGGAAGCAAGGAAAAACAAGAAAGTGTGCTAGTAGGTGGTAGATAGTAGGTGACACTGGGCTGAAGCTTTCTACATAGCCCTTTAAAGATATATGGGGCTGACAACTTGTCGAGTCTAAGATTCTTGTCTATTATGTCGTTGAAGACATGGCGGTCTTTGAAAAAGAGCTAACATTTTATTTGTTCATCCATATATAATATAAAAGGTGAAATTCACTTAGTTTTAGATAAACCTGAAACAACAATTTTCAATACTTACCGCCTATTACATGAGTCCAATCGATTAAGCCATGTTAAGGAATGAATGTCGCTGCCGATACCCCGATACCTTTTTATTAGCTTTTTATTAGCTTCACCTGTATGTATGTTTGTATGTTTGTAGGTTTGTTTGTAACCGACTTCTTTTTTAGTTTCCGCTGATTGCCACTAGATGGTGCGATTTGTGAACTATGAAAGTTCTAGACTAGAAAACCGAACTAAAAAATTTAAAATAAATAATAGTTTAAAAAAACTAAAAAACACGCTTTTTATTGAAAACCGAACTAAAAAATAGAAAAATAAAAAAAAATACTTTATTTTAAAAAAAGCGTGGGGTGCATGGTGTCAATAGTTATAAATATTTTATTGACAGATATGAGTAGAGTGATTATCATTTCGATAATATCTTAAAAAGCACCCCACGCTTTTTTTAAAATAAAGTATTTTTTTTTTATTTTTCTATTTTTTAGTTCGGTTTTCAATAAAAAGCGTGTTTTTTAGTTTTTTTAAACTATTATTTATTGTATAAATACTGTGAAGTTATACTTATATCTCTGACATCTAGACACTGGTTGGAATATATATTAGGCTGGTAAAAAAATTAAAACTTACCTATACATACAGAAGACAAGGCCGGCCAAGACACACATTCCATGACAAATAGATCGTGTTCTGGAGAAAGCTGATGTTAGGAGCCTCAAAAATCGACGCGCGTGCATGAAAAGAGTTATGAAAGTAAAAGAAGCGAGTGAGGCGTGTAAGAATCGTGCCTTTTGTCGCTCTGTTCTCTCTGCCTACCTCGCAAGGGATTTGGCATGAAGTTATGTATGTATGTATGTACATACAGAAGAGTATCGAATATAAATATTTTAATTTCTTATTTATTGTCCCAAAAATATTCTAAATTAAAGTAAAATAACTAAACATTTCAAATAATATGATGTACAAAAGCAAGTTTTCCTGCAAATGTGTTTCCTGCAAATACTATTTTATTTTAAGTGGGTATAATATTTGACAGACCTTTATGTAGAGTTCGGTGAGTTCGGTTCCCAACTGAGTACAAATATTTACTGCGAAATGGATGTTCGTATGGCGTTATAGCGTTTTTCTATTTAATAAAAGTATGTATTTACAAAAAGAGTACATTTTAAATATCCGTAATCTAATTTCTATAGCATAATTAGTTATTAAGCTCTACTACTGCTAAAGATTACTAGACTGCTCTGTGTGTATGTCTATAACTTCACGCCTTTGTCTACCCGAAGGTGTTGGCAGTGGCTGTTAAGCCTCGTCTCGCCGTTATGTTTATGTCCCAAATGGAATAGGTGGTGAACCTATTGCCATACCGGGCACCAAGTTTTCAGTCATCGATATTTATCGCACTTAACATCCGAAAACAATTTCACAAAGTCATTGATATGAGCCAGTGTCAGCATTCAAACTAGCGACCTCTTGTTTCAAAAGCGGGGTGCTCGACCACTGAACTTAAACATTATTAGAAGGAAAAGAATATTTCTAAGCCTGGAAATATAATTTAAAAGGGACCGATTTTCTCTCGTTTTATCCTTGGTATTCGCAGATACGATGTTGCAGGTGTGCGCAACCTGTTTATGTTATGTGCTTCAATTAAAATTGCTTTTGACCAAAGTAGTCGGTCATCAAACCCACCATTGATATAGTCGTAAATACTGGATGTGACAATGGTTTAAATTATTTATATTTTCCTTACTTTTGACTCTTTCTAACTTTCCGCATTAAAATATATATAAATTGGCGTAAGGCATAATTTGTATTAACGGGTTTAGCCCGCATATTAACCGAGCAATTAAATGAATGTTACATAAAACTCGTAAGCTTTGATATTTAATTAATCGCGAATATTTCCAAGGCAATACTGAGAAACCACGAAGAAACCTCGTCGTGTTGATTGATATAACGACCGCAATTTAATAAAATTCCCAGCAACTTACGCACAAGTATATTTAATATTGCCAATTCGTTTATAAAAGTGGGTCACTGAAAAATACTAGCAGTTTTCATTCATGTGTTATTAAAAAATGCAAGAAGAAATGCCATGGTCTGAAGCCATGGAGGTAGAGCACCCCGCTTCAAGCTGAAGACTGAATCATGACTCACGCCAATGATTTTTCGAAATTTATTTGTGATAAATATCTATAGAAATAAGTTGCACCACTAAATGGGTGGTAGAATAACCACCCATTTAGAAGTTAAAAGAACATCGGAATGTCGAAGCGTAAGAACCGCTTCCTACATTTTCAGGAATAAAAAGGTGTGAAGCTACGAACAAAAGAGCAAAAAGATAAGGTCAACATTCTCTATACGTTACACATGGTAAAGCCACACTTTTGGCTGAACCTATGAAATAACACATCCACTTAGAAAATCGTTAAAAATTGGCGTAAGCCTCATTTCGTACGCTGAGAAAAGACCGCACTAGAAGGCCAATTCTTCTCCTCTATCCTTCCATCTTAAAAGTTGGGAACGCAACTGGAACACACCCAGTGTCGCTTCGTTGATCCGCCAGCATATTTACTATAAAAATATCCTATAAAAAATTTACAGCCAGATTTAAAATGATTGCAACCCATCCATAACTTCTAGATCATTTGCCTCTGTCTGGATGTATCGTTAAACTTGATCGATATCCACCCAATTCGTATAACGCTTTAGGGCAACTATATAATTTAATGGTGGCCATGGAACAAGGTAGCCATACCTTCAAGGTATTCGCAACACTCGTAAACCCCAGGAGTAGTTAAATAATGTGGATAAACTACATATACCACTTGACTAAAGACTTTTCAGATAAACTTATTTATGACTTTAAAACCTGTGTCTAATGTAAAGTAAGTAAGTCCACGGTGTCTTTTGTCTATTCCACGTAATCAAAAACTTATTTTCGATGATACACCGAAACGCTACCGTCACCGTCATTTAAATAAGGTATGAAAGAAAAAAAATATTGAGGGGTGGGTTACCCTTGTGATTTAGGGGGATGAAAAATAGATGTTGTCCTATTCTCAGACTTACCCGATATGCACACAAAATTTCATGAGAATCGGTCAAGCCGTTTCGGAGGAGTATGGGAACTAAAATTGTGACACGAGAATATTATATATAAGACTATCTGACCCGGCGAACTTTGTTCCGCATCAAAAGTAATAAATAAGTAAATTTTGGATATCATAAGGTTCAATTCGTGCTATTTATCGGCTTTAACTGCTGTCCCGCTATGTTAATACTGCAATATCTTCGAAAATATTCGATTAAATTGCATGCTGCAAAGGGCCAGAATCATCTATATTATATGCACAATCTATTTAAAACACTTAATTGGATGAAAATTTTTGCTGTAATGTTTAAAATAGCTTTGTAATTAGGCCATTATTTGTCGTAAAAAAATAAAAATGGTCATTGTGGGTTATCCCTCAGATATAGACATATGCTCTCGCGGACTTTTTTGTAGACCTTTTAAAGGTGTATAATAATGTAGTACGTTATTTTGATTTATCTCTTAATTAATTATTTAATTTTTTAATTAATTAATTAATCGCAAACGCTGCCTGGACCCTAGTCCAGGCAGCGTTTGCGATTAAAGTTCCAAATCTTGAAAATTATCACTTTTTTTACTACACTATACATGAATTATAGATCAAAACCACTCCGTTGACACCGTCTAACTATTAAAAAAACCGTAGCAAAATCCGTTGCGTATTTTTAAAGATATGACTTTGTTGGGCCTCCGGATACCTCCCTAACTCTCTCTCAAACGCGGCAAAGCCACTTTACGTCGATATTCCGAGAGGTATTTCACCGAACCTTCCCATTCATGCAGCGAACTGCAAGACTGCCTATACTTCTGGGTAAAAAAGAGATACAGTTTATTTTTTACTATTTAAGTTTTTTAATTATCAACAGATCGGCGTTAGGATATTATCAATATTTAATATTTAGTCGTCGAAGGTCAAAGTACTGTAACCGGATTGCTCTTAATTACACGCTTGCAGCTATATGACTTAGTCAGTTAATACATCTAAATTGTTTTTGTGAAAGGCTCTAGGCTATTATAAATTGCTAGAAGTATACTTTAATGCTAGTTAACAAATTTTATAACAGCTAATTATTAATATAACGGTAAGTATTTTAACTACAGATACCAGAGCCCATGGCTATGTCTTTAAATATTGGCGCAAAAAATTAGTTACTCAGCTATAGTAACACTATAGCTAAAAATTGTCTCATTTCGGTGCTCTTGAAAGTCGCCAGCAGCCGTCACTTAACCAATGACTTTTCGATTTTTTTTCGGAAATTATGCGTAGCATCAGTGACTGACCATATTGTACCCCAAGTAACAACGTTCAGCAAATTGAGGCGTTACAACCGCTGCCTACACAATCGGATGGAAAAAAGTGTGAAGCTATAAAATATGGAAAAATATATATATTTTTTTTTTTTTTTTTTTTTATGGGATAGGAGGGCAAACGAGCAGGCGTGTCACCTGATGGTAAGCAACCAACGCCGCCCATGGACACCAGCAACACACATATAGTGTTACTGTTGCGTTGCCGACCTTTAAGGGATAGGGAATAGGAAAGGATGGGGAAGGGGGGTGGGCCTCCGGGTACCTCTCTCACCGAACGAAACGCGGCACGAGCCACTTTACGTCGGTCTTCTGAGAGGTCGTGGTATTTCACCGGTCGAGCCGGCCCATTCATGCAGCGAACTGCTTGGCTCTACCACTGTTAAAATATATGTATATACTGTATACTATACTGTATACATAGACATATCTAATAAATGTTTGGAAAAGGAATTGAACCAACGACTATCGTGGAGCAGCAGTTTCACTAAAAATAACAAGGTATTGTTATCTACAATACAAATTACATTACGAGCTATTCAGGTAGACATCTCATTGAGGAGGAAAGTCTTATTGCTTGGTTTTCGATAAATCAAGTTGATTCAACTTCACTAACCAGATTTTAAGCTAATCTAAACATTACTACCTTAATTTAAGGTACAAGAAAACAATTAATCTTGACCAAAGAAACTTTGTTATTACAATGGGTTCTGACAGATATATTCCTATGAAATTTTCTCTAGAAAATCTATGCTAAGTGACAATGTACAAATATTTACTAAAAGTAAAGAGAGAGTGGATTTTATAAAATAAATATTTTTACACTTAGAGAAATTTTAAGGAGTAAGTATGTAGTGACGCAAAAATGTTGTTTAAACTGAAATTTATTTATCTAGTGACAATTTGTTTGATAGTTCATTTTGATGGAACCAGTTAGTTTGGCATGAAATAATACCCGAGATTATAGGCAACGACCATATTAGACGAAACGTCAACTTTTAGTGATAAGTCCATGTCAACAAAATATTTTAAAAAAGATCTAGTTAACCACAATTTGGAATCAGTTGACATTTGCCGCGTACTTATCTTACTTTCACCGATCCATCGTTGACTTGAAGTATTTGCTGTGATTCTATTTAATTAATAAACTAGGTCGCGACTAGAACATAAAAATATTATATAAAAAAAAAACATTTCTTTAAGAAATAATTCTTAACCAATTTTAATATTTTACACTTTACTCATAGTTGTTTTATTTTCATCTCATTCATAAATTGAACTATTATTATCAGGGTTTCCTTTTTTACATCTTTTGACTTCCTCTCTTCCCCTTCACGCTTTTAATGTATAATGGTGTGAGCAGATTCTTTTTAATTTTGCGGATACACACGCAAAATTAAAAAGAATCTGCTCGTTTTGTTCTTAATCTGTTATTTTCTTGTTATTCTTCATTGCGGCCTTCTCAATCATCTCCATGTCTTATTTTCTCTTCCTTGCTTTTGTCCCTAACTGTCCCTGGTTGTTCTATTGTGCTATCATTCTTCATTTGCTTATTCATTCTCTATTTGTTTTTAAGTAATTTTGCCATCAAGTTTTATCTCAATTCATTAAAGTAAACATAGATGGTGTTATTGCACTACGTAATTTTCAAGAACGTTACTTAACTGTGTTAAATGTTTTACAAATTAGAACCCCATTACCGGTACACTACATCTACGGTATCACTTACAATACCTACATGTATGCTATATTTCACCAATGTAACAATAATTATTGTCTTTGTGGAGAAAGAACATTGAACTTCTGCAGCATAAGTTAGTAAATACTAACCATATTTTCGCAAATATTTCTATCTAGCCAGTGGTACAACAGTGGTAGAGCCAAGCAGTTCGCTGCATGAATGGGCCATCTCGACTGGTGAAATACCACGACCTCTCAGAAGACCGACGTAAAGTGGCTCGTGCCGCGTTTCGTTCGGTGAGAGAGGTACCCGGAGGCCCACCCCCTTTCCGCATCCTTTCCTATCCCCTATCCCTTATAGGTCGGCAACGCAACAGTAACACTATATGTATTGCTGGTGTCTATGGGCGGCGTTGGTTGCTTACCATCAGGTGACATGCCTGCTCGTTTGCCCTCCTATCCCTTAAAAAAAAGCCTTGCTTCAAACATTCTCAAGATTGATTAGATTCATATGGCAATTATAAATAATAAATAAATATTACGAAAAACATCTCAGGCGTTGAGTAAACATAAAAAAAATGTGAAAGGTTGAAATATGAAGAAGTTTTATGCATAGAAAAAATATTTGCCCGATCCGTATGTTTTTTATACCTTCATACACTTAATATGTGAACGTGTAGACACAGTTAATTTGTCTCTTCTAATAAAATATTTGGTCTCCTATGGGATAAACCTGGGCTTCTTTAATATCCCCCAGTACGGTTAGTAAACATCGATGAGTGACTATATTGTGACTTAATTAAGGCAATTAAAACCTAAAGAAAACGAGTCGAGGCGTAACTATCGCTGCCTACACCGTCGCCTATAAAAAGGCGTTATGTGTATATTAATTTTACTTTGCTGGAACTGTACATTGAACTTATTATTACTTATATTGATAATTGTATTATTTGCAGTAAATTAACAAACAAATTAATTGTATATTTGACTAACGCTGCATTATTTTTAGAATATTTTGTTAATTGTGTTATACGAACATAATAGACAGATAATTCTTAGTAGTTTGATAAATAAGTAACTGTATTAAGTTGTACCATAGATTTAGCATAGACTGTAGTAGATGGCATATGTCAATAGAAATGTACTACTAATCATCACTGTCAGCGAGACCGCGAGTAAGCGATTCTTACAGAATGTTTATAACACACACATGCACAATAATTATGTAAAAGTTGACAGTGCCTCCCACTTTTGGGACCCAACAACAACCCATTTTTGGTCTCGTTGTTTGCGTGACTATTGCCGAACAATAGTTCTTCTGAACTTGTAAATTTATGAGTTGTACAATAATTTAAGTAACCTATCCATAGACATTTATATCTAAGTATTGCTATTAAATAGCCTCAAAATATTCCGTTTTGTATATGACCAGAAAAATCGCACCACAGTGCTAACATGGAGAACCGGTATCCCTCTTCCTGCTAATATTGTTAATGTAAATATTTTGCAGTCTTCTAAAATCGTTTACCGCTAAACATGGAGGCTTTAAAGGTTCCAAAACCTCGAGATAAATAAGTTAGAAAATTTTTCCTAAACATTTTTCCTAAATAAAATGCAAGCCTTTTGAGGTATTTAAAAACTACCTGCTATATTATCGGGTTGAAGTATAATTAATCAAAACATTTATGAATTGTATCCGATTTGGTTCATATTATCATCGCAGACATCGAGTTGTTGGACATCGATCACGGTCGATTTGTTGGACCCAATTGTCGATGACTCGGACACAAAATATCTACTCGCACATTACTTCATCTTTCAATCCATTTGTATTCCCAAGTAACCGGAGTATATCCCACCTCACTTTCTTAATAACCATTAAATCTAATCTAATCAAAATAGCTTTATTTTCACAAATCACACTTAAAAATAGTCAATTAGTTTAAACTTATCACTATAGTTGAATTATATATTAAAACACGTGCGCTTGAGGAGAGTGCCTCCATGAAATAAAAAAACACGGACGTAATCGCCAAAACCAACCAGATTCCCAGTATCATGAGAAGAACTGGGTAAAAACTCATAGTACCAAATATTCTTTTCAAACAAAAAATTCAAAACCTCGTTCTTACCACTTCACGCTACGACTTTCCGAATTTTTATATTCCAAACAAAGGCGACGGAACCTATTGACATATGTCGGGCACAATTTTGTCAGTAGATCGATATTAATAATCATATTTAACTTCTGAAAATTCATTGATGAGAACCAAGATGCGAACTCGCGACTTTTGAATCCACTGGAGTCTAGACGAACCTGTCTTACTCTCAAAAAGTACTAAAAAGTACTTCGAATTTTATTAGAGTAATATATAAACCGATTAATATAATTATTTACATTTACGCGTATAGTTACAAAAAAAAACAAATAATTTCAAAAAATCCACTAAACTGTATTTAAAATTGATTCTTATATCTAAACACATAGGGTTGACTTTCTCTTTCATCGTTAAATATAATAACAACTAATATACGCTTTGACTGTAAGTTTAATAACCTTGTTCTAGATGTTTAGATATAATTTATATGTACTTAGACTTACAGTTATTATTACTATTACAATACTTACACAATAATATGTACTTTATTGGATAATTTGATAATAGTGGTGGAGCCACCCAGCTCGCTAAATGAATGGGCCGACTTCACCTGCGTAAAATAAATAAATATCACGATCTGTAAAAAAATCGGCGTAATGTGGCTTATGCCTTACTTAGTTGGGTAAGGGAGTTATCGGAAGCACGATCCCCTTTCATCTCTCCATCCCACATACCATTCCATCCTAAAGGCTGACTATGCAACTGTGACCCTCTCACTGTTTCGAATGGCCATGGACAGCGCTAGTAGCTTACCAACAGGGTACACACTTGCTCGTTTGCCGTCCTTTTCCATGAAGAAATAAAAATTACATCGCCATATCAAGGGCTTTTTCCTTTCCTATCCCATTTTAAAGGCCGGCAGCGCAACTGTAACACTCTCTGTGTTGCAGGTGGCGTTATTTCCTTACCATCAGGATCACCTAATAACGCTTGCTAAGTGATATCACTTGAAAAAATCACTGCATTGACTTGTCAGTCCTAGAAAAGGTGTCAAAAGTTAACAGTAGTAACAATATGTGATATCGTTTTAATGGAAATAGTAAACGGTTACTCGGAACGGTTTTAAATTTAGTCCAGTTCTGAATATCAGTTTTTTTAAGTAAACACATTTAGGTGCCGCACACAGCTCTAGTTTTCTTAAAAAAGCAACTTCAGCAACCATCTTTGATGTAATGAAAAAAGGTAACGATCATACATATAGGCTTTTTACTGTAAATGACGATGCAAGACTGAATAAGGAGATATACAGTGCAAAAGCGGAAGATATAGGGGTCGAGGACGGCCTCTACACACTTTCCATGACCAAATAGAACGAGTTCGAGAGGAAAGTGATGTCAGGAGGCTTAGAAACAGACAAGAGAGTCTGAAGAAAAGTTGAATAAGCCAGGCAGGTGTGTAAGAATCTTTCTTTATGGCGCTCTCTATTTACACCGTACTCCGCAAGGGACTCCGGTTGATGTTAATTATATTTATTTATTTATGTAACATTTCATAGTTGTTACCTTATAGTTTAACAAATTTAATTGATATATTGATTGATTGATATAATTAATTTATTATAATAACATAGTTCATATCATTATTAATAAAACATCTAACATTAACTGTGAACGTCAGTCACAAATAAGACACAAGAGATCGTTAATGAGGTATTTAAGTTCTATCACATGTTACATATTATCTAGAATAGCCAATAAAGACCATACTGTATTCAATAAATTCATTTCATCGCTATAATGGAAGAACTAGATAACTCAAATTTTCATATTTCGAGATAATAATAATTTACTCTTTTTTGTAAATTTTTTGATATAATATCAAAAGAAAACCATTTAACCGTCAGCAATTATGTGTGCTATAAGCATGTTTGCTATCCATTCTATGCTTAATAAAACTAATTTCTTTAATGAACCAAGAAAAATATCCAATTCTGCCAAACCAAGATATTTCAGAATATATTGAGTTTTCCTAAGCATACACAAAAACACAAATTTTGTTTATCAAAGTACACTTATTGAGTTTTGAAACTAACTTGACTGATTCCTTTAGAATATTTTCGTTCTTGGAAGAAACAAATAACCCAATTTAGCTATAACTTACAGTTTTTAATTAATTTTCAGAGTTAGTTACTTTTCTAATAATATTTATTATTATGTTTATACATATTAGTACAGAAATCTTTTATTTTTTGATTAGGTTAAGATATGTGAATATTTGTTAGACCAAAAGTTGCGATACAATTTGGGAGTAACGAAAATAGTAAAACTGGTGAAAAGTCAATTTGGTCAAAATGTAAGTTATTTAGTTTTTCCATTATACCTACGATTTCTTAAACGATTATGTGCGAACAGAGCATGTAAACAAGTAGTCACGTGCTCCTTTACATCACATGACTTATAACTCAGAACTGACTATTTGAAAGGTCAAGCCTATCGAAAAGTCTTACAGCTATTTGCCATTTATCATGTACATACTCACGATACAATATGATTGAATAAAAAATTGGTCAATAAATTGTGTAGTGCCACGCAGATCGCCGCTTAAATGGATCGACTCGACCGAAATACCACAAGCTCTTAGTATATCGATATAAAGTGGCTCATCACTCGTTTCGCTTGGAGATCGAGGTATCGGAGGCCCAACCCCTAGCCATCTCTTCATCTCATACGAATTCCAACCCCTTTCTTATCCTATTTTATAGGTCGGCAACTGTAACACTATCTGTGCTGCAGGCGTCCATTGGCGGTGTTAGTTGCTTACCATGAGGTCCAGGTACCACGCCAGCTCGTTGGCTCTTGAACCCATTGAAAAAACGTCTGCAATGGGTGTTAGAAGTTGCTTATAAATGTGGTTAATATAACAACTGCGTTGTTTTATTTGTTTTTGTCTCTTTATAACTGTTTTTACCTAAATGTATAGACAGCGGCTGTTACACCACAAGTAATTGATAACTTAATCTTTTGCCATACATTGAGCACAGTGTTGTCAAAAATAGACATTTATCACACAACTTCCAAAAAGAATTCCGAAAAGTTATTAGCGTCAGCCAGGATTCGGTCCCTAGACTTCTAAATTCAAAAGAGGGGTGCTCGACCTCCAGACTATAGAGCTGACACATAATTTCACAAAATTTTGTTATCAAATACCTAGACTTGCCGCATAAGTGACTGCAAGGTTTTTTTTTATGGGATAGGAGGGCAAACGAGCAGGCGTGTCACCTGATGGTAAGCAACCAACGCCGCCCATGGACTCCAGCAACACATATAGTGTTACTGTTGCGTTGCCAACCTTTAAGGGATAGGGGATAGGAAAGGATGGGGAAGGGGGTGAGCCTCCAGGTACCTCTCTCACCAAACGAAACGCGGCATGAGCCACCTTACGTCAGTTTTCTGAGAGGTCGTGGTATTTCACCGGTCGAGCCGGCCCATTCATGCAACGAACTGGCTCTACCACTGTTAAGAAAAGAATATAAAACCCATAGTAAAAATGTCGTAAGCAAATATGCAGTCAACACTGCTGCATTTTTATATTCTACTAATTGACCTGACTAACTTTATTCCCCATCAAAAGTGATAAATAATTAAATTTTGAATGTCATCATATAAATAAACCACCCCGTTGACACCCTCTATACATAATTATTAAAAAAAACGCGTCAAAATCCGTTGCGTACTTTTAAAGATTTAAGCAACTTTGTTTTAAACTAAGTAATGACAAGCTACATATACGAGAAGGGATGATGTGTTATAGCTCTCCAGCTACATTTCATTACCTATACACGCATGACTCCCTGTCTTGTTAAGAAATAAAAGTTTCACAATTGACACACACCTCGACCGGTTCGCTGGGTTGCATGCATTTCTTTGAATGAACATTCTTTAGTTTCAAGGACTAAATAATCTAACTTTGTGACATTTGCGTTAGAAGGTGAATTGTGTTTAATATGTACAATGTTCATTGTACTTGTATGTTTTTTGGCACGCCCTGTATCGTCAACGGTTATGCATTTTTACCCTAAGTTCCGAATCCTTATTTTACTTGCCAAATGGAATAGTTGGCGAACCTATTGCCATTCGCCGGGCAGAAAATTGCCATTCATCGATATTTATCACACATAACTTAAGAAAAAATTTCCCAAAAATTATTAGTGTGATCTTGAAATCGATACCACGACTCGTGTAAGAATAGTGTCTTATGCCCCTCTGTTTTACCAGCCTACCCTGCAAATGACTTGGCGTGAAGTTATATATGTATGTACGTAAAATGAACTTGAAATATAATTTTAACGTGAAGATAAATATCACGTCCAACGTCCATATAGCATTATGAAATGAGTTTTATTGACCAAAACTCTTTCACTCAACAGAAGTAATGAAATGAAAAGTGTACAAGTGAAAGTCTGAAGAAGATTTGGTTTCAGTATAATGATATAATCATTGCTACAT